>CAVLGL010000001.1:5387500-6587500 GCA_963668995.1 Parnassius mnemosyne | reverse complement strand
CAGTGTGAAAGTAATACCAGTTATTAGTAATCCTATTCCTTTATGGTTCAGAGGGAATATTTCTGTTGTTACAGTAAAAGCTGTGGGCATAACTCCGATATGAGAGGTAAAACTGTGTAAAAGTAGTAACAATAGAGTAATCTATTTTATGTTTAGTGGTAAGGTAGTTCTTACAACTACTGATAAACCTACTATAAACATAAATGCAGCAGATATAGCACCTAACCATAATAATACTGTCCTTCTTTTGAAAAATCTGATATGAATACCTGATATGAATAAAGCAACTATTAACTAGCAATCCGCTACCTGAGAACAATACAGCTATGTCTATATCACCTACTAACTCAGTCATTATTTGGGTAACATAGCCCAGCATAAATATCTTTCAGAAGCATCTACGGCTACTGTATAAAGAGTGGCGATTAAAAAGGGGATTCGAAAATCTCTTCTCAAAAGCTTCTTCAACAATTTATATAATATTGGAGTCTTCTTTTGTCACAGTTTGCTTTTTTTTTCTTTGCATTTGTGCTGATATTAAATGTTTCAACTCTATTTTTTTTCGTGGGAGTAGCTAGGGAACCACAAAAAAAAGATTTCTTCAATCTTCAAAACGCCCCTTGATTGCATAAAATGACGGGATTTCTAGAAAAAACAGAACAAGGGATAAATGGGAATAATGAAATTAATAGAATTTGCACCCAATCACAGATGAAAGCTAATGCATGACAGAGTAAGGATCCACATGCTAACGAGTACTTCGTTATCATCAAAAATGCATCATGCCTCTTACCCAGTTACCTCAGAACCTCTTGGCTCAGTTAATATATTTTGCTATCTGTCTTAAATTATACTTGAATATGTAATACCTATCTCTAGTAAAACATTTCCTTATTATTCATGTCTATTAAATTAATTTTAGTATTATAATTATAAAAATTAAATGTCAAGTTTAAATTGCTATTACATGAGAAGTTATCTATACATATAATAAAAATGTAAATAGCAGATATCTGTACATTTTATATTTTTGTAATAAAAGCGATTGAGAGGTATTAAAAATAAGTAATTAAATACATTCCTACCATTTTAGATTTTTCTGTCTGTCTGTCTGTTTGATTGTTAACGTATCACGCATAAAGTGAAAAATGAAAAAATGAAAATGTTTATTTGTCTCAAAACAGTTACATGAATTATAAATGAGACATCCCCAGTAAGTAATTGATAATACTTGTGTTGGGGCTATCTCGCTCATTTCCTTAATTATTAACAATATTGAGACTATTATACAAAACGTAAGTAAAGATAAATTTATGAAGAAAAAATAACAGTAAGTGACTTATAAAGTAATTATTAGCTCTTTGTGTAACTGTAGTTGTACGCCTGTGTGAAACCGTAGTGCATCTTGTTTTTAAACGTGCGTGCGTGCGGGCGTGCGTGTGTGCGTGCGTGCGTGCGTGCGTGCGTGCGTGTGTGTGTGTGTGTGTGTGTGTGTGTGTGTGTGTGTGTGCGCGCGCGTGTGTGTGTGTAAGTGTGTGTGTGCGCGCGTTTATGTGTGTGAGTGTGTGTCTTCTTTGTAGTGCCGGTGTGTTCGAAGTGCATGTAATAGATTAAGCTCGGTGAGTACGTACATTATTGATAAGAAAGAAGAAAAAAAAATTGCTTAACTAAGTCTATCTAAAATTTGTTCAGTTTCTTCGTATGTTAATGTTTTTAACCACTCAGTTATTACCTTTTTGCATACGTGTGATACCTCATGGTGGAACTTTAATTTTACGTTTCATCATCATCATCATCATCATCATCATTACAGCCCTTCACAAGTCCACTGCTGAACATATTCCTCCCCCAAAGAATGCCACAAAGCACGGTCCTGAGCCACCTGCATCCATCGACTTCCTGCATGTCTTACCAGGTCGTTACTCCATCTCGTGGGGGGACGCCCTACACTTCGCCTACCGGTACGAGGCTGCCACTCGAGAACCTTTCTTCCCCATCGGTTGTCGGTTCTTCGAGCTATATGGCCGGTCCATTGCCACTTCAGCTTACTAATCTGTAATACTAAAGATATAAGTGGCAAAGGTTTGTATGATCCCCATCCATTAGGGATATAGTCATAATGATAGAAATAGATCTACCTAAATGTAAGTGGCTTTTAGGAAAAATAATCACCTTACACCCAGGTTCAGACAAATTGGTTCGAGTTGTTTCTGTAAGGTGCAAGGGAAATTTCAATACTAACCACTTTCAAAACAAATTTTACTTCCTATCAAACCTGAGCCCTATTAAAATATTTATATATAAAAGGTGTCTTGCACGTGGTGATTAGCTACTTCAGATTTTTATATTTACTTATCATATTATATTATATTCACTTAAACTTTAACTTTGGTTTATATACACACAACAAGCAATAAATTTTTGTGTCAATTAAAGGTGGAGCTATTACAATATGTAATTTGTTATTAACACAAATAAATGTTAACAGTTTGTTCTTACATAGCTGATTAAATTATATTTTTAGAAACTTTTCCACTTCTGATGTTAGAAATTATTCTCTAAATTATTTAAATACAATAATGTTACTCGTATTAGAGTGTACTCCGAAGGTTAATTGTTAAAAATAATAAAAGTGTGAGAGCGGATGTTCAACTTGCTCTCTTGCTTACTTAATTGATCATTATCAGGAATAAGACAGCATACAGCACTACACATTCAGTATAGGGCAAATACAGTTCGACCAACCGTAATATGTACGAATAGAACCGCATCACTTGTCTTATTTAGACAGAATCTCAGTGTAGAAGAAATGTTTTAGCCCAACGGGCATAATAACGATATGAGACTCGTGGAATTACAGACTGATTGATCCCTCTTAGTCGACTGCGTGATACTTTATACTGCTAAAACAAATGGGAGTATATAGTTCCACATTCAATGTTTCTTATTTTCTTTTATTATTTTACTCTCATTCCTAACAATATAATGTAATACAGTCCACTACAGATATGTAACATTACTTCATGTGTACCTATTATCTATTTAGAAATTTACGGAAATAAGCTGCTTCATCATTCTCTAAACCATTTCCCATTATCTGGGGTCGGCGCAGTAAATCTTTTTGTTCCATTCCTCTCTATCAGCCGTCATTTCCATACTTACTCCTTTCATTCTCATATCACTCTTCACACAATCGATCCATCTTTTATTCGGCCTTCCTCTGCCCGTGTGTCCCTCCACATTCATATTCAACACTCGTTTTGTGACATGACTTTCATTCCTCCGCATCACATGCCCAAACCATGCCAATCTGCTTCCTCTCACCTTTTCTACCACTGGCGCTACTTTCAGGCTTCCTCTTATATACTCATTCCTTATCTTATCCATCCTTGTCACACCACACATCCATCGTAACATTCTCATTTCATTCGCATGCAGTCTATTTTCATCCTTCTTCTTGACGGCCCAGCATTCACTTCCATACATGACGACAGGTCGGATGATCGATTTGTAAATTTTCCCCTTCAGCCTTATTGGCATTCGGGGATCGCACGTTGTGGCTGTGACCTGTCGCCATTTCATCCACCCTGCGTTAATCCTATGCTGCACAGCTCTATCTATTCCGCCGTCGCCTTGAATGAGGGAACCGAGGTACTTGACATCTGAGCAGATAGGCAGTATAGCGCCATCCAACGACATGGGTACAGGACTGGAAAGACCGCCGAAATCACAGTACAGATATTCGGTTTTGGATCTGCTGATCTTCAGGCCAACACTTTCCAGCCTCCGTTGCCACCCCGTCAGTCTGCTCTGTACCTCGATGCCTTCTTCCCCGACAAGCACGATGTCATCGGCAAAGAGCATGCACCAGGGTGCCTCATCCTGCAGGTCCGACGTCAAAGCGTCCATAATCAGTAGGAAGAGGTAAGGGCTCTGTGCCGACCCTTGGTGCAGCCCTACCGCCACATCGATACTGCCCGTAGTTCCCGCGGCAGATCGTACACATGTACGGGATGCTCTGTACATAGCACGGACCAACCTCACATACTTCCCAGGCATACCTTTCATCTTTAACGCCCACCACAAGACCTCACGGGGAACCCGATCGTACGCCTTTTCAAGGTCGACAAAAACCATGTGCAGATCTTTATGCACGCGCTTGTACTTTTCGCACAATTGGCGTAATGCGAAAATGGCATCTGTCGTACCTCGACCGGGCATGAATCCGAACTGGTTTTGTGTTATCTCACACTCTTCTCTCATTCTTCTCTCTATTATTCTTTCCCAGACTTTCATCGTATGTGACATGAGCTTTATTCCCCGGTAACTGCTGCAGTTTTGAACGTCTCCTTTGTTTTTAAAAATGGGAACCAGTATACTACTGCACCATTCCTCAGGTATTTGTTCTTCCTGCAACAATTTACCGAAAAATAAACTCAACCACTTCCATCCATCCGCCCTCAGCAACTTCCACACTTCTACTGGTATTCCATCTGGGCCGACCGCCTTCCCATTCTTCATATTCCTAACAGCCATTTTTACTTCTTCCACACTAATTTCTCTCACTAAGCCCATATTCACTGGTGGGTTTTCAAGCATACCATTCCATTCATTCTCCTCATTCATCAATTTCTCAAAATACTCCTTCCATCGCTTCTTTATACTTTCATCGTCAGTCAAAATCCTTCCAGAATCATCTTTTATACATTTTACATGTGAAACATCTCTTCCATTCCTTTCTCTCGCTCTTGCAATTTGAAAAAGTCGTTTTTGACCTTCGGGGCTTTCAAGGGACCGATATAATTTATCGTGCGCCTCTGCCCTACAAATAGCAACTTCCTTCTTCTCTCTCTTCTTACATTCTTTATACGCCCCTCTCTTACTTTCTTTTATGGATTCATTCTGGTCTTCTACGCTCTGCCATTCTTTAAAGGCATTTTTCTTTTCTCTCAAAACTTCTCTAATACTTTCACTCCACCACCACCCATCCTTATCTATCATACGCTTCCCTTTTGTTTCTCCTAACACCTTCCTTGCCACACTTCGGATACAATCAGCCATTTCCTTCCAGCACTCATTCACACTCATTCCTTCCATATCACCCATCTCTATCATCTTGTTTACAACTAGCTCTCTAAATTCACTTGCATACCCCTCCTTATGCAACAAATGCCACTTTATTTTGGGTGGGGGACGATCCTTATGTTTGTTGAGGCGAACAGTTAAGCAGATGTCAGCCAGCAGAATTCGGTGCTGGGACACTAAGTCTTCACCTGGAAGCACTTTGCAGTTTTTTACACTCTTGATTTGGTTCCGTCTTATCAGAAGATAGTCGATCTGTGTCGCGTGGTGGCCACTTTTATAAGTAACCAGATGCTGATCTCGTTTTTGGAACCACGTGTTTACTACAGCCAGGTCGAAAGCACATGCTGCTTGCAGAAGAACTTCCCCCTCACGGTTCCGCACTCCGTACCCCCATCCACCGTGTACTCTTTCATACCCGTCATTCACTCTCCCTACATGTCCATTAAAATCTCCTCCCATATAAACATCCTCACGCTCAGGTATTCCCATCATCATACAATCAAATTCCTCCCAAAACTTCTCTTTCACACTCTCTTCACAGCCTGTTTGCGGAGCATACACACTTACAACATTCACTACTTTGTTTTCAATCATTAATTTAACAACTATCATTCTGTCATTTACTCTTTTCACATCTGTCACTCGTTCTTTCATTCCACTATCTAACACAACTCCTACTCCATTTCGCTTCCCATCACTTCCACAATAATAAAACTTGTATCCCTCCCCAATCTCTCTTGCTTTATTGCCCTTCCATTTTGTTTCCTGCAAACAGGCAACATTCACTCTTCGTCGTTTCAAAACATCTGCTAACTCTCTTCCTCTTCCAGTCATCGTACCTATATTCCAGCTTGCAAACCTCACTCTGACATTCTTCTCTCTCCGGGCTCGCCTCTTACGTCGCACCCGCTCCGTAAGGTGCGACAACCCTTGCCCACTTCCCACAGGAGCCGGGTGCTGCCCCTGCGCGTCGCCTGCGGGGTACGCCCTAGCCCTGTCATATGTCCCACAACTCGTACTATTCATTTACTGCATGGGATTTGGCAAAAGTTTTACAGTCGGCCGCCTGCCTGACACCAACCCTCTTTGGGTATGCTATTGCTGGTAGAGAAAGCTACCATTTTGGGAAAAGGAAAAAGAAGTTTGGGGGTAGGAGCATAGGTGTAAGGATACTGTTATCTCAGCAGGAAAGGTATGAGAATAACAGTAGCTCGGGGAGCCGGGGTCGCGTACCCGTATTCCATACCAGGATCACCGGAAAGGTAGACCAGCATGAGAACCCCCTGACTAAAATATAAATATAAATAAGCTGCTTATGTTTTTCTAATTATGTATACTATAGTGGATCGTAAATGAAAACATTTATGTTTACTTTTTAGATGGTTGAATACATGTTGTCATGCTTGTAAGTTATTTTCATGTTTATGAACTAAGATACATAATGTATTATGTATACGTAATGTATTTAAAAACAGTTGTTTTTGGCGGCCGGTATGTTAAGGGCGCAAGGTGAAATTAACTGCATTGTGTGCATTTTAGTCTCAAGTAAACGGTTATAACATAAACAAGTAGTTTTTTCCGAGTCACATGCTATACGAATATAGACCCTACCGCTTTAAACATTATGTATCAGAGAACTGAACGTATCACGAAATTCCAATAATTTGTTGAACGTATCATCAAACTTATTCATTTTAATGACTGGTAAACGAAAGCCGATAACTTTGTGATCATCTTCATCAGCTGTGGAAATACTGCAGTGCTGAAGTGACGACTTTTTTGTTGTTCTGCTTACGAAAATAATTTCCTGAGCCAATGTGATCGAATTGTGGAAAGCTTGTTCGATAACTTCTCTGGTATCCAATTCTCAGCTTAAATTATTTTCCTCCAATGCTTCAATTTGATTCTGCACATTATTGAATTCGCCAAATAAAGTCTCAAGTTTAACTAATCGCTGTGATAGCATGCAATCTTCCGTAGGAGTAAGCTTTTTACCATTTAATTCTTCTAAATGGTTATTAAATTTCGTAATACGGCCTCAAATTGAAGCGCGTTTTAAATTAAGAGTTTTGTAATTTGCCTCCATACTAGCAAAGTTAACGCGCAGCCAATCATAACAACTTGTTATGCGCTGTACTAATTAAATAAATAAGAATTGCATACAATACGCTCCTTGCTTCGTAGTCGCTGTGACGGGAACCAGTTCAAATCAACAGAAGTACGGTGAAAGGTGGGATGGATGACGCGCAACGTGGCGTAAGCCCGCAGTGCTTGCAATGTTAAGTGATAACTAATTTATTTGCGTGCATAAACAGCTAACAGTGGATAGCGAGAAGTGAATTTACTTGCATTGAGAAGTTAAGCTCAAACTTTTGCTTAGCTATGTTCATATGTATGCTTACGTTTAAAGAAATAGGTTCAGCTATTTAAATTGTAACTATTCAACAGTGGGTACGAATTAATTAAATGCTATTGAAGACTTTTAAGTCGTAAAACTGGTTACCTAGCAAATGATGCGGCGAAATAATAGTAAGAAATAATAGACAATTAGCAGATAGGTAAGCCAATAGGTGTAAATAGGTGATTTTAACTCGTTAGGTATGTAGATTATAGGTAGGTTTAACTAGGTAAATCTTTTATTAGGTATTTTGTTTGGTAGGATTATGAGTAGGAATAGTTTATTTAGATTAGCAGTTTTATATTCAAAAGGGTAAAGGATAGCAAAGAATATAAAAGATGTTGGTTAAGAATAGGTAGGTAGGGTAAAGCAACAAAAATAGGATTGGATTCTTTGTTTCCCTGTTCACACAAATAAAATTTTTACGAAAAGTGGGATACGAAGGGGTTAAATAACAGGAACGGGCTCACTTTTAGCGGGCAAAAGCGCTGCTGTGGCGGGTATACTCCGCTGGACCTCAGCTTGGCCGGTTCTCGATAGCTGCCTTCTTGTTTTCTCTCCACTCCAGTTGAATCCTTCTTGGCCGCTTCGTTGTTCTTAGGAGTCAGAATGGTACGCCGATTTAATAATCTTCTTAGCAGATATAGTAGATCGGTGCGGCTTCCTTTATTTTTGTAGCCCGTAGTACTTGCGTTCGCGACGTTGTAAACGCGGGGTAAGTGCTACGACATTTGGACCGTACTATGCGGTGGAATCGGAATTCGTTATTTTAATTTATCACGGTCGCCACTATGTTCAATTAGGGAACATGAATAAAATATGCGACTCACACGATAGGCAAAATTGTATATTTAGATAATCAAAATATAAACTAATTTGGTGGGGATCGGGTCGCGAGCTATCGGAGAATGGCGGTCTTATGCGCGGTGGTGAGAAAACCCCCCCGCGCTTCTCGTACTGCCCGCGAACACCGTCGGTGCTGTGGTAACGGCGCCGATATGGGTAAGTATATCCCAACAGGTGTCGTAATTATCAGCTAATAGTGTTAGATGCTGTACGATGTGCTCTGCCTCGCCTTTAAGTTTGCACTTCAAGTGCTGCATCTTTTGCGTTTTTGTCTACATGATATTGTTGTAGATGACTTCACAGTAGAGATTCATGACTGTAGGCGACTGGTTATTTACCAGAGAAGGAAGGAATCTCAATTGAAGGCACTTGCTGGTGCTGTTGAGATACTGAGTTGAGCTTATGATTCAAATCTCTTTTTGTGATTTCGTACAAGGTTTCGCATTTAAAAACTCTACTAGCTCACATCACTTTCAGAAGTCAGGTTATCGATTTGCCAGTGGAGCTCGTCGATCAGTTTCTAGCGAGACTACAGCGACTTTAGTTTGTCATAAATTTCCTAATTTTCTGCAACTCTTTGGTGTCGATGTTTTTAATCACCTTGAGGAGAGCGCCCGGATATTAGTGTGTTGTAGGCTAATAAACTCATCATGCCTTGATGGCACTCCAGTTTTCACCTCGTAGTTCGTCAGCATGTCACGAATCGTTTCGTACCATTCTTTTTGTGATAGTGTAGGTATCATTGATGAAATAGTCATGATCCAATTCACTATCTTATTTTTCCAGAACACCAGGTTTCATCTTGAACACCGCCCATTGAGCATTCAGAGCATCCAACCTGTACACACACCTAGTTGCCTAGACTAAAGTCAACCATATAGGGGCCCATATTGCTGTTAGATTCGACGGACAACTAAGTGTGGGGCTCAAATGCCTATGGATATTTAATATATATGGATTAGGTACTTAATGCAACATACCTGGTTCAGAAGCGAAGACGGACCACCAGGCTCGTTCAAGCGTTAGGTGTAGTGAATGTAAGTAGTGTGTGAGAAGTGTAGATATGTTTAACCTGAATTAGCCCTCTTTAATCTGCAGCAACCCTGACTCCAGCACCACCATCCTATGTGGTATCACTCCAGCGGCGTCACTCGGTGTCTCTCAAAGTCTAGCCTCCCTTAGCACAAATCTATAATCTAATACGAACGCTAGTTCTCGCGAGTCACAAAGTTTAGCGGTTTTAACCGACACAGGAATATATCTCCGAGTTAAATCAATTGAGCATTCAGAGCATCCAACCTGTACACACACCTAGTTGCCTAGACTAAAGTCATATAATATCTCCGAGTTAAATCAAATGGCACAAAGCAACTCGTCGACGCGAATTAATATTGTCAGAATGCACTTAAGCATGCAACCACTATACCACTTGACGCTAATTCATTGTGCTACGTTAATTAATCGCTCAAACTCAAAATTCAGCCTTGTTGATACGTAAAACAAACAAAAAAAAAACACGCAAAATGAGAGGCACTTAAATCGACGTTATAATTCCACACGCGTCCTTTACAACCGGTAGTTCCTCACAATGATTCTCTCGACGCGTCCAGTTCGACACGATTTCGAATGGAATGTCAAGCGCGCGGAGGGGCGGCGTTGACCTTGCTACGGTGCTATGCACGCTCCGAGCGTGCGTTATGAATTCAATTTTCAAACGGTTAATATTTTGCCTTAACACAACCTCTTCTGTATGTATGTTCCTGACTTACGTAAATCAGAATCCTTTTTGAAGTTAGTTTCAATTCTAAGGACAGCTTCAATTATTGTTCTCTGTTGTTGAAGTAGGTTCTCCATAGTTGGGGCCCGGATAGCTGTCGAGTCCACCATGAAGTATCTGGGATTGGTGCTCGACAGCCGATGGGAATCCGGACCCCACTTCCGGCGGCTGGCGCCCAAGCTGATGGGTGCAGCGGGCGCGCTTTCAACGTTGCTTCCCAACTTGGGAGTCCCAAGCGCCGCCTATAGGCGGTTGTACGTGGGAATCGTGCGGTCCATGGCCCTGTATGGGGCCCCTGTGTGGGCGATGGACATGACGGCCAGCGCTCTCGCCATTCTGCGCAAACCGCAGAGGGTGATGGCCGTCAGAGTCGTCCGCGGGTATTGCACGATTTACTACGAGGCGGCTTGCATCCTGGCCGGATCCCCGCCCTGGGACCTAGAGGCGAAAGTACTCGCGTCATTATATCGATGGCGCTAGGAAGAGCAGGCACGGGGCTCGAGCCCGGTGCAGCGACAGATCATGCTGCACCGAGAGGAGCTCCGTCAGGTCTTGGTGGCGGAATGGCGGCAAAGGCTTCTGCGCCCTACCGCCGGCCTCGCTACCGTCGAGGCGATCCGGCCAGTACTCGACGACTGGCTCAGGAGAAGGCACGGCTCCCTGTCGTTTAGGGTGATGCAAGTGCTGTCGGGGCATGGCTGCTTCGGCAAGTACCGGTGCCGCATAGACAGGGAGCCGGACGCTCGGTGCCACCTCTGCGTCCATTGCGGGGAGGACACGGCGCAACACACGCTCGCCGAGTGTGTAGCTTGAGAGGAGCAGCGCCGTGTCCTCACAAATAAAGTAGGAGGCGATCTTTCGCTGCCGGCTTTAGTGCGGAAGATGGTCGGTAGCGCAGAGTCATGGGACGCGGTGGTGTACTTATAGTAGGACATTATGTCGCAGAAGGAAACCGTGGAACGGGAAAGGGATATCTCGACTCCCTTCCCCGGCTGCAGAAGGCGCACCGAGCGCAGGAGAAGGGCGGACAACGCCCTTTTCCGGCCCCCATGAATGGGTCCAGGGGCGAGGGACTTGGGGAAGCCCCCGCCACCCCTATTCGATGGACCCGAGGCGGAGGCGCGCGCGGTTGTCGGCGCGCGCCCCTGAGGCGATACACGGGGTAGTTGCACACCTCACTACCCCGTGCAGGAGACGAGGCCCGAACAGACCGGGCCAGCACTAGTGTGGGGCTGCGAAAGAATTTGGTTTCCCGCGGCCCCACGCGCACGTGCGAGTAGAAACCGGGGTGGTTTTAGCCGGTAAGATTCCGGCACGCCCCTCCGCCTTTCCCCAGGCGGAGGTAGTCCATGAGGATTTCCCCCCGTAAAAAAAGGGTTCTCCATAGTTTGTTTTACTTTGTGGCAACCCTGGTGACAAGTTGTAAAATACTTCCTCCTAACTATTTTTAAAAATTAAATATTGTAAATTGATAATATCCACCTCAATTTGGAGTTACAGTTGTTAAATATGATTTATTTGTATTTGTAAAATAATTAAGTCATAAGTATTTTAATTAAATTGTGTTTAGTATACTAGCCAAAAGTGACAGCTGTAACTAACATCATTTAAACTTACTCTAAGGCTGGCTTTTCATTATGAGATATAATATATATGACGGAGTGGGGCCACCATAAGAGTTTTTAAAAACTATGACGTCATCATCGATGACGTCATTATTATGATTTCTAGGTTCACTCATTATTGTTTTTAATAATAAAACTCACTACACGTATTTGATCTTAACTGGTTTTACTAATCACAATTATTCACAATTTAACGTTTCTTCACTATTAACAATTATTCACAATTTATAATTAACGAACTCAACTAGGTCTGAACAGCTCAACTGCACGAACAAGAATGAATGCTGCCCAAGCCGCCGCACGCCTTTTAAACCAAACGCAAGCGTGCGGAAGCTATCCCTACAACGCAAGCGAGCGGAAGCTATCCCTACTTCCTGCGTCTTGAGAATAAATTACCTTCCAAATTGTTACCGCGATAACCTGCTTTTAATTATATTTTGAATTAAAGCATTTTAACTTATTTATAAGTAACAATAATTAACTAATTTTAAAATAAAACAAAATGTTATAAACAATCAAGTTATAACGTTATTTCTGCAGTTGAAATAACGCTTATTAATTTTTAACACGATAATAATTGTTTGAGTAATGCGCCGATACGTCGCTTATACTTTGTTGCGCCGATACGGCCATTCTGATTGGTGGTGCGTGCTCAGCACCTACCAATTTTATTCTTACAGCTTTACTGCTGTTTGTTTATTTATTTGTGTTTCGACCATACATCACGTCTACACACATAATTCTCGTAATCTCGTAGAATGGAAATGGAGTGATGCTGTGCTCTGGGCGGTCCTGTTCGCCGTGGTACACAGGGGCTCTATAGGAATTAGGATTAGGTCGATGCTGTGTTATACACAGGGGCTCTAAAAGAGAAAACAGAAAATTATTTTGTTATTTGTGTTTCGACCATACATCACGTCTACACACATAATTCTCGTAGTCTCGTAGAATGGAAATGGAGTGATGCTGTGCTCTGGGCGTTCCTGTTCGCCGTGGTACACAGGGGCTCTATAGGAATTAGGATTAGGTCGATGCTGTGTTATACACAGGGGCTCTAAAAGAGAAAACAGAAAATTATTTTGCAATAGTTAGAAGTTTTGTTCTTGAGTTAAGTTCTGCTGTTATGATTCTTAAGAAGTTGACGGCTCGGGCTCACTTGTTGCACTAATATCACCAGGGCATGGTTCTCTTTCCGCCGATACGGCCCTCTGAATCCCTGGCTGTGGGGCCCGACGTAGTTGATCGTGAGCGACTTTTCGAGGCCGTCCTCTGCCAATTACCTTTTTCACCAAATAACGATCGTTTTCAAGTATTCTGCATATCTCATAGGGTTCACTAAATTTAAGGTCTAATGAGGTTTGATTGCGTGGATTATTTTTGATAAGTACGTATTCTCCTTTTTGAAAATGATAGATCTTAGCTTTTCGTTGATTAAATCGTTGTCTATCTTGTTCCGATGCTTGAGACATTCTATTCTGCACATGTCTGGAAAGGGCGTCAATATCAATAGTTTGATTATCCATATTTACTAATCCGAGTAGTTCCGGTGGAACACAGTGTTTTCGTCTTGTGAGTAGAGTGAGGGGAGCGACACCTGTTACTCGATGAGCAGTACAATTCATGGCCAATTGAAGTTCTTCTAATGCAGTATGCCATTGTTCCGTTTCATAATTTTTATCATTATTAATGCGTTCTTAAGCGTTGCTATTATTCGCTCAACTTGTCCGTTAGCTCGGCTGATTCCTGGTGATATATCATGGATGTCTATTCCTAGCTGTTGGCAATAAGTCTTGAATTCCCCCAAGAATTCTCTGCCTCCATCCACAATTATTTGAAGTGGTGTTCCAAATAGGTGTATAGTACGTTTTAGTGCAGCTAATGTGCTGTGCGGACTCTTATCGGTAGCATAATAAAACAGCACATATTTTGAGAAAGCATCGACAGTTACTACGACATATTGCTGGGCATCTGTAGTACCGAGCTTGCCAGTGATATCCATATGTATCACTTGAAAGGCTGTAGTTGGCTTTTGGATTGGATGTAGTTGAGCTTGTACAGCGCCCAATGTTCCTTTTGATGTTCTACACACGATACAGTTGTCCACAAACCTGCGCACCAGGGTACTCATTTTGTCAAACCAGTAAGATTCTTTGATCTTATGTAGAGTCTTTTCCCATCCAGGGTGTTTAAGCGCTGTATGAAATGAATTTATTATACTCCACTGGAAAGATCTAGGAACTACAACACAGATTTGCTGTCCAAAAATTGGGTCTCTCACGATTCGTTTTAAAACTTCGTTTTCTAGAAGGTAACCATCTACTGGATTTCCGTTGTTGAAGCTGTCCATCAGGCGACGCAATGTCTCATCTCTGCGTTGTTCCACCTTCAACCAATCCAAGTCTCTTGTCATTATATTAACCTCACAACTACTTGGATTTCTGCTAAAGAAGTCGGCGTGTTGCAGGCGATTTCCTTTGCGGTATTCTACTTCAAAATCATAGTTCTGTAAAAACGCCCACCACCGATGAATTCTTGGAAGGAGATCCTTTTTGTGCTTAGATGCCTTTAAGGCATTGCAATCGGTTATAATTTTGAATTTTCGTCCATACAGATACTGCCGAAAATGTTTTATTGCACGCACTACCGCCAAGGTCTCTAGTTCGTACGAGTGATATCTGCTTTCAGTATCAGTAGTTCTCATACTCATGAAGGCGATTGCATGTTGACGTTTGTTGATAATTTGTACTAGAACGGCACCGAATCCCAAGCTACTTGCATCCGTGTATAATTCTATGGGTGCTTCTTCTTGAAATATTGTTAACACAGGAGATGATGTCAGACATTGGATTATCTTATTACGTGCTTCTTCGTGTCGATCATTCCACTCCCATTTAGCACCTTGTTTAGTCAACTCATACAAGGGCATCATTATACGGGAAAAATCGGGGATGAATTTCCGAAAATATCCAGCTAAACCATTGAACTGTCTTACCTTTTTAGCAGTATTCGGTACTGGTGCCTTGACTAGAGCTTCAACTTTCTTTGGACTTGGACGGATTTGACCATTTGAAACAACGTTACCCAAATATTCTATTGAGCGTTTGAAGAAGCTGCACTTATCCGCATTGATAGAAAACCCAGCCTTATGTAATGCTATGAGAATGCGTTCAATGTTTATTAGTCCTTGAGTAAAATCAGCACTTTTGCTCAAGACATCGTCGACGTAAACTTGAGCAGCACTGCCCAGTAACGAAAACAATGCTCTATTAATACATCTTTGGTATACTGCACACGCGTTGGATAAACCAAATGGCATAGTAAGGTATTCGTATAATCCATCAGGCGTAACGAATGCAGTCTTCTCTATGGAACTCTCCGAAATAGGTATTTGATGGAAACCTGCCGCCATATCAAATGTGGTGAAGTAGAGTCCATTGGCCAGTTGATCGATTTGGTCGGAGATGAGTGGAAGTGGGTAATGGTCCCGCAAGGTATTAGCATTTAACTCGCGGAAGTCTACACAAAGGCGGTCATCTCCATTCTTCTTTTTAACTAGGATAATTGGGCTAGAGTATGGGGATTTGCTCTCACGTATAATATTGTGCTTCAATAATTCGTTGACAATGGTACGAACCTTTTCTCTCTCCACTGGACTGAGGCGGTATGGTCTTCGTTCTACGTATTTGTCCGGATTCTTTAATCTGATTTCCAACATACCTGTGTTAACTCGGGTTTTAGGGTATCCTCGAATAAATAAGTGTTCATACTTATTAAGGAGTATGCGAAGTTGTTTGATCTCTTCAGGGTCGGAAAGATCACAGTCTAGTTTTTCAAATATTGGACTATTTGTAGTGATATGATTGATAAGTCCTTGGTGCACTAATTTTGTTTTGCTAGACGTTACTATAACACTCAAGTTTGTGCCTTTAATCAAATTCATGCCAACCAGAATGTCCGTCGACATCTCACAGTCAGCCAGAACATAAAACTGAATTTCTACGCTGATATCATCTATGACACATATAGTCAGTAAACTCGTGAGTGATAATACGGGAAATCGTCCAATACCTATCAAGTAGTTAGCCGTTTGAACTCTTTGTCCAGGCAGAGCTGCGGCTACAGATTCCCGTATAACTGAACATTCTGCACCACTGTCAAACACTGCCCGTAAAGTTTTTACTCCTATCCTGATAGTTAAAGGGGCGAGTTTTGTACCTTCGATGTGATTTATATTTGATGTCAAAGAACGATCACGCTTAAAACATTGGTCGTAAGTATGTCCTAATTTTTGACAAAATGTGCAGGTAGGTTTACTATTACTTTCACCTCTTTTACTATATTGTTCCTGATTTGATGCCGTTGGTTTGAAACGACATTCATCGGCAGAATGGTTTTTCCTTTTACAGATGTGACAGAATGATAGAGCGTGAGCATTACTATTGTTTGATAAACGCGGACGTTTGTTTGGCATCGTCATACTACTATTTGATGGATGAACGCGCTTTAATCGTATGAGGAATCGAGGATGCAATAGATATAAGTTCTGGCACTGTTGTTGCGCGCGCGTTTAATAGTTCGATCCGTAAATGTTCGTCACTAATCCAACCAATTACAGCCTCAACTGCGTCTTCATTAGGTAACTTGTCTTTGGTAATTCGTCTCCATAGTACCCAGGCTCGCGATAAAAATTCCGCTATATCTTTTGAAGAATCAAAAACATGTTCCCTGAATCTTAATATGTCCCGAGAATACCGGTTTTCTGGTTCAAATGTAGTTATAAGATTGTTGCGAAGTTCTTCCCAAGTAGATGTAGTTATCATCCAATCGTCGACCCACATTTTAGCGCGTCCTTTCAATAAGCTGCCAACTTTCATGCGTATATCAAAATCATTGAGGTGGTACGTCTGAATTGCTTTACTAATATGTTGACACCATTCACGTACTCCAACGTTTGTATCTGGATCAAATGAAGGTAGATAAATATCATTAATTCTCACCTTTGTTTCCGATGGAGTAGTTAGTCGATCCGACATGTTTTGCATCATATGCATCATTTGCATAAAGAACTGTGATGGTACATTAATCATTGAACTGTTATCACTCTGATTCTGTTGCATTGTTTCAGTGTTGACCGACATAGATGGTTGTTCAATATCAGATGGTCGAGCAGCAGTGGAAGAGCTTTGTTCACATCCCACTTCTGATGACGGAGTGGGGCCACCATAAGAGTTTTTAAAAACTATGACGTCATCATCGATGACGTCATTATTATGATTTCTAGGTTCACTCATTATTGTTTTTAATAATAAAACTCACTGCTTGCTCTGCTTCTTCCGTTTTCTTTCTTTGTTTTCTTTTGCTATATACACTTAATAGTAAAATGAATACACGCAACGCCACAACGCGCCAGTTAGAGAACCAATTTCAAACGGCGCTTTAAGAAATTAAGGCGAACAAAAGTGATATAGTTAAGTTGCATAAAGAATATACTTTTGTTTTAAAAGTTGATGAACAGTTGATGAGTTTGACTAATGCAGCAAGGAATATAAGGAATCCCTGAGATTAATTGCTGCATTGCAGTTACAGTAAAGTGAAGTAAATGAGCAGATTGTGCAAATAAAACAATACATAGATAACTTGAAAGCATCCCAAACTCAAAGTCTGTTCAATGAGCTCATAGAATGTGAATCTTCTAAAGCATTGCAACCCTCCACAACAATCGATTTGATTGGTGATTATTATGTCACATCAAGAACAGCAACAAAAATTACCTGCAGTAAAACAAAATAAAAGAAATACATAAAAATTAATAAATATATTAGGCAAGTTCAAAAGTTAATTGAAACTAAAATTAATGTCAAAAATTATGTAAATGTATGCATGTAAAGAAAAGCAAAAATAAAAAATAAACTTATATTATATTCAATTGAGGTGGAAAATATGAATAACTGTTATGAGACTGATGTAAATTGTCTAAATTCAATAATTTTATCACTTAAAATTCCCTACAAATCTTATCAAATATATGCATCGGCTAAGGATGAGATAAAATAACGCATATTGGCCATTAATGATCTGGTAAATTCATGTTAGTATAATGAGAAGCGCTTTGACTCCTTAATAAACAACAGAGTGAGTATCAGCGCTACATACTAGGTTCATCGGGAACAATATGTGTAAATAATAATGATAACAGTAAGGTCTCATTATTTTCACCTACACTCTGTGACAGTGCCATGACGAAGAATATTAACTTAAAAAGTAATTTAAATATTTAAAAAAATAAAGTTATTTTGTATTGTGATGACATAGGCAAAAATTTGGGCATGATGTTAAATAACTGTTTAAAAGGACATCTGGTAAGAATTATTGTATGCCTGGATCATCCTTTAGTCATATAATGAATAATGTTTTAACTAGTAATTTTGCCCTAATAGCACATTAATAATTCTTTTTGGGAGAATGTAAATAAAACTCAATTATTAAAATATATTGTTTTTATTTATATAGGAGAGGCGGCAAACGAGCATACGGCTTACCTGATGGTAAGTGATTACCGCCGCCCATGAACAACTTTTACACCAAAGGAATTGCAGGGACGTTGCCGGCCTTTAAAAAAGGCGTAAGCTCTTTTCTTGAAGGTACCCAAGTCGTATCGGTCAGAAAAAATCGCCGGTGCAAAATTATTCCACAGAGAGGTCGTACGCGGGAGAAAACTCCTAGTGAAGCGTACAGTGGTGGACCGCCAAGCATCCAGATGGTGTGGGTGGTATCTGGAGTTTTGCCCCGATGTGCGTTCGTACAATTTGGTGACTGGGATTAATCCGAACAATTTCTCAGAGCACTCCCCTTTGTAGATGCGAAATAAAATGCAAAGGGATGCAACATCTCTTTGCAGCGCCAGTGAATCGAGCCGATCGGTAAGGAGTCGTTCGTCGACGATTTGAGCCGCTCTGCGTTGGATGCGGTCAAATGGAAGGCGCTGGCACTGTGGGCCCCAGCACAGAGATGTGAACAATATTTCATTTAAGGCTGAACCTGTGCCTTGTAAAGTTGCAGGCGGTGTGCCGGTATGAAATACTGTCCCGCTCTGTTGAGCACGCCAAGCTTTTTAGTGGCAAAGGAATGAATCGTATTTGGGCCAGTCAGCTTATTGACATTACATAATATATCAATAAATTACTCGAATTAGTAATTCAAGTTCATCATTAAATTGTAGACAGACACTGCTAACCTTAGACGTCGCCCGCGACAGCATACAAGTGAATCAGTGAAGTAACATCCTATCTATTGCTCTCCGAATGTACACGGTAAATCGAGTTGACTCGGTAACTCTAGTGCAAGCGAGCTCGAGTAAAATTAATTTTCACTCGATTAAACAAATTCACTCGATTCAATAGAGTGAAAACAGAGCTTGAGTTTCATCACTAGTGTAATAATAAAGTCTGTGATGGTTATTAAACTTTTTTGTTTAACTTGTTGGTTTACATGACAAGACAATTAAATATCATCTCATCGATGCACAAGTGTATGGATACATGAAATATACATTATATTCGTATCATAATATGGATATTATCATGCAGGTTGGCCAAATGTTAATATTTCAAATTATGTATTTCTATTCTATATATTATATATGTATTACAAGTTAAATTTTCCACATAGAATTTTACAAAATCTATAATTTGTGTTTAATTACCTAAAACAAATGACAAACACAGGTATGAAAACCTTATTGGTATGTCAAAAGTGACAATATTTTAAAATGTTATGTTATAAGAAAATATAAATTAAATATTACATAGATATTACATAGGGGGATGAGTCGCTCGCGTCCGTAGGCTTCGACCACCTAATCCTAGGCCCACCCTACACGTGTCCCCCGGGTGGTGCTAAACGAGCGACAAAGCCGAAAGAACTGACTCGGCTCCTTGCCGTGTGGTAGCGGCGTAAAAAATACCACAACTTATTTCGCACCATGAGGCATAAAATTAATGAAATGGCCCCGAGTTCCCGGTGCCCCTTTAATGGGGCAGGGGTGCGAAGAATCTCCGGGAGGAAAACCGGCGACGAGGTTCGCCACCCGTCACGTTCTGTCCCCCGGAGGGGCGAAAAGTGGATTGCGGAAGCCCGTCTAGCTACATTGAATGTATGTGGAGGAATGAATGATAAGATGGATGAAGTATGCGATATGATGTATGATAGAGGAATAGACGTGTTATGTGTAAATGAGACGAAACGGAAGGGAAAGGATGCCACTACACATGGCATGTATACCACGTACTGGTCTGGTGTAGACGAGACCGAGCGGGCATGCCAGGGAGTCGGTATCATCCTTTCAGAAAGAATGGGTCATTGCGTGAAAGAGTAAGAATGTGTAAGCCCGAGACTGCTATGGATACGAATGAAAGTGGGCTTAAAGGAGTTGTTTGTTTTAGAGGTCTACGCAGCAGACATATGTCTAAGCCCACTTATATCCGAGAGCAGTTTTGGGAGTTGGTAAGGATGGTACTAATGAAATGCAAGGTTAATGAAAATGTTGTGATATTAGGCGATTTTAATGGAAGGGTTGGGGTGAGGAGGCTTGGTTATGAAAGGATATTGGGAACGTATGGTGATGAAAGTATAAATGAAAATGGTGAAAGCCTACTCGCCGTATGCGTGGAAAAGAATCTTGTTGTGACGAACACTTTCTTTCGTCATAAGAAGATTCACACGTATACATGGGAAAGAGGTGATGATAGAAGTATGATAGATTTCATAATTGTTGATGAAAGAATGAGGAGCGCGGTGGTAGATACAAGGGTTTACCGGGGCTCTAACGTAGGGACGGATCATTACTTGGTCTTATGCCGAATTAATGGTCTTTTCAGACGTTGGAGGCATCGGACATCTGTGTCTACCACTGCGTTACAGCGTATAAGAACAGAGACGTTACAAGATGAAGGTGTGAAAGAGAAGTTCAAATGTAGATTGAGAGAAAATGTAAGTGGTATGGCTGAATTGTGTATGAATGATTTAGACTTGGAGACTGTGTGGTATAATGTCAAGAAAGGTTTAGTGGATGCAGCTACCGAAGTATGTGGTGTAAGTAAGAGAACGATTGAAAGGAAAAATAACATGTATGGTATGATGAGGTACGGATGGAAGTTGAAGCAAAGAAGAAAGCATGGCTAGGTTTACTAGCAACCAAGGCTAGTAATTCTAGCAGTATGAATGATGATATTGAAAGGAAAAAGGCAGTTTTTAGACATCTAAATAAGAGAGTAAAAGAAGTTTTTGAAAGGAAAAAGCAAGAAAGAATGGATGAGAATGATAGAAGAATATCGGATAACTTCCAGGCAAACATTAAAATGTTCTGGAAACTCGTAAGAACTACCAGGGGACATTCACAACAGCCTATAATGAATGCTATACGAGACCAGAATGGCTGTATTCTGAATGACGAAGTTTTGAGTTTAAGGAGATGAAAGGAATACTTTGAAAGCGTGTTTATGAGTGATGAGATGTATGAATTAAATGAAATAGAAATTCCGAAAGAAGAGGAAATAGATAGAGATATAAGTATAAATGAAATAATGAAAGCAATGAAAAGTATGCAAGCAGGTAAGGCAGCCGGTTATGATAGAGTATCTCTCGAAATGCTAAGGGCTGGAGAAAGAGTGGTGGCAGACCTGCTGTACACCTTGTTTAATTTATGTTGGGAACTTAAGCGGGTACCGGAAGACTGGTGCAAAGCCGTGATAGTCCCAATATATAAGGGAAAAGGATCACAGCAGGACTGTAAAAACTACCGTGGTATCAGCCTTCTTAGCATTGTGGGAAAACTGTATGCTAAGGTACTAATTGAAAGAGTTATGAAAGAAACTGATGGAAAAATTTGGGATGTGCAAGCGGGATTTAGAAAGGGAATGGGATGTACGGATCAGGTCTTTTTCATGCGCATGATCGCGGAGAAGTTTTTGGCCAAAAACCAAAAAGTTTTTTGTGCGTTCATAGACTTGGAGAAGGCTTATGACAAAGTGGACAGGGATGTGTTATGGCAAACACTGAACTCATTTGGGTTGACCGCTGGTCTGATACAGGCATTGAAGTCTCTATATAGGGACTCTAGTGCTTGTGTCAGGATCAACGGGGCCTACTCGGACTGGTTTGGCATCCATAAAGGTGTCAGACAAGGCTGTGTGGCTTCCCCGTGGTTGTTCAACCTATTTATGGACAGTTGTTTGGGAAAATTTGAAAGTAAAAGAATGTGGGTTAAGAATGGGTGAGTTAACCGTCAAATGCCTTTTGTACGCCGATGATCAAGTCATACTTGCATCGTCGGCAGCCGAGTTGCAAATGATGGTTACATTAATGAACAGGACATTAAAAGAAAAGGGAATGAAAGTGAACGCAAGTAAGACGAAAGTTATGTTTTTTGAAAGAGAAGACAGCAAAACGATACATTTAACCGACGAGCGTGTATGCGTAGGTATATGGATGTGGAGGAAGCGAGAGAGGTGTGTCAGGATCGTGCCAAATGGAAGTCCATAATCTCTGCCTACCCCTCTGGGTGACAGGCGTGCGTGTTTATGTATGTATGTATATTACATAGAATAAATACACAAAACAAGTTTTTGTGTATGTTAAAAGGAAACTAGAATCTAAGGGTCGAGGAATTTAAGGAAGCTTCTTTATTTGATGTAGCTTCATGGGCTTTGAAGAGCGATTCATTAAATTGCATTTAGGTAAAAATACATTATGTATTCAGCAAGTTGCTCCATATAACTTGACAATACTTAGTGGCTTATTTGGTAGTCCAGACATGGATCCTGAATTGCCAGTCATAGTAGATATATATTATATATTGTACATATATTTATGTATTAAAAAGTAGTAAAGTACTTGTACCAGCACCAAATATACAGTTTGCATAAGTATTGTGACTTAGTTAAGCCATTTTTATTGTGTAATGGTTATATCATTGATGTTTTAGACCATATCCTGCGAATCCATATCCATATCCATATCAGATTCTTCTATTAGGCTTAGAATGATGTGTTGTAAAATCTGCAGAAAGGAATATTAAATTTTATTTTCACTGGTTTCATGTAGGAGAAAAATATATAAAATATTATACATTTTTCTCCTACGTGAAACCAGTGAAAATAAAAAGTCAGACAACTATTACATAGTCAAATAATGTTGATGTAAATCCATAAGTACTATTTTTGTATTTAAACAACTGGAGCTAATTAATCATGTATATTTTATAATAATTTCTTATTTATTTAACATATAGGCAGAGTAACAAAATTCTGACAGAAATATGGAAATATAGTTTATTGACATTAAAGGAGTCTTATGCCATATCTCTTACTCGTATTATTGAAAATGTCCTTTTAATTCCAAACAATATCATAAATTGACATGTTTTTTGACTTTATAGTATTTGCAATGTAAAGCAATACATATATAAACATAGTCTCCACAAGCTGTTTAGAATGAAATAAATATAGAAATAATAATATATTGATAACATTGAGTTATATGTACTGCGTACTAGAGAAGCCATTCCAAATAAAAATTGTGTCCTAAAATAAGATATTAATATAAAATAAATATAAGAATTTAATATAAAATATCTTAATTTAATCTAAACAAACATATTTCTAAATAAAATGTAATAATAATTATTTTATGGAATTCACAAATCTTCAATTTACGCAATATTTAGTTTGTATGGATTGCACTACAGTTCAGTTGAACATAGTCAATGTTCGGAATGGCTTCTCTAGAACGTAGTACATATAACTCAATGATTGATAAGAATTAATATTTAATACAGGCACTTTTTTCAAGTAGCCATTAACTTTTCAGGTTGATCGCTGAGAACATATCTATATGCCTTGCAAGCTAAAATCTTGCAGAGCTGCAGTAGGTAATATTATAAATGTACATAATATTACCTCTAAGTCATCTTGGCTTTAATCATATTACTTAAATAGTATTTAGGATGTATACGCACAATCAAAGAATACATATAAAAAGTAGCATCCATACCACATTAATTTGAGCACAGACTGGTACTATAGTTTGCCGAAACTACTAAAAAGATTTTCCATCGATCTTAAAGTATCTATAAATGCTGAATGTACCTACAACTTTGTTTTATACTAATAATTATTATTGAAGAGTGGACTATATTAAATTGTAAAACTGGTGAAACTTATAGAAAATCGCTTTTAGTTTGTTTTTTGGTAATAGAAAGATTCATGTTTATTTGCTAATTTCTCAGTACTCCGTTTTGATACGGTAAAAGTAATATTACAAGTACAACGCCATCTATTACGTTCTTTGTGAGAAAACATCCTTTTTTTACTTGAAGGAAAACATATTTTTTGTTTGCTTTGTTTTAAGTATAAATATATTATAATAGGACGTTTTTTTTTACACACGAATCTTTTTATTACTATTTCTGAGATTTTATGGCGCCATTAAACAAATTTGAATCTACATTTCAAAATAATAATCATAACTTTCGATTGAATTAACCAATTTCAATAAAACAAAGAATAAATGAACTCGATGATACGTTTTATGATTTTCTTATGGTTTTTATTGAAAAAAAGATGATAAACAAACAGACAGAACGTCAGATAGTGCAATTCTAAAAGTTATAAAAATGTACTTATGTAATGATTTTCAGTCCCCATAATAATTTTAGTCACAAATTAATATACTATAAAATGTACAGAAACAGACACAACATTTTATCACCATTTTTATTAAATGTATAGATTTTAAGAGAGATGGCGCTGCTAACATAAATTCTAAAAATAAGAGATTAATTGACGCGATTGATACAATAAAAAAAAATAAAAGAAGTGATAAATCAGTGCCTTCATAGTAAGGAAAAAAATAAAATTTGATCCTCGCCGAAAAACAACAAATAACTCAATGATTGATAAGAATTAATATTTAATACAGGCACTTTTTTCAATAGCCATTAACTTTTCAGGTTGATCGCTGAGAACATATCTATATGCCTTGCAAGCTAAAATCTTGCAGAGCTGCAGTAGGTAATATTATAAATGTACATAATATTACCTCTAAGTCATCTTGGCTTTAATCATATTACTTTAATAGTATTTAGGATGTATACGCACAATCAAAGAATACATATAAATAGTAGCATCCATACCACATTAATTTGAGCACAGACTGGTACTATAGTTTGCCGAAACTACTAAAAAGATTTTCCATCGATCTTAAAGTATCTATAAATGCTGAATGTACCTACAACTTTGTTTTATACTAATAATTATTATTGAAGAGTGGACTATATTAAATTGTAAAACTGGTGAAACTTTTAGAAAATCGCTTTTAGTTTGTTTTTTGGTTATAGAAAGATTCATGTTTATTTGCTAATTTCTCAGTACTCCGTTTTGATACGGTAAAAGTAATATTACAAGTACAATGCCATCTATTACGTTCTTTGTGAGAAAACATCCTTTTTTTACTCGAAGGAAAACATATTTTTTGTTTGCTTTGTTTTAAGTATAAATATATTATAATAGGACGTTTTTTTTACACACGAATCTTTTTATTACTATTTCTGAGATTTTATGGCGCCATTTAACAAATTTTAACCTACATTTCAAAATAATCATAACTTTCGATAGAATTAACCAATTTCAATAAAACAAAGAATAAATGAACTCGATGATACGTTTTATGATTTTCTTATGGATTTTATTGAAAAAAAGATAATAAACAAACAGACAGAACGTCAGATAGTGCAATTCTAAAAGTTATAAAAATGTATTTATGTAATGATTTTCAGTCCCCATAATAATTTTAGTCACAAATTAATATACTATAAAATGTACAGAAACAGACACAACATTTTATCACCATTTTTATTAACTGTATAGATTTTAAGAGAGATGGCGCTGCTAACATAAATTCTAAAAATAAGAGATTAATTGACGCGATTGATACAATAAAAAAAATAAAAGAAGTGATAAATCAGTGCCTTCATAGTAAGGAAAAAAATAAAATTTGATCCTCGCCGAAAAACGAAATTGTAAATAGCTCTTTTAAAATTTGATTTACCACATAGAGTACCTACTCGGCGGTAAAAAAATGAGATTGTCAACACGCAGTAGGGCAGCGTGCAATATTAAGGTTAGAAGCAAA
This sequence comes from Parnassius mnemosyne, assembly GCA_963668995.1. Classification (NCBI taxonomy): domain Eukaryota; kingdom Metazoa; phylum Arthropoda; class Insecta; order Lepidoptera; family Papilionidae; genus Parnassius; species Parnassius mnemosyne. The sequence continues at coordinate 6,561,582 of CAVLGL010000001.1, read as the reverse complement.
TATGAAACTCATCTACAGGAAAAAACCTTAACCTGCCTTTTTGTATCACATATGTGCAACACCACCATCTATCGATGAAATTGGTTAACTATTGTACTTTAGATTTAGATAATAAGGTTAATATACATTTTTATGTAATAGTTTTGTTTACTGCGCTTTAGATATATTTATATCATTATAGAACATAATTTTACATTTGATTATGATTTATAATGATATCAATTTAAAATGTACTTGATGACTCATCCAACGCCACTTTTACATACCTATACTTTGTACTCACACTTCAGAATATTTGTCATAACTTTTGATGAAATGAACTGATTTCAATGAAATAAAGACTAAATGTAACCCGAAGATACATTTAATAATTTCTTTAACGATCCTTATGATATAAATTAGTACTTTATGCGTGATACGTTAACAATCAAACAGACAGACAGACAGAAAAATCTAAACTGGTAGGAATGTATTTAATTACTTATTTTTAATACCTCTCAATCGCTTTTATTACAAAAATATAAAATGTACAGATATCTGCTATTTACATTTTTATTATATGTATAGATAACTTCTCATGTAATAGCAATTTAAACTTGACATTTAATTTTTATAATTATAATACTAAAATTAATTTAATAGACATAAATAATAAGGAAATGTTTTACTAGAAATAGGTATTACATATTCAAGTATAATTTAAGACAGATAGCAAAATATGTTAACTGAGCCAAGAGGTACTGAGGTAACTGGGTAAGAGGCATGATGCATTTTTGATGATAACGAAGTACTCGTTAGCATGTGGATCCTTACTCTGTCATGCATTAGCTTTCATCTGTGATTGGATGCAAATTCTATTAATTTCATTATTCCCATTTATCCCTAGTTCTGTTTTTTCTAGAAATCCCGTCATTTAATGCAATCAAGGGGCGTTTTGAAGATTGAAAGAAATCTTTTTTTTGTGGTTTCCTAGCTACTCCCACGAAAAAAAAAATAGAGTTGAAACATTTAATATCAGCACAAATGCGAAGAAAAAAAAGCAAACTGTGACAAAAGAAGACTCCAATATTATATAAATTGTTGAAGAAGCTTTTGAGAAGAGATTTTCGAATCCCCTTTTTAATCGCCACTCTTTATACAGTAGCCGTAGATGCTTCTGAAAGATATTTATGCTGGGCTATGTTACCCAAATAATGACTGAGTTAGTAGGTGATATAGACATAGCTGTATTGTTCTCAGGTAGCGGATTGCTAGTTAATAGTTGCTTTATTCATATCAGGTATAGTAATCAGATTTTTCAAAAGAAGGACAGTATTATTATGGTTAGGTGCTATATCTGCTGCATTTATGTTTATAGTAGGTTTATCAGTAGTTGTAAGAACTACCTTACCATTAAACATAAAATAGATTACTCTATTCTTACTACTTTTACACAGTTTTACCTCTCATATCGGAGTTATGCCCGCAGCTTTTACTGTAACAACAGAAATATTCCCTCTGAACCATAGAGGAATAGGATTACTAATAACTGGTATTACTTTCACACTGTTTTACGCTGTCACCATAAAATCACTCCACTGATGATAGAAAAATTTGTATTGGAAGTACTTATTTCAATTTCGGTCTATTTGTTACAATTTTTTTAATATTTTTGTATGTTATACTACCCAAAACAGAAAACAAAACACTGCAAAAATTGAAGATGGAATTAAACATGTTGTAGGAAATGAAGCTGATCTAGAATTGATTATTTCGAATGATCCAGATAAAAGTATTATGGCGGGTTTTAAATGTTAATGATGAAATATGGAAATATTAATAAAAATATGTAGACATTTTGAAAATCTTTGAAAGTGCTACTTGTACAAAATGTATAACAGCATAATAGCATTAAGTCTGAATTGAATTGAAATCAAAAGACTTATTTAAAATAAAAGTTACAGGTTACGGGCACAGTTAGTTAAAGGCTATTACTAACAGAAAACTGCAGCCAACTTTAAACAAAGAAGGCTTCGGATGTGTTGTTACCACCTCAGTATTAAGATGGACTGAAAAAAAATGATGTAGTATTTAAGATTTATAAAACATTGAGGAAACTAGTCGATATTATTTCTAACCAGTGCAGTGAGCTTATTTCAGATATATCTAAGAAACATACCATATAATATGATAAGTTAGCAAACACGTTAGGTTGGCATTTAAAATGAATGCACAAATACATGACTTATACCCATGAGATATATAATAATAATAGCCTTCTTAATTCCTCGGTTCAATATAGATGTTTCCAAGATAAAAACAACATGAACAGTAGAATAGAGGTACACTTTTTGCATAATAATATGTTAAGTTCTGAAATGAAAACTTTACGTTTTCTTATAGGATAAGGGTGACAAACGAGCACACAGTCCACCTGATGGTAAGTGGTTGCTGCGGCCCATAGACATCTACATCTATCCTCTATTAGAAATCAAAATGTAGATGCGTTGTCACCCGTGAGGACTAAGATGGAATGCCTCATTTCCAGTAAAACGGGCCTCCGGCCACCTGCACTCAGCAAACGAAACGCAGAGGTAAACCTCTACTTCACGCTGGTTTTCTGTGAGGTCGTGGTACCACCTCGGTTCAAGCCGGCCCATCCGTGCGACAGTAAAAGCTGCCGCGTGGCTCTACCACTGTTAAATATGTGTATTTCTTTTTATTTTAGATTATAAATAAATAAAACACATCATTAACAATTACAATATTACTTTATTTAAGAGCCGTGGTAGCGCAGATGGTTGGCGCTCGCTGTAAGTTTTACAGAACGCGAGCAACCCGGGTTCGATCCCCGGCGGCACCAATGACATTGTTAATTTCAATTTTTGGTGCTGATTTACACGTGGCTAAGCGGTAAAGGAAAACATGTCTAGTATGTCTGAGAAATAAGAAAAAAAAATATTTCGAAGACATGTGAATTTTGCCAACACGCATTGGAGCTGCTCGGCGGATATCTCCTTGACCTAAAACCCTCTCAGAAATGAGAGGAAGCCTGTTTTCAGCAGTGGGATGTATATAGGCTGTAACTTCAACATTAACTTTTATTTATTTTCTATATCTGCCCATGACGCAAATTAAATTCACGGTATTAACGGGTCTAATTCATCCCAACAAAGGAAACTTAATTTTTTATGCGTTTCCTTACAAATCCCATGACCGTTTAACCGCACTTTTTGCAATATTATGATATTTATTTGTTTATATAACTTCATGTATGCAGTAATATATAGGCGATCTTAATATCATCTGAGACATTTTTACCCATTGAAGTAGTATAGAGATAAAAAGAGGTATGTGTAAAAAATTGTTAAAGTAAAATAAATAGAGTAAACTTATCTATATATTATATACTAGCTTTTTACCCGTGGCTTCGCTCGCGTTAGCTTGAATTTAGGTACATTATTACGTGCTGTTTCGTGCCAAATTTAGCAAAATTCGATCACTTCTATTAGAAGTCGATGATTGGTATTTGGCATAGATATAATATACTGGAACACGTGAATATATATGTCTAGAAACACCTAATATTTTTATATCGGGCGTGTATTCTGATGTATCCATAAGAAAAGTTAATTGTCTTGGAATCAAAATGTTTCATTATTATTTACATTTTACTCTTTACATTCATTCATAATTAAAGTTAATTTAGTTTTAACAAAATAGTGATGACTTTCATAGTCTTCTATCATTTTACGGCTTAATGTTTAATTGAGATTATTTATACATATCATTGGCCCTATTTCAAATTGATTGGCACCATAAAATAGATATAGATATTTTTTTTACGTTCGAGTAGTCTTCAAAATTTCATAAATGCACTTCTATAATTATGTATACTACACATGGAATAAATCTTATGTTACGGATTTTATCACGTTCAATTTCAACTTTTTTTACGTGGGATTTTTTTACGCATCTTTGGAAGAAAGTTCCATAAAAACCCACGTAAAAACATATAGTTGATATGAACTACCGACGTTCCGGGAAGTCGAAAGCATGATAACGTGTTTAGTATGTTCCTAATAATTATATCGGATCTGATAAACAACAAATCCTTGCAATAGAACACCGATTCCTACCAATGATGATTCGCGAGGCTAATGAAATTAGAAGAAAAACATTCTAATTTTAATATGGAAGATGGCTGAGCGCTACCATCTGCTAAGGACCCCATAATTAATAAAATTAAATTCAAACACAAAAATACTACTGCATTTATTATATTCTACTCTAGTCTTATTCTATTCTATTCTAACTATGATATCAGCTCGTCAAAAACCGCAGCCCTCCCGTGACCATTGGTGCTGTAAGGTGCCCAAAACATCGGGAATTAAAAAGGTTAAAATTAAATGCGATAAAATCCTTAAAATTATTTTTATTCCTAATAAGTTACTACTACTACACTCATGAACGGGAGTATAAAAACTTTCGCCTTGTTGTGGCGGTGAAAGAGAATCCGCCCACTCATACATAGGCTGCACTAAAAGTATCGGTCATGGAATATTTCCACTGTTCCTGTCATATTAAAATCTTTTTAATTGAAAACCCCTTGGTTTTAAACATCGAATACCATTTATTTATTTAAAAAAAGATTATCGGTCTTGTCACAAGGTTTGGTAAAACTTTTTTAGCCGTTGAGAAAATGGAATTGACTCGAGAAAATTCAAAAGCGATGATTTATCATGACTTTCGAAGTAGTTTAACACAAAAACAGTGTGTTGACCGGATGATTTCTGCATTTGTTGATGAAGCCCCATCCAAAACCACATTTTTTTTTAAATTTATTCATAGAAAGAGTGTTACATTATTTACATTTCAAACTGTATGCCAGTTTGTCGGCAACGCAACAATTTATCGTTTCACACTGCTATATAACAATATAAATTACTTATAAAAACATTAATTAACACACACATAATTAACTAATCATTCACTACTAAGGACACAACGACAGGTAATGTTTCCTCAAGATTGTTTTGAGCTGTGACTTAGTTACGTTTTCGTCATAAATATTCATGGATACCGCATTCGCTCTGTGAAGAGCAAAAAGCGGCTCGCGTTACTTGGTGCGTCAGAACTCTCGAAAGATTCCACGCAAGATTCTCAAATGCTGTATACAACATCGTATCAGGTGACGAATCCTGGATATACGCGTACGAACCCGAAACAAAAAACCAGTCACGAGTTTGGGTGTTCGAAAATGAGTTAAAGCCAACAAAAATTGTTCGTTCACGGAGTGTTGCAAAAAAAATGGTGGCCACGTTTGTCTCCAAAACCGGCTATGTTACGACTATTCTTCTTGAGGGACAAAGAACGGTTAATGCAGAATGGTATACTAGCATTTGTTTGCCACAGATCGTTTCTGAACTCCGTAAAGAGAACTGCAATCGCCGCATCATCCTCCATCACGACAATGCGAGTTCTCACACCGCACACAGAACAAAAGAGTTTTTAGAGCAAGAAAACATAGAACTATTAGACCATCCACCGTACAGCTGCGACTTAAGCCCTAATGATTTCTATACTTTCTCTTAAATAAAGAATAAATTGCGTGGACAGAGATTTTCATCACCTGAAGAAGCTGTGGACGCCTACAAAACCTATAGTGTTCTGTGAGCAGAAAAATAGAATATGCTGCAACGTTTCAATGCATATTTACGGTTTTCAGTTTTAACGGACACGTCTTATGACTTAACACGTGTCCGTAAAATATTCTATAATAGATTCAGCCTCGAGGGATATATCTATTCTTAATGTATTGCTCCCGTGCCATGACGAAATCTCACGGTGAGCTACACGGCCCTCGTATTTGTTTAAATACAATTCATAAAAACTGAAACCACCTGTGCTGAAACTAAGCTTTTACATAATTGTTAACCACATCTACCTAGTAATTACAAATCCAACATTGCCACGAACGAATTTTCAATTATTTAAAGCATTCTATTATTTCATTTTATCAGTTACTTATCATTTTGATTTATTTAGAAGTAAGTAGATGGCGCTATTATTAGATGAAATAATGAAAACCAAATCTGTACTATCTAATAATATCGGCGATAGAATCGAAAACTTAGTTATTATATAAGTAAGGCATAAAGTGATGTCAATTCTGTTAAAAGTTCTGTTTCAACGATTTAATGACATCGTCATATGACCATCACATGAAATAGGAACGTTGTATTAATATCTTCAAACGATTTCTATTCATTGATTTGGTCAAGCTATATCATGACATGGTCAACAGTGTTAAATGTCATGAAATGAACATATGATTTACTTTATGATATATGATGAATTCTACGAACTGGCCACGACATATATAAAAATCTGTTTAATAAAACTATAATAATAATGAAAATTTTGCAATAATGGCAGACAGACCAGTTTTAATAAGTTTACATATAGATTAGCATTTGAAATAAAAACCTAATCTATTTTCATATTTTTGATAAACGTCCCTATTATCTATTGAAATTACTCGTATAGATAATATTATTTTATCCATATGTTGTATGTGTACATATATGTATATATGGAGTATGTATGTATGGATGTATGGATAAACATATGGAGAAAATAATATAATATACAGAATAAATGCATATATATGAGAAATATTTTATACGTATACAATTATAAATAGTGATATACATAATGATACTTTTATTCTTGACTTTAACCAAAAACTGAAATGAACGTACATAGCCCTCCTGATTTCAAAAAGAAAAACATTCCAAAAAAGAAGATGTTAGACAAAGAAGAATAATTGGATAAAGGCAGTGCTATAAGGGAGGCTCTGAAGCAGAAAGTTATTTGTAGAAGAGAGAAATATATAAAATAAATGCATATATATGACACATATTTTATAATAAAAAATTGATAAATAGCGTATATAATGATAGTTTTATTCTTGACTTTAACGTAAAAGTGTACTGAAAACACCATGGCAATTGCAGGTGCGTTGACGGTCTTTAGGCTTACGTACCGAAAACATAGTATAAGTCGATTTGGAATAACATACATTAGACGATTGTGATTTTTATGAACCTAATAAAACTTAAATTTTTTAACATATTTGTGTATATTATGTAAATGTTACCAATAAAATAAAATTGATTGATATTTCTCACCAAAAACTCATTTTAAGTTATCTCATTTCCTATATTTAAGTCTTATGTTAATAATACATATATTCGTAATGAGTCCTTCCGTAAGTTACACACTTTTGCTTATTTGTGCTGCCAAATAGCAGTGCTTGCACTGCTGTGTTCCGTTTTGAAGAGCATAGTGAGCCACAAATTTTAGGCTCTGATACATACAAAGTAGTCTTCCAATGGGTTCTTTGGTTTACCATCGATTTGGGTCGAAGTTCCCTTCAGCTTTATTAGAAAAATATTGAAAAATTTTAAAAATTCAAAATAACTAAAAATAATGTAGTAAGCATGCCCTCAAAGTTCCACTGTTGTCGAGGTATTTCATTACAACCTTTCATTCAAGATGAAGGCTCACGCGAACCATTCCTGAGGTCAAAAATTAACTCATTAAATAATTTTCCGTCCTCCTTTTGTGCTTCCACATAAAAATAACATTCTTTATTAAATACTTATAATACTTGAGCGATTCAATTGTTTTAAATTTAATTTACGAAAGTGAAAATTTTATTTCTGATCTTTTGTCTAATGAAATATATTATTATTTCAAAACTCACCGATCTCCGGAGGTAGGGTTGACCCCAGGGTACCTGTCAGGTGATAAGTGATGTGCATGTAAAGTGGTGTGCGAAAGTGTATATACATGTAACCTGACAGTCCGTTGAAGTCGGTGAGAAGATCCACAGGCGCTGCCGTTCTCCAAATATGCGCTCCCTCTAGTCGTAGTTCACCAATTAAAAACTTCTGCTTTCATTTCACTATTTCAGTTTATCAACTTTATTGTACATTTAATTAACTCCAAAGTCAACCAACTCAACGTTCATCGAAATTAAAACAGGTGCCACAAGACACAAGTAACAAACCGTCGTTCAAGGTTTAATATTCAATGTTCCGGGTTCACGTAGCACAAATTTACAAACACGGGAACGAACGCGGCCTCTTCTCGAGTCTCAAAGTTCTTTTGTTGACGGTGACACAAATCGGGTATCACTCACACAAAATGAGCATGGTGCGTCAAATGACGGAGTATTTTATCCCCTTCACTGACGTACCCATCGGTGGCAAAGCTCGTTTTTGGTTCCATGCCGAATATGAATATTATTAAACAAATTAATATTACTATAATATGACGTATGATTATTTATGGATAGGTGTTCCTAGTTGTCACGATTAACATCGAGCTCCGTTATAAATTCATAAAAATTAACAAATAGTGATCTAAATACAGTAAATTAGTGTGTTCCACATAAAATTAGATACAATAGAGCAGTGAAAATGTTATCTCAGTAAAAACCAGTGTACATTGTGTGAAAATCAATCAGTATTGATAAGACAAATAACATCATAATAAAAGTACGAAGTGTTCAAGTGCAAGTGAATTAGTAAGTGCCCCAACCTAATATTTCTACAACTCATGTTGTAAGTGAAAAATTAAACAATAAAAGCTTGAATTTACTATATTTACTCAACTGGTGAAACGTTTGCTGTTTAAATTTGTTAACACAAGTAAGCTGACCAATCAGCTGATTTTAACTCCTCAAAGTGAATTAGATTCCGCTGTATACAACCGCCATCTACCAGTAAAACAAATTCAACGATTGATTGACCATCGACGACATGATTAAAAGCATGTCTTTGTTGGACAAGTATAATAATAGTGCAGCTACAACACAATAGATGGCGATAACTAAAAATAAAAAAAACTATTTTAATTGAATTTACAAAAGGAAGAAAATACTACAAAATGTCGAAAAATTGTTTTAAATGCAGGGAGGAAATAACATAAAGAGACTTTATCGAATGTCCCAAGGGTAAGAATTTCTTTCACTTAGACTCCACGTATAGGAGAAAAATTTTTCTTCTTACTAGATGTGGAAAAAAGAAAAAAAATGCCTATGCGATTTTTGTAAATATAAAAACTGCCGAACTTTGATCAACTAAATATAAATATACCTACAACTAAATCCTTTGATGCACTAGACGTGGATGATGAGTACGCAGAATTTGTAACCTTTCGTCAGAAAAATAAAAAACTACCCGAATCACTTCCAGATTTTTCAAACTCATTTATGTCTACTAATACGCTTTCTCGATCATTAAATTTACAAAAAAATCTCTCGCAGTCTACCAGACGACGACTTAAGAGACTGCTTGATGATACAAGAGTTGAAAGAAGAAATTTTAAGACTACGAACTGAACTAATCATAGCAAACAAAGAGGTGGGTAATTTAAATATTACGATTAGGAAACTTAAAAAAAAATTTAGAACAAGAAAAAATTATAAAAATTTACAAAACTGTTAGTATTGATGACGTACAATTGAGAAAAACAGCTAATAATTCATATAACTCAATGCCTTTAAGTTAACCCAAAAAAATAAAAAACAAAAAGTTTTAAGCCTGATACACGCCATAGTTCCGAATGTGTTGAACAAATAAAGCTTAAAGAAACATTGCCTGCTACTCATCCTGAAAAAATTGTAAATGATAGAAACCGTTTTTCCGCCGAATCTCTAGCCTCAAAAACTAAGACTAGTGAAAAAACTTGCAAATACTCTCCGAAAAGGAAACTGTGCATCATCAGCAGCATTCGCAGCAATAAAATGGCGACCGCACTGAGAAACCACTTCGAGACGCAAAACATCTGCCACTACCGCATATCAGGAGGTGGTTTTAACCAACTATTAAGTGGTCTTCAAACAAAACTTGAAGATTACACCCTTAATGACTTTTGTATTTTGATTGTAGGTGAAACTGATTTTAATGTTTCCAAAAATTATAATGAATTAGTATTGAATATAAGAAAATCTCTTTAGACTGTTTAGCCCACAAATATTTTGATATGCCTGCCCACTTCTAAATTTTGTTACCAATCCAAATATATAATAGAAGAATTGAAACCTATAATAATTTATTATACTCTGATAATATTAATTTTGAATATTGTTACATTTTAGACTCAAATAAAAATTTAGAGTATTTCACTCATATGTTCTCAATATATAATGGAAAATTAAATAAACTCATTGACGAATTTATAACAATATTTGACGATGTAACGTTCAGTGAAAATCGACGAATGGAAAATATCTCTAATCTAGAAGTAATAACGTGTCAAGAAAATAAAACTGACTCAGAGAAATCTTCCTTTCGCTCCTAAATATTACAAAATTATGTATCAAAACATTCAATGTCTTTCTAACAAAATTGACGACTTAAACTTATTATTAATGGAAGTTAATATAGATCTATTAATCGTGAATGAACATTGGTTATTACCTATAAACTATCATTTTTACACATTAGAGGGCTACGAACTACGTGCGAAGTATTTACGGCGAAAACATGTAAACGGTGTGGTTGGTATCTTTGTTAGAGAAAATATTAAAACTAGAGAACGTTTAAACATTCAATCATTCACAGTAGAAATATAAAGAAATATAAATGAAAATTTGCATTCACGACGCGCGCTCGACTCGTGCATACCAATGTCACCGTCGCCTCCCCCCCCCCCCCCCCCCGCTCTCGTTCGCATTCCATTCGAGGGCGCGGCTGCCGATTAGTATGAAAATAAATTGTGGCGCGACGGTCGGTCACGTGCCTCCTACGGCGTTATCTTAATTTGTTTATCGTGATAACGAGGCTGATCTCATATAATTATTGTTGTAACCGTTTGAGTATTGTTTGCGACCGTTGGTAGGTCGGGCGCGGCTGGTGTCCATAATTGTACGCGTCGTTTTTGAATTTACTATTGAATATTTGGGTCCGGTTAAGACCGCCTCGAATTGAGTGTCCGTTTTTAGTGTTACGTAACAAGAGGCTTAATTTGAATTTTGAGTGATTAAATTAACTGATTGCCAATAATTGTTGCGCGACGGACGGTATTGTAAAAGTCTAGAAAAAATTATTACGCGGTGGCCGGGCGCGTGCCTCTTATGGAGTTGTTTTAATTTGTACGTTTCGTTATTACGAGGCTTGTCTTAAAGTGTGGCAAGTAAACGTTAAAGTTGGTTAAGAATCAAAATGTAGATACGTTGTCAACCCTGAGGACTACGTTAAAATGATTAATTTCTAGTAAAAATGGTTTCCCAAACTCTACACTCACCATATGAAATACAGCAGCATCTAGCTGCTGTCTCTGTGTGTGTGTGTGTGTGTGTGTGTACCTTAATATTCTGTGAGAACGTAGTCCTCCTGTCAAGCGGAACCATTCATGCTACAACCATAATATATTATACAGCTTATAGATACAGATACATAGCTGCAGCATGGTTCTACAACGTATGCCCATATTTGCCACACAATGCCACACAATTAATCTTGCCAAAAGATTTTGTCGCGCGTCGGCCGGTTAATTGTTTTTGGAAATTAATATTGAATTGTAACATCGCGCTAAGTACCTTTTTTGAGTGTTGTCTATTTTCGTTTGTTTTACGTGTCAACGGGGCTGAGTTTTGAGTTTTGATTGCTTGTCTTGTGTGGCTTTAATATTGTACGAAAGAAGTTGGCTTTGTCGGGAGAACGCTGATCTTTGTGACTCGAGAAGAGACCACGTTCGTTCCCGTGTTTGTAATTTTGTGCTAATTGAACCCGGAACATTGAATATTTAACTTTGACCCACTGTTCTTTACTTGTATCGTGCGTCACTTGGTTTAATTTCGACGAACTTTAATTTGGTTGACTTTGAAGTTAATTAAATGTACAATAAAGTTGATAAATAAATATAGTGAAAATAAAAGCAGAAGTTTTCAATTGGTGAATGCCCCCCTGGATGGATCTCACATTTGGAGAGAAGCGGCGCCTGTGGATCTGCAGTCCGACCTTAGCGGGGATGTCAGGTTACACATTGTACATACTACTACACACTACTTACATGCACATCACTTACCACCTGACTGGTACCCTGTGGTCTACCCTACCTCCGGAAATCGGTAAGTTGTGCTTGCTTATTTGTCAGCCGTTTTAGAACATTTATCCATAGGCCATTGGGCCCGAACCCTCGGCTGCTCGTCGAGGAGGCTACTATGGGCCCTAGCCAAGGCGAGCTTTGCCGGGGCAGCTGGGGGCCGTAACAGATCAATTTATAATTTCTTAAAATACATACATGATGGCTTTTGTACAAAACTATGACTTATCAGACCATCACACATCAATTGGACAAATACCAGTAAAAGAGAACATAAATAGAAAAAAAATATTACTTATAAAATAAACAAACGACTTTTTAATGAAAATTGTATGAATTATTTCAGAATCAAACTAAATGAAATTAATTGGAGTAACTTAATAACCCCAACGAGTGATATAAATACAAAGTATAATAAATTCTAGAACCAAATCACGTCTATTTTAGATGAACATATTCCACGAAAATTTTAAAAATTACAAAATAAAGTTAAGACAAAATGAATTAAAAAATGTTGTCATAACAAACGTTTTTTACGTTATCTTACGAACTACCACAATAACCAAGCCTTAAAATCTTATTTAAAAAATTACAGCAAAATTTAAAAAGAATAATAGCCGCAGAAAAAAGAAAATCGTACATAAAAAGACTGCAAACGTCACGTAATAAATATAAAACTATGTGGGCTATGATTAATGAAAAAACTAAAAAATCTAAAAGTGTAAAACATGAAAACATTTGTTTACGTAATGACGGATTAAATACATCTCCCAGTAAAGTTGCAAACTTATTTAATAATTATTATATAAATATAAATTCAAAAAACTGCTGCTCTCTAAATAAACAGCCATCTCGAGTATGCTTATCAACTTCACTATATATGGGTAGTGTTACAGAGGATGATCTAAAAAGAACAATAATGCGACTTAAAAGAAACAACTCTTGTGGGTACGATGAAATCCCAGCTACCTTACTGATATATTGCGTAGATGAGTTTGTAAAACTCTTTGCTTTTCTTATAAATCAATCGTATTAGGATGGCGTTTTTCCGGAAAATCTAAAATTAGCAGTGAGAAAATCTGTTTTTAAAAAAGGTAATAGAATTAATGTGTCTAATTATCGTCCCATCGCATTACTGTCTGTAATTTCGAAAATTTTTGAGAGAATAATTTGTAGTACAATATATAATTTTTTTGAAAAATACAAAATTTTTAATAGATATCAGCATGGTTTCCGAAAAAATCATTCTACCCCATCCGCTGTATTTGACATCATCTTAGAAATTCATAATGATCTAAATGAAGGAAGATGTGCTGTAGCTATCTTTATGGACATGTCCAAAGCATACGATTGCATTTTGCACATGGTCCTATGCTAGAAAAGCTATATTCGCTAGGAATACGAGGGAAACCGCACGAATGGCTCCCTTCTTATCTTGCGAATAGAAAACAGTACGTACAGATATCCCATTTAAATGAAAATAGAAGAATGATAAATGAAATAAACTCGTACACTACCACAGGAAAAGGATCAATACCGCAGGGTAGCTTCCTAGGATGCTTGCTGTTCTCTACGTATATTTACGAACTCCTTTCAGTAATACCAAACAGAGTCGTTTTGTTTGCAGAAGACGCGACACTTATAATTACTTGTGAACAAAAAAATCTCACTAGTTTGCAGCAAAATATAGCTTACTGCCTTAGCAAAATTGTGGATGAATTGGACGTTTTAGGTTTATTGTGAAATTTTGAAAAGACAAAAATAATGCAGTTTTGCCCATATCAGAGATAAGAAGTCCCGCTCGCTATATCTTATCAAGGTATAAATATTGAGGAAGTTCGCACATTTTCGCTCCTAGGGGTAACAACAGCCTCAACTTTTTCATGGAAAAATCATGTAGAGAGCGTAGTAAGTAAGTTGAGCAGCTTTTGCTATGCCCTGCGCGAGCTACGTAAAGACACAAACGGCAGTGTGCGCTTACTGCGTACCCCAACTACGCCGCTGCCTGGATCAGATACGGCATCATATTCTGGGGCAATTCTACCGAGGTGCACGCGGTATCTGTTCTCCAAAAACGTTGTCTTAGCATTCGTAGCTCCAAGAGATTCATGTCAAAAGTTGTTCCCTAAATACAACTTATTAACTGTGACGTGCATTTATATTTTTGAATTATGCCACTTTGTTAGGAAAATTCCTTATTATTTTCAACGAATTGGGGATAGACCCAATCGATACGGCTCACGTCACCGTGGTTATAATCTGGTTGCTCCTGCCGCACATCTAACAATATTTAAAAATGGTCCCTACTACATTGCTATAAGGGTTTACAACCATTTACCAAATAATATAAAAGCCCTCCAGTGTCGTAAATTTGAAATAGTACTTAAGAAAATCCTTATTGTAAAAAGCTATTATAATTTGAATGAATATTTTAATGACAAATTATAAATTTAATATTTTCACCAAAATTTTAAATCTTATTCACATGAATTAAAATGACCAATAGTTAAGATGAAATATTTATTGACATTTCATTTTAAATAAATATGTTTATTATTTGGTTTGATATTTAATAAATAAATTAATAATAATGTATAGATTATGTACCTTAAAAATTGTAATTTAATTTGATTTTATATTAATTAACAATTATAATTCATCTTAATATGCTACGCCCGTACAGGGTTGTCACATGCTCTGTCACATGATATATTGTAACAACTTTATACTTTGTGACGTGCAATAAATATATTATGAATTATAATGTATTTAATTATTAAGTATTAAATGTTTGCTCGAAGAGGGTAGGGTCAAGAGTACTCGGATACCTAGACGTGCATGTATGAAGAAGATAATGAATCTGAAAGAAGCGAAAGAGGTATGTAAGGATCGTGACACTTGGCGATCTGTTCTCTCTGGCTACCCCGTCAGGGCTTATGCGTAAAGATAAGTAAGTAAATGTTTGTAATTATTAAAATAATAGTCAAATGATAAAATAAATCAGCCATTATGTACTCCGTGAATATGTCTAAGCTTTAAAGCGCAACCGTTTGGCGTATCGTGCGGAAAGCTAGTTTCAATCGCTGTAAACATATTGGTGCAAAACATTTGACCAGTTCATTCAGCATTAGAGCTTTCTGGTTTGCCAAAACGATAGATGCAAACTTCTGTCAGCCTATACTGCCTCCATTGGTAAAATCGGATGGCACACTAACACATATGGCTAAAGAAAATGCACTTATTGCTTCTTTTTTGCGTGTAATTCACGTGTAGACAGTGACAACAACTTTTCACTTCAATTACTTTACTACAGTACTTTAATGTAAGAGATCTGCATGAATAATAAAGAGATTATTAAATTTTTGCAGGGTCCAAACGTTAACAAAGCTAGTGGACCATAAAGTATACCAAATGTAGTCCTAAAGACTTGTGAATCTGAGTTGTTTCCTGCGTTGACACGCTTATTCCACCTCTTATTAAGGACAAATCCTGAAAGCTGACCAATGTGCAACTTGTTCCAAAAATGACAACCGTGGTGACCCTGTCCATTACTGATCAATCTCAATAAGCAAGGCTGCCACTTGCACTCTAATTTAAACAGCAAAAATAAAAATAAAATTGGTTTTACGATTTTTTTTCTAATGATATTATGTTAAAGAAGCTGTCAATGTCACGTGTATTTATTGATTTATTAAAAATAGTGTAAGTTCACCTCTAAAATAGGCCTGCTCTATAGATTGCTTCATACTGCAACTACAGTTTTATATCTAAAAAATAAATAAAAGTGTGGTCGTTAATGTTTATGTATTGAAAGTCGGTAGTGTTTAGAGATTCACTCCCTTGTACTACGAGTTGCCAATTTTTACATGAAATATAGTATTTTCATGGCTATAAAAGTTGAACGAAATGATAATATCAGGAGTCTGGACAATAGATCAGATGAAATGGCACTCGAACTGAAAAGAGCTGTTCCCATTATATGCATCAATCAAGAACCAATTACACTGCTCACAGAATGCTCATACAGCCGAAATATCGAGCCCTTTTGTCATATATCTAGAACAACAGGGGGACCTACTCAATAAGGTTTCTTAATGTGACGTACTCCTATCAGCACATTACTTCCCAGTGTAATACAAATATACGGCCGATCACCTCTCACGGGGACGGTGACTGTCAACTGTGTGTCAACTGAACCTTCAAGCCTGGTTAATTGGAGATGGGAAAATCTACTAATAGGTCGTCAGAATCAGAGAAGCAATTATTAGATTCTAGTTGGAGGCGATTATCGTTTTATATCTGGATAGTAAGTACCTATCCATCTCTAAGGCGATGGATAAAAAGGTGTGATTCTAATAATATTTCTTCCAATCTTCCACAAGCACAACAAATAGCAAATTTTCTAGCACACTTACATAGAAAAATAAGCTTATAGTACTCAAGCTGAAGATACTTCATTTGTACGTCAAATTTTGAAAGCTATTGCCACGACACAATCACCTGAAAGCAAATCTCCTATATACGGCACTGAAAATTTCGGGAATCAAGGTAGTGACACAACATTACTATTTAAAAATGTATTTATTGCTTTTCGCAGTATTTTCCGCGAAATTTGACACATATTTCCATAGGATGGAACCAATCATTGAAGCAATCATCCCATTAAGAAGTTGGGGTCTCCAAAATGGCCGTTTTGTAGGCGTCCACAGCTTCTTCAGGTGATGAAAATCTCTGTCCACGCAATTTATTCTTTATTTTAGGGAAAGTATAGAAATCATTAGGGCTTAGGTCGGGGCTGTACGGCGGATGGTCTTATAATTCTATGTTTTCTTGCTCTAAAAACTCTTTTGTTCTGTGTGCGGTGTGAGAACTCACATTTTCGTAATGGAGGATGATGCGGCGGTTGCAGTTCTCTTTACGGAATTCAGAAATGACCTGTGGCAAACAAATGCTAGCATACCATTCTGAATTAACCGTTCTTTGTCTCTCAAGAGGAATAGTCGTATAATGGCCGGTTTTGGAGACAAACGTAGCCACCATTTTTTTTTGCAACACTCCGTGAACTAACAATTTTTGTTGGCTTTCACTCATTTTCGAACACCCAAACCCGTGACTGGTTTTTTGTTTTAGGTTCGTACGCATATATCCAGGATTGGTCACCTGATACGATGTTTTATACAGCATTTGAGGATCCTGCGTTGAATCTTTCGAGAGTTCTAATGCACCAAGTAACGCGAGCCGCTTTTTGCTCTTCACAGAGCGAATGCAGTATCCATCGGGAAAACAACTTTTTTACACCTAATTGGTCATGCAAGATTATTTGTATTTGACTCGTGCCAATGTTTAAAGTTGCTTGAATTTCGCGGCATGTCAAATGTCGATCTTCCTCAATCAGCTTTCGCACAGCATCAACGTTTTCTTGAGTGACTGCAGTTTTTGGACGACCTTGACGGGGATCATCACTGAGCTTGACACGTCCACGTTGAAATTCAGCAAACTAGCGATAAATTGTGGTTTTGGATGGGGCTTTATCCCCAAATGTAGAAATCATTCAGTCAACACACTGTTTTTGTGTTAAACCACTTCGAATATCATAATAAATCATCGCTCTTGAATTTTCTCGAGTTAATTCCACTTTCTCAACGACTAAACAAGTTGGACAAAACCTTGTGACAAGAACGAGACTATTTATTTAAATAAACAAATGGTATTCGATTTTAAAACCAAGGAATTTTCAATTAAAAAGATTTTAATATGACAGGAACAGTGGAAATATTCCATCGTCTTTACCAACGCAGTGGCAGTTCATAGATGCCCTTCTTGAAGATATCAAATGGATGTGAGGCAAATAATTCTTCCAAGGCATTTTGTACTGCCTCGCCGGTAATGATTTTTTTTCCGCTAAAAAGTATTTCTTCTTTTTCCAGAATTTGGATATTCTGGAAAAAGTAGAAGTCTGTGGGCGCATGGTGTGATGAGTACGGTAAATGACAGAGAGCTTCCAGCCCCAGTTCTTGTAACTTGGGGAACCGTCTGTTGTGCAGTATATGTTCACGCGTTTTTGTGCAGGAGCAGCGGGGACGAGCGATTGACCAGCGCTAGATGGAGACGTGCGAGCTTTTCCATCATTGTGTTCATTTCTTCACAGTACACTTCTGCAGTGATTTCATATTCATCCCGTTTGGTAAGAAGCTGTGATGAAAGCACACCGGCGCTAGACCACCAAACAGTGACCATCACTTTTCTAAGGGTATGTTTTCATTTATGGCATTTTTAGGTGCTGAACCAGGATCTGACAAATTTGCTGAGCGCTTGCGATTGTCAAATAGAATCCATTTTCGTCGCAGATAACTGCGATGCGAATCGGTTCAATATTCCTTCGTTTGTGTCGAGCAGTGCAAGGCTCGTCTCCACGCATACATCATACTAGTGATTGTGGGTCACCCATTTGTCAAGATTTTTTGCCTTGCCAATTTGATGTAAATGTATCAATACTGTTGTTATGCTAACGTCGAAAGCTGCTCCTATTTCCACTTTATTATTCAATTTCGATCAAATTTTGCGGACGACCACAGGGTTAATTTTTCAACAACTAAACGTTCTGTTTTGAAGTTATTAGCTTCTGTTTACGATCCCGTAGGTTTTATTTCACCGAGCATTTTCATCGCGAAAGAAATAATGCAAGATTTGTGGAAGGCATACGATGGGATGAGTCGCTGCCAACCGACGTAAGTAAGCGCTGGCTTAATTATTTTGATGATCTCCCTCGACTAACGGCAATCAAGATAGATAGACACATGATGTTACCAAAACAGACTGAATGTGAATTGGTCGCCTTTTGCAATGCAAGCTCTCGCGGTAATGCTAGTTGTGTATGTGATCAGTCGTAACGATAGAGGTCAGACTAAAGTACGCCTGGTGAGAGCAAAATCTAAAGTAGTCCCCGTCAAACCATAAACTATCCCAAGGTTGGTATTAATAGCTTCAAGTTTGTTAAACAAATTAATTAAATATGTCTGTGACAATTAAACTCATGTAAAAATTACTCGAGTCACTGCGTGAACCGATTCGACTATCGTTTTGGCGTAGTTTCGTTTGTTCGTGACCATGTTAATCAGGCATGTGAAGTGTTACCTCTGCACTGTTGACGTCACATTAGTAGTGAGTGCAATATGTAAGACATCTACTCGCGCGGAGCGTCTCCATCACAGCTGGTGGAGTGCAGTGAGCAGTGGCTGAAGGGTCCATCTTGGTTGTACAACGACTATCCGCAGTGGCCAGAGAAAACATTTGTCAACCAAGATGAAAGTAATACACCCTAAATGAAATCAAATCAGACAATAAGGCTCCTTCATTATAATCACTGATGAAAAGAATTTGATAGAAGATACTAAGTTAGAGATCTGTGACCGAATCTTTTCCAATTTCTCTTCTTATTATAATCAGCAACGTACGTTTGCTCGAATATTGAGATGTTTCCGACTCAAATCTAGTCATTCCAAGCACTCAGTAATAACGACTAAGGAATTACATATTTCTCAAGTTGTTTTAATTAAATTAGTATAGAATGCATACTTTGCAAATGAAATAAATAGTTTGTCAAAGGGCACAAACTACGTTCCGTCGTTGAAAAAATTATCTCTGTTTTATAGACGAACGCGCATACCTTAGGGTGGGGATGGAATAAATTATTCACTGTTACCTTATAACGCGAAGCATCCTCGTTTATTACCTAAAAATAGTAGATTTACCCTATTACATATTGAATATTTAGAAAAAGATATTTACACGTAGGCCCACGCCACTTTCGAAACATTATTAATCAAAATTTTTGGATTTTAGCATCTGGTCGCATTATTTGATCAGTTTTGTCCAAATACAAAATTTGTTTTAAACACAACCCAGTGCTCTTACGTCTTGAGATTGTACCTTTGGCAGCAGTCCGATTGATACCTTGTAAAGTTTATGAGCATATGGGGGTGGACCTCGGTGGTCCGTTCTTTACAAAAAAAAAGTTTACGACGAAATACCAGGGTTGAACGGTCATATTAAGCGTTATTTATTTGTTACGCGACAAAAGCTGTACCTTGAAATCTTATCGTCGTTGTCATCCGAGTCTTTCCCCGCGGGTTTAGACAGATTTGTAGCGCGAAGAGTTGTGTGCTCTTTCCTTTATTCGGTTTGTAGAACTAATTTCATCGCTGCTAGTAAGCATTTAACCTAAGTACGAAGTTTTATATTCGAACAAAAAAAAATATATTAGAGGGTTGCTAAAATCGACAAATTATATGGAGGTTTAATCCCCCTGGTAAATCAAATATGCGTGGGCTCTGGGAAGCCGCAATTAAATCCGCCAAGTATCTATTGATGTAGCATGTACGAATTTTCTTTAATTAGCTGAGTACGTACAGCATTAAAAACACCCTGTTTAAAGTTTCTAGATGAACAGCAGCAATTTTTCTTCTAACATTAGTTAAAAAGAGTACATGACGTTCGATTGCTGAAAACATCAGAAGCAAATTTATGTTTCTCTGATGGCAAGGTAACCTTGTGGCCAATATTTGGATCAAAAACAGACTCAGCGTGCCATAGGTAATCTGGATATTTATTACTTAAACATCCTATTACCCAATCAGAACGTATGCCCATTACTATAAATAAAACGCCTCTTTGACATAACCCAGGAGCGAAGAAATGGACAAGAAGGATTGAGTTATTTATTTATTACTCTTATTGGTTAACCACGTCTAGCCTCTAAAACAGTGATTGGTAGCTAGATTTTAAAAGTATTTATGGATTTTTCATAAAGATTTTTCCGATTAAGCGCCATTAGCAAAGTAGTGATGTTCAAAAATAAAGACAAACGTTTCGACATATGGATGTGGGTGAAAACCAAATTGCTAATCTCCACTACATTCAATTATCTATACATATAAACATATATATGTACATACCAACAGAATCTAGGGATACCTTAATCCTAAATTATTTACGACTTTACAGTTTAAAATTATTTGAGTTTCGATAAAAAGTTTTTAATATAGAGATTGAAACCTCTTTTATTCTATTTTCAAAATATCAAAATTTAAATAAAAAAAAAGAAAACAAAGAAAATATAAAATATGGGAGCAAAATTGTTGGTAATATAATAAATGTTAGAAGTGGCAACGCTGATTATTAATTATTTTATAAGATGGTTTTCAATTTTTATTAAATTTATTAGTTTTATAAGATGAAATTATGATTTTTATCATATTAATTTTATACGGTGATTAAAAAATGAACTTATTTATTTAAAACAAAAAAAAATTACGAATTGTTTTTTTTTTATTAAAGACATTAAAACAACCCGATTCCTCCATTTACTATATCAGAAAATTCTTCATAGATTTTTAGATATTTGATAAAATTAAAAATATCCGTAGATTCTCTTGATGTGTATACACACATGACAAGCTAATAAAAGCGAGTTAAAATATTTCATCTACAAAACGTTACCCATAGTTGACGAAAATTTCAGAGATTATGCAATGTAAAAATAATATAAAAAAATTATACAGATTATACTGCTGTACCTCGCGGGTTAAGTAACTAGAACCAAAAACCAGCATTTAATTTTCAGCATTCCTTATTTAGTCCTCAAAGGTGTACTCGTAAAGGTATTTTGATTTTTGAGGATAAATATAAGTGCCAATCAACCATAACATCAACTCTGCACTCGTTTTGAACTTGAATTGTGCACTCGTTGTCTTCTTTACTTGTGTAAAATCTCTCTCTCCCTCTCTCTCTCTCGGTCGAAGCCAGACTAACCTAGTCGGGCTATTTGTCCCAGGTAAACATACTTGTCAACAACTCCGAGCTTAGTGCTCCCAATAACTACCGGCATAGGTGCGACATGGACATTAAACATGATCTTTGTTTTGTCCATGTTCATCCTAAGACCTATTCGTTGGGAGACACTATTGAGGTCATTGAGCATGGTGCTTAGGTTCTCCAGCGATTCTACCATAAGGACCATATCGTCGGCAAATCAAAGGTGAGTGATGTACTCGCCATTGATGTTGATACCGTATCCGTTCCAGTCCAGAAGCTTTAAAACGTCTTCCAATGCAGCAGTGAAGAGTTTCAGGGATATGACGTCACCCTGTCTTACACCTCTCTGCAATTGGATTGGTTTCGTACTCTGGTTCTGTACTCGGCTAGCCATCGTAGCCCTACTGTACAAGCACTTCAACATTTCTATATACCGACAGTCAACTTGGCACCGCTGAAGGGACTGCAGAACCGCCCAATTTTCGACGGAATCAAAGGCTTTCTCATAGTCCACATACGCCAGATATAGTGTCAAATTGTACTCCTCGGACTTCTGTACAATTTGCCGAAGGGTATGTATGTGGTCTATGGTGCTAAAGCCTTTTCGGAATCCGGCTTGTTCGGGAGACTGGAAGTCGTCAAGTCAGCGCGCGAGACGATTCGTAATGACTCCCGAATACAGCACGTAGACGCGGCTCAGAAGGGAAATCGGTCTGTAGTTCTACAAGAAAGCGTTGTCGCCTTTCTTGAAGAACAAGACCACCGCACTTCTGCTCCACGCCTCCGGTGTAATGCCACCACGGAGGACGGAATTAAAGAGCTTCTGAATAACTTGACAATACTTAGTGGCTTATTTGGTAGTCCAGACATGGATCCTGAATTGCCAGTCATAGTAGATATATATATTATATATTGTACATATATTTATGTATTAAAAAGTAGTAAGTACTTGTACCAGCACCAAATATACAGTTTGCATAAGTATTGTGACTTAGTTAAGCCATTTTTATTGTGTAATGGTTATATCATTGATGTTTTAGACCATATCCTGCGAATCCATATCCATATCCATATCAGATTCTTCTATTAGGCTTAGAATGATGTGTTGTAAAATCTGCAGAAAGGAATATTAAATTTTATTTTCACTGGTTTCATGTAGGAGAAAAATATATAAAATATTATACATTTTTCTCCTACGTGAAACCAGTGAAAATAAAAAGTCAGACAACTATTACATAGTCAAATAATGTTGATGTAAATCCATAAGTACTATTTTTGTATTTAAACAACTGGAGCTAATTAATCATGTATATTTTATAATAATTTCTTATTTATTTAACATATAGGCAGAGTTAACAAAATTCTGACAGAAATATGGAAATATAGTTTATTGACATTAAAGGAGTCTTATGCCATATCTCTTACTCGTATTATTGAAAATGTCCTTTTAATTCCAAACAATATCATAAATTGACATGTTTTTTGACTTTATAGTATTTGCAATGTAAAGCAATACATATATAAACATAGTCTCCACAAGCTGTTTAGAATGAAATAAATATAGAAATAATAATATATTGATAACATTGAGTTATATGTACTGCGTACTAGAGAAGCCATTCCAAATAAAAATTGTGTCCTAAAATAAGATATTAATATAAAATAAATATAAGAATTTAATATAAAATATCTTAATTTAATCTAAACAAACATATTTCTAAATAAAATGTAATAATAATTATTTTATGGAATTCACAAATCTTCAATTTACGCAATATTTAGTTTGTATGGATTGCACTACAGTTCAGTTGAACATAGTCAATGTTCGGAATGGCTTCTCTAGAACGTAGTACATATAACTCAATGATTGATAAGAATTAATATTTAATACAGGCACTTTTTTCAATAGCCATTAACTTTTCAGGTTGATCGCTGAGAACATATCTATATGCCTTGCAAGCTAAAATCTTGCAGAGCTGCAGTAGGTAATATTATAAATGTACATAATATTACCTCTAAGTCATCTTGGCTTTAATCATATTACTTAAATAGTATTTAGGATGTATACGCACAATCAAAGAATACATATAAAAAGTAGCATCCATACCACATTAATTTGAGCACAGACTGGTACTATAGTTTGCCGAAACTACTAAAAAGATTTTCCATCGATCTTAAAGTATCTATAAATGCTGAATGTACCTACAACTTTGTTTTATACTAATAATTATTATTGAAGAGTGGACTATATTAAATTGTAAAACTGGTGAAACTTATAGAAAATCGCTTTTAGTTTGTTTTTTGGTTATAGAAAGATTCATGTTTATTTGCTAATTTCTCAGTACTCCGTTTTGATACGGTAAAAGTAATATTACAAGTACAACGCCATCTATTACGTTCTTTGTGAGAAAACATCCTTTTTTTACTTGAAGGAAAACATATTTTTTGTTTGCTTTGTTTTAAGTATAAATATATTATAATAGGACGTTTTTTTTTACACACGAATCTTTTTATTACTATTTCTGAGATTTTATGGCGCCATTAAACAAATTTGAATCTACATTTCAAAATAATAATCATAACTTTCGATAGAATTAACCAATTTCAATAAAACAAAGAATAAATGAACTCGATGATACGTTTTATGATTTTCTTATGGTTTTTATTGAAAAAAAGATGATAAACAAACAGACAGAACGTCAGATAGTGCAATTCTAAAAGTTATAAAAATGTACTTATGTAATGATTTTCAGTCCCCATAATAATTTTAGTCACAAATTAATATACTATAAAATGTACAGAAACAGACACAACATTTTATCACCATTTTTATTAAATGTATAGATTTTAAGAGAGATGGCGCTGCTAACATAAATTCTAAAAATAAGAGATTAATTGACGCGATTGATACAATAAAAAAAATAAAAGAAGTGATAAATCAGTGCCTTCATAGTAAGGAAAAAAATAAAATTTGATCCTCGCCGAAAAACAACAAATAACTCAATGATTGATAAGAATTAATATTTAATACAGGCACTTTTTTCAATAGCCATTAACTTTTCAGGTTGATCGCTGAGAACATATCTATATGCCTTGCAAGCTAAAATCTTGCAGAGCTGCAGTAGGTAATATTATAAATGTACATAATATTACCTCTAAGTCATCTTGGCTTTAATCATATTACTTTAATAGTATTTAGGATGTATACGCACAATCAAAGAATACATATAAATAGTAGCATCCATACCACATTAATTTGAGCACAGACTGGTACTATAGTTTGCCGAAACTACTAAAAAGATTTTCCATCGATCTTAAAGTATCTATAAATGCTGAATGTACCTACAACTTTGTTTTATACTAATAATTATTATTGAAGAGTGGACTATATTATATTGTAAAACTGGTGAAACTTTTAGAAAATCGCTTTTAGTTTGTTTTTTGGTTACAGAAAGATTCATGTTTATTTGCTAATTTCTCAGTACTCCGTTTTGATACGGTAAAAGTAATATTACAAGTACAATGCCATCTATTACGTTCTTTGTGAGAAAACATCCTTTTTTTACTCGAAGGAAAACATATTTTTTGTTTGCTTTGTTTTAAGTATAAATATATTATAATAGGACGTTTTTTTTACACACGAATCTTTTTATTACTATTTCTGAGATTTTATGGCGCCATTTAACAAATTTTAACCTACATTTCAAAATAATAATAATAACTTTCGATAGAATTAACCAATTTCAATAAAACAAAGAATAAATGAACTCGATGATACGTTTTATGATTTTCTTATGGATTTTATTGAAAAAAAGATAATAAACAAACAGACAGAACGTCAGATAGTGCAATTCTAAAAGTTATAAAAATGTATTTATGTAATGATTTTCAGTCCCCATAATAATTTTAGTCACAAATTAATATACTATAAAATGTACAGAAACAGACACAACATTTTATCACCATTTTTATTAACTGTATAGATTTTAAGAGAGATGGCGCTGCTAACATAAATTCTAAAAATAAGAGATTAATTGACGCGATTGATACAATAAAAAAAATAAAAGAAGTGATAAATCAGTGCCTTCATAGTAAGGAAAAAAATAAAATTTGATCCTCGCCGAAAAACGAAATTGTAAATAGCTCTTTTAAAATTTGATTTACCACATAGAGTACCTACTCGGCGGTAAAAAAATGAGATTGTCAACACGCAGTAGGGCAGCGTGCAATATTAAGGTTAGAAGCAAATATGAAACTCATCTACAGGAAAAAACCTTAACCTGCCTTTTTGTATCACATATGTGCAACACCACCATCTATCGATGAAATTGGTTAACTATTGTACTTTAGATTTAGATAATAAGGTTAATATACATTTTTATGTAATAGTTTTGTTTACTGCGCTTTAGATATATTTATATCATTATAGAACATAATTTTACATTTGATTATGATTTATAATGATATCAATTTAAAATGTACTTGATGACTCATCCAACGCCACTTTTACATACCTATACTTTGTACTCACACTTCAGAATATTTGTCATAACTTTTGATGAAATGAACTGATTTCAATGAAATAAAGACTAAATGTAACCCGAAGATACATTTAATAATTTCTTTAACGATCCTTATGATATAAATTAGTACTTTATGCGTGATACGTTAACAATCAAACAGACAGACAGACAAAAAAATCTAAACTGGTAGGAATGTATTTAATTACTTATTTTTAATACCTCTCAATCGCTTTTATTACAAAAATATAAAATGTACAGATATCTGCTATTTACATTTTTATTATATGTATAGATAACTTCTCATGTAATAGCAATTTAAACTTGACATTTAATTTTTATAATTATAATACTAAAATTAATTTAATAGACATAAATAATAAGGAAATGTTTTACTAGAAATAGGTATTACATATTCAAGTATAATTTAAGACAGATAGCAAAATATGTTAACTGAGCCAAGAGGTACTGAGGTAACTGGGTAAGAGGCATGATGCATTTTTGATGATAACGAAGTACTCGTTAGCATGTGGATCCTTACTCTGTCATGCATTAGCTTTCATCTGTGATTGGATGCAAATTCTATTAATTTCATTATTCCCATTTATCCCTAGTTCTGTTTTTTCTAGAAATCCCGTCATTTAATGCAATCAAGGGGCGTTTTGAAGATTGAAAGAAATCTTTTTTTTGTGGTTTCCTAGCTACTCCCACGAAAAAAAAAATAGAGTTGAAACATTTAATATCAGCACAAATGCGAAGAAAAAAAAGCAAACTGTGACAAAAGAAGACTCCAATATTATATAAATTGTTGAAGAAGCTTTTGAGAAGAGATTTTCGAATCCCCTTTTTAATCGCCACTCTTTATACAGTAGCCGTAGATGCTTCTGAAAGATATTTATGCTGGGCTATGTTACCCAAATAATGACTGAGTTAGTAGGTGATATAGACATAGCTGTATTGTTCTCAGGTAGCGGATTGCTAGTTAATAGTTGCTTTATTCATATCAGGTATAGTAATCAGATTTTTCAAAAGAAGGACAGTATTATTATGGTTAGGTGCTATATCTGCTGCATTTATGTTTATAGTAGGTTTATCAGTAGTTGTAAGAACTACCTTACCATTAAACATAAAATAGATTACTCTATTCTTACTACTTTTACACAGTTTTACCTCTCATATCGGAGTTATGCCCGCAGCTTTTACTGTAACAACAGAAATATTCCCTCTGAACCATAGAGGAATAGGATTACTAATAACTGGTATTACTTTCACACTGTTTTACGCTGTCACCATAAAATCACTCCACTGATGATAGAAAAATTTGTATTGGAAGTACTTATTTCAATTTCGGTCTATTTGTTACAATTTTTTTAATATTTTTGTATGTTATACTACCCAAAACAGAAAACAAAACACTGCAAAAATTGAAGATGGAATTAAACATGTTGTAGGAAATGAAGCTGGTCTAGAATTGATTATTTCGAATGATCCAGATAAAAGTATTATGGCGGGTTTTAAATGTTAATGATGAAATATGGAAATATTAATAAAAATATGTAGACATTTTGAAAATCTTTGAAAGTGCTACTTGTACAAAATGTATAACAGCATAATAGCATTAAGTCTGAATTGAATTGAAATCAAAAGACTTATTTAAAATAAAAGTTACAGGTTACGGGCACAGTTAGTTAAAGGCTATTACTAACAGAAAACTGCAGCCAACTTTAAACAAAGAAGGCTTCGGATGTGTTGTTACCACCTCAGTATTAAGATGGACTGAAAAAAAAATGATGTAGTATTTAAGATTTATAAAACATTGAAGAAACTAGTCGATATTATTTCTAACCAGTGCAGTGAGCTTATTTCAGATATATCTAAGAAACATACCATATAATATGATAAGTTAGCAAACACGTTAGGTTGGCATTTAAAATGAATGCACAAATACATGACTTATACCCATGAGATATATAATAATAATAGCCTTCTTAATTCCTCGGTTCAATATAGATGTTTCCAAGATAAAAACAACATGAACAGTAGAATAGAGGTACACTTTTTGCATAATAATATGTTAAGTTTTGAAATGAAAACTTTACGTTTTCTTATAGGATAAGGGTGACAAACGAGCACACAGTCCACCTGATGGTAAGTGGTTGCTGCGGCCCATAGACATCTACATCTATCCTCTATTAGAAATCAAAATGTAGATGCGTTGTCACCCGTGAGGACTAAGATGGAATGCCTCATTTCCAGTAAAACGGGCCTCCGGCCACCTGCACTCAGCAAACGAAACGCAGAGGTAAACCTCTACTTCACGCTGGTTTTCTGTGAGGTCGTGGTACCACCTCGGTTCAAGCCGGCCCATCCGTGCGACAGTAAAAGCTGCCGCGTGGCTCTACCACTGTTAAATATGTGTATTTCTTTTTATTTTAGATTATAAATAAATAAAACACATCATTAACAATTACAATATTACTTTATTTAAGAGCCGTGGTAGCGCAGATGGTTGGCGCTCGCTGTAAGTTTTACAGAACGCGAGCAACCCGGGTTCGATCCCCGGCGGCACCAATGACATTGTTAATTTCAATTTTTGGTGCTGATTTACACGTGGCTAAGCGGTAAAGGAAAACATGTCTAGTATGTCTGAGAAATAAGAAAAAAAAATATTTCGAAGACATGTGAATTTTGCCAACACGCATTGGAGCTGCTCGGCGGATATCTCCTTGACCTAAAACCCTCTCAGAAATGAGAGGAAGCCTGTTTTCAGCAGTGGGATGTATATAGGCTGTAACTTCAACATTAACTTTTATTTATTTTCTATATCTGCCCATGACGCAAATTAAATTCACGGTATTAACGGGTCTAATTCATCCCAACAAAGGAAACTTAATTTTTTATGCGTTTCCTTACAAATCCCATGACCGTTTAACCGCACTTTTTGCAATATTATGATATTTATTTGTTTATATAACTTCATGTATGCAGTAATATATAGGCGATCTTAATATCATCTGAGACATTTTTACCCATTGAAGTAGTATAGAGATAAAAAGAGGTATGTGTAAAAAATTGTTAAAGTAAAATAAATAGAGTAAACTTATCTATATATTATATACTAGCTTTTTACCCGTGGCTTCGCTCGCGTTAGCTTGAATTTAGGTACATTATTACGTGCTGTTTCGTGCCAAATTTAGCAAAATTCGATCACTTCTATTAGAAGTCGATGATTGGTATTTGGAATAGATATAATATACTGGAACACGTGGATATATATGTCTAGAAACACCTAATATTTTTATATCGGGCGTGTATTCTGATGTATCTATAAGAAAGGTTAATTGTCTTGGAATCAAAATGTATTATTATTATTTACATTTTACTCTTTACATTCATTCATAATTAAAATTAATTTAGTTTTAACAAAATAGTGATGACTTTCATAGTCTTCTATCATTTTACGGTTAATGTTTAATTGAGATTATTTATACATATCATTGGCCCTATTTCAAATTGATTGGCACCATAAAATAGATATAGATATTTTTTTTACGTTCGAGTAGTCTTCAAAATTTCATAAATGCACTTCTATAATTATGTATACTACACATGGAATAAATCTTATGTTACGGATTTTATCACGTTCAATTTCAACTTTTTTTACGTGGGATTTTTTTTACGCATCTTTGGAAGAAAGTTCCATAAAAACCCACGTAAAAACATATAGTTGATATGAACTACCGACGTTCCGGGAAGTCGAAAGCATGATAACGTGTTTAGTATGTTCCTAATAATTATATCGGATCTGATAAACAACAAATCCTTGCAATAGAACACCGATTCCTACCAATGATGATTCGCGAGGCTAATGAAATTAGAAGAAAAACATTCTAATTTTAATATGGAAGATGGCTGAGCGCTACCATCTGCTAAGGACCCCATAATTAATAAAATTAAATTCAAACACAAAAATACTACTGCATTTATTATATTCTACTCTAGTCTTATTCTATTCTATTCTAACTATGATATCAGCTCGTCAAAAACCGCAGCCCTCCCGTGACCATTGGTGCTGTAAGGTGCCCAAAACATCGGGAATTAAAAAGGTTAAAATTAAATGCGATAAAATCCTTAAAATTATTTTTATTCCTAATAAGTTACTACTACTACACTCATGAACGGGAGTATAAAAACTTTCGCCTTGTTGTGGCGGTGAAAGAGAATCCGCCCACTCATACATAGGCTGCACTAAAAGTATCGGTCATGGAATATTTCCACTGTTCCTGTCATATTAAAATCTTTTTAATTGAAAACCCCTTGGTTTTAAACATCGAATACCATTTATTTATTTAAAAAAAGATTATCGGTCTTGTCACAAGGTTTGGTAAAACTTTTTTAGCCGTTGAGAAAATGGAATTGACTCGAGAAAATTCAAAAGCGATGATTTATCATGACTTTCGAAGTAGTTTAACACAAAAACAGTGTGTTGACCGGATGATTTCTGCATTTGGTGATGAAGCCCCATCCAAAACCACATTTTTTTTTAAATTTATTCATAGAAAGAGTGTTACATTATTTACATTTCAAACTGTATGCCAGTTTGTCGGCAACGCAACAGTTTATCGTTTCACACTGCTATATAACAATATAAATTACTTATAAAAACATTAATTAACACACACATAATTAACTAATCATTCACTACTAAGGACACAACGACAGGTAATGTTTCCTCAAGATTGTTTTGAGCTGTGACTTAGTTACGTTTTCGTCATAAATATTCATGGATACCGCATTCGCTCTGTGAAGAGCAAAAAGCGGCTCGCGTTACTTGGTGCGTCAGAACTCTCGAAAGATTCCACGCAAGATTCTCAAATGCTGTATACAACATCGTATCAGGTGACGAATCCTGGATATACGCGTACGAACCCGAAACAAAAAACCAGTCACGAGTTTGGGTGTTCGAAAATGAGTTAAAGCCAACAAAAATTGTTCGTTCACGGAGTGTTGCAAAAAAAATGGTGGCCACGTTTGTCTCCAAAACCGGCTATGTTACGACTATTCTTCTTGAGGGACAAAGAACGGTTAATGCAGAATGGTATACTAGCATTTGTTTGCCACAGATCGTTTCTGAACTCCGTAAAGAGAACTGCAATCGCCGCATCATCCTCCATCACGACAATGCGAGTTCTCACACCGCACACAGAACAAAAGAGTTTTTAGAGCAAGAAAACATAGAACTATTAGACCATCCACCGTACAGCTGCGACTTAAGCCCTAATGATTTCTATACTTTCTCTTAAATAAAGAATAAATTGCGTGGACAGAGATTTTCATCACCTGAAGAAGCTGTGGACGCCTACAAAACCTATAGTGTTCTGTGAGCAGAAAAATAGAATATGCTGCAACGTTTCAATGCATATTTACGGTTTTCAGTTTTAACGGACACGTCTTATGACTTAACACGTGTCCGTAAAATATTCTATAATAGATTCAGCCTCGAGGGATATATCTATTCTTAATGTATTGCTCCCGTGCCATGACGAAATCTCACGGTGAGCTACACGGCCCTCGTATTTGTTTAAATACAATTCATAAAAACTGAAACCACCTGTGCTGAAACTAAGCTTTTACATAATTGTTAACCACATCTACCTAGTAATTACAAATCCAACATTGCCACGAACGAATTTTCAATTATTTAAAGCATTCTATTATTTCATTTTATCAGTTACTTATCATTTTGATTTATTTAGAAGTAAGTAGATGGCGCTATTATTAGATGAAATAATGAAAACCAAATCTGTACTATCTAATAATATCGGCGATAGAATCGAAAACTTAGTTATTATATAAGTAAGGCATAAAGTGATGTCAATTCTGTTAAAAGTTCTGTTTCAACGATTTAATGACATCGTCATATGACCATCACATGAAATAGGAACGTTGTATTAATATCTTCAAACGATTTCTATTCATTGATTTGGTCAAGCTATATCATGACATGGTCAACAGTGTTAAATGTCATGAAATGAACATATGATTTACTTTATGATATATGATGAATTCTACGAACTGGCCACGACATATATAAAAATCTGTTTAATAAAACTATAATAATAATGAAAATTTTGCAATAATGGCAGACAGACCAGTTTTAATAAGTTTACATATAGATTAGCATTTGAAATAAAAACCTAATCTATTTTCATATTTTTGATAAACGTCCCTATTATCTATTGAAATTACTCGTATAGATAATATTATTTTATCCATATGTTGTATGTGTACATATATGTATATATGGAGTATGTATGTATGGATGTATGGATAAACATATGGAGAAAATAATATAATATACAGAATAAATGCATATATATGAGAAATATTTTATACGTATACAATTATAAATAGTGATATACATAATGATACTTTTATTCTTGACTTTAACCAAAAACTGAAATGAACGTACATAGCCCTCCTGATTTCAAAAAGAAAAACATTCCAAAAAAGAACATGTTAGACAAAGAAGAATAATTGGATAAAGGCAGTGCTATAAGGGAGGCTCTGAAGCAGAAAGTTATTTGTAGAAGAGAGAAATATATAAAATAAATGCATATATATGACACATATTTTATAATTAAAAATTGATAAATAGCGTATATAATGATAGTTTTATTCTTGACTTTAACGTAAAAGTGTACTGAAAACACCATGGCAATTGCAGGTGCGTTGACGGTCTTTAGGCTTACGTACTGAAAACATAGTATAAGTCGATTTGGAATAACATACATTAGACTATTGTGATTTTTATGAACCTAATAAAACTTAAATTTTTTAACATATTTGTGTATATTATGTAAATGTTACCAATAAAATAAAATTGATTGATATTTCTCACCAAAAACTCATTTTAAGTTATCTCATTTCCTATATTTAAGTCTTATGTTAATAATACATATATTCGTAATGAGTCCTTCCGTAAGTTACACACTTTTGCTTATTTGTGCTGCCAAATAGCAGTGCTTGCACTGCTGTGTTCCGTTTTGAAGAGCATAGTGAGCCACAAATTTTAGGCTCTGATACATACAAAGTAGTCTTCCAATGGGTTCTTTGGTTTACCATCGATTTGGGTCGAAGTTCCCTTCAGCTTTATTAGAAAAATATTGAAAAATTTTAAAAATTCAAAATAACTAAAAATAATGTAGTAAGCATGCCCTCAAAGTTCCACTGTTGTCGAGGTATTTCATTACAACCTTTCATTCAAGATGAAGGCTCACGCGAACCATTCCTGAGGTCAAAAATTAACTCATTAAATAATTTTCCGTCCTCCTTTTGTGCTTCCACATAAAAATAACATTCTTTATTAAATACTTATAATACTTGAGCGATTCAATTGTTTTAAATTTAATTTACGAAAGTGAAAATTTTATTTCTGATCTTTTGTCTAATGAAATATATTATTATTTCAAAACTCACCGATCTCCGGAGGTAGGGTTGACCCCAGGGTACCTGTCAGGTGATAAGTGATGTGCATGTAAAGTGGTGTGCGAAAGTGTATATACATGTAACCTGACAGTCCGTTGAAGTCGGTGAGAAGATCCACAGGCGCTGCCGTTCTCCAAATATGCGCTCCCTCTAGTCGTAGTTCACCAATTAAAAACTTCTGCTTTCATTTCACTATTTCAGTTTATCAACTTTATTGTACATTTAATTAACTCCAAAGTCAACCAACTCAACGTTCATCGAAATTAAAACAGGTGACACAAGACACAAGTAACAAACCGTCGTTCAAGGTTTAATATTCAATGTTCCGGGTTCACGTAGCACAAATTTACAAACACGGGAACGAACGCGGCCTCTTCTCGAGTCTCAAAGTTCTTTTGTTGACGGTGACACAAATCGGGTATCACTCACACAAAATGAGCATGGTGCGTCAAATGACGGAGTATTTTATCCCCTTCACTGACGTACCCATCGGTGGCAAAGCTCGTTTTTGGTTCCATGCCGAATATGAATATTATTAAACAAATTAATATTACTATAATATGACGTATGATTATTTATGGATAGGTGTTCCTAGTTGTCACGATTAACATCGAGCTCCGTTATAAATTCATAAAAATTAACAAATAGTGATCTAAATACAGTAAATTAGTGTGTTCCACATAAAATTAGATACAATAGAGCAGTGAAAATGTTATCTCAGTAAAAACCAGTGTACATTGTGTGAAAATCAATCAGTATTGATAAGACAAATAACATCATAATAAAAGTACGAAGTGTTCAAGTGCAAGTGAATTAGTAAGTGCCCCAACCTAATATTTCTACAACTCATGTTGTAAGTGAAAAATTAAACAATAAAAGCTTGAATTTACTATATTTACTCAACTGGTGAAACGTTTGCTGTTTAAATTTGTTAACACAAGTAAGCTGACCAATCAGCTGATTTTAACTCCTCAAAGTGAATTAGATTCCGTTGTATACAACCGCCATCTACCAGTAAAACAAATTCAACGATTGATTGACCATCGACGACATGATTAAAAGCATGTCTTTGTTGGACAAGTATAATAATAGTGCAGCTACAACACAATAGATGGCGATAACTAAAAATAAAAAAACTATTTTAATTGAATTTACAAAAGGAAGAAAATACTACAAAATGTCGAAAAATTGTTTTAAATGCAGGGAGGAAATAACATAAAGAGACTTTATCGAATGTCCCAAGGGTAAGAATTTCTTTCACTTAGACTCCACGTATAGGAGAAAAATTTTTCTTCTTACTAGATGTGGAAAAAAGAAAAAAAATGCCTATGCGATTTTTGTAAATATAAAAACTGCCGAACTTTGATCAACTAAATATAAATATACCTACAACTAAATCCTTTGATGCACTAGACGTGGATGATGAGTACGCAGAATTTGTAACCTTTCGTCAGAAAAATAAAAAACTACCCGAATCACTTCCAGATTTTTCAAACTCATTTATGTCTACTAATACGCTTTCTCGATCATTAAATTTACAAAAAAATCTCTCGCAGTCTACCAGACGACGACTTAAGAGACTGCTTGATGATACAAGAGTTGAAAGAAGAAATTTTAAGACTACGAACTGAACTAATCATAGCAAACAAAGAGGTGGGTAATTTAAATATTACGATTAGGAAACTTAAAAAAAAATTTAGAACAAGAAAAAATTATAAAAATTTACAAAACTGTTAGTATTGATGACGTACAATTGAGAAAAACAGCTAATAATTCATATAACTCAATGCCTTTAAGTTAACCCAAAAAAATAAAAAACAAAAAGTTTTAAGCCTGATACACGCCATAGTTCCGAATGTGTTGAACAAATAAAGCTTAAAGAAACATTGCCTGCTACTCATCCTGAAAAAATTGTAAATGATAGAAACCGTTTTTCCGCCGAATCTCTAGCCTCAAAAACTAAGACTAGTGAAAAAACTTGCAAATACTCTCCGAAAAGGAAACTGTGCATCATCAGCAGCATTCGCAGCAATAAAATGGCGACCGCACTGAGAAACCACTTCGAGACGCAAAACATCTGCCACTACCGCATATCAGGAGGTGGTTTTAACCAACTATTAAGTGGTCTTCAAACAAAACTTGAAGATTACACCCTTAATGACTTTTGTATTTTGATTGTAGGTGAAACTGATTTTAATGTTTCCAAAAATTATAATGAATTAGTATTGAATATAAGAAAATCTCTTTTGACTGTTTAGCCCACAAATATTTTGATATGCCTGCCCACTTCTAAATTTTGTTACCAATCCAAATATATAATAGAAGAATTGAAACCTATAATAATTTATTATACTCTGATAATATTAATTTTGAATATTGTTACATTTTAGACTCAAATAAAAATTTAGAGTATTTCACTCATATGTTCTCAATATATAATGGAAAATTAAATAAACTCATTGACGAATTTATAACAATATTTGACGATGTAACGTTCAGTGAAAATCGACGAATGGAAAATATCTCTAATCTAGAAGTAATAACGTGTCAAGAAAATAAAACTGACTCAGAGAAATCTTCCTTTCGCTCCTAAATATTACAAAATTATGTATCAAAACATTCAATGTCTTTCTAACAAAATTGACGACTTAAACTTATTATTAATGGAAGTTAATATAGATCTATTAATCGTGAATGAACATTGGTTATTACCTATAAACTATCATTTTTACACATTAGAGGGCTACGAACTACGTGCGAAGTATTTACGGCGAAAACATGTAAACGGTGTGGTTGGTATCTTTGTTAGAGAAAATATTAAAACTAGAGAACGTTTAAACATTCAATCATTCACAGTAGAAATATAAAGAAATATAAATAAAAATTTGCATTCACGACGCGCGCTCGACTCGTGCATACCAATGTCACCGTCGCCTCCCCCCCCCCCCGCTCTCGTTCGCATTCCATTCGAGGGCGCGGCTGCCGATTAGTATGAAAATAAATTGTGGCGCGACGGTCGGTCACGTGCCTCCTACGGCGTTATCTTAATTTGTTTATCGTGATAACGAGGCTGATCTCATATAATTATTGTTGTAACCGTTTGAGTATTGTTTGCGACCGTTGGTAGGTCGGGCGCGGCTGGTGTCCATAATTGTACGCGTCGTTTTTGAATTTACTATTGAATATTTGGGTCCGGTTAAGACCGCCTCGAATTGAGTGTCCGTTTTGAGTGTTACGTAACAAGAGGCTTAATTTGAATTTTGAGTGATTAAATTAACTGATTGCCAATAATTGTTGCGCGACGGACGGTATTGTAAAAGTCTAGAAAAAATTATTACGCGGTGGCCGGGCGCGTGCCTCTTATGGAGTTGTTTTAATTTGTACGTTTCGTTATTACGAGGCTTGTCTTAAAGTGTGGCAAGTAAACGTTAAAGTTGGTTAAGAATCAAAA
The DNA here is from genome assembly GCA_963668995.1 of Parnassius mnemosyne. Taxonomy (NCBI): domain Eukaryota; kingdom Metazoa; phylum Arthropoda; class Insecta; order Lepidoptera; family Papilionidae; genus Parnassius; species Parnassius mnemosyne. The sequence goes on along the minus strand of CAVLGL010000001.1, from coordinate 6,524,211 downwards.
TGTAGATACGTTGTCAACCCTGAGGACTACGTTAAAATGATTAATTTCTAGTAAAAATGGTTTCCCAAACTCTACACTCACCATATGAAATACAGCAGCATCTAGCTGCTGTCTCTGTGTGTGTGTGTGTGTGTGTGTACCTTAATATTCTGTGAGAACGTAGTCCTCCTGTCAAGCGGAACCATTCATGCTACAACCATAATATATTATACAGCTTATAGATACAGATACATAGCTGCAGCATGGTTCTACAACGTATGCCCATATTTGCCACACAATGCCACACAATTAATCTTGCCAAAAGATTTTGTCGCGCGTCGGCCGGTTAATTGTTTTTGGAAATTAATATTGAATTGTAACATCGCGCTAAGTACCTTTTTTGAGTGTTGTCTATTTTCGTTTGTTTTACGTGTCAACGGGGCTGAGTTTTGAGTTTTGATTGCTTGTCTTGTGTGGCTTTAATATCGTACGAAAGAAGTTGTCTTTGTCGGGAGAACGCTGATCTTTGTGACTCGAGAAGAGACCACGTTCGTTCCCGTGTTTGTAATTTTGTGCTAATTGAACCCGGAACATTGAATATTTAACTTTGACCCACTGTTCTTTACTTGTATCGTGCGTCACATGGTTTAATTTCGACGAACTTTAATTTGGTTGACTTTAAAGTTAATTAAATGTACAATAAAGTTGATAAATAAATACAGTGAAAATAAAAGCAGAAGTTTTCAATTGGTGAATGCCCCCCTGGATGGATCTCACATTTGGAGAGAAGCGGCGCCTGTGGATCTGCAGTCCGACCTTAGCGGGGATGTCAGGTTACACATTGTACATACTACTACACACTACTTACATGCACATCACTTACCACCTGACTGGTACCCTGTGGTCTACCCTACCTCCGGAAATCGGTAAGTTGTGCTTGCTTATTTGTCAGCCGTTTTAGAACATTTATCCATAGGCCATTGGGCCCGAACCCTCGGCTGCTCGTCGAGGAGGCTACTATGGGCCCTAGCCAAGGCGAGCTTTGCCGGGGCAGCTGGGGGCCGTAACAGATCAATTTATAATTTCTTAAAATACATACATGATGGCTTTTGTACAAAACTATGACTTATCAGACCATCACACATCAATTGGACAAATACCAGTAAAAGAGAACATAAATAGAAAAAAAATATTACTTATAAAATAAACAAACGACTTTTTAATGAAAATTGTATGAATTATTTCAGAATCAAACTAAATGAAATTAATTGGAGTAACTTAATGACCCCAACGAGTGATATAAATACACAGTATAATAAATTCTAGAACCAAATCACGTCTATTTTAGATGAACATATTCCACGAAAATTTTAAAAATTACAAAATAAAGTTAAGACAAAATGAATTAAAAAATGTTGTCATAACAAACGTTTTTTACGTTATCTTACGAACTACCACAATAACCAAGCCTTAAAATCTTATTTAAAAAATTACAGCAAAATTTAAAAAGAATAATAGCCGCAGAAAAAAGAAAATCGTACATAAAAAGACTGCAAACGTCACGTAATAAATATAAAACTATGTGGGCTATGATTAATGAAAAAACTAAAAAATCTAAAAGTGTAAAACATGAAAACATTTGTTTACGTAATGGCGGATTAAATACATCTCCCAGTAAAGTTGCAAACTTATTTAATAATTATTATATAAATATAAATTCAAAAAACTGCTGCTCTCTAAATAAACAGCCATCTCGAGTATGCTTATCAACTTCACTATATATGGGTAGTGTTACAGAGGATGATCTAAAAAGAACAATAATGCGACTTAAAAGAAACAACTCTTGTGGGTACGATGAAATCCCAGCTACCTTACTGATATATTGCGTAGATGAGTTTGTAAAACTCTTTGCTTTTCTTATAAATCAATCGTATTAGGATGGCGTTTTTCCGGAAAATCTAAAATTAGCAGTGAGAAAATCTGTTTTTAAAAAAGGTAATAGAATTAATGTGTCTAATTATCGTCCCATCGCATTACTGTCTGTAATTTCGAAAATTTTTGAGAGAATAATTTGTAGTACAATATATATTTTTTTTGAAAAATACAAAATTTTTAATAGATATCAGCATGGTTTCCGAAAAAATCATTCTACCCCATCCGCTGTATTTGACATCATCTTAGAAATTCATAATGATCTAAATGAAGGAAGATGTGCTGTAGCTATCTTTATGGACATGTCCAAAGCATACGATTGCATTTTGCACATGGTCCTATGCTAGAAAAGCTATATTCGCTAGGAATACGAGGGAAACCGCACGAATGGCTCCCTTCTTATCTTGCGAATAGAAAACAGTACGTACAGATATCCCATTTAAATGAAAATAGAAGAATGATAAATGAAATAAACTCGTACACTACCACAGGAAAAGGATCAATACCGCAGGGTAGCTTCCTAGGATGCTTGCTGTTCTCTACGTATATTTACGAACTCCTTTCAGTAATACCAAACAGAGTCGTTTTGTTTGCAGAAGACGCGACACTTATAATTACTTGTGAACAAAAAAATCTCACTAGTTTGCAGCAAAATATAGCTTACTGCCTTAGCAAAATTGTGGATGAATTGGACGTTTTAGGTTTATTGTGAAATTTTGAAAAGACAAAAATAATGCAGTTTTGCCCATATCAGAGATAAGAAGTCCCGCTCGCTATATCTTATCAAGGTATAAATATTGAGGAAGTTCGCACATTTTCGCTCCTAGGGGTAACAACAACCTCAACTTTTTCATGGAAAAATCATGTAGAGAGCGTAGTAAGTAAGTTGAGCAGCTTTTGCTATGCCCTGCGCGAGCTACGTAAAGACACAAACGGCAGTGTGCGCTTACTGCGTACCCCAACTACGCCGCTGCCTGGATCAGATACGGCATCATATTCTGGGGCAATTCTACCGAGGTGCACGCGGTATCTGTTCTCCAAAAACGTTGTCTTAGCATTCGTAGCTCCAAGAGATTCATGTCAAAAGTTGTTCCCTAAATACAACTTATTAACTGTGACGTGCATTTATATTTTTGAATTATGCCACTTTGTTAGGAAAATTCCTTATTATTTTCAACGAATTGGGGATAGACCCAATCGATACGGCTCACGTCACCGTGGTTATAATCTGGTTGCTCCTGCCGCACATCTAACAATATTTAAAAATGGTCCCTACTACATTGCTATAAGGGTTTACAACCATTTACCAAATAATATAAAAGCCCTCCAGTGTCGTAAATTTGAAATAGTACTTAAGAAAATCCTTATTGTAAAAAGCTATTATAATTTGAATGAATATTTTAATGACAAATTATAAATTTAATATTTTCACCAAAATTTTAAATCTTATTCACATGAATTAAAATGACCAATAGTTAAGATGAAATATTTATTGACATTTCATTTTAAATAAATATGTTTATTATTTGGTTTGATATTTAATAAATAAATTAATAATAATGTATAGATTATGTACCTTAAAAATTGTAATTTAATTTGATTTTATATTAATTAACAATTATAATTCATCTTAATATGCTACGCCCGTACAGGGTTGTCACATGCTCTGTCACATGATATATTGTAACAACTTTATACTTTGTGACGTGCAATAAATGAATTATGAATTATAATGTATTTAATTATTAAGTATTAAATGTTTGCTCGAAGAGGGTAGGGTCAAGAGTACTCGGATACCTAGACGTGCATGTATGAAGAAGATAATGAATCTGAAAGAAGCGAAAGAGGTATGTAAGGATCGTGACACTTGGCGATCTGTTCTCTCTGGCTACCCCGTCAGGGCTTATGCGTAAAGATAAGTAAGTAAATGTTTGTAATTATTAAAATAATAGTCAAATGATAAAATAAATCAGCCATTATGTACTCCGTGAATATGTCTAAGCTTTAAAGCGCAACCGTTTGGCGTATCGTGCGGAAAGCTAGTTTCAATCGCTGTAAACATATTGGTGCAAAACATTTGACCAGTTCATTCAGCATTAGAGCTTTCTGGTTTGCCAAAACGATAGATGCAAACTTCTGTCAGCCTATACTGCCTCCATTGGTAAAATCGGATGGCACACTAACACATATGGCTAAAGAAAATGCACTTATTGCTTCTTTTTTGCGTGTAATTCACGTGTAGACAGTGACAACAACTTTTCACTTCAATTACTTTACTACAGTACTTTAATGTAAGAGATCTGCATGAATAATAAAGAGATTATTAAATTTTTGCAGGGTCCAAACGTTAACAAAGCTAGTGGACCATAAAGTATACCAAATGTAGTCCTAAAGACTTGTGAATCTGAGTTGTTTCCTGCATTGACACGCTTATTCCACCTCTTATTAAGGACAAATCCTGAAAGCTGACCAATGTGCAACTTGTTCCAAAAATGACAACCGTGGTGACCCTGTCCATTACTGATCAATCTCAATAAGCAAGGCTGCCACTTGCACTCTAATTTAAACAGCAAAAATAAAAATAAAATTGGTTTTACGATTTTTTTTCTAATGATATTATGTTAAAGAAGCTGTCAATGTCACATGTATTTATTGATTTATTAAAAATAGTGTAAGTTCACCTCTAAAATAGGCCTGCTCTATAGATTGCTTCATACTGCAACTACAGTTTTATATCTAAAAAATAAATAAAAGTGTGGTCGTTAATGTTTATGTATTGAAAGTCGGTAGTGTTTAGAGATTCACTCCCTTGTATTACGAGTTGCCAATTTTTACATGAAATATAGTATTTTCATGGCTATAAAAGTTGAACGAAATGATAATATCAGGAGTCTGGACAATAGATCAGATGAAATGGCACTCGAACTGAAAAGAGCTGTTCCCATTATATGCATCAATCAAGAACCAATTACACTGCTCACAGAATGCTCATACAGCCGAAATATCGAGCCCTTTTGTCATATATCTAGAACAACAGGGGGACCTACTCAATAAGGTTTCTTAATCTGACGTACTCCTATCTGCACATTACTTCCCAGTGTAATACAAATATACGGCCGATCACCTCTCACGGGGACGGTGACTGTCAACTGTGTGTCAACTGAACCTTCAATCCTGGTTAATTGGAGATGGGAAAATCTACTAATAGGTCGTCAGAATCAGAGAAGCAATTATTAGATTCTAGTTGGAGGCGATTATCGTTTTATATCTGGATAATAAGTACCTATCCATCTCTAAGGCGATGGATAAAAAGGTGTGATTCTAATAATATTTCTTCCAATCTTCCACAAGCACAACAAATAGCAAATTTTCTAGCACACTTACATAGAAAAATAAGCTTATAGTACTCAAGCTGAAGATACTTCATTTGTACGTCAAATTTTGAAAGCTATTGCCACGACACAATCACCTGAAAGCAAATCTCCTATATACGGCACTGAAAATTTCGGGAATCAAGGTAGTGACACAACATTACTATTTAAAAATGTATTTATTGCTTTTCGCAGTATTTTCCGCGAAATTTGACACATATTTCCATAGGATGGAACCAATCATTGAAGCAATCATCCCATTAAGAAGTTGGGGTCTCCAAAATGGCCGTTTTGTAGGCGTCCACAGCTTCTTCAGGTGATGAAAATCTCTGTCCACGCAATTTATTCTTTATTTTAGGGAAAGTATAGAAATCATTAGGGCTTAGGTCGGGGCTGTACGGCGGATGGTCTTATAATTCTATGTTTTCTTGCTCTAAAAACTCTTTTGTTCTGTGTGCGGTGTGAGAACTCACATTTTCGTAATGGAGGATGATGCGGCGGTTGCAGTTCTCTTTACGGAATTCAGAAATGACCTGTGGCAAACAAATGCTAGCATACCATTCTGAATTAACCGTTCTTTGTCTCTCAAGAGGAATAGTCGTATAATGGCCGGTTTTGGAGACAAACGTAGCCACCATTTTTTTTTGCAATACTCCGTGAACTAACAATTTTTGTTGGCTTTCACTCATTTTCGAACACCCAAACCCGTGACTGGTTTTTTGTTTCAGGTTCGTACGCATATATCCAGGATTGGTCACCTGATACGATGTTTTATACAGCATTTGAGGATCCTGCGTTGAATCTTTCGAGAGTTCTAATGCACCAAGTAACGCGAGCCGCTTTTTGCTCTTCACAGAGCGAATGCAGTATCCATCGGGAAAACAACTTTTTTACACCTAATTGGTCATGCAAGATTATTTGTATTTGACTCGTGCCAATGTTTAAAGTTGCTTGAATTTCGCGGCATGTCAAATGTCGATCTTCCTCAATCAGCTTTCGCACAGCATCAACGTTTTCTTGAGTGACTGCAGTTTTTGGACGACCTTGACGGGGATCATCACTGAGCTTGACACGTCCACGTTAAAATTCAGCAAACTAGCGATAAATTGTGGTTTTGGATGGGGCTTTATCCCCAAATGTAGAAATCATTCAGTCAACACACTGTTTTTGTGTTAAACCACTTCGAATATCATAATAAATCATCGCTCTTGAATTTTCTCGAGTTAATTCCACTTTCTCAACGACTAAACAAGTTGGACAAAACCTTGTGGCAAGAACGAGACTATTTATTTAAATAAACAAATGGTATTCGATTTTAAAACCAAGGAATTTTCAATTAAAAAGATTTTAATAAGACAGGAACAGTGGAAATATTCCATCGTCTTTACCAACGCAGTGGCAGTTCATAGATGCCCTTCTTGAAGATATCAAATGGATGTGAGGCAAATAATTCTTCCAAGGCATTTTGTACTGCCTCGCCGGTAATGATTTTTTTTCCGCTAAAAAGTATTTCTTCTTTTTCCAGAATTTGGATATTCTGGAAAAAGTAGAAGTCTGTGGGCGCATGGTGTGATGAGTACGGTAAATGACAGAGAGCTTCCAGCCCCAGTTCTTGTAACTTGGGGAACCGTCTGTTGTGCAGTATATGTTCACGCGTTTTTGTGCAGGAGCAGCGGGGACGAGCGATTGACCAGCGCTAGATGGAGACGTGCGAGCTTTTCCATCATTGTGTTCATTTCTTCACAGTACACTTCTGCAGTGATTTCATATTCATCCCGTTTGGTAAGATGCTGTGATGAAAGCACACCGGCGCTAGACCACCAAACAGTGACCATCACTTTTCTAAGGGTATGTTTTCATTTATGGCATTTTTAGGTGCTGAACCAGGATCTGACAAATTTGCTGAGCGCTTGCGATTGTCAAATAGAATCCATTTTCGTCGCAGATAACTGCGATGCGAATCGGTTCAATATTCCTTCGTTTGTGTCGAGCAGTGCAAGGCTCGTCTCCACGCATACATCATACTAGTGATTGTGGGTCACCCATTTGTCAAGATTTTTTGCCTTGCCAATTTGATGTAAATGTATCAATACTGTTGTTATGCTAACGTCGAAAGCTGCTCCTATTTCCACTTTATTATTCAATTTCGATCAAATTTTGCGGACGACCACAGGGTTAATTTTTCAACAACTAAACGTTCTGTTTTGAAGTTATTAGCTTCTGTTTACGACCCCGTAGGTTTTATTTCACCGAGCATTTTCATCGCGAAAGAAATAATGCAATATTTGTGGAAGGCATACGATGGGATGAGCCGCTGCCAACCGACGTAAGTAAGCGCTGGCTTAATTATTTTGATGATCTCCCTCGACTAACGGCAATCAAGATAGATAGACACATGATGTTACCAAAACAGACTGAATGTGAATTGGTCGCCTTTTGCAATGCAAGCTCTCGCGGTTATGCTAGTTGTGTATGTGATCAGTCGTAACGATAGAGGTCAGACTAAAGTACGCCTGGTGAGAGCAAAATCTAAAGTAGTCCCCGTCAAACCATAAACTATCCCAAGGTTGGTATTAATAGCTTCAAGTTTGTTAAACAAATTAATTAAATATGTCTGTGACATTTAAACTCGTGTAAAAATTACTCGAGTCACTGCGTGAACCGATTCGACTATCGTTTTGGCGTAGTTTCGTTTGTTCGTGACCATGTTAATCAGGCATGTGAAGTGTTACCTCCGCACTGTTGACGTCACGTTAGTAGTGAGTGTAATATGTAAGACATCTACTCGCGCGGAGCGTCTCCATCACAGCTGGTGGAGTGCAGTGAGCAGTGGCTGAAGGGTCCATCTTGGTTGTACAACGACTATCCGCAGTGGCCAGAGAAAACATTTGTCAACCAAGATGAAAGTAATACACCCTAAATGAAATCAAATCAGACAATAAGGCTCCTTCATTATAATCACTGATGAAAAGAATTTGATAGAAGATACTAAGTTAGAGATCTGTGACCGAATCTTTTCCAATTTCTCTTCTTATTATAATCAGCAACGTACGTTTGCTCGAATATTGAGATGTTTCCGACTCAAATCTAGTCATTCCAAGCACTCAGTAATAACGACTAAGGAATTAAATATTTCTCAAGTTGTTTTAATTAAATTAGTATAGAATGCATACTTTGCAAATGAAATAAATAGTTTGTCAAAGGGCACAAACTACGTTCCGTCGTTGAAAAAATTATCTCTGTTTTATAGACGAACGCGCATACCTTAGGGTGGGGATGGAATAAATTATTCACTGTTACCTTATAACGCGAAGCATCCTCGTTTATTACCTAAAAATAGTAGATTTACCCTATTACATATTGAATATTTAGAAAAAGATATTTACACGTAGGCCCACGCCACTTTCAAAACATTATTAATCAAAATTTTTGGATTTTAGCATCTGGTCGCATTATTTGATCAGTTTTGTCCAAATACAAAATTTGTTTTAAACACAACCCAGTGCTCTTACGTCTTGAGATTGTACCTTTGGCAGCAGTCCGATTGATACCTTGTAAAGTTTATGAGCATATGGGGGTGGACCTCGGTGGTCCGTTCTTTACAAAAAAAAAGTTTACGACGAAATACCAGGGTTGAACGGTCATATTAAGCGTTATTTATTTGTTACGCGACAAAAGCTGTACCTTGAAATCTTATCGTCGTTGTCATCCGAGTCTTTCCCCGCGGGTTTAGACAGATTTGTAGCGCGAAGAGTTGTGTGCTCTTTCCTTTATTCGGTTTGTAGAACTAATTTCATCGCTGCTAGTAAGCATTTAACCTAAGTACGAAGTTTTATATTCGAACAAAAAAAATATATTAGAGGGTTGCTAAAATCGACAAATTATATGGAGGTTTAATCCCCCTGGTAAATCAAATATGCGTGGGCTCTGGGAAGCCGCAATTAAATCCGCCAAGTATCTATTGATGTAGCATGTACGAATTTTCTTTAATTAGCTGAGTACGTACAGCATTAAAAACACCCTGTTTAAAGTTTCTAGATGAACAGCAGCAATTTTTCTTCTAACATTAGTTAAAAAGAGTACATGACGTTCGATTGCTGAAAACATCAGAAGCAAATTTATGTTTCTCTGATGGCAAGGTAACCTTGTGGCCAATATTTGGATCAAAAACAGACTCAGCGTGCCATAGGTAATCTGGATATTTATTACTTAAACATCCTATTACCCAATCAGAACGTATGCCCATTACTATAAATAAAACGCCTCTTTGACATAACCCAGGAGCGAAGAAATGGACAAGAAGGATTGAGTTATTTATTTATTACTCTTATTGGTTAACCACGTCTAGCCTCTAGAACAGTGATTGGTAGCTAGATTTTAAAAATATTTATGGATTTTTCATAAAGATTTTTCCGATTAAGCGCCATTAGCAAAGTAGTGATGTTCAAAAATAAAGACAAACGTTTCGACATATGAATGTGGGTGAAAACCAAATTGCTAATCTCCACTACATTCAATTATCTATACATATAAACATATATATGTACATACCAACAGAATCTAGGGATACCTTAATCCTAAATTATTTACGACTTTACAGTTTAAAATTATTTGAGTTTCGATAAAAAGTTTTTAATATAGAGATTGAAACCTCTTTTATTCTATTTTCAAAATATCAAAATTTAAATAAAAAAAAAGAAAACAAAGAAAATATAAAATATGGGAGCAAAATTGTTGGTAATATAATAAATGTTAGAAGTGGCAACGCTGATTATTAATTATTTTATAAGATGGTTTTCAATTTTTATTAAATTTATTAGTTTTATAAGATGAAATTATGATTTTTATCATATTAATTTTATATGGTGATTAAAAAATGAACTTATTTATTTAAAACAAAAAAAAAATTACGAATTGTTTTTTTTTTATTAAAGACATTAAAACAACCCGAGTCCTCCATTTACTATATCAGAAAATTCTTCATAGATTTTTAGATATTTGATAAAATTAAAAATATCCGTAGATTCTCTTGATGTGTATACACACATGACAAGCTAATAAAAGCGAGTTAAAATATTTCATCTACAAAACGTTACCCATAGTTGACGAAAATTTCAGAGATTATGCAATGTAAAAATAATATAAAAAAATTATACAGATTATACTGCTGTACCTCGCGGGTTAAGTAACTAGAACCAAAAACCAGCATTTAATTTTCAGCATTCCTTATTTAGTCCTCAAAGGTGTACTCGTAAAGGTATTTTGATTTTTGAGGATAAATATAAGTGCCAATCAACCATAACATCAACTCTGCACTCGTTTTGAACTTGAATTGTGCACTCGTTGTCTTCTTTACTTGTGTAAAATCTCTCTCTCCCTCTCTCTCTCTCGGTCGAAGCCAGACTAACCTAGTCGGGCTATTTGTCCCAGGTAAACATACTTGTCAACAACTCCGAGCTTAGTGCTCCCAATAACTACCGGCATAGGTGCGACATGGACATTAAACATGATCTTTGTTTTGTCCATGTTCATCCTAAGACCTATTCGTTGGGAGACACTATTGAGGTCATTGAGCATGGTGCTTAGGTTCTCCAGCGATTCTACCATAAGGACCATATCGTCGGCAAATCAAAGGTGAGTGATGTACTCGCCATTGATGTTGATACCGTATCCGTTCCAGTCCAGAAGCTTTAAAACGTCTTCCAATGCAGCAGTGAAGAGTTTCAGGGATATGACGTCACCCTGTCTTACACCTCTCTGCAATTGGATTGGTTTCGTACTCTGGTTCTGTACTCGGCTAGCCATCGTAGCCCTACTGTACAAGCACTTCAACATTTCTATATACCGACAGTCAACTTGGCACCGCTGAAGGGACTGCAGAACCGCCCAATTTTCGACGTAATCAAAGGCTTTCTCATAGTCCACATACGCCAGATATAGTGTCAAATTGTACTCCTCGGACTTCTGTACAATTTGCCGAAGGGTATGTATGTGGTCTATGGTGCTAAAGCCTTTTCGGAATCCGGCTTGTTCGGGAGACTGGAAGTCGTCAAGTCAGCGCGCGAGACGATTCGTAATGACTCCCGAATACAGCACGTAGACGCGGCTCAGAAGGGAAATCGGTCTGTAGTTCTACAAGAAAGCGTTGTCGCCTTTCTTGAAGAACAAGACCACCGCACTTCTGCTCCACGCCTCCGGTGTAATGCCACCATGGAGGACGGAATTAAAGAGCTTCTGAAGGACTTCAAGTACCGATTTTCCACCCGCTTTCAGAAACTCCACTGTAATTCCATCCTCGCCTGGGGCCTTGCCGTTTTTAAGGTGCTGGAGAGCCATTCTAATCTCGCTCAGACTGATGTCCAGGATATCTTCGGAATAGTGTCGGATAAGACTCGCTCTTGGATCGTTACTCGCACTTGCGTATGGCTCCAACGATGATGTGTACATCTGCCCATAGAACCTCTCAATCTCACTCAAAATCTCAGGTGTCCCGGAAACGACGCTGCCACACTCGGTCATCAGCTTCGACAGTTAGCTCTTTCTAGCAGACAGATCTCTAGCAAAGAATTTGGAGCCCTGGTTTCGCTCGATCGCTTCTTCAATACGAGCAATATTAAAGTAGCGTAAGTCCTGCCGCACGCAGTTGGAGATCTGTCTTTTCAGTTGCCTATATGCTGTCAAATCTACTGAAGACTGCAGCTTCATATCCCGTCTAACAGCCATTATCTTAAGAGTGTGATCGGAGAATTTTTGTGTTCTTCTGCAGCGGGTCCTACAAAACTTAGCTCCGAACGCATGGACAGTTTCCACGAGCTTGTCATTCATATCGTCCACTGCATTGCAATCTTCTAGGCACTGAAAGCGGTTTCGTAGCTCGAGTTGAAAGGTTTCGGGACTTTGGATTAGAGCACGAGGGGGACGGAGCGTTGACTTCATTAGACGAGACCTCTCCAACTTATCGTTTAGGTTTAGTGTGGCTCTCACCATTCGGTGATCGCTGCCGGTTTTTCCCCCTCACGATCACTGAGACATCACTGAACAGTTGTCGTCTGGTCGTCATAATGAAGTCAATCTCATTTTTTGTCGAACCGTCGGGGCTCAACCAGGTCCACTTCCTGTGGAGCCGTTTCTGGAAGAAAAAGTTCATCATAAAGAGTCCCTCTTTCTCCATGAATTCGGCCAGCTGCTGGTCCCTTGGGTTCCGTTGCCCTGTTCTGAATTTCCCAACTTTCAGCTCATCGTTCTTTCTTGTGCCTAGTTTTGCGTTGAAGTCTCCCATTAACACCGTATAGTTGGTTTTGGAGGAATGCATAGCTCTAGAGATATCCTCATACATATCTTCCACCTACTCATAGGGGTGTGCCGAGGTTGGTGCGTAAACCTGTACAACCATATTTTTAACAGTGGTAGAGTCACGCGGCAGCTTTTACTGTCGCATGGATGGGCCGGCTCGAACCGGGGTGGTACCACGACCTCACAGAATACCAGCTTGAAGTAGAGGTTTACCTTTGTGTTTCGCTTGGTGAGTGCAAGTGGCCGGAGGCCCTTTTTACTGGAAATGTGGCATTCCATCTTAGTCCTCACGGGTGACAACGCATCTGCATTTCGATTCGCATGCGAGGATAGATGTAGATGTCTATGGGCCGCAGCAACCACTTACCATCAGGTGGAATGTGTGCTCGTTTGTCATCCTATCCTATACAAAAAAAGTCTCCTGTTAATAATATTTTCTAATACTTTTAATAGCGTTGGAAGAATAGAAATTGGTCTATAGTTTGACATGTCATCTTTGTCTTTCATCTTCTAGTGGCACGCCTTTAAAACTATTTAGTGATTATATGTCAAACAGAAAAGAAGTTCTGAAGATTGAGGCAATTTTAGTTCTGAATCCAGCATCCAGTTTGGTGTGCCGCAGGTTAATATTCTGCGACCTACATAATTTTTTATCTAAATAGTTGGTTTATGTAGATTAGAGCTTAAAAACGGAAAAATACTCAGTTATGCAGATGACACGATTTTACCTTTAGTTCTAAGTCATGGTACACTACATTTAAATTTGCAAAGGAAGGTTTAACATTACTTGCAAGTGGCTGGATAGTAATTTACTTACGTTACATATTGATAAGACTCAGTACATTGCTTATGGAATGAGCTCTAACTCATTAACCAAACGAGACACATATAATATTAAATGTCACAATTGTTTTAATAAATTAAATTGTGTGTGTAAGAATATTTCGAGGACAAATTCTGTCACGTATCTAAGTGTATTCAAATTTAGTTTTGGTTTATCGCAAGTTCTGTTGATGTTACACTGTTTAATTACTTCATAATGGAGAATACTGCATTACTGTGATACGGTTCCTTTCTATAAAATCAGTAGAGAGTGTACTTTACACTCTGTACTGATTTTATAGAAAAAAAAAATCAAAATATTTTCTAAAATGAATTTAAGTAAATTAAATTGTTATGATAAGCTTAAAGTTGCGATAAGTTAGATAGGTTTGATTTGTTTATGGTTTGTATTTTATGTTTTTTCTTTAATAAATAACAGGAGCAGCAAAATAAGAATTATAGGATAAATGAAAATGTATAGGTTAAAATGTATAAGTTTAAATATAGGTTATTTTTGCAAAAATAACCTATATTCTATCCGCCCCAGCTTCTCACGGGTAATTTCTGGATATATATATATATATATATTATAATAACGTAAAGTATAATACAAAGTTTTCCTGCAGATAATTGTGTACTTATGTTGCGATCTGCCCTAGAAAGGTACAAGTGGTTTCTGTATCTCAACAACAGCGCGGCTCTACTACGCATAAAAAACTTTAGCACATCGGCTACTCTGGAAATGCCGTCTTGTCCGGTACAACAACGAGAAATTTGTCCCATATGCCATTAAAAAGAAGGCGGAGTGAGTTTCTTAAAGGTAACTATTTCTCCTTCTTGAAGTCCAGATTGTACTGTCCTCTATTTATTACGTTTTAGAATTTCGCTCAGTATATGACACACATTTTAAGTGGGCTACGGAATTTCATTATCTCAATGTATGAACAACAAACTGGAACAAGAAATGGAGAGCAACATCTTCCAAATGGCAACTATGACAAAATCCCCCCTATGAGGCAATCTATTATGGCTTATGTTCAGTAGTGAACATTTGTAGGCTGTAATGAATGGGTGGTGTAGACTTGGGAATATCACAATCGCAAGCTAACAACTCGTTGAAAATTCGTCTAAATAGCAACATTAAAAACTTTTACTTCGGCCAACTTTATAGGCTTTTTTTCTCCAAATTAATGTAGGAACCTTGGAAGGATAACCAAGATAATGAAAAAAGGAGTCATCAATATCGGCTCACAATTGACGACGATCCGCATAACATACACGTACATACAAAAAAAATTCGAATTGTAAGCCTCCTTTTTTTAAGTCGGTCAAATGATACGGTCGGTAAACATTTGACAGCAGTTTAGCGCAGTGACCAAACGATTTGTTTCAGTGTTGTAGAGCCTCAGGTTCTAATCCCGAGCGGAGCAAGTGTTTGTGTAATAAATAATTATTACATTTTATAATACGTAAAATAAGTTTGTGTAAAAACTGAAAATAATTGTTTCGTGTCTGTCTGTGTGTCCTTGTTCAATTTATATGTTTCAACCATCTCTACGATAAGTGAGTCAGTCTTACCGCTGTGCATAACGCTTTAAGATAAATAAAAATAAAATAAAACATTATAAAATCATTTTAGTACTTTTTCAGTTCTCTCTAGTAAACGTTTGCTAGCCAAGTTTTAAACAAAGCCTGGGAAGATAAGTAGTTAAGCGATATCACAGGTTACTGGCGCCGCGCACTAAGACCTCCAGATATGCGACAGAAAAAAGTTTCATCAAGTTGCTCTGAAAGTTATAAAATACATTTTTCCACGCTTTGTGTATGCAAATAAATTTTAAAGTACCTTCCTTATTCTTTTCAACTCTCTTGTAAAATCTCTAGCCGATAGTGTTTTAGATTTTGTGAATCACTGTACCCCTGTTTAAATTCTAGTAAAGTTACAGTCTATTAATATATTATTTAATATATGGAAATTGTGGGCACAGGTTATTTCTGGAGGGTTGTGAAGCAATCATTCCACAGTTCTGCTCCAGTGCATGTCCTCGGACTTCACAAGTTTTCGAGTTTGTTTCGCTTAAATATACAGATTTCCTCATAATGTTTTCATTCACTACCGGGCACGTGGTGGATGAGCATTTTAAATAATTTGGCGTCAGTGGGAATCTAACCCGGGTTTGACACGTAAGGTTATAATAATATAATAATATTCCACAACTATCAAACAACGCCATCTAGTCCCAAGCTAAGCAGAGCTTGTGTTATGGGTACTAGACAACTGATAAACATACTTATATATTTCTAAATACATAAATATTATAGATAAATTACACCCAGACACAGAACAAATGATCGTGCTCATCACACAAACATTTGTCCTGGGTAGGAATTGAACCCACGACCTCCGGCGTAGCAGTCAGGGTCACTAACCACTAGACCAACAGGCCAGTCAAGGTTGAAAGTCAAGGTTGAATTTATGACATGCACTTAACTTCAAGATATGGAGTTATGAACTGTAGCTAACTACCTATACGTTCTGAAATTGCATTTCAGCTTGAACCTTAAAATATTTATAGAGAAAGTCCATTTGCCTTTCCAATTTATTTGGTACAAATTGTAGCTTTATGTTGGCTTGAGTCAAATTAAGTGATCTAAATTTAGATAAATTTTAGTATAAATTTGTGCAATGGTTTAATGTTAAAAATTTACATTTAAACGGCAATACAATTAAATATATTAAGATTTCAACAAGGAATGTTAAAAATATGAATAACAATGTGTTTTTGAATGGAAATAACTGTACCCTGTTGAATCCCTTGTTTTTCTTGGCGTCACCCTTGACGAAAAGCTTCAGTGAGACTCTGCAGCTTATGCTATAAAAAAGATAAAATTTCTCACTAGTGTCGACATACTAGATTTGTTTATTTTAACTTTTTCTACAGCATAATGGCTTATGGGATTTTGCTATTGGGAATGCGGCTGATATAGAAACTATTTTTGTTTTGCAGAAAAGGCCTATAAGAGCCATTTACAGCGTAAGGCCGAGCTTTTCTCAGAAAAAATAAACTTACATAGAAATAACAACATAGAAATAAATAAACTTTGGGCTCTCAGTGTATTTACAAAAATTTAATTTATGCTCACAAAAGCAAAATTAGTTTTAGTAAAAAAAGTGATATACAATCTGTAAACACCAGGAACAAACAAAAGCTAGTGGTACCAGTTTCTTGACTCAACTAAGTCAATAATTCACTCATGGGGTAATGGATACGTTATTACCACTAAGTCCAATAAAATATGCAAGGACTCTCTATTAACAAGTTTAAATATTTTACGAGTATTGAACAAAACTGTATAAAATGGGTTATCTATACAAATAAATAAATATGAAGTGTTTGTTTGTAATGTCGAAATAACAGCTTTTTAATATATGCATATAAAAGTATATACGGTACTTATAACAAAAACATGATTTATAAAATTTTTGTCTGTCTGTCTTTCTGTCTGTCTGTCTGTTTGTTCCGGCCAATCTCCGAAACGGCTGGACCGGTTTTGACCGGACTTTTACTGGCAGATAGCTGATACTCGTATTATAAGAAGTAACTTAGGCTACTTTTATTTTAGAAAAGGAATTAGGGTTCCACGTAAAAATTAAAACACATGAAATCCAATCGTAATAAATTACGCGCGGGAGAAGTCGCGGGGAACAACTAGTTATAATATAAATGAATACATGGTTGATACGCTTCCAAGCTGTTTCTAAAATAAGTTTTGTAAATAGTTTGTACAGCATTTCTTATTGCATAATTTACTCTAAAATAGTCCTACTGGGGTTCTTGCTGGTTGTTCCCAGGACAAAGGCTTTTTCCCAAACCAGTGGTAAATGTAAAAAATTACTTTCAGTAAGAATTACTTGTAACCTGCATATTAAATAAATAAATAAACTACTTTTTTCTACTATATTCCATAATATTCCATTTCATGTTCCATTCTACTCCATTCCATTCGATTTTATTTTTTTATAAAAGAATGGACAAACGAGCATGCCACTCACCTGATGGAAAGTGACTACCTCTGCCCATGAACAACCGCAATACCAAGAGAATTGCAGGTGCGTTGACGGCCTTTTAGAAAGGAGTAGGCTTGAAAGTCCTTCAGACGTATCGGCGCGTAAAAATCGCTGTTGGTAACCAATTCCACTGAAAGTTTACAAAGAAGAAAACTCCTAGTAAAACGCACAGAGGTGGATCGTTAAGCATCCAGATGGTGAGGATGGTATCGTGAATTTTGACGCGATGTGCGTGCGTGGTAGCTGCGATAGAAAATGCAAAGGATGCAACATTCTAACACAGCGCCGGTAAATCGAGCCGATCGAATCGAGAGGATACGAACCGCTCTGTGCTGGATGCGGGCAAGTGGAAGAAGCTGCCACTGGTGTGCCCGGCCCAGAGATGAGAACAATATTCCTTCTGAGGACGAACTTGCGCTTTGTAAAGTTGCAAGCCATGTTTCGGCATGAAATACTGTCTCGCTCTGCGGAGCACGCCAAGCTTTTTAGAAACCAATTTGGCCTTCCCTTCCCAGTGATCACGAAACTGCACTCAATGCGATATCTAGACGCCAAGGATTCCGATGCTAGCTTAGGCAGCAAGGGGATTGAAACTGAGAAGATACGACAAAGAGGTTCTTTTTAGCGGTAAAGGCACAAACTTGTGTCTTCTGTGGATTGAACTGGACTAGATTTAGTCGTCCCTAATCCAAAATTTTGTTTAGCAAAGACTAGACTTCAGTCTCAAGTTTGTCCCGGTAATCGGTGACGTTTTCCCGAGAAATATTATCACGACCGGTGTATAAGGCATCAACAATGCTGTCGTCTGCATAGCAATGAATTTTACCAGTTTGCAGCATATCATTGATATACAAAAGAAACAATATATATAGCACGCAGCCTTGTTAAACACCAGCGTTAGTACGCCTGTAGTCAGAGCATGTACCGTCTACTACGCCCTCGACGCTTCGAACAGCAAGGAAACTAGTGATCCAATTGCACAATTTCTTGGGAAGTCCATAGGAAGGTAGCTTCGAAAGAAGCGTTTTGTGCTATACCTGAAGACCTTCGCTATATCCAAACTAACGGCCAATGCCTTATATTTATAAAAATATATATTTCTTTATATATTTATACATATATATTAATAAGTATATATGTATTACTTACTTAATATACCATTATATATTTTTATTTTATGGCTTAAATAAAAATAATGTTATTTTGTCAGCAAACAACACACGTTTTTATTGTTTTTCTTGCAATGCTGTCCATCCAAAGGTTGTCTGGAAGAGATCGCTCTTTGCGATGAGACCGCCCATTGTACCACATTTCTTTTTCTCATTTTTTGTTAATATATTTGTTATTTTTTGGCGTACAATAAAGTGTTATCTATCTATCTATCTATCTATCTATCTATCTATCTGAAATACTAACTAAGTGACCAATTTGTGTCACTGAGTAAAATAAATTAATTATATTCGTTAAAAATATATCTTCGATGTTAAATAAATTTTATATTTAACATCGAAGCAATAAATACTCAAATTCATTTCAAGATTTCTTGTAAGAAAGTAAGAGGTTTGAAATTCTATCAACACCTTTCCTAAAATGTAGCTGAAATTCAATTATATAGCTGATCGGCCTCAGAATTATCTTCGTTCAAAAACACAAAATTAAATTATTGCTCTGTACACCAGTGTACACCAGTGCGAAACCTGGGTATGCCAGAAGAAGCATAAAAGTAAGTTGAATGCAGTGGAGATGCGATCTCTTCGTAAAATGGGCGGCGTTACCATGGCCGACCGAAAGCGAAACGAAGAGATTCGCAATATGGCAGGTTTGAAAGATGACCTTATCACAAAAATTGATAAGGGCATGCTTCGGTGGTTTGGGCACGTTGAGCGAATGAGTGAAGACCGAATGGTGAAGAAAATATATAGCGCGAAAGTTAATACTAAAAGGTGTCGAGGTAGACCGAGACTAACATTCGAAGACCATGTGAGCAAATTGCTCGAAGAGGGTAGGGTCAAAAGTACTCGGATACTTACTTACGTGCATGCATGAAGAAGATAATGAATCTGAAAGAAGCGAAAGAGTTATGTAAGGATCGTGACACTTGGCGATCTGTTCTCTCTGGCTACCCCGTCAGGGATTGTGCGTGAAGATAAGTAAGTACACCAGTGTATGAAATCATAAGTAGAATCGCATAAATATAGAGAGCACTACGCTCAAAGTTGCTAAATAGTATGTTTACCTGGGAGAAATAGTCTAACTAGGTAAGTCAAACTTCAACCGGGAGGTCAATCAACGGCTTCACCTCGGCTTGGCAGTGTTCGGGATGTGGCAGGAAAAGGGGAGATCTCCCGCCGGGCAAGGTGTTCTGCCCGGGGAGTGGCCAACGCTCCGAGTGGTAGTTTGGAGCTATTCCATATATACTGCCTTAATTTCGGAACTTTGTCAGTGCGATTTAGGCTTCGATGTGTTTCGCTTGTGGCGCGATAACAGCACCGCCACATCACCCCCTGCTTAAACCGGAGGTCGATAGTGCAGTCCGATTTCCGGTGCGTCCTTAATGCCGGTGAGGAATGCATGCTGTGTGCGTAAGGGCAAGTGACGCCGGTGCGAACGATGAGCCGGAGCAAGTGCCAGGGATTGCCTTGTAGTCTGCAGTGAGTCGAGAAGAAGGCAAGCAATCTGCGAGAGTGCCGTGAAGCAGAGGCGAGCAGTAAGGCTCAGAGCCGTGCCGAACACTGTAACGCAGAGAGTAGCTTGAAGGAACAGGAAGCATTATTATTCCAGTGCTGCGATGGACCTTTATAAAGCTAGATGGCTTGCAGAATGTAAAGACTGCTGACAATATCTGCTCGGGAGCGAATGAATGGGGTACTTGAGGACGAATACGAAGGTTATGAAGTTGTAGTTTCCGAAGAATGTTGGTTGCGTGTTCAACTACGTCGGGGTCACCACTGTGGCGGGTGGAAGGAAAAGGGGAGATCTCCCACTGGGCAAGGTGTTCTGCCCGGGGAGCGGCCAACGCTCCAAGTGGTAGTTCGGAGCTATTCTATATATACTGTTTTAATTTCAGAACTTTGTTAGCGCAATTTAGGCTTCGATGTGTTTTCGCTAGTGGCGCGATGGCAGCGCCGCCACAGGGGTATTACGAAAGATCTTCTCGTCAGGCACACCTAAAAACTTCAAAACAAGATTGTACAACCAGTGCGTGTTGCCAGTGATGACCTATGTATTCGTGGTCTCGGGAGCATTTATCATGGAATGAAGAACAATGGTCTTTGGTGGTCTATGAACCCCATCATCCACTTACTGGGACTGTTTGTTCGTTGATCACCATAACTTCTTATAAAAACTTTCGTATAGATGTTAATGCCTCATTAAAATGGAAGATTTGGTGTCACAGGCAACTCGAATGTTGACATGATCATTAATCAGTAATGTCAACGTATAAAACGATACTGCTCGTGTCACGTGTCAATTATTTTCGGAGTAAATACTCCGAGAATAATTGATTATTATTTAATAACCTATGATTTTTTTTCTGATTCATTTCTGAACCAATGATGAAGTGCAATACGATTTAATTTATATATATAAATAAAATGGAAGTGTCTTTCTTGAATACCAAACTACATGCCTTATTTGGTAATGAGGGGGTTATTTGCATGCCATTACAACATTAATAACTTATAACACTTTTTAGGGCGTTACTCACCGGCTACGGTTATCGGAGAGTCAAGGGACTCGAGGATCAAAATAAAAGTATCCCAGGACGCCTGTTGTTGGATGATTAGTAAATGAAAATGATAAGATACATATACAGACAAAAAGTAGTTTATTTCCTTCTAAAGTTCACATATATAGCTCCAAATATCAAGTTTTCACTTTAAAATACCCTACGAACTGAGGTTTTGACTAACCTGGTGGATTACACAATATTACACTGTTTATGGTCAATCCCGCGAAGCAGTGAGGCAACAGATATCGTCCAGGTGTACGCCGGTCGCGGTCTCCTGGCCGCCCAGTCCCAATATAGCCACCCGTTGAAGCTGCCTCGCCTCGTTCACATTGTTAAACTTGATAATGGACCATACTCAAAGTACGGACTAAGGACTAAGGACTAAGGACTAAGGACTAAGGACCCAATTTATGGGATGATGTGTTTCAACACATTAAACTGCCCGTAGACATTGTGTTTAAGGGGCCGTACGCCCAAGTAGTCGTCACTTTAAATTCATGTTCCGGCGTTTCGATTCAAAAATTATATATGTGCGTGTCCGATCATTACAACGGCTCGCTCCAAAAAGAACTAGGCCTCCCTTGGGCTACACGCCACCGTCGATCCGTGGTAGGATTTCGAACTAACACGAAAGGTCAATTGCATGCAATTAGCTAGCTCGATTCGTCAATATACGTTTCTAGTTACTTCAGACTAATGACGTTAGATGGCGCTCTGAAGTCTGTTCATCGCATGTAATAACGTAAATATGCTAAAATAATGTACACGAAAATTTTCGTGTTACACATCCCCTTTGCTTGGGTTAAAAAGTTCTTCGTAATGAAGATACTTTTTCCGAAGACATTTCGTGCCACCTGCAGAACAACGACTGAAAACCAAAGACAGTGAAGAAGTTGTAATGCGTCTTCAATCCAATCTGGCTAAAAACATTCGCACGGATAGTAAATTCCAAGTCACCCATGCACCAACAACTAACAAGTACCAAGCCATCACTTAATCACTTAATTACGACGTTTAATCTTACACAAGGCTCATTATTACTCTACTTATTACCTAATTTTCATTTCTGTATCTGTATACCTAGTAACATTATATTCCACTAAACAATTTAACCTCAAAATGTAATTACCTACTTGTGTTGTTAACACAAAAATAAACACTACCATAAATTTACCTACTTGTGTTGTAAGTTAGAAAATACTACACTAATTGTTATACCTATATAAACCTAATGGCATGCAACTTTATTTACATTTATTCCTACATGTTTTTACAATAATGAAATACAACCGCCTATGAATAATTACGTTCCCGAATCCTACGCGCGAATAGTCTATTACCATTCATGCGGTGCGTGACGTAACATCACGGGACAGAAACGAATACCTACAGTGCACTAAGCCTACACACGATGTTTACGTTTCGACTCGACTTTTTTCTAAGTAGTCGAAAAATGAACGTGTTCTTATTTATTAAGTTGAGTAGTTAAGTCATTTGGAAATCATATTAAGTATTAAGTTAAGTTAAATATCTATCTCGCATTAAGTTAAGTGAATTAACGTTTAATCATATTAAGTTAAAAGAAACAGCTTAAGTAATGCTACGCACTGGCTGGTATGCATTTTCTTATATAATGTCCAGAGTGCGGACATAAAGAACAAATTCTTATCTAACTCGCGCCGATGTTCACAACATAAGATGACCTACTAGTTATGTATCGCTCGTTCATCAATACAATCACAGCTTATTTATCTCAGAAAGTTCACCGGTGGAAATGAATTTTGAAAATGTTTATTATTCTTACATTCTTTCACTCAATCATACTCATCACTCACATTCTACAAAACTATTAGTCATCTTGTTTAAGGATGTCTTTTATGTGAAAATTACCTAGTGTCTTACCTTCCATGCTGGCTAAGGTATACACTAAAGGTGATAATTTCGCTGTTATGACACATTTTTAAAATTTTGGTGCTAGTTTAGCCGTAAATCTCTTTGAGGCATTAGATAGGTAATGGGTACGTTTATATACAATCTGACCTACTTTTAACTCAACATGTCGTTTTCTTAAGTTATAGTACTTTTCATTTCTAGAATGAGCATTTTTAATATGTTTTTGTACCTTTTTAAATATGGTGTCTAATTCCGCTAATTTTTTACTGTAAGCTTGTGGTTCACCGAGAGTTACTTGTGATCTTTGAACTGGCTGAGGGCTATCTAAGCTGTGTAACATTCCATCTATTATGAATTCCCGTCCGTGCACAAGAAAATACGGAGTAAACTTAGTGGTATCATTCACGGCTGAATTAAGTGCGCATTGCAACTGTGGGATGTTCTCGTCCCATCGTTTATGCTCGGTATCTACATAACATGATATACCGTTAACTACGTTCCTAATCGCTCTTTCGGCTTGATTTACCTGTGGGTGATAACGCGGGTTATAATAGATATTCGGTACGTTATATTTATGTAACAGTTGCCTAAACTGATTAGACACATACTGTGGGCCATTGTCAATATAGATAGTCTTACATACGCCATATACTAGGAACACTTTCTCTTCTATGAACTTAGCGACCGCAGCGCCTGTTGCGATCCGTATAGGATGCAACATGACATACTTGCTAAAATAGTCTGTACATACAATTAAGTGAATATTCCTATTGCGAGAAACCGGAAATGGGCCTAGCAAATCGCAACATATGGCCTCCCAGGGTTTGTTAACCTCCTTCGGGTTTCCCATTAAACCAGGTCTAGCCGTGTTGACGGGTTTGTATTGTTTACATATCTCGCATTTTTTAACATATTCTTTCACATCTCGGTACATGCTGGGCCAGTAATAATTAAGACTAAGACGCTTGTGGGTTTTAAAGACACCCAAATGAGCACTAACTGGTTCATCATAACATTTCTTTAAAATATCTAACCTGTCTTCCTCGGGTACCACTAACTTCCAATTAAACTCATTCGTTAACTCATATTTATTTTTAGAGTACCTAAGCAATCTATCGTCTTTTACCATGAAGTGGGGATATTTGCGACGGTTGGCCTGACAATTTTCGTATACATGTCTATACCACGCATCACTGGTTGCTGGCGTAGCGATTGCATCAACTTGAATCCTACTTAGTGCATCTGGAATAACATTTAATTTACCTTTTCTGTGTTCTATTTCGAAATCAAATTGACTCAATCGCATGCTCCACCTGGCTAAGCGACCTGATGGGTTATTTAATTTATAAAACCATAATAACGAGGCGTGGTCGGTTATTATTTTACACTTTGTACCTTCTACATAAGATCTAAATTGCTCTAATGCGTAAATCGCGGCCATAAGTTCTCTCTCCGATGTGGAAAAATTAATTTCATTTTTGGCAAGAGACCGACTGCAGTATGCTATGGGATGTTCTACCCCGTCATAATTCTGGGTTAAGACTCCGCCCACAGACACTGAGGAAGCGTCACAATGGATAGAAAAAGGCAAATCAAAGTTTGGACATTTAAGTATCGGAGCAGACACTAAAGCGGTTTTTAAGTGGTTAAATGACTCATCTGCCTCCGTAGTTCATTCAAAGCGGACATTTTTGTTAGTTAATTAATTCAACGGTTTACTAATTTTCGAAAAATTGTTAATGAACCTCCTGTAGCAGCCTGCCATGCCTAGAAACCTTTTAACCTCTTTAGCGGAAGTTGGAGTTGGATAATTCAATATAATATCTACCTTTCCCGGATCAGTTCTAAGTCCATGTTTGTCAACTAAATATCCCAAGTACTTAAGTTCTCTACGGCAAAAGATAGACTTATCCATGTTTATAGTCAAGTTTGCGTCCCCGAGTTTTGCATAGACCTTATGCAAGAGCTGCACATGTTCTGAGAAAGTGCTGGATATTATGATTATGTCGTCTTGGAAACAGAATACTTTGTTGTTAAATTCGGGACCAAATAGCCTATCCATTAATCTCTGCATTGTGCTTGACGCGGAAACAAGGCCAAACGACATTACATTGAATCTAAATAACCCCCTACGTGGCACTGTGAACGCGGTCTTATCAGCTGATTGCTCGCTATCATAGGGTATTTGCCAATACGCAGCGGAAAGATCTATTGACGTTAGGTATTTCGCGTCGCGGAGCTGGTCCAATATGCTGCTTATATACGGGAGAGGATACGCATCGGGTTTGGAAACTGCATTTAATTTTCTACAATCTAGACAAAGCTTTAGGTCCCCATTTGGCTTCTGAACCATTACTACAGGTGAGTTCCAAGCTGACTGTGAAGGTGACACAACTCCCAAACTAAGCATTCTATCCAATTCCTTTTCAAGTGCTAGTTGCTTAACAGGTGATAATGGATAATACCTTTGCTTAATAGGTTTGCTATCCCCTGTGTCTATGACGTGATGAATTAAATTGGTACGTCCCAAACCTACTTTAACTGTGTTAATTGTATCAAACTGTTGGACTAACTTATCCATGATTTGTTTTTGTTCTATGGATAAAGACTCGTATTCTTCAAGGCCTTTATTAAGAGAAACCGAATTTATGCTATTACATATTGATGACTCCGACTTTCGGTCAAACTGTACTTCGGATACAAGGTCACTCCCTAAGTCAAACACCTGCCAAAAATCAACACCTAGAATTATAGGTGAAGTTATTTGTGAAACAACATAAAAGTTAATCACTCTGAAATTATTGTTAAATTCAATAGGTAAGGACATATACCCTAAGCAATGCAATCTCGTACCATCAGCAGTTCTCACGTAGTGCTCAGTGTCAAACCAGTTGAGTTGAAATCCGTGTTCTAAAAAGATCAAATGCGCATTATTTCCAAGAATGCTACAAGTTGCACCCGAATCTAATAAGCCAAAAGCTTGTAAGTTCAATATTTTTAATTTTAAGTATGGTCTTATATCCCTAGTATTTTTTTAAACAGAACTACCTCTTCATTATTGGACGTATAAGACCTATTTTTATTAAAGGTGTTGGATAGTTCCGTGTTAACTAGTTTTTAAATTGCAATTACTACAATCTGAACGCTTAACACCTTTTGATCCACACTTAAAACACACTAACTCTTTCGAATCGCATTGATTGGTGAAATGAGTGTTTAATCCACACCTAAAGCATTTCCAATCCAATTGCCTCGAAGAGCCAGCTTCATTCAGCACAGAGACTTGTTTACTGTGAGATCGCGGCGTTTGTTTATTTAAGTCCGCTGTAATTTTAAAGTTATTCAAGTAAGGTTCACTAAATTGTTCCGCACGCGACCGCGCAATTTCTAACTGTTTGCAATAAAGTTTAAGTTTGTCTACAGAGGTTATATCATGTAAAGCTAAATCTTTCATGTACTCTGGTCTAATGTTATGCATCAAGATTTCGAGTTGTTGTCTACTCGACAACGGCTGAGTGAGTCGCGAGAACATTCCCTGCATAATGGAAAGATAGACTACTATCGTTTCGTGTCTGGCCTGTGTACGCTGCCTTATTTCATTTAATAGTTTATAGTCTAAATCGGGATTATCAAAGTCGTCCCTTAAGCATTTCAATAATTGTGAATATGAGTGGATATTATCCTTATTACTTCTAAACCAACATAAAGCAGAGTTTTCTAAAAGATCAGAAAAAGCTGAAAGTATGCGAGCTTCAGTAATGTTGCGAGCCTCTTTAAGTTCCTCAAGACGTTCAATAAATACACGAACACACGTGGTTCCGTCAAATTTTAAGTTAAATGTATTTAGGTTCAAGGGTTTATCTTTCACATAGATCACGTTACTTTCCACTTTCTGGTTAGACGGCTGTGCCTGGGTTTCCTTGTACTCACCATTCGTGTCGCTATCTTCACCGTCTATGACACTCAAAATGCGAATCAAACGAATACGAAGATCTGACAAATGCGAACTACTTTCAGAGATGCGAGCTAGTCTATCCATCAAATAATTTGCACGACGAGACAGTTTAAGAGTCAAATTGCGATCATCTTCTTTACCCGCCTGCAGCTGGGATTCCAGAAGTTCGACCTTTGGGGTGCAGATCTCTAGTTCAGAGGCTATACTGGGTGACTGGAGTGGTTCACACTTTATGCTTCCACGGCGTGTGAGTTTGTACACCTGGCGGATCTGCCTCTTCACTGCATCGGTGGTTACATTTTCATCTGTGGAAATACCAATAATGGCGAGTTCATATCTGATTTCATCTTTATGTAATGAGTCTATATACTTGTGGATCGACATTTTGTTAAAATGTACTGACGGTTACACGAAAGTCTTAAATCAGTTGATACTAAAAATATCTACTTAAAATAGCACAAATATTTTTATTATGTTAAGTTTTAATTCATTTAAGTACATATAAATCACATTCAAAATAAACTTTCTTTGTACTCAAGCTTACTTAAAACTACCTACATCAGAAAAAAAAATGTTAACATTAAATTTCACTAAGTTTTCATATTAAATGGGTTTTTAACAGCTTAAATAGTTACAATTAAGGTTAATTCATCTACTAACATCCAGCAACTTAAGGTTCAACGTTGGGTAGCCACTTTATAACACTTTTTAGGGCGTTACTCACCGGCTACGGTTATCGGAGAGTCAAGGGACTCGAGGATCAAAATAAAAGTATCCCAGGGCGCCTGTTGTTGGATGATTAGTAAATGAAAATGATAAGATACATATACAGACAAAAAGTAGTTTATTTCCTTCTAAAGTTCACATATATAGCTCCAAATATCAAGTTTTCACTTTAAAATACCCTACGAACTGAGGTTTTGACTAACCTGGTGGATTACACAATATTACACTGTTTATGGTCAATCCCGCGAAGCAGTCAGGCAACAGATATCGTCCAGGTGTACGCCGGTCGCGGTCTCCTGGCCGCCCAGTCCCAATATAGCCACCCGTTGAAGCTGCCTGGCCTCGTTCACATTGTTAAACTTGATAATGGACCATACTCAAAGTACGGACTAAGGACTAAGGACTAAGGACTAAGGACTAAGGACCCAATTTATGGGATGATGTGTTTCAACACATTAAACTGCCCGTAGACATTGTGTTTAAGGGGCCGTACGCCCAAGTAGTCGTCACTTTAAATTCATGTTCCGGCGTTTCGATTCAAAAATTATATATGTGCGTGTCCGATCATTACAACGGCTCGCTCCAAAAAGAACTAGGCCTCCCTTGGGCTACACGCCACCGTCGATCCGTGGTAGGATTTCGAACTAACACGAAAGGTCAATTGCATGCAATTAGCTAGCTCGATTCGTCAATATACGTTTCTAGTTACTTCAGACTAATGACGTTAGATGGCGCTCTGAAGTCTGTTCATCGCATGTAATAACGTAAATATGCTAAAATAATGTACACGAAAATTTTCGTGTTACAAACTATTTTTTTAACTTTTATCTGTTTTTTATTTTTGTCTGATTATATGTCTGTACGGGCTAATCTTAAGAATAGCTGGCAGAGCTATGCAAAGAGGGGTCTATGTGTAATTTTACCTAAAAACCTTTAAGTTTGTTTTTTTGAAAAAACTGAAAAATTGTTAGGGGGTCATTGTAGAAGCGTGCTCGTCGCGACCCCTGCCAGCCCTTTTCAGGGCTGCAATTCTACTAGCTGCGCACACATGCCAACGAGGGTTAGGGCGTCCCCCCAAGGCGACGCACACCAGCTCGTCCCCGTTGGTGTGGAATGCAGCGCGCAAAGCGGCGATGGGGACCGCCACCCGTCACGCACAGCCCGACACGGCGGAAGGTGGAGGACAGAGTGCAGAGTTGGCACGTGGAATGTTAGATGAGGCATGAGAGATAAGACGAATGAGTTGATGGAGATAATGAAAGAAAGAGAATTAGATGTCGTGTGTATGTCGGAGACCAAACGGAAGGGCAGTGGTACTGAAGAGCTCCCTGGCGGGGCGTTAGCTCTATGGTCCGGAGTCCCGGAGAGCGAGAACGCCTGCCAGGGAGTGGGGGTGCTGCTGTCTTCTCGGTTGGTCGATGTTATGACTGAATATAAGGTTGTGAACTCAAGACTTCTCTGGGTTCGCTTTAAATTGGGACTGACGAAGTTATTCCTTTTGGCTGTTTATGCGCCGGTAGCTTCGTCGTCCAGGGCTGAGCTGGAGTAGTTTTGGGAGAATGTAAGAGAAGTTCTAGATTTGGCTAGGGGAAACGAAAGAATTGTTGTATGTGGTGATTTGAATGGATGGGTTGGTACCGCTCGACCAGGGTACGAGTCGGTACTTGGAAAGTTTGGCGATAAAAGGGTGAATGATGCTGGCAAGCTTATACTGGCGGTGTGCAAGGAAAAGGGTCTTCTTGTGACAAACACTATGTTTAATCACAAGAAAATCCATATGTATACTAGAGAACGAAAGAATGAGAGAAGTATGATCGATTTGTTCCTGGTGGATGACCGACTGCGAAAACAGGTGATGGATACGCGAGTGTTCATGGGTGCTGACCTGGGAACGGATCACTGTCTAGTGATTACTAGATTTAGGGGTCTGTTCGCGGGTTGGCGCTACCGGACGGCAGTGACAGAACCACAGTCGGTCTGTCGCATCCGAAGCTGGAAGCTTCAGGAAGCGGATACTAGGGACAAACATCATGCAAGGGTAGCCGAAAAGCTTGACACCATCGATGGCAGAAACGAATGTGTAGAAAGAACAAGGCAGAACCTTAGGGATGGAATGGTAAGTGCAGCGGAAGAAGTGTGTGGAACAATAAAAAGAGGCAGTAGTAAAAGAAGAGATGCATGGTGGAATGATGAAGTGAAAGAAGCTGTAAAGAAGAAGAAGAAAGCATGGTTAGACTACTTGGCCTCTAGTAATGATAAGGATATGAGAGAGAAGATTAAAGAAAGATATAGGCTGCAGAAAGTTCACACGAAAGCACTGATTGAGGAAGTGCGTGAAAGGTGTAGAATGGAAGCGGACGAAAGGTTGTCGCACAACTTTAAGGAGAACTCCAAACTCTTCTGGAAAGAGGTTGGAAGGGCCCGAAGTGGTGCGACGGCCTTAAGAATGAAGAAAGTGCTTTCGAGAACTAATGACGTCCTCTCAGAAAAATCGGACGTCATGCAGCGATGGAGCGAATTTTATAGAGAAATGTATGCGTGTGATGATCTTAGTGAGGGATCCGGGGATGACGCCGTGACTGGTACGCCAGACCCGGACCTCGATGACACTGAGGTCATCAGTATGAAAGAGATTGCACGTGCGATTCGAAGTTTGAAATGTGGTAAGGCTGCGGGACTAGACAGAGTTACTGCTGAAATGGTCAAGTATGGTGGGCATCGCGTCTGGGACAGCTTTCATCTGCTGTGCAATTTGTGCTGGCGGACGGGGGATGTCCCGGATGATTGGCGATTCGCAGTCATTGTGCCTTTATATAAAGGTAAAGGTTCACATTTTGACTGCGGGTGCTATCGGGCGATCAGCTTGACCAGTTTAGCAAGTAAAGTTTACTCGAAGGTTTTGACACGTAGGATGCAAGAGAAATCGGAAAGATTTCTATGGGAGGCACAATGCGGATTTAGACCTGGAAGAGGATGCACGGATCAAATGTTTTCTCTCCGCATGATCACGGAAAAGCTTCTGGCTGCTTACCAGAAGATTTTCTGTGCTTTTGTGGATCTTGAGAAAGCATTTGATAAGGTTGTAAGGAAGAAAATGTGGGAACTGTTGCCGGGGTATGGTGTTGATGGTCAATTGCTAAGGGCTGTGCAGTCTCTTTACTGTGACTGTAAAGCCTGTGTGCGGGTAGGGCATGACCTGTCACTCATGTTTAACGTCCAAACGGGCGTAAAGCAGGGTTGTGTCATGTCTTCCTGGCTGTTCATACTGTATCTCGACAGCTGTTTACAGAAGCTGAAAGATAGTTGTTTGGGTGTGAAATTGGGTGACATAAAAGTAAATTGTCTGCTGTATGCTGATGATGCAGTGCTTATTGCACCATCAGAGGCAGAACTGCAGGCATTAGTCACGTGTATGAAAGAGGAATGTGAAATTAATGGTCTCCGTTTGAATGCTAATAAAACTAAGGTTCTGGTATTTGAAAAGGACGAAGAGAGAACGAAGTGTGAAATATGGGTAAATCAGGAATGTCTAGAACAGGTAAATGAAATTGTATACTTAGGGAGTGCTTTTAGCCGGGATGGAAGATGTGATTTAGATGTGGACAGGCGTGTCGCTGCCGGGAACAAAGTCAATGGTGCCCTGACTGCGTTAGTCAAAAGGCAAGGCATAGCGAAGAGTACACGCCTTGCAATACATAACGCAGTGTTGGTACCGACTTTGCTATATGGCAGCGAAACCTGGGTATGCCAGAAGAAGCATAAAAGTAAGTTGAATGCAGTGGAGATGCGATCTCTTCGTAAAATGTGCGGCGTTACCTTGAAAGCGAAACGAAGAGATTCGCAATATGGCAGGTTTGAAAGATGACCTTTTTTTGATGAAAATTAATTACATCCTAGTCGAGTCATAATCTGTGAAGCGGAGAACAGTCACTAAATTAAAGCTAGTCTAAAACCAGATCATTTTTAATTAGAAAATTTTAACTGTTAATAAAATATGTGAGACGACATTTTATTAAAATCAACACACAAAATAACATGCAAAACATGATGAGCGTAATAATATTTGAAGTTAAAGAAAACACGTGCGTGCTTTATTAATAAATTACGTCAACGTGTCTTGTAACGCGTCGTTGACAACCGACATGCGACATAAGACATAATAAACTGAGTAAGTAAGGCTAAGTTCATATCGCCGCGCGGTTAAGCAAGATGGCGCAAGCGCAAGAGCGCGCAAGATCAAAGTAAATGGCAATTATCGTCTATATCCCCTTTCCTTTCGGACTTTTGTGACGAATAGACGTGTTTTTGTAATCCTTTTCTTTATTAAAATTACAAATTAATTAAACAATAATTTAAAGTAAATAATAGGAAAACAGCACTAGCAAGAGATTAATTTGTTTCGCTGCTGTTGGTGAAACATAATATACACGAAGGAATACTAGTACTATAAACGGAGTACAGTTGCGAGGGGTCAACATAAAGTGGTGACACATAGTATTTGTACTGAATCGTCGATCGTCCTCAAAAAAGTAAGACCTCTGATCGTGATATTGATCTGTCGTCTTAATTCAAGTAAGTACGCCACAGATTACCCCCTAATAGATACCGCATCATTAAATATTTGTTCTGTTTCGAGTTCACCAAATTTGGCCCTATGCAAGGGTTGCGGGGGACGTGGCAAATGCGCTGTGATTGGATATTTAAAGGTCAAACTTAGAATGTACCAAACCATAGTGATGGAACAGGGTTGGGACGTTGATCGATAAATTTGGGATTTATTGATTATTGATAATGATAAATAAATATATTTATCAATTTTTATTTCATGTTTATTAAAACATTAAACATTGTATACATATATTTCTACATTTCATTTATAAATATATATTTGACTGATTTTTAAAATGGATAATCTTAGTATAAAGTTGTCTCACAGAATTCTTAGGATCTGTCTTCCTGGATGAGTAGAGTAATCTTACGAGTATGTCTATGTATCTTTCCATAACACTCTTAGCTAAATCAATGACATGATTACAACTTTCGTGATCGAATTGGTGATTTTTTTATTTCATGAAAAATATTCTCATTAACAAGACTGCTTATTTATTTGTTTAATTATGCTTATTTATTTATATTTATTATTTTTATTATTATATATATTATTTTATTATTATTATTATTTATAATTAAGCTTAATTGATTGTGTTAAAACTACAAACTTTTCTAGTGTTTTTACAGAAGGTATAGAAGTATTAAATGTTTTGCGTACATAATTATAAGCCTAGCTGAGTAATTTATGGTGAGTGCAAAAGCTCTCAATTGTGGTGAATATTTTTTTCTAATAATTTTGCCTGTTTTTCTAGATTTTGATTTTTCTATGTAACTTAATGCGTCATTGTTTTCCGCTGCTAATGAATTTTTGTTTTCTAATTCTACCAATAATGACTTCAAAGAATCTATTTGTGTTTTTAGTCTTCTGTTGGAATCACTTAACTTCTTAACATTTTTATCTTTTTTGTTCATTACGTTGGTTAATTCTATGATTCTTCTACAAAGACGTTTTTAACTGGAGTATCAAATGCAGATGGCGTATCAGGTATAGGAGAAAATTTTCTTTTTTGTTTTGTAGGCGTTTCTAAGCAATGACTCTGATTTTTTGGGGGTTGGCGGGTTTTTGGCGTATTTAAGCGGTGAACCAGTAATCTAAATCAGAAATACATATTCGTTTCTTTTAAAACATTACCGATATAGTATTATTAATTAATATACCATACGGCAAGTCTTCCAAATTTAGATGTACTTATAATAATTATAATAAGATAATCCTGAAGTTCATGTAACACTAAATACCAAGTCAAAACAATAATCACATTATAACTTTTACAAGTTTTATGTTTTATAAATGCGTTAAAAATAGCTTGATGTCGACGTGTAACATTTACCTAAATATAAGAATATCATGTTTCACTCAACCACTTAATGATATTATTGTGTAATTTACGTTAGTACTAATCTTTAAAAAAAATGCAAAAGTCCATACCAAAACTGGCAAGAATCCAACAGCTTTATACGGTTTTTCATAATATTATGAAGATTGTCTTCTGTGAAGTGTTTTGTGTATAGTACACTATTTTTGGTAGGAAACCATTCGTTCCCTCGACAATTTGCGTCGATCCACATCTTTTTTCCTTTCGAGGCATTTAGGAAACCTATAACATATAGGTACCTCAATGAAACGTCACTATTTTTATAAAATAATATGACTTCGAAAAAAATAATTAAACGATGACCAAACAAATATCGACTTAAAAATCACAACACTATCGATACACGTGCTGTTATTAGACAAAGACAACTATTGTAATTTACGTAACGAGTGAAAGGGACATTTCAAAAAGACATCAACGGGTGCTTAATTGTTATCACTTTGTACCATTAATATACCAGTATAAGTTGATCTCCGGTGCATTTGAAATAGGTTAACGTGATAAGAATAGAATTTACTTACCAATTAAAATTTATGCCATCTTTTTGACAACTGGATGTCTTAGCTGACTTGTCACACCATTATACTGCACAGGAAGCCATTTATAATGTATTTTGGATACAAAACTATTTTTAAATTGTCAAGAACTCGGACGTGCCTACGGATAACAAACTTGGTCGATACTGATGTCGTGATTCTTAGCTTCACTTCGTATGCTAGCTACAGCAAGTATGTGTTGCGCGCGTTTGTGGCCCTGTATGCGGAATCTATTAGGGGTAATCTATGAAGTACGCATTTATGTTGTCCTAGTACTTTGTCAAAGGTAATAAATATGCCGCTTAAACGTACTCCACCGCACTTGCATCTGTCCCGCGAAAAGTCAGAAACTGTGGATAAGCAGCCTAATGATGATGCAGAAAGATCTTTATGGTGAGTGCAAAATATAGCATAGTAGCTCGGAATTAAGAGTATTGGATACGATGCTACACTATGATTCCGAGCCTGACCTGCGCCTACCACAGAATGCTGCAGAGAGAAAGAAAAGAAAGCGTAATGAAGATGATAACACAGTTATGTCTACGTTAAAGCAAATGTTTGACTCGCTTTTAAAAGAACAAAATAAGCGTTTCCATGATCTTCATATCTCTGTGAATTGCATAAAAGATCAAAATGCCGAGCTTTTAAAATCTGTTGAAGTGATGTCAAGTAAATATGACGAGTTTTTAACTAGAATTGAAAACCTAGAGGCCGAAAGAAAGAAAGATAAAAAGTACATTAACCTTTTGGAGGACACAATTTACATGTTGGAACGCAAAAATCGGGCAGCTGGTATTGAAATACGTAATATTCCAAATAAAAATACAGGGAAGACCGAATCTAAAGATGACCTCGGTAACCTAGTTAAACAAATGGGAAAATCTTTGTGCATTGACATCAAAGACTTAGATATTAAGGACATATATAGAATAACTGCTAAGGATTCATCAAAACCTATTATCACTGAATTCACTTCTGTAATTATGAAAGAAAAGTTTCTCAAGGCAGTCAAATTATTTAATAAGAATAAAGAGAAAGGCGAAAAATTAAACACTGGACATTTTAACATAGTTACCCCTATTAAGCCTGTATTCGTTGCTGAAACGTTGACACCAAAGGCACAGAGAATGTTCTTCTTGGCTCGAGCGTTTCAAAAGGAACACATGTTTGCTTTTTGTTGGACATCGCGTGGTGTGGTTTATCTTCGTAAAAACGTAAACTCTCCTTTGGTGAAAGTAGAAAGTGAATCAGATCTCGAAAAATTTAAAATAACTCAATGACTAGTAGCTGTACATTTAACTTTCATTGTATTTTCTCCTTATAATTTCATTTTTTTACTTTTTAATCTCAATTTTTTGTACACTAAGCACACTTTCACACGATTACCCTTTATTACTTTTAGTTATGAATACCTTGTATATTTTTATTTCTTAAAAAAATGTGTTACTTATTTTACTGTCACAAAATTTCTTTTCTTACACGGAGTAATTCTGTTTACGTATACAGATAATTTTGCCTCGTTTTCAATAATTTAAAAGATATATCTGACGATCTGGACAAATTATTTGTCACAAATGCTTTTGAGTGTGATTTGGAGGACTGCAGTAGATGTTTACCAGCTGCACAAACTTCCCTCTCAATCCTTACACAAAACATTCGCAGCAATAACTTAAACATTACTGGTTTTGAAGTTCTACTTGCAAGATTAAAAGTTAATATGGATATTCTTATCTTGACAGAGTGTTGGCTATCGTGTACGGTTGTTATACCATCTTTAGCAGGTTATCGTGTATTTTCAACTAAACATAATCCCATTCATAATGATGGAGTGGTAGTTTATATTAAAAATGATCTAATGTCTACTGTTGAAGAGCCTCCATTTGTTGATGCAAACTCGCTTCTTATAAAAATTGGCATTGACACCGCCATCCTAGCGGTTTATCATCATAAATATATCTATTAACGATGATAAACATCATAAATTTTCTGATCAATACCTAAATCTTGCTGCTTACCATTCATTGTTACCTGCGCATACTTTCATTACTCGCGAATCTAGTGGTACTTGTATTGATCATGCTCTTATAAAAACAAAATATCCGATAACCGCGATAGTAATGCAGTCGAATCTTACTAATCATAAACCGGTTATGTTATGTTTACATAAGAAACAAGTTCGTAGGTACTCTAATCACACAATAACAAAGATAAATTATAATCAACTTGAAATAGATATCTCGAATATGGATTTTTCTCCTGTTTATGAATCACTTGATCCTGATTTTGCTCTAACCTATTTCCTGGAAACAATGATATCCACTCTAAATAAAAATTCTCAAACTGTTTCTTTAGCAAGACGTAAGAAAATTATAAAGCCTTGGATCACACCAGGTCTTTTACGCTGCATGAAAAATAGAGACAAACTGCATTATAAAGTAAGAAAATATCCAAATAATGAAATAATTAAAATTACATATACTCGCTATAGAAATTTTTGTAACACATTGCTAAAAAAGGTAAAAAGAGCTTATGAAAAGGATCAAATAAAAGAAGCTGGAAATAACAATAAAAAATATGGCATATAATTAAAAATATAACACATACAGCTAAAACTAAAAAATCTTTATTGAATTTATTGAAGAATGAGTCTTGTCCGTATAAGTCCGTCAATAAAATAAATGAGTATTTTATTAGTGTTGGTATAACTTTAGCAGATACAATAGCGAAAAATCCAAACCATAATTTTTCTAGCGCTTCTAAGGGTCCTGCTTCCGGCTCCATTAATTCTTTTGTTTTATTAGAGACTGACATTGCTGAAGTTAGTAGTTTAATTCTGAATCTTAAAGATAATTGTGCAGCAGGTTGGGATAATATTTCAAACATATTCCTAAAAAAATTCAGAAATTACTTAGTCTCGCCTCTTACATTTATTTTTAATCTTTGTTTACAAGTTGGGGTCTTTCCTAATTATTTAAAAAAGTCCATAGTTATTCCGATACATAAAGGTGGTGATGAAGATCTTATCACAAATTATAGGCCTATATTATTACTTCCTGCTATATCTAAGATCTTGGAAAAACTCATTAATATCAGACTGGTGAGTTATTTGGAATATCGTAAGTTACTTTCTGATAACCAATTTGGTTTTCGTCAGGCAAAGTCTACTTCAGATGCAGTTCATGCAGTGACTAATTTTATTGCTACGAATTTAG
Organism: Parnassius mnemosyne; assembly: GCA_963668995.1. Classification (NCBI taxonomy): domain Eukaryota; kingdom Metazoa; phylum Arthropoda; class Insecta; order Lepidoptera; family Papilionidae; genus Parnassius; species Parnassius mnemosyne. The sequence continues at coordinate 6,486,703 of CAVLGL010000001.1, read as the reverse complement.
ATAAACATAATAAATGCTTAGCCATATTTCTAGACATTGCAAAGGCGTTTGATACAGTATCCATACCTATTCTACTAAATAAGCTTGAGTCTATAGGCATAAGAGATAATCAGTTGAATTTTTTTAAGAGTTACCTTGCAAATCGTGTTCAAGCTACATCAGTTGGAGAATATATTAGCACATATGCACCTATATCTTATGGAGTTCCACAGGGCAGCGTTCTTGGACCAACTCTATTCCTGATTTACATTAATGAAATAAGTTCATTTAAACCTTTAAATGGTAATCTGATCTTCTATGCTGATGATACAGTTCTATTAATTTCAGTCATTTCCTGGCAGAAAGTTTTTGATGCTGCGCAGGATGCTTTTGACAGTGTCTCTAGATGGCTGGGTGAAAATCTTTTGACACTCAATCCTAATAAAACTAAATACATTCCTTTTTCTATTCGGAAATCGAAAGGACTTGGAGATAAATTTCATCTTGTGGCTCACAGTTGCAATTTTGTAGATAAACATAAATGTTCCTGTCCTAAATTAGAGCGTACTAATGAAATAAAATACTTGGGGGTTATGTTAGATTGTCACTTAAATTTTAAAACGCATATTGAATTATTAAGCAAAAGAGTGCGGAAATTAACAATAATATTTAAAACACTTAGAAATACTGCAGATTATAAACTCATAAAGCAAATTTACTTTGCACTCTGCCAATCACTGATATCGTACTGCATTACTTCTTGGGGAGGAGCGCCAGCTTCTACTATTAAGTGTTTAGAAATCGCCCAGCGTGCGGTACTCAAAGTAAGCACTTTTCGACCTTTCTTATTCCCAACCAAACTCCTCTTTGAAAATTGTGAAGTCCTTACCGTCAGACAACTGTTTATCTTAGGTATAATCTTGAAACAACACAGTGAAGTGATTTTTGATCCTCAAAAATGTATAAACTCCAGAATAGTCAGACCTTGTGAACTAAAACAGTTTCATACTTCATTTGTTCGGAGATTTTACTGTGCTTTAGGTCCTTTTGTGTATAACAAAGTTAATAAAATTATTCCAGTTTACTCCCTACATATAAAGCAATGCAAAAAGAAAATAACATCTTGGATACTGACTCTAGGATATGATGAAACGGAAGATCTCTTGACAGTGCAGAGCTAAGTTATTATGGACAGTGCTCGAATTTCTATTGTTAGGTAACTTAAGGTATTCATTAAACTGTATTCTTCACCTTGTACACACCCACTTACACACACACACACACCATCTTATATTCCATATTTAAAAAAATATATTTTAAGAATAATGTTTCAAAGTAAATTTTTCTAAATCAAAGAACATACATACATACATACATATAATCACGCCTATTTCCCGTAGGGGTAGGCAGAGACCAGTTCTTATCACTTGCTACGATCCTTACATACTTGTTTTGCTTCGTCCACTTTCATTATTCCCTTCATACATGCTCTACGGTTTAGGGTACTCTTGACCTGGCCTTTTTTCAAGACGTCCCTGATTTGGTCTAGAAATGTCCGCCTAGGTCTACCCCTTCCAACACTTTCATTCACACTCGCCTTATACACTTTTTTCGTCAATCGTTCTTCATTCATTCTCTCGACATGGCCAAACCATCTCAGCATACCTTTCTCAATTTTTGTCACTACATCTTCTTTCAGACCACAACGTTTCCTTATCTCACTATTTCTTAGCCTGTCACTCAGTTTAACTCCTATCATACTTCTTAATGATCTCATCTCAACTGCATTTATTCTGTTTTCTTGTTTCTTCTGCCATACCCAAGTTTCACATAAGTGTCGGAATCAACACCCCCTCATGCACCGCCAAATGAGCCTTGTTAGACACCTTCCGACTGCTCATAAAGGAGTGCAAAGCTCCATTCACCATGTTTCCTGCATTCACTCTTCTTTCGATATCACTCTCACACTTTCCATCTCTTGTAAACTTTGAACCCAGATACACAAACTCTTTCACCTGTTCAATTTGTTCATCTTCAATCACAATGTTGCAGTCTGTCACTGCCTCATCTTTTTCAAACACCATCACTTTCTTTCTTTCTTTTTTTAGGCCTTTTCTAGATCTACGAACGCGCAGTAGACTTTCTTGTTTTTAGCCAAATACTTTTCGGCTATGCACCGCAAGGAAAAGACCTGATCCGTACATCCCATTCCCTTTCTAAATCCCGCTTGTGCATCCCATACTTTCTTGTCTGTTTCATTCACATCCCTTTCAATCAACACTTTCGCATACAATTTACCGACGACGCTGAGAAGGCTTATACCGCGGTAATTTATGCAGTCCTGCCGTGACCCTTTTCCCTTATACAATGGCACGATTACGGCTTTGCACCAGTCTCCCGGTACTTGCCCATTTCGCCAGCACAGATTGAAAAAGCGGTACAGCTGACTAGCCACCAGGCCCTGTCCAGCCCTCAGCATTTCGACGGTAATCCTGTCATACCCTGCAGCCTTACCTAATCTCATACTTTTCAACGATTTCACTATTTCATCCATGCTTATCTCATTTTCATCAACATTTATATTAGTTTCCGTGGAAGGTGGCAGATGCTGTACCTGCACTTCCTCTCTTTCAAACAAACTTTCAAAATACTCTTTCCATCTCTTTAACACACATTCTTCTCCTTTTATAATGCTATAAATCAAAGAACCAGCGCATTAATACATCTAAATATTATAAATCGATATTACCAGAATCGGTATTAGTTCGGTTTAAGAGTCCATGCTTTCGCATTTTCTTCATCATCTTCTTCTTTACTAGCCAGTTAAATTCCACAGCTAGAAATGGCCCCTCACATTGTAGGGAGAATTTGCTTTACTCTACCACACTCTCACAGAATACCAACATAAAATTACAGCTTAATGCAGCTCTCTTTCTTATAGTAAGTATATATTAAGATGGAATGCCTCATTTACAGTGTAACGGAGACTATTTCTATAAATAAATATCATGCTTATTCGACGTGACGTCGCCCCTTTCTGCCATTCTCTATAGTTTACTCCTGACGTAAACGAGATAGTTACATCGACATCTGTCGGATCCATAAGAATAGTTTTAGCTATATTATATACTCGCGCCAGTTCATTTTTTGAGTAGAATACTTTTTTTATTAGTAAGGTGGGTGTATTTATTTATCTACCAGCTGGACAGACGGGCGTTGATCTGTCCTTTACGACGACCATTTGTCCTATAAAAAATACTTAAATTCACAATAAAAAATATTCGGGGTACTTATCGGGATAAAAATTATCCAATATCTCAAGTTAGAGCAAGCAATACACATTTACGAAATTTTCCACTTCAGATGTTAGAAATTATCCTCAAAAGTATTGAAATAAAAGAACACTACTTGGTAACAAACCTTGCTTACTATCAGGACCCCAATCACTTAATAACAATAAAGTATGCAAACCAACAGCATCACTACCCACCTCAATGTAACACAGAGCAGCCTCTCAGCAACACGACCTTTCTTGCCGACACTAGAAGAATACTCCAACGGGCATAGTAACGACAGTGTGATTTTTAAAATTACAGACTGATGCCTCTTAGTTGCCTGTGCAATACTATATACTGCTAAAACAAGTGGGAAATTAACATTCTACCTTCATTTGTTCGTATTTCGTTTTATTTTTTTTACCCTCAATTTGAACAATATAATATAACAACTCAAGAGTACCTCTAAGATTATTTGGAGATTATTTTCACGATTCAAATTTAGTTTCCATAGCTTGTAATGCATATCAGTTATAAATTATATTATAATAACTAGCTGTTTCCCGCGACTTCGGCCGCGTGGAGTTATTTTTCGCAGAACACTAAAATAAAAACAGCCAAAGCTACTCCTTAGAATATCAGCTATCAGCCAGTGTGTATAAATATTGACAAATACTGACATTAATATTTATACGACACTAACGTCATTCAATTGTTTTGCCTTCCCGGAACCCCTCCACTAAGACTTAAACTTTATGGTATGGTATAAAAATTCAAATTGACTTTTAAGTATTATTACGAATCTTTTGTATGGAAATATAGAGAAGTGTTGTTTTTAGACTTTATCAAGGAATTTTGTAAAATTTTCTCTCCGTAAAGACCATCTACGTACTTCAAGGAATGTTATAAAAAATGAATTAGCGAAATCGGTTCAGCTGCTCTCGAGATTTGCGCTTAGCAACATATTCAGCGATTCATTTTTATATTATAGATATGTAGTTATTTATGTTGGTTCCACAACGCAGGCAGTCGATGGATGCTGCACGATGTTGTGGGGGAGCCTATGTTTAGCAGAAGATTTATGATGGGCTGTAGTAGTAGTAGTAGTAGTAATGGTTGGGAAAAACTAGAAGAATCTTAGTCTTCGATTGATTGAGTCTCAGGTGCTACGGAAATAATACTGCCACATTCTGTCTTCAGCTATGACAGTTGGCTGTTTCTGGCAGACAGATCTCTGGCAAAGACTTTGGAGTCTTGGTTCCGCTCGATCGCTTCTTCAATACGAGCTGTATTGAAGTTGCGTATGTCCCGCCGCACGCAGTTGGAGATCTGTCTGTTTAGTTGCCTGTATGCTGTCAAATCTATTGAAGAATGCAGCTTCATCTCCCGTCTAACAGCCATGAGATTAATAGTGTGATCAGAGAGTTTTAGTGTTCTTCTGCGGCGGGTCTTGTAGAACTTAGCTCCGACCGCATGGACTGTTTCCACGAGCTTGTCATTCATATCATCCACTTCATTGCAGTCTTCTAGGCACTGTTTTGTAATTCGAGCTGAAAGGTTTCGGAACTTTGGAATAGAGCACGAGAGGGACGGAGTGTTGACTTCATTAGACGAGACCTCTCCAACTTAACGTTTAGGTTCAGTGTGCCTCTAACCATTCGGTGATTGCTACCACTTTTCACCCTCGCGATCACGGAGATATTACTGAACAGTTGACGCATGGTCGTCATAATGAAGTCAATCTCATTTTTTCTCGAACCGTCGGGGCTCGAGCAGGTCCACTTGCTGTGAGGCCGCTTCTGGAAGAAACAGTTCATTACAAAGAGTCCCTCTATTTCCATGGAGTCGATCAGCTGTTGGTCCCTTGGGTTCCGTTGCCCTATTCCAAATTTCCCTACTTTCAGCTCACCGTTCTCTTATGTGCCTAGTTTTGCATTGAGATCTCTCATTAACACTGTATAGTGGCTTTTGGAGGAATGCATGGCTCTAAAGATATCCTCATATATTTCCTCCACCTCCTCATCGGGATGTGCTGAGTTTGGTGCGTTAACCTGTATGTCCTTCAGCGAATACCGTTTGGTGATTCTGAGTATAAGGTACGCAACCCTCGTCGGTACACTCTAAATCTTTACAACGTTGTTAACGAGAGACTTGTGGACGATAAATCCGACATCTCCTTGGGATAGATGTTCGCCATCCCGGTAATAGAGCAAGTTGCCGGATTCGAGGATTACCGTTTCCTTCCCCCCCTCTCTTCTGACTTCGGATAATCCTATACTATGCCAACATATTTTGTCTATCTCTTAGAATCTGGAAGAAGAGATAGACAAGAATTAATAAAGCACATAATTACGCTTTAGGTGTCAGTGTTAAGATATAGTGTATAGAATAATTATTATAGCCCCAGTTTCTGAAGCTAATTAATATAAAGTAAACAATTAAGAAATTGCAGATTTTGTCATAAGTTCAAGCGAACATAAAATAGAGATTATTGATATTTTAGAAAAAAATTGGGTTCTTTTAATTAGAAGAGAATGAAATAATTCAAAAGATGGAGACTACCAAACTACATCAAGACCTTTCAAAAATATAAGCTGATCATTATAGTATGCTCATGTCTTGAAGCGAGTTTTCATTAAAAAATAACTGAATGCCGCTAAAGAATATCTAGGAGCATCCTTGTCCTTACATCTTATTTGATAAAACACAATCCTCACAAGAGAACACTAATTTCTACCCAGGCTAATTCATAAGGTATAAAACAAAGGATATTAAACATTACATTTTTAATAGAGAAGAAAGCGGGATTCTACCATTTGCGTAGTGTTCCACAAATCCAAAACCAAGCTTACCACTCCAAGCACTGTTAGCTCATTCTACGTACAAAGAATCTTCACTCTCTTCTTAATCAGTCCGTAAAAGTCCCCTGCTGCATATAGAAAACTCTTCTTGTAGAGAAGATTTGTATTAAGATCTTCGTTTGGCAGAGGGATCAACGATCGCAGTAACCGATGTAAAATCGGCAGTAAAAAAAAAGTGGCAGTATTATTTCCGTAGCACCTGAGACTCAATCAATCGAAGACTAAGATTCTTCTAGTTTTTCCCAACCATTACTACTACTACTACTACTACAGCCCATCATAAATCTTCTGCTAAAAATAAATTAAAAAGGAAAACCTTTTCAACTTGATATTACCACTTAATACAAATCCCCTCAAAATGATGTCTTTACAATTTCATTAGTATGCAAAACAAAGGGTCCGTTGCGATCTTGATCAACATTTACAAGGCTCAGTGTTATGAATAATTAATAAACGGGTGCCTACCTTTATGCTGTTGTCTGTTTTAATTACATGAACATTGATGTTCATTTGTTACAAGAATATCAATTATTTTTGCAGAAATATTTAAAATAAAACAAATAAATGAAATGTAGACCATATTACTTATGAAAACTCACGAAATTTTTTATAGGATAAGAGTGACAAACGAGCACACAGTCCAACTGATGGTAAGTGGTTGCTATGGCCCATAGACATCTACATTTATCTTCGATTACGAATCAAAATGCAGATGCGTTGTCACCCGTGAGGACTAAGATGGAATGCCTCGTTTCCAGTAAAAAGGGTCTCCAGTTCTCTACACTCACCATACGAAACATCAAGCTGCTATTTTACGCTGGTATTCTATGAGAATGTAGGAAATTAAAGGTAAATAGAAAGAATCAAGTTCATAATAGATTTATTAATTCGGATCGGTAGTATCAATGGGCTTTCCTAAGGGCTCGATTCTTGGCACAGTCCTGTTTTTAATCTATATTAATGACTTACTTGACATAATGTATTAAATTTACAATAACTAATTTAAAACATTCGAAAACCAATGTGCTCATAAATGGGGAGGAGTTGACTCTTGTGGATACCATTGTTTTTCTTGGTATTACTATTGACGCGAAACTTCAATGGGCCCCCATATATCTAAATTAGCAAGCAGACTTAGTTCTGCAGCATATGCTGTAAGAAAAATTAGAAGTCTCACAGATGTTGATATAGCTAGATTAGTGTATTTTAGTTACTTTCATAGCGTAATATCTTATGGAATTTTGCTATGGGGTAATGCGACTGATATTGAAGCTATATTTGTTTTGCAAAAGAGAACCGTACGGGCGATTTATAGCCTAAATTGTAAAGAGTCCTTCAAACAGAAATTTAAAGAATTAAACATATTACCTTTAGCATCGCAATATATTTATGAAAATGTAATGAATGTACATAAAAACATAAATAGTTTTAATAAGAATAAGGATGTTCATACCTTAAACACTAGGAACAAACATAAGCTTGTAATGCAAGTTACTAGACTTCACAGAATTAGTAATTCATTTATGGGGCAATGTATACGTTTTTACAACAAAATCCCATATCATGTTTAAAGTAAGAAAAACTGAACAAAAAGGGTTATTATAATATCAAGGAATATATGAAAGAAAATAAGCCCTGATAATAAGGTGATAGCTGGTTCTATGAAGATTCATATAAAATTGTATAAACAAAATTATTTTTAAATGAAATTATGTTTGAAAAAAAAGTCCCGCTGGGTTTCTTGCTGGTTCTTCCCAGGACAGAGGTATTTTCCGAACCAGTGCTAAATAAAAAATGACTTTCAATAAGTATTATGTAATAATCAATATTTAATAGAAATCATTCTATTCTCTTCTATTCTAAATATATAATAATCGCAAAGGGCAAAATCTTGTCAGTATTGCATTCATTACAGTATAAAATTCCACTGCTGAACATAGATAAGAGTGCCTCAAAGGGGAGATTTTGTCAAGTTGCCATGATTGGTAGGACATTGACGGGACTATGTGAGGTAGTAGATATTCGTATACCGTCACTACATGGTCTACACTATTGCTGTAGTATTTGTTCCAAAATTTTAAAACAAATTCTTCATACAAGGCCTTTTCTTTTGCCACACTTCTTTCAATCTTTTAATTATGCCAGCATAGTATTCTCCCACAATAGTTACTTCTTCCTGTGTAATCAACCACAAGAATTCCTTTTTATCTCAATAGCAAGGCATGAATTTTCCGCTTAATCGGAGCATCTTGTTGGGTTTTATTTTGTTAACTCTCAGCTAGTGGTGTGTTTTTGGGTCAATACATCGAGTTTTGTTTAGATTCATAACTACGAACCCACCATCTCTCTACCTTATCGGTGATGGTAGTATAGGAGAATCTATCTCCGTGTATCTTATGAAGCGTACCCAGTATCTCTCTACCTTATCGGTGATGGTAGTATAGGAGAATCTATCTCCGTGTATCTTATGAAGCGACTACAGAAATAGGCCGAAATATGGCCATGGCTTTCGTTTGTTATATGATGTTATAACCACCCAATTAATGCCAAAAGTACGAGTAAAATACAAAGATAAAGTTGTTAAAATTAATTAGTTAAGATCGTCCCCAATTAATTAATTAGCTCCCACAAGAAGGGCGAGAGAGGTGCTCTTCAAACTAAGTAAGACAAATCATTTTTAATTTTTACGCGGCTCTTAGCTAATCTATTTAAACTACTTTTATATAATGAATTTATTAATTATCTAAAATAGCAAGAACGGCGTCGGGCTGGCAAATTTACTTTGCTTTTATCAATAAAATTAACCTCAAGTTTGTCCCTTGGGACTTCTATCCAACTTTTTGAAACTATTTTTGATGAAAGTAAAAAATATGCAGAGTGTGCTATCACATCATATTGTGCGTGGTAGAGCCATGCTGCAGCTATATTATGAATGTAGTATGAATGGATCGACTCGAATGGGGGTAAAAACATGCTCTCACAGTATACCAGCGTAAAAAAGCAGGTTAATGCAAGTGTGTTTCGCATATGGTGAGTGTAGAGAAGCAAAAACCCTCATTTGAGATTTTTACATGTCTACATGTCTATGGGTAACAGCATCCATTTACCATCAGTTGGAATGTTTGCTCGCTTGTCACCCCTATTCTATAAAAAACATAGAAAAGCGTACTGTTTAACTTTCACAGCGGCTGAATAAAATCCACACTCCATTCTATCGCACGTTGCCGATTGTGGCGCCGGTTGCCGGAACAGCCGCACGACCGCTCCACTTTCTCGCTTTGTTTGCGCTGCGGGATTACGTCAAGCGCTTTCACACCGCTTGCAGAATCAAAACTTTTGTTATGTTATTGAGAGATAATATTGAGTTCTTTAAGTGAAAATTTCTTTAGGCGCGTTCTTTCTGAACAATGAACGAAATTGACGTCACGCTAGGGTCGGTCACGCGCTGTATCGTGTATACTCGGCTCCAGTCGTCGTGAGCCTAGCTTAATGTCTGAAAGAGAGCATCGTTCCAATAATTATTGTGTGTTATACCTAATTATATTTTAATAATAAAGTAAATTATAATATTATGTATGTTTAGCATACATAAAATTATAATATTCCTTTTTATTTTCACTTATATATGTGGTCATAAGCAAACTTCTATTTTTTATATAAGAGACAATAAATGAACATACTGCTGACCTGATGTTAAGTGACTACCGTCGCCCTTGAACAACTGCAACACCAAGTTAATTGCAGGTGCGTTGCGGGCCTTATAGAAATATTAGGTTATTTTCTTGAAGGAAGTTGTGCGAGGAAGAAAACTTCTCGTTAATTGCCATGTGGTGGACCAATCGCCAATCATTTAGATGGTATGAATTGTGAACGCTAGTTTTATCGCGATTTCCGATAGTGAAGTTTAGCAGCTGCAATTTGTGCGAGCATTTTATCTGAGTACCCCCGTGGTAAATGCGATAGAATATGCATAGGGATGATGATGTGTGCTAACTTCTTGATAACATAGTAAAGGCCGTAGTCTCACTATCTGCTGCTGAATTACGGCGATGATGGCCTTAAGTACGAATCTCGCTCGGAACAAGTATTTCTACGTCATTCAATCAGTAAGGCTTACCGAAATCCATTGCTTAACATAAACTTTCCCAAATATTTGCCATATTTTTTATTTATTTATATGGCATATGATATGGAATAACGAAAGTTCTTACACTGCTAGTCCGCCACTACACTGAAGTAAATTCTTGAACGTATGGCGTATAATTAATTTTTCCGGGTCAGAATTTGTCCTTGTGCAATTTTTTTATGTAAACTGCCTCCACGATACAAGAGAATATCCTAATATGGGATTAAGCTTTTATTTAGAAATACTAATAATAATTTGTGTACTGTGAAGGCAAGTACAAGAAGCTACTTTGACGAGTTCTAGAAAGATCTCATGACTTATGACTTCTTTATTTTATAGGATTGTGTGACAAACGAGCACACAGTCCACCTGATGGTACGTGGTTTCTGTGATCCAAAGACATCTGTAGTTATGCTCAATAAAGAATCAAAATGCAGATGCGTTGTCATCCGTGAGGACTACGACGGAATGCCTCGTTTCCAGTAAAAAGTGTCTCCGGTTCTCTACAGTCACCATACGAAACACAGCTGTGTTAAGCTGCCATTTTACGCTGGTATTCTGTGATTACTATGTGATGAGTCAGTCTATAACATTGAAATTAATGGATTCTATTAAGTTTAGGGGGTTACTTGCATGCTACTAAGACATAAACAACCATTTTATTAATATTTCTCTCTCCGTTATTGTCTGGGCTAATCTTCGAAATGGCTGAACCGGTTGTGATGAAACTTTATGACAAGATAGAGAGCAATACAAGAACTTGAGAGATTAAAAACATGAGAAATCGATAGTATAACTGGTATTTGATTATCTTAAATCTAAATGACGCTACATCAATAGATCCTGTTTAGGCGAAGCCTGAAATGATCATTGTTTTTGTATTGCAACAAGTTTGTCTATTTTCTCTATTTAACACGTTCATTGTGCATCACACACAATCGGACTGATACGGTGCTTACTCTGTGTGTAAGTTAAAAATCTTTAACTTTGTTTGGTTAGTATAGTTTTCGTAGATTCTTACATCTCAAAATAGTTATTTGGAGCGGTATAAATATATTTATATTTTAAATAAAAATGTAATGAGAAGTAATGAGGATTTTTTTATATATATTGTTATTTCACGCAGGTTTGAAGCCAAATCCAAACCCAAGCTTACCACTGCAAGACTTCAAGATACTGTTAGTTCATTCTGCGTAAATCGAACCAAAAACTAATATTAAAAAACTGAAGGTAGCCGGGCTAACTGTGACATCGTGACGTCAAACATCTCAGTCTCCCCTGTGACCATGGGTTGTTCTCTGTATAAAGCACCCGAAACGTCGGGAATTAAAAAAGTAGATTAAACGCGATAAAATCCGTAAAGGAACAGCTTTATTCAATGTGTAGTGTTCGCGTAAATATAAGAAATAATTAAGATTTTATTACTCTATAACCGAATAACTAAACGGCGAGCATCAAAAACTGAAAATTATAAGGGAAATTTAAAGTTTGAGCAATGTAAACTTTTAGTAGCTAGTTGGTACTATCTGGTGCTTAGTGTTAAATAATTAGTACCTTGCTAAATAGTGGCGAAAATAATAATAAAGTGGTCAGTCGTGCTGACGTCAGGACGTCTGGAACAATTGTATTTAACGTAGTACTAGATATCCTAAATAGTTTCTCTGTATAAAGAATTAGTACCTAATTGGTGTAAATTGCACACCAACTTGACTTCAGGATGGCAATTAATTCGTCTCGCAAGACCAGAGCCTCCTCGACAGTGGAAGCGCCCGTACAAATGTCGTCCATGTAGACCGAAGTCTCCAAAATAGAAGCTCCCCGAGCGTATCTCAGGCGCTCTCTCTCAGCGAGTTCAAGGAGGGTTCGCATGGCGATATACGGGCTGGACCGGAGTCCGTATGTGGTGTTGTTCAACTCAAACACCTGTATAGGATCGCTGGGCTTCTCGCGCCACAATATCAGCTAATATCGGCGGTGATCACGATGGACCACTGATTGGCGAAACATCATCCGAATGTCCGCGACAAAAACCACTTGATGTCGACGGAATTGGGTCAAGATGTCGGATATGTCCTTGATCAGTTTAGGACCCGAGTGAAGACACTGGTTCAGAGACACACCGTTTGATGTGGGGGTGGAACCGTCAAAAACTACCCGAATCTTACTCTCAGGGGTCCTCAAGACCGCATGGTGAGGGAGGAAGTAGTGCTCCTGTGAACGCCATTCGAAGTTGGACGGTGACATGTGACCCAGCTCCTGATACTCGCGCATGAACTCGACATATTTGTCGCGAAAGGCTGGGTCGCGCCGCATGCGGCGCTCCATGGAAATCAACCTCTTCTCGGCCAGAGCACGAGATTGACCCAAAGAGGGACGTGAGTCCAGAAAGGGTAAGCGAGTGATGAAACGACCGTCAACCCGCCGGCCGGTATTGTTCTGGTAGTACAACTCACGATCCAGAGGGTCGACTCGAGCTGCATGTGGTGGTTCCTCAATTTCCCAGAACCGCTGGACGGCGTCCGATAGGGACACGCCCACGACGAAGAGCGGGTCGGCCGTCGGAGGGGGAGGAGACCACATAACCGGTCCAAAGAAGCTGTGCCCAAATATCGTGGAAATGGCTGACAGGCCATCGGGCTGTAGAGCTCGTATCTCACCTAACAAGAGGACACCCAGCGTGTCGGCCCCCATTAACAAATCTATAGGCCCAGGTTGGGCCCACCGAGGGTCTGCCGGTCTCAAAACCGACGCACAGCGAACCGCGCTGTCATTTATACGAACGTTAGGGAGAAACCCTACAATTTCGTCGAGGATATTTACCTTGACTAAAATACGAAGGTGTTCGCTGGCAGGGCTGAACATCAACTCCGCTTGTCCCCTAGGAGCAGGAGGCTCGGCACCTCCGATACCTACCATCGGACGTGATTCAGAGCTCCAGGGGAGCCCCAGTCTTCCCACCAACCAAGCAGAGGCCACACTACGTTGGGAACCCGAATCCAATAGAGCTCGAACCGTTAAGCGGTCGCCGCTCGGGTTGTACACCTTCACTGAGGCCGTCGGCAATAGAACAGTTTGACAGGTGGACTGCTGACGGCTTAAAGGCTCAATGGAGGCGGCCATGGCGGGAGCTAGGGCGGCAGCCTCCTATCTGGAGCTGCCTCTGTCGGACCGGCACCCGAACCGGGGGCCCCGAGAGCGGCACTCCGACGGCATCCCGATGACCCTTGACTGGAATTCCCCGAACGGGCCGACCTGGGGAAACTCGGGGATCCTCGGCTCCAAGGCCCGGGGCCGATATGCCGTCTCCGGAACCCGGTAGTACCGGCAGGGTAGTGGGCGGGCAGGGTTCCAGTCGCGGCCACTCATCCAACGGGGGTGAGAACGGTCTAGCTGACCGCTGAGTGGCTGCGAATTCACTATCAAGCTGCTGAGGGGGGTGAAGAACCACCCCGCCCCTGGGGGAACGACTCTCCGACCGATCGGGGGTGGGACTCCCCTCAGAACGAGGGGCGCTGTGGTCCACCGGTGAGCGCCGAGCGTCGCCCGACAGTGGGCGTGGCTGGGCGCCCCCGCCCGTGGGAGTCGGGGGGCTGGCAGGGCCCTGAGAGGACGAGCCGCGCGCACCCAGGCACAACATGACGTGGTGGTTACCCTGGCAGTGCGAGCAGGGCCGCTGGTGCTGGGAGTCTCGTTGTAAATGCCTCTCCAGGCACGAGAAGCACCAGCGGCGCTCCCTGGCGATGGTTCGCTTTGCCGTAGCAGGCTTGCGCAACAACTTCGGGCACGACGCCGCCCGGTGGTCGGATGCTCGACAATAGGAGCTGGGAGGCGCCTCCCGGGCCGCTAGGCCACTATAGGAGGGTACGGGGGGGGCGCCCTCCCGCGGGGGCTCCGCTCGGCCTCAGGGGGGTGGGCGCCGCCTTGGCCGGCTAATTCCGCCTCTCCCTGGACACCGCTCGGGAGGCGGCTAGGGGGCCCTCGACGGCGCATGCTGCGTTCTCCAACTGCCTACACTGCTCCTCCAGGAACCGCAGCAGGTCCCTAAAGGGGGGAATATACGAGGCGCCTTCCCCTCCGTACCTCTCCTCAAAATGGAGCCGAAGGTCGAGGGGCAGGCGGGACAGCACTATATGAAGTAGCAAAAAAGACCACTCGTCCACAGTTAAATCCAGCCGCCGCAACGAGTTCACGCTACGACGACTGGATTCACTATGTCTTCACGTAGTCTAGTCCGGTCCTTCAGCAGCGGTAGATTCAGCAGCCTCCGAACATGATCGTCCGCAATCCGCCGGACGTTGGCGTACCTTCCAGCGAGGAGGTCCCTGGCGTTTTAGTAGGCGTCGTCCGATAACTTAAGGTGGCCGACGACGCCCAGGGCCTCCCCCTCCAGTGATGCCAGGAGGTACCCCATTTTTTGGCAGGGGGTCAAGTCCCTCCGGGCGTCCACCAGGCTGTCAAACATACCGATGAAGGTCAGCCATTCCGAGAGGACCCCGGAGAACCTTGGCAGGTCCAGCGTGGGGAGTCGTCCTAGCAGCTCTGGCTGAGTAGGCGGCTTCCGCGGGGACTCGATAAGGCAACTCAGCCGAGCTTCGCGCTCCTTCTCCGCGTCCGTGGCCCCCGCCCCGATCAGGTCGTCCGTTAGCGCGAGGAACTGCTCGTAGTCCGCGCGGCAGGAGTCCAGGACTCCCTTTTCCACCTCCGAGTTCTCGAGCTTAGAGTAAGCCTCCTCCACGGCAGCCCTTCGAGCATCGACCTGCTCGAGCCTCTTCCTCAGATTATAAACCCTATCCGGTCGGCCTATCAACGCGTGTGCGCTGGTAGCCCAGCGCAGCTCAGTCCACAAGCAAGTAATTAGTAGCTTATGTGACGGCATCCCTACTAAATACAATAACAAAATAACAGAAATAACAAATACAGTTCCTATCAATCCAGTTAGATAGAATTACACAATTATTAATCGAGTTAGATAGAAATTACACAATTATTAAATACAAGTTATAACGAAAAAACACAAATCAAATTAGCATGTAACAACCCTAGTACGATCAACAATTATCCCATTACGTGACAGCCTTATGTACCTAATCAAAATACTTCGCCTCAACAATTCTCGCTTGTTAACCTACGGGCGTGGCGATAGCAAACTACCTCCTAACAACAGAAAAAAAGCGAGCCACAATGCAACAAGAAAGAATTATTATTTATATTAATTTTACGTATTACGGCCGGGCGTGATTGTAGACACAATCAACCACGCTTCTGCTACCAAATGTTACGGCATGCAGCTGCCTATCTGATGGTAGGATCCTCCTAGGCCCATAGTAAGAAGACCCTACAGGCAGATACAGGTCGGGCTTTGTAGGCCAAAGTGGAAGTTTCTAATTGAAATAAACGAGGGGGAAAGATCACTAAGAGAAAGGCACTTACTTGCTTCAGGAGCGGAGACGGTTCACCAAGACCGGCCCGGCTGATGACAGTGTCATGAATGTATGTGTGATTGTATGGATGTGTGTGTGTGGGCGTGGCCTGGTCTGGATGACACAATGCCGTCCTGGAGAAGGTATCCGCTGGTAGCCTCGGAACTATTCCCCTCTTGAGGCACTCTTTCTGTTTTGTCACGCAATGGGACAGCTACACGTAGAACTTCAGAGGTAAATCACTATTGTAAGTGCACAATTAATTTAACAGAGTTCATCATCATCATCATTACAGCCCTTCACAAGTCCACTGCTGAACATAGGCCTCCCCCAAAGAATGCCACAAAGCACGGTCCTGAGCCACCTGCATCCATCGACTTCCTGCATGTCTTACCAGGTCGTCACTCCATCTCGTGGGGGGACGCCCTACACTTCGCCTACCGGTACGAGGCTGCCACTCGAGAACCTTTCTTCCCCATCGGTTGTCGGTTCTTCGAGCTATATGGCCGGCCCACTGCCACTTCAGCTTACTAATCCGTTGGGCTATGTCGGTTACTCTGGTTCTACTGCGGATATCCTCATTCCTAAGTTTATCACGCAGAGAAACTCCGAGCGTAGCCCTCTCCATAGCTCGCTGAGCGACCTTGAGCTTCCTCATCCGGCCAGCAGTGAAGGACCACGTCTCAGTTCCGTATGTCATCACTGGCAACACGCACTGGGTGTACAGTCTCGTTTTCAAGGTTTGAGGTATACCTGACGAGAAGATGTGCCGTAATTTCCCGAACGCTGCCCAACCGAGTTGAATCCGTCGATTGACCTCTCGGTCGAAGTTGGACTTACCTTGTCGGACTATTTGTCCCAGGTAAACATACTCGTCAACAACTTCGAGCTTAGTGTTCCCAACAACTACCGGCATAGGTGTGACATGGACATCAAACATGATCTTAGTTTTGTCCATGTTCATCTTAAGACCTATCCGTTGGGAAACACTATTGAGGTCATTGAGCATAGTGCTTAGGTCCTCCAGCGATTCTGCCGTAAGGACTATATCGTCGGCAAATCGAAGGTGAGTGATGTACTCGCCATTGATGTTGATACCGTATCCTTTCCAGTCCAGAAGCTTGAAAACGTCTTCCAATGCAGCGGTGAAGAGTTTCGGGGATATGACGTCACCCTGTCTTACGCCTCTCTGCAATTGGATAGGTATCGTACTCTGGTCCTGTACTCGGATAGCCATCGTAGCCCTACTGTACAAGCACTTCAACACTTCGATATACCGACAGTCAACTTGGCACCGCTGAAGGGACTGCAGCACCGCCCAAATTTCGACGGAATCAAAGGCTTTCTCATAGTCCACATACGCCAGACATAGTGGCAAATTGTACTCTTCGGACGTCTGTACAATTTGCCGAAGGGTATATATGTGGTCTATGGTGCTAAAGTCCTTTCGGAAACCGGCTTGTTCGGGAGGCTGGAAGTCGTCAAGTCTGCGCGCGAGACGATTCGTAATGACTCTCGAAAACAGCACGTAGACGCGGCTCAGAAGGGAAATCGGTCTGTAGTTCTTCAAGAGAGCGTTGTCGCCTTTCTTGAAGAACAAGACCACCGCACTTCTGCTCCACGCCTCCGGTGTAATGCCACCATGGAGGACGGAATTAAAGAGCTTCTGAAGGACTTCAAGTACCGGTTTTCCACCCGCTTTCAAGAGCTCCGCTGTAATTCCATCCTCGCCTGGGGCCTTACCGTTTTTAAGGTGCTGGAGAGCCATTCTAATCTCGCTCAGACTGACGTCCGGGATATCTTCGGAATAGTGTCGGATGAGACTCGCTCTTGAATCGTTACTCACACTTGCGTGTGGCTCCAACGATGACGTGTACAACTGCCCATAGAACCTCTCAATCTCACTCAAAATCTCAGGTGTCCCGGAAACGATGCTACCACATTCTGTCTTCAGCTTTGACAGTTGGCTCTTTCTGGCAGACAGATCTCTGGCAAAGACTTTGGAGCCTTGGTTCCGCTCGATCGCTTCTTCAATACGAGCTGTATTGAAGTTGCGTAAGTCCCGCCGCATGCATTTGGAGATCTGTCTGTTCAGTTGCCTGTATGCTGTTAAATCTGTTGAAGAATGTAGCTTCATCTCCCGTCTAACAGCCATGAGATTAAGAGTGTGATCGGAGAGTTTTTGTGTTCTTCTGCGGCGGGTCTTGCAGAACTTAGCTCCGACCGCATGGACAGTTTCCACGAGCTTGTCATTCAAATCGTCCACTTCATTGCAGTCTTCTAGGCACTGAAAACGGTTTTGTAACTCGAGCTGAAAGGTTTCGGGACTTTGGATTAGAGCACGAGGGGGACGGAGCGTTGACTTCATTAGACGAGACCTCTCCAACTTAACGTTTAGGTTCAGTGTGCCTCTAACCATTCGGTGATCGCTACCAGTTTTCACCCTCGCGATCACGGAGACATCACTGAACAGTTGTCTGGTCGTCATAATGAAGTCAATCTCATTTTTTGTCGAACCGTCGGGGCTCGACCAGGTCCACTTCCTGTGGGGCGGCTTCTGGAAGAAAGAGTTCATCATAAAGAGTCCCTCTTTCTCCATGAAGTCGGCCAGCTGCTGGCCCCTTGGGTTCCGTTGCCCTATTCCAAATTTCCCTACTTTCAGCTCACCGTTCTCTCTTGTGCCTAGTTTTGCATTAAAGTCTCCCATTAACACCGTATATTGGGTTTTGGAGGAATGCATGGCTCTAGAGATATCCTCATACATTTCCTCCACCTCCTTATCGGGGTGTGCCGAGGTTGGTGCGTAAACCTGTATGACCTTCAGCGAATACCGTTTGGTGATTCTGAGTATAAGGTACGCAACCCTCGTCGACACACTCCCGATCTTTACAACGTTGTTAATAGAGACTTGTGGACGATAAATCCGACACCTCCTTGGGACAGATGGTCGCCCTCCCGGTGATAGAGCAAGTTGCCGGATTCGAGGATTACCGTGTCCTCCCCCTCTCTTCGGACATCGGATAATCCTATAATATGCCAGCGCAACTTGTCTATCTCTTCTTCCAGCTCCACGATCTTCTCGTCAGTCCGCAGGGTGCGTGCGTTGTACGTTGCCAGGTCGAGTCGTCTAAGGTGGCAACCGAACCTCCACCGGAGATTCTTAGCACCCCCTGCCCCGCCGTTACCATGGTCGCCACCGTAGCCAGGAATAGCGGGGCCGCCGGGGACTGGGGGCCGTTTCTTTGTTACTGTCATTCATAGGGGGGGTATTTGCCATAGTTGCCACGCTTGGCGAGCGGGTTGGCAACCGCAGTTTTTTTTTATTGTAAGTTTGTTGTTATCAAGAAGATGCTGCTGCCCATCTCCTGCCTGTTTCCCTTTGTCGCCTTTTACGACACCCACGGGAGGATATGGGGTAGTTGATATTCTTTTTTATTCATTCATATGCTTTAGTATTATCATATATTATAACATTTCTAATCGTGGTAAAGCCACGCTGCAATTATATTATTGTTGTCACACTGATGGCTTGGTGAGTGTAGAGAACCAGATAGCTATTTTACTGGAAACGAGGCACTCCAAGTCTTCAGAGGTCACAATTTAGCTATATCCTATTTTGTTTGAATTTGGCTACGGGCTTCCATGGATTTCAGTGGCCACAGTAAGTTCGTTTGTCACTTATGTTTTGTTTTTAAAAAAGCAACGTAATAGCGGCTTTGGGTTTTCAATCTTAATAGTTTACAATGTATGGTAACTATGAATATTCAAGTTAAATCAAAGTTATGTAACGAGGTTCATGCGAAGAACTTAATAACTTAGTTGAATTTCAAATTAATCTCGTTTTGGCATACTTGCAAGCATTGTTCACTCCGCGATATAACTTTGCATCTCACGTCAAATAAACTTAAAACTTTATCGCTTAACAATGTTTTAAGAAATTGCAATTGAAATTAGAATTTTCAAATATGTAATATATATTCCAAAATCAGAAGCACATGATATGATAGTGTATTTACATAATTTAATGCACGGGTACATGATAATTAATAATATCATAAAAAATTATCCATCCATCCGTCCATTACAGCCCACAAAATTCCTGAACATAGGTCGCCCCATAGAAGTCAAGAGGGATTTTGTCATAGATTCAACGCTTGGAGGCGAGTCGGCACCCGCAGTTTTTTACGCAATGCGCAACAAATATTCTCACACCGCCGCTACGTGGTAAATATAAAGAAAAATATTTTTAAAAATTGGAAGCTATATCATGAAAATATAGGAAAATGTAGTAAAGTATGGACAGTCTTTCGTTTGTACTTCTAATTATCGACTTATTATTCATTTTTACTTCATTCATAATAGTATATCAGATTCACTGCTGAATATTGGTTATGAACGGACGAATGAAGTGAGCAAAACACGCAAACCATATACGGAATATACAGAGTACCACATGCGTTTTATCATGAACAGACGTCCTAAATGAGCGCGAATTATTTAAACTGTGCTATGGTTTTCATCCTTCTTATCGCCTTTCTTATATCTACGATATGGGTTAGTGGATATTCTTACAAATCTTATAAAATCAACCACCAATAATAATAATGACCTCCAGAACGAATTTCAGTCACAGCGGTCTCTTTGCAGAATAGGATTATAGTGGCTAAGTGTATGTGTGCAAGCACAAGTGTTCTCTCTAGAATGTTTGATAAGACGGACATGAATATCTTTGATAGGAATAAAGATGTTCAAACTTTAAACACTAAGAACTAACATAAGCTTTTAATGCCAGTTACTAGACTCCATAGAATTAGTTTTAATTTATGGGGCAATGTTTACGCTCTTATTACAATATCCCAGTAAATGTCAATAACCAATAGTCAATTTTAAAAGTTTTATTAAAAATGTACAAAAAAAGTTATTATAATATTGTATACATGAATGAAAATAACCCCTGGTAATGAAGTGAACCGCTTTGTATTGAAGAAGCGATCGAGCAGAACCAAGGCTCCAAAGTCTTTGCCAGAGATCTGTCTGCCAGAAAGAGTCAACTGTCGAAGCTGAAGACCGAGTGTGGCAGCATCGTTTCCGGGGCACCTGAGATTTTAAATGTGAGATTGAGAGGTTCTATGGGCAGCTGTACACGTCATCGTTGGAGCCACACGCAAGTGGGAGTAACGATCCAAGAGCGAGTCTTATCCAACACTATTCCGAAGATATCCCGGACGTCAGTCTGAGCGAGATAAGAATGGCTCTCCAGCACCTTAAAAATGGAAAGACCACAGGCGAGGATGGAATTACAGCGGAGCTTCTGAGCGCAGGTGGAAGACCGGTACTTGTAGTCCTTCAGAGGCTCTTTGATTCCGTCCTCCATGGTGACATTACACCGGAGGCGTAGAGCAGAAGTGCGGTGGTCTTGTTCTAAAAGAAAGGTGACAACGCTCTCATGAAGAACAACATTATGTATATATATATATTTATTTATGACAGGGGTTCCTAAGAATCTCCGGTGGAGGTTTAATCAATTCTTTCTAATCCGGCAACGTGTACTATCACCGGGAGTCTGTCTCAAGATTGTTTTAAAATTACGACCTGTAACCTGTCTCAAGGAGGTGTCAGATTCCACAAGTCTTTCGGTAATGACGTTGTAAAGATTAGAAGTGTGTGGACGAGGGTTACGTACCTTATAATCAGATATCCAAACGGTATTCGTTGCAGGTCATACAGATTTACGCACCAACCTTGATACATCCTAATGAGGATTTGAAAGAAATATATGAGGATAACTCTAAAGCCATGCATTCTTCCAAAACCCAATATATTTTGTTAATGGGAGACTTCAACTCAAAACTAAGCACAACAGAAAACAGTGAGCTGAATGTAGTGAAATTCGGATTAGGGCATCGAAAACCAATGTAACAGCAGCTGGCCGACTTCATGGAGAAAGAGGGACTCTTTATGATAAACTTTTCTTTCCAGAAGCAGCCTACAAGAAATGGATCTGGTCGATTGATTTACAAGGGGTGGCTCGACAACTGATGCCGGTCTTCGCATTCTCGACGACTTCCAGCCTCCTGAACAAGCTGGTTTCAGAAAAAGCTTTAGCACCATAGATCACATACATGCCCGTCGGCAAATTGTACAGAAGACCGAGAAGTACAATTTGCCAGTATATCTTGCGTATGTAGACCATGAGAAAGCCTTTGATTCCGTCAAAATTTGGGCGGTGCTGCAGTCCCTTCAGCGGTGCCAAGTTGACTGTCGGTATATCGAAGTGCTGAAGTGTTTATACAGTTGGGCTACGATAGTTATCCGAGTACAGAACCAGAGTACGAAACCTATCCAACTACAGATAGGTGTAAGACAGGGTGACGTTATATCCCCGATACTCTTAACCGCTGCTTTGGAAGACATTTTCAAGTTACTTGACTGGAAAGGATACTGTATTTACATCAATGGCGAGTACATTACTTACCTTCGATTTGCCGACAATATAGTTCTTATGGCAGAATCGCTGGAGGACCTAAGCATTATCACCTCAATAGTGCCTCCCAACGGATAGGTCTTAAAATTAACATGGACAAAGACCTTGTTTAATGTCCATGCCACGCCGGTAGTTGTTGGCAGCACTAAGCTCGAAGTTGTTGACGAGTATGTTTACCTAGGACAAATAGTCCGACTAGGTAAGTCCAACGCGACTGTAAAACCAGTGCGTGTTGTCAGTGATGACTTATGAAACTGAGACGTGGTCCTTTACTGCTGGCCGTATGAGGAAGCTCAAGGTCACTCAGCGATCTATGGAGAGGGCTATGCTCGGGGTTTCTCTGCGTAATAAACTTGAAAATGAGGATACATGCAGTACAACCAGAGTAACCGACATAGCCCAACGGCTTAGTAAGCTGAAGTGAAAAATCTGCACTCTTTCATGTTTGACTTGAACCCTTCAATTTTACTGCCATATGGCCGTGGCTATCCATTCATTGGCATCTCCATCTTGGTCCAATGATGGAATGGAGGGGGGGGGGGGGGTTAACTCATGCAATTCTTGCACACACTCTCGAAATGCATCCTGCTGCGGCCCTTGAACACCTTCATCCATCCTCGATTAAGAATTAAAATGTAGAGCAGTTGTCACTCTTGAGTAATAAATGGTATTACCATATTTTCAGTATTTTATGCTGATAATTTGTGAGAGCTTGATACTTCCCAGGTCGAGTCATTCCAACTACACACATAAAATAGCTAGAGAGTGGCTCTAATACGTTGGCTTTTGTAATATTTCCCATTGTTGCCTTCTACTATACCTGCAGGACGTAATGGGGTAGTGGATATAATTACGCCGCCCCACGTGGCCAAACTTGCCAAATATAATGCTACTTGTAATGTCTGCTATCTTCTCTAACCACTGTAGTGTAACACAGGCTCGGCACGCACTTTAACTAAACAACACGTCTACTCTCGCCCGAGGCTCTCGTGTAACTGACGCGGTGCGCTCGAGACAGTGACTTATATATAAATGTATGTTTGTGTATTTGTGCATGGTAAATTATTAGTAAATAAAACAAATAACAATATTTACTGTATACTACATATAAGCATACACTACATCTCTTTCTCATCAAGATTTTTTTCTTTTTTTCATTATAACTCATAACAATCACAAAGCAGCTTGTATTGTCTGTATTAATTATTTTCCACTGCTTTTACGTAAACCTTATCTCCTTGTATTATATCTGAGCGGGTTTCTTTGCGTTTCCTATATACATACTCTTTTCCTTTTTCTTTTTTGTATTTTGTCTCTATCCCTGATATCTGAATCTAAATGATTGTCTGTAATTTATTTCACCTATTGATGGAATTTTATCCCTACTTTTTCGGTGAAAAAACAGTTCAGACGCTAACTTCCCGGTAACTGTAAGGAGGGGTGCTGTTATACATTAGAAGATACTCCCATAAACATTTCTTATAAATCCTTCCTCTCGATCTGGTTGATACGAAGACGTTTCAAAATATCTCTGTTTTGTCTTTCAACTTCGCCGATCATTTGAGGCCAATATAGTACAGTACTAAATAACTTAATGTTACATTCTTTGCAGAAGGATCGAAACTCTTCACTCACGAACTGCTTGCCATTGTCTGCGGTGATAGAAATAGGATAACCAAGTCTACTGAACATTTCTTTTACCATTTTAATAATCTGTAAGCTTGTGATGTTTTTGTAATTCTTTACTTCTTTGTATCGACTATAGTAGTCGACCACTACTAACAGATACTCGTTACTTGGCAATGGTTCCATTAGATCCATTGTGACATCTATCCATGGAGCTGCAGGCAACTCTCGTCTCTTCATTGGTGCAGTTGGGTTTGGCAAACCCACTAACGTACAACATTTACAAGCCTTTACTAATTGTTCTACGTCTTTATCGATACGGGGCCACCATACCTTTGATCTCCAGCGTCCCTTCATCGCTACGATACCTGGATGACCCTCGTATGCAGCATCTAATACACTCTTGCAGAGTTGCTGTGGTATTACAATTTTATTTCTACGAAGTAGAATGCTATCATGGAAACACAACTCGTTTTCAAAAAAATTGTAACTCTTAATCGAATCGTCCCAGTCGTTCTGATAGACACTTTTTTTCACTTTGTAAATCTCTTGTTCTTTTTCTGAATATGCTACAATGGAACTCATTGGTATAGCAACTGGTCTAGAATTTTCCACTATTTGGTACAAATGCTGGTCTTTTCCTTTTAGTGGGTTATCACGATAGTTACATAATCGTGACAAAGGATCAGCTATATTTGTTTTTCCTGGCTTGTATATAACCTTGAATGAATAAGACTGTAGCCTCAGTATCCATCGTTCAATCCTCGCACATGGTTTTGACTTAGACCCGAACAATATCTCTAGCGGCTTGTAGTCAGTGACTAAATCAAAAGGCTTTCCAAATAAAGATATTAAAATGTTCGACCCCCCAAACTAATGCTAGTGCCTTTTTTTCCGTTTGGCTATACCTGCACTCGCAGTCTGTCAAAGCTCGATTACCATAGGCAATAATTCTAGGGCCATTTGTATCATTTTGTACAAGGACAGCACCAAGTCCGACAGGGCTAGCATCTGCTATCACCTGTCTTGCATCTCTGACGTCATAATACCCTAAAATCTGTATTTCCGTGAGCATCCGTTTGAGTTTTTGGAATGCTTTATCTTGTTCTCCAGACTATTGTTTTTCCAAGCTCTCCCTTTTGCTCATCTTCTGTCTTAACAGGTGCTTCAGAAGTTCTGTCATGGCGGCCAAGTTAGGTATCCATTTGTTTATGTAGTTTAAGAGTCCTAAAAAACTTTGGAGTTCTTCTATGGTCTTTGGGACCTTAAATTACATAATGCTCTCAACGTACTTGTTGAAGGGTTTACTCCTTCATGTGTAAGCCTGTGTCCCAGAAAATTTACATCCTGCGTTTTATATATGCATTTATTGCTATTCAGCACGGCGTTGTTTTTACTAAGTACCTGTAGAACTTTCTTTAGTCATGCGTCATGTTCTTCTTCACTGTTCCCGAATACCAGGATATCATCAATAAAATTGACGACCCCTTCACAGTTTATCAGCATCCTTTCAATGATCTTCTCAAAAATCTCGGAAGCGCAGGTAATTCCAAGCATTATTCTTTTATATCTATATACTCTTTTGGGGGTTATAAAAGTCGTTATGTGTCTGGATTCAGAGTGAATTTCCACTTGATGGAAGGCATTTTTTTATGTCTTAATTTGTTAAAATATTTAGCTTTCTTCATTTTAGGCAAAAATGGTCCATAGTAGGCAGGGGGTGGTTTTCTTGCAATATAACGGCGTTCGTATATCTCATATCTACGCACAAACGTAATTCACCATTTTCTTTCATGATTGGAACATTGGTGAAACCCATTTAGACGGGCCTTGCACTTCTTCAATTATATCACTGTTTAGTGATTTTTTAATTTTGATTGCAACCTTCTCTTTAAAGGGGATCGGCTTGCTTTTACTCTCCACTTGATTTATCCCGATACCAAGTTTTAAGACACCCAGTCGGACTGCTATTTTCTTACCAAACAGGTTTCTAGTACCCCCCGAAATCACGTAAATGGTTGTATGTTCCTTTCGTCCATCGACTTGGAGTATAGTTTCAAATGAACCCTCTATTGCCAAAGGAGAGTTACTACCATATGCTAATTGTCTGGTCTTTACATTTGATTAAAAGCATATACTTTTT
This sequence comes from Parnassius mnemosyne, assembly GCA_963668995.1. Classification (NCBI taxonomy): domain Eukaryota; kingdom Metazoa; phylum Arthropoda; class Insecta; order Lepidoptera; family Papilionidae; genus Parnassius; species Parnassius mnemosyne. The sequence continues at coordinate 6,460,789 of CAVLGL010000001.1, read as the reverse complement.
TGCTTTTTAACTCTTCCCACGTTTTGTAAGATATAAGGTTCTTGCGCAATTTCAAATTACACTTTTCCACAATTTGATCTATGAAATGATCATCTTGCCTTTCGATACACTTTTCGGCTTGTTGACGCAATCTTATCAAAAACTTCTCAAATGTCTCTCCTTTTTTCTGTTTTAGCAATCGAAAAACATGCCGCTCATAAACTTTGCTCCGTTTAGGTTGAAAATACTCGTAGAGTTTTTTTTTTATGGCTACTTATAATACATCAACGGTTTCTTTTATCCCAGAGCCACCAAAATGCAATAGCGTAGCTCGTTTCTCGAGTGCTGATATAACTTCAGCTACGTCCAGATAGATTAGTAGAGACCTTTTCCATTTTCCACACCTTATAGCCATAGATGTGCTATCACATTAAAGCTGATAACGGTATCATTATTATTATTATTTTAGGGGTAAACTGAAACAGTTTCTTATATTTTTTTTTCCAATTTAATGCTGGTATTTTAATACCCAAAGTCCAATTTAATGGTAGTAACTTAGTACCCAAAGTCCAATTTAATAGTAGTAACTTAGTACACAAAGTCCAATTTAATGGTAGTAACTTAGAACCCAAAGTCCAATTTAATGGTGGTACCTACCTTAGTACCCAAGTTCCAATTTAATGGTGGTACCTACCTTAGTACCCAAGTTCCAATTTAATGGTGGTATCTTAGTACCCAACTCAATTTAATGATGGTATCTTAGTACCCAACTCAATTTAATAATGGTATCTTAGTACCCAACTCAATTTAATGATGGTATCTTAGTACCCAACTCAATTTAATGATGGTATCTTAGTACCCAACTCAATTTAATGATTGGTATCTTGGTACCCAAACTCAGTTTCATGATAATAATATGTTCCATAACACTCGCCCTTCTCTTTCGGTTTATTTGTTATACCGACTATTTCCATCGCTGTGCCATTTAGGCTTTGGGTAAATTCAATACCTATATTGCGCATTTACCATTATTGATAACTTAGACAGCAATACCCTGAGAAACGCCGTAATATAAGAGATCAAATATTGTTGTACAAATTGCTTCATAATATCATCGGCTCTCCCCTACTTTTAGGCAAGGTGAATCTTGCGTGTCACAGGTTAGGTGCACGAAATAAACCACTTTTTGCATTACCTAAAGTTAAAACAAAAAAATGCCTCAAATAATTTTGTATCTCGTACATGCAAAAAGTTTAACTTAAAATATTGTAAATATTACAAATTTTTCACCTTGAATATGATAGTTGCAAAGAAAATATTGTAAAACTTAATATATAATTGGTAGTATCACTTTGAGTTGTATATATAATGTTACTTTTAACTACTTACTACTTAATGTTTTAATTTATGAATACCATTTAGCTTGTTTTATTCTTTTATATTTTTAATTTTATACAACATAATATTGTGGTTTGCTTTTATTATGTATTAGATATCTGTGGAAACTTCATTGGTTTTTTGGATTACTTTTATATGTTTTATTATGTAATTTATTATAGCACTGTATGTTTCCCTTAAAAAGCAAATAAATAAATAAACAGTATTACTAGTTACCTACTTTGCAATGTACAGAAGTCGTGAAGTGTCTACGATTTTTTGTAAGACTTTTTTGTAACATCTACTATTTTTCCATCAAAAATCTTTTTATATAAAAGTTGTGCTAATGTACAACAAAAACATATGTCTATGTTAAAATAAATCATTATTTTATCATTGCTACATAAAGAAAATAAATTTTAGCACACCATAAGCGTGGTCAAATGCGAACATATATTTTATATAAATTATTAAAATGATCAGAACAGGGGTTAAAAACAATAAATCATAATTCATAATCCACAGTTTTTTTTCCGCGGGTACTCTAGGAATTAATTTACAATTGCAATGCTAATAGTTGCACATTGCTAACCTATTTTTGATTATATCTTTATACTAAATAGTTACTTATCTTTTTCCTCGTCGCCACTTGTAATGTCTGCTATCTTCTCTAACCACTGTAGTGTAACACAGGCTCGGCACGCACTTTAACTAAACAACACGTCTACTCTCGCCCGAGGCTCTCGTGTAACTGACGCGGTGCGCTCGAGACAGTGACTTATATATAAATGTATGTTTGTGTATTTGTGCATGGTAAATTATTAGTAAATAAAACAAATAACAATATTTACTGTATACTACATATAAGCATACACTACACTACTCTTTTCCTTTAATTTTATTTTTTGCACAACTTTATTAAAATTAAAATAGGAAATAATATTACCTCTTGAACAAAGCCATCGAAATGTATTTTAGAATTACAACACGGATTAACGGTTTAATGTGTGTTTAAACATTTGCAGTGCACTAAAGTGCATGCGGGACTACAAACAGTGGATCAATTTACAAAATGTAATTATGATTCCTATTCAATTGGTTTAAAATAATTCTACGTGATAGAGCTACGCTACAGTGCCACTATAGTTGTGGCATAAATTGTTAGGTTCAACCGGGGAAGTAAGTACCATGCTCTCATAATGGAATACCAGCATAGTGCTTCTATGTTTCGTATGATTTTACCGATAAAGGGACTATCTTGTTCTTCACCGATAAAGAGGCTATCTTGTTCTTCATGAGGGCTTCCACGACTTTTACTCTATATGATATATTTTCTCTATATATTTTTATGTATATAGAATCTGATAAAATATTTGACAGATTTGAGAGCGCCGGAAGTCTATTTGTAATAAAAGTTTAGAGATTAATCTATTTTTCTGAAATATTAGTAATATTTTTATTTTTTATTACCCAACGCAAACTCCCGTTTGCGCAACCTACGGGCGTGGCATTCGCAACTACCCGCCAACAACAAAAAAAGCAAGCAACAAAGCAACAAAAGAAAAGAATTTTACTTTTACGTATTACGGCCAGGCGTGATTGTAGACACAAAATTAAACCAATCAAACCAACGCTCCCTTCAACCAAAATTATTTAATTTTTATCAAACACTACGATCGGGCTCGACCGGGAATCGAACCCGGGACCACGCTCTGCTACCACTAATGTTACGGCCTACGGCTGCCCCTACAAGAATCAAATCCTCCGGGGCTCATTCAGCAGAAGACTTCACGAGCAGACGCAGGTCGGGCCCCAATATGGCCACGTGAAATTTCCTATTACAATAAACTATATGGGAGCATACTAGAAAGCAAAGGTACTTACCTGTATCAGGAGCTAACTTCGCTCCAAGGCTTGGGCAGGCCGTGAGTGTGTGTAATGGTAGATAGCGAGTCGTGTACAGTGATGTGTGAATCTGTGGCGACCAGCAGTGGCCGAGTTCCAGGCTGCTCCAAAATGCTGCATCGCTTCAGACTGCTTCAGCGCCGTACCACTTCTTTCTTTAATGTCAGTTATTCAGTCTCTTAGCTTCATTGTACATTTAACTAACTTCAATTCGCCTAATTCCACACTCATCTCAGAATCAAACACGTGATACCTGACACGGCAACGGACAGTAGTTCAAAGTTCAATATTCAATGTCCCGGATTCACTTATCACAAATTATAAATTCGACACAGAATAACACGTCGCACAAGATTCAAAATACGCCTCGTTGACACGCAAATTAATTTAACTAGGCGACCAAAACACAACAAGTCACTAACGCGACGACCCAGTTATAACGATATCCTGCCAATTAACCGGGAGAAGCTCTCAAACAAGGAATGCGCGGCTCGAATCCTAGACCGTATATCTCCTCCACACACGTACACTATTCCGCACTCTCTCACGAGTTAAATATCGCACGATTCACATATCTACGTGACGAAGAAGCACGTACTTCATCTAGCTATCTAGATCCACGACGGGCCCGTGAATTAGGTAAGAGGGCCTGACGGTCTCCCCGCATCGTGGCTGGCGGGGCACCGACCCTTCGCCCACGCTTCGAGCGACTGACTTCCACGCAGCTGCCCCACCTCGGCGTTTATCTCACCTACATACCAAATCAGTCACGGTGGATGGATCAGTTGCCGCGGAGGTGTCTGTATACTCCGAAGTCTCCGTGGCGGTCGTCCCTGTAGCTGTCGATTCCATACTGGTGGTACCGGTCGCCGATGTGGTAGCCTTGGACGACGACGGCTTGCTGCCCGTTCTCTCAGAGCGCGTAACGACCATGCTGTCAGCTGAATTTTTCTTCGAAAAACTTGAGTCTTGAAAACGATTTCCGAGAAGTCTTCTTAACTCGTTGTGGCACTATTTGAAGTCTTCAGGTAATTATTTCACACAACATCCGGCTCGAAGGACCATTAAATGTGCTGTACCTGCACAATTGTGTGCTGGGTTGGTGGAGAATAAAACCGCTGAGATATTTTCTTTCTTCTATATCGATGTTTTTCTTGAGGTAGCTGGCCGCCGACTGTGTCGAGAGACGAAAATCGCCCCTCTTTTATACTACCTCGGCTGGGTCAATACATACGGTGTAAGTATCGTGCAAACGGCGTCGACCAATCAGCGCGAGGCGTGACAGAGCAAGTGACGATGTTAAGTGACCACCTTGCTGAGTCACGTTACATTGTTTACATTAAAGCTAGTTCTACTATACAAGGTGACCACCTTACTGAGTGATTGTTTACCTTAAAACTAATTCTATTATACAGATATAAACACTAAACTATTATTTCCTTATCATGACATAAAATGCTTATATCCTATTTTATGTGACACTATATAATCTTTATTCAATCTAATATAACATAAACGCTTATATCCTATTTAAGTATAAACTCTAAACTGCAATATTTATTCCATTAAAATAACATGTTTGTCTTATTTATGTATTATCCTATCACTATTTGTTTTCACTTGTCCCGCACATCATCTATCATGTGGAAAGCCGTGGAATGTAAATGGAAGTTTAATTTTGTTTTGTTTAGCTATAATTAATTTTTTTCAGCTGAGAAATCTTGAAATTTTCGGTGTTTTGAACAACCTTGTAATTATTTATTTCATTAAATATACTTTGCTTCATTCACTCACACCGCGCTCGGTCGCCATTGTGTGTGAATTACTATATCGTGTGTTTTAAAGCGGTGATAGGCAGCAAAAATATCGATCGCTGTGAAATACTAAATATTCCAAAAACCAAATTTGATGCAAAACTTCAATGGTCCGAGGTAATACCCAGATTTTAATTATACTATATTGTTTCGCTAAAAGTACGTAGGACTTATATACAAATATACTTATACGTACTGGCAGGCGAAGGGTGGAGCGTCCCCCACTAGATGAAGTGACGATATGGTAAGACATGCAGGAAGACAATGGATAAAGGTGGCTCGTGACCGTGCTTTGTGGAGTTCCACAGTAGCAAGTCCACTGCGGAACTCCACAAAGCACGGAAGGGCTGTAATGATGATGATATGTCTTGGACTTTGTGGAGTGATGTACTTCAATGAATGCTACTGGAATTCCTCAAAGAGTAGAACTAGATGTGAAAAGTTTGACCTAGTTTTGTTAGTTATAATGATACCTTACCTCCGGACTTGATAGAGTGAGCTGAAGGTGTTCTTTGATGACTGCTACTTGAACTCCTCGATGAGAACTAGGTGTCCCGATTTTGGACTCGTTTTGTTAGTCATGAATAGACCTTACCTCCGGACTTGATGGGAGTGACTTGAAGATATAATTCAGTAACTGCTACTGGAACTCTTTGCCAAATGGCACTACAATTTACAATTTTTTTATTTTTTCACGATTATATGAGCATTATGCGTCGTGCACTTTTGAATTTGCCAAGCTTTTTTTAAATTGAAATTTGACATTAAATTATCGGAAAATTGGAAATATAGTGGTAATTATAAGATTTTTAGTGAAAACTTGTGTGTAATTAAACTAATTTAAAATTTTACGTTTTTAAAATTTTATATATTTTATAAAAAAATAGGATTTCCCTCCTCTGTCGTGTGTCTTTTTTTACGACAACATACGATATTAGTATGGGTAGTGGATTCTTGTACACCGCCACTATACGGTATCCATATAATATTACTTATTAAAAAATACTTAGTGTGTGATGATAACCGGTAACCCTTTTTACTGGTAACACGGTAATATTTAAATTATTATTTGAGGACAGATGTATATTTGTCACCATTTCTTGTATAAAAACGTTACGATTTATTTGTGTGATCCTGTCACGGTAAGTATAAAATATATTCAATAATAACTTTCGTAATAAATTCTTATACAAAGCCGTACCCGTACAGTATCGATAACCTGAGTGCACTCGTTTCGTATTTCAAATAAAGTGACGTACTTTATAAGATACGCGTATATTTTATCGGTTACCTTGATGCGTTCTGTGATTTATATTTGTTCGTTGATATCGTCTTATAGTATACAATACCAAGTAATATTTCATTATTGATGTAAAACATCTATTGGCGTGCCTTTGCAGTACTACTCGTATGCCGTGAAGGCATAGGGCCATAGGGCATGACTCTTTCTTATGCCGTCATATCGTATGCATTTCATATTAACTGGTCGTAACCACGGTTACTTATCATGAAGTACCAGGTTTGAATTTGGGATCAGGCCAAATTCAGTAATTTGGATTTCCTGTTAGGAATTTTCAGTAATCAGGACGTTGGTGGTATTTTACCCTCGTGCCTTAGAAAGCACGTAAAGCTGATGGTCCTGCGTCTTATCTCTCTGTTGTCATGCTGGATACCCATCGAACTGTGAGAGTGAGGAAATAGAGAGTGCGCTTGTGTTTGCGCATATACTCGGACATATTAATTCTGTTCTGCGCAGATGGCTAGTCTTCATAGATACTGGCCGCCGTGGTCAGGGGTGTCACTTCCACTATGGAAGGTATGGAGCACTCCATACCTCAAGTTTTTCAAGGTATGGAATTCCATAGCTGAAATTAGGAAATAAATCGCATATTACTACAAACCCCATATAAATAAATCGCAAGCCCTTAAACCTCAATACCCCACATCTTATAGTTCAATAAATAAGTTGAGTATATACACTGCAAACTCTTAAACCTTAATACCCCACGAGTAATGCGAACAAATTTGAAAATCGCGCCACCATTTTCCATACCTCAGATTTTTACAAAGTGACACGCCTGGCCGTGGTCAATATTCGGTCTGGACAACATTATTATATGATGGCTTATATCGAGCAGTAGACTGCTGACGAGCTCTTTTTAGAAGATATATTTTCTCTTAAGTTAATATTCTTCTTCTTCATTATCCCATTTTGGTCTATTGATGGCCATGGGCCTCTCTTTTTGCAAGATAGATTAACCAGAATCGTCACGTTTGGCAAGCAAGAAATGGAGAAGCGGGGCGAAATAATAATTTAAGAATTAATTCCATTAGCAAACTTTATCGCTGTTTTTAGAAAATTTTATATATAATTAAGAAAACTTGTGATTGACATGGCAAAACGAGGCGTGCTCCTTATATATAATGTAAAGGAAAACGTTCATTAGCTTTATAAGTCAATCTCTTATTGAATGACAAAGAAAACTTCCACTCGAATGTTTCTTTTTATTTCATTCCTTTCTTAGAATAATGATCGTCTGTGTTTCTCAGATTTTATTTTATAGTTGTACTTTTAAACTTGTATAAAGCTTGACTATTTTTTCTTTAGTAATGGTTTCGTATGATTGTACTTTTGCTAGTGTTAAGTAGTAATAAATTGATCATTTATTATATAAACTTATTTAAAAAAAAGCCAGAGGTTTTGATTATTTTCCTGTCTAAAAAAAATACAATACGAAAAAGGCTTAGTACGAGTATATTTGAACATATTACTGGCTGGTTATAAAAGTCCCTTGGTGTTAAAAAAATATGTTTCAAATTTAAATTTGGTCTGAGGCTGTTTTTTAAAGAATACACGCCTTTTGTGGCGCTTACTCCCAAAAGTTAATATCGTCTCTAAAAAAATGTTTAGTAATTTTTGATTGAAGCATCTCATTTCCTTGACATTTCAAAGTATTGTAATTAATGTTTAGCGGTGTCGAAAATGGTATATAAAGTGATAATGGCCAGCAATTATTGCGATGCTTGTGGAGGGTTGCAGTCAATGCTTCGTGGCTCTGAGGGTAAATGTGAGTTGTTCGACAGTCCAAAAGACCTGGCCGCGCTATCAAGAGACCGGTTCTCTAAAGAGAAGGTCATGTACTGAACCACAGAATTATTGTTTTCTGGTGATTAAAGCGTCGAAAAATCCCAAATCTTCGTATGTGGACCTCAAGGACAACCTCGATGAAGTAAGAAATGTGCAATTTAGTCAAAGGACGATCAGCAATAGGCTTTTTCGCTGCTAATATATGGAGCCATCACCCAACCCACGGCCCCAAGTTACTCCGTGAACACCCAGTTGCAAGGCATAGCTTCTCTCGAAATTGTGTGTCATGGACTCAAGAAGACTTTATTATTTCATTTGTTCATGCAAAGATAGGTAAATTATTATTCTATTCTTTCACCAAACTACAATCAGTTCGTCGGCGAGTAGGGATAAAGTATTGGTACATTGGTATATAGGGTACGGGAACTTTGCAAACCGATAATGAGCAACTGTCTCTCACTATCCCACGACAAGTAAAAACATAAGTGTGCAGTCAATTAAATATTCGTGAATTAATTATCGCGTTTCAATTGCAACTACAAATGATTTGTTATATTTACGCGAACACTACACATTTTTAAATAAAACGAATTTTACGGATTTTATCGCGTATATTAATCTATTTTTATATTCCCGACGTTTCGGGTGCTTTCCAGCACCCGTGGTCACGGGGGACTGAGGTGTTTGACGTCCTGCTGTCATAGTTAGCCCGGCTACCTTCAGTTTTTTAATATTAATTTTTGGTCCGATTTACGCAGAATGAGCTTACAGTATCTTGAAGTCTAGCAGTGGTATACTTGGGTTTGGATTTGATTTTATTAATTATGGGATCCCAAGCAGATGGCAGCACCCATCCATCTTCTCTATTGAAATTAGGATGTTTTTTAATTTCAATAGCCTCGCGAATCATCGTTGGGAGGAATCGGTGTTCTTTTGCGAGGATTTGTGGTCTATCAAATCTAATGTAATGGCGGGGACGATCTTGAACATGTTCACAAACTGCAGACTTCCCGATACGTCGGTGCTTCACGTCAGCTATATGTTCTTTAACGCGGGTTTTAATAGATCTTTTTGTTTGTCCTATGTATCATTTCCATTTTATATGTGGGCACCCATGGCTGAAGTGTCTATGAACGGTGGGCATTCCCCTTTGTTGCATATAATTTGAGTCTTATGGCAAATCAATAAATCTGAAATTGCATTTATCGACGTTCAACCGCACACGCTCTGCACCCGCCCCGCTACGCCCTACGCCCGCGCTTTTTATACAATTTCAAATTTATTGATTTGTCATAAGACTCAAATTATATGCAACAAATTTCAAAGCGAGTTAGACTGGGGTGCTAACGCGCGTGGCGTTCGCGTAGTGGGTGCGTGCCGTCGGAACGCACCCTTATGATTCTTAAAGGAAATAAAGAAACACTCTTGCATTTTTTTACAATTTTTCCACAGTCGTTCTGATGATCTGATATTTGAATTTGTAGAACAAATAAATTTATGCATTAGTAGAGGGACGTAGAACTTAAGACAATTTAACAACACACACTCTTGCGAACCGGTGTAGACGAAGAAACTTTAAGAAAGACTTTTCGACATCTACATTTCTCCTCTATTAATAATCAATATACAGATGTGTTGTCACCCCTGAGGACTAAGATGGAATGCCTCGTTACTCTACACTCACCATACGAAACACAACAGTATTAAGTTAAGCTGCTAGTTTACGCTAGTATTTTGTAAGAGCGTAGTCCTTCCCCGTTCGAATCAACCTATTCGTGCGACAACCGTAATATAGCTGCAGCGTAGTTCTACCAGGTAAAAAATTATGCTAGATATCTATTTGATTGAATATTAAAATTAATGCTCAACGTGATACTTTAGCACGTAGATCCACACATTAGATATAATCTCGAAATTTTCTTTTTTTATGTACAATAAGGCTAACAAACGATAACTAAGTATATCTGATGGTAAGTGGATGCTGTAGCCCATAGATACCTACATCTAACCTTGATTAAGGATCAAAATGTAGATACTTTGCCACCCCTGAAGGCTAAGACTGGATGGGTCTTCGGTTCTCTACATTCACCATATGAAACACATAATCATTGAGGTTCTATTTTACGCTGGTTTTTCTGTGAGCGCGCGATCCTTCCCCGGTCAACTCTTTCCTGCTGCAGCCATAATATAGCCGTAGCTCTACCACGTTAAAAATTAACGAGAACTCGAAATATTGAGTACAATTGACAAACATGGGGTAGAATATAAAAGCTCATTCATGTGTACTTTCATTTGCAGCAATTTCATTACACACACAATAGAAACGACTGACGCTGTAGAACTCACTTTGTCATTTCTATTGTGTTTCATATTCTTTTATAACTGGCACGCGCTATTCACGGTTGCTATTAATATAAATGAATTAAATGACTCCTATATAAACAGGCATAATTAATATTAAATTCTAGAAACAAAACAAAGAGAACGATGGAGCAATAAGTCTTTAAATTTGTTTGTTTATCGTATTTAATTAGCGTGCTACCGCTGTGACTACGAAATTAAAAGGTTCTGAATTCAAATTCACTGTCTTGACACACTCGTGTTACTGCTTCATCAGTCCTTAAATTCCATAGCTGGAAGTAGATTCGTCCAGTTGTTTTAACCCTTCACTCTTCTCTTTAAGACCAACAGTGTTATAGGGAGGATTTGCCTCAAGCATCACGCTTGTTGTTGGCGATGCTTTACGCCTGAAGCAAACTAGGTTATCATATCACGATAGATTTAGTATAAACTGAGGTTAGAACATAACACTGTTTATTGGAAACCACAAAAGCTTTTAAGCGTTTCCATCAACCGCCACGGAAGGTAATAGAGTGGTTAAAGCGATTAATTGTCTAACAGAATCATCATATTTAAATACAGCATGATAAGTCAGTAAATATACGTGTATATAGTATTTTTAAATATAGGTACATGTTTAACATAATACGAGTATGTGGCATTCTAATGCAATTGACACTAATATCTCAGAAGGCGGCCTAACAAATAATTCTAGTCCAGAGTATTTCCTAATATTATATTATAACGTTACACATAAGTTTTTTGGCCGTAATCTTTCAATAAAGATATTTTATTATGTCTTCAAAGTTCTTAAATTACATGCAAATACAAAAAAAGGCAATAATTTAAATTTTTAAATTAAATTGAATCAATTTAGTCATCACCCAAGAGCTGCTGCGTCGTCCAGTATCAGAATATTGGGAAATTAACATAAGAAAATAAAATTCTGTTTGTCCAACTTCTTTCTTCATTTTATTGCAACGGGATAATAATTGTCGTGAGACTACATGGAATAACCACGATGCAGCTACAATATTATGGTAGCAGCGCGAATGATTCGCTTGACTGAGGTAGGATCAAGCTCGCACAGAATACCAGCGTACCAACATAAAGCTGACTTTCTTCGTATCGTGAATGTAGATAACTGGACATCTTACTTTGCGGTAACGAGACATTTTATCTTAGACTTTAAAGATAACGCGTCTTTCTGAAATATTTTGTTGTCTATAGGCGACAGTGTCTACTTACCAAGAGGTGGGCTGGACTAATTAACTTTATTTACTATAAAAATTATAAGTATTTTTTTTAAACTTTTTTTAAAATGTTTTATTAACACTCCACGAATTTGCTCCTTTTTAAAATTTGTGCCTAATAAATTTGATTAGAAAATTGATTAGAACCACGATTTTATAGATAAAAAAAATATTTGTACAATATAATATCAATGTTATGCCTACATAGCATAACATCCGAAGTAGGTCAGTGAAGGATCGCTATCAAATTGTTCTCCGTACATCGATCTCGCGGCTTCTAACAACTTTGAGGGCAACCCAGCTTTTTGATTTAAAAATGTTTACTGTCAAAGAACCCTACACTCAAGGAGTTGATAATGTCGGCGGGAATGGTTTTTGTGCTATGCATAAAACAGCTTTTCCTTTTTTCTTTTTTAAAAGAAAACGTTACCCCCCCACACTTGGATTTTCTCCTGTATCGTGGAAGCAGTTTACATTCATATATTGCACAAGAACACATATCCAGGCCCGGAACAATTACTTCTAAGCCATACAATTACTTGATGCCGTGGCCCATAGATATCTATATTTACCCTCAATTAGGAATTAACATGCAGATGCGTTGTCACCCCCTCATTTCCAGTTTAAAAGGTCTCCGGTTCCCTACAATCACCATACAAGACTGAAGTGTATGCGATTTAAATGAAAGGAACGTATTACCGGAGAATTGATTTATTACTGACTCATTATTTCGAAGTACCTGTGTGCATGTATATCATTCCCTTCCACATTAATTTGAGAACCTAATAACAACAAAAAGTATAATTTATAATTTTACAATTTTCTTTTCTGTTTCGGATACTTGTGCACACCTCTTCAACAAATGTAGTGTATGAGATTTAAATAAAACGACCGTACTGCCGGAGAACTGATTTATTGCCGACTCATTATTCCGAAGTACCTATGCGCATATACATCAGAAACACAGCAGTATTAAGCTGCTATTTTATACTGGTATTCTGTGAGAGCGTAGCCCTACCACGGTCGAGCCGACCCATTCGTACTGCAACAATAACATAGCTACACCATGGCTGGGGTGGGATTGTAATCAAGTACTGACTTTTTTTTTATGGGATAAGGGTGACAAACGAGCACACAGTCCACCTGATGGTAAGTGGTTGCTGCGGCCCATAGATATCTACATCAATCCTCTATTACAAATCAAAATGTAGATGCGTTGTCCGTGAGGACCAAGATGGAATGCCTCATTTCCAGTAAAAAGGGCCTCCGGCCTGCTGCACTCACCAAGCGAAACGCAGAGGCAAACCTCTAGTTCACGCTGGTTTTCTGTGAGGTCGTGGTACCACCCCGGTTAAAGCCGGCCCATCCGTGCGACAGCAAAAGCTGCCGCATGGCTCTACTACTGTTAAAAATTATGACTTGTAATAATTAAAGAAAAAACTGCGATGGTATACATTTAGTTTCTAGGGGCTCTTAGAAACTATAGATATAATGAGCTGTGGCAGTTTTGAACTAATACGTATCGTTTTACTTTATCTTTATTTACATAATTTTATACGTAGTAGAGCCATGCTGCGGCTATTATAGTAGTATAGTTGTAGCACGAATGGGTCAGCTCGACCGGGGAAAGACCACGCTCTCACAAAATACCAGCGTAAAACAGCATCATGACACTGCTGTGTTTCGAATGGTGAGTGTAGAGAAACGGAGACCCATTTTACTGGGAAAGAGACATTGCATCTTAGTCCTCACGGGTGACGACGCATCTGCATTTTGATTTTTTATTGAGGACAAATGTAGATGTCTATGGGTCACAGCAACCACTTACCATTAAGTGGACTGTGTACTCGTTTGTCACCCTATCCTATAAAAAAACATCTATACGCGTGTTTGCCACTAACCTCTCCTAAACGGCTGGTTCAGCAATGGACATAATATAAAATGGCCATATGTCTGTTACACTAACGGTAACCCATCTAGGTAGGTACCAGTCTCTTAAATATTTCTGACCTAGCTAACCATTACGTATTTCTGAAAGTACTAAGCATAACATACAATATATCATATTAATGATTCGCTTCTTAAAGAAAATATTTATTAAGTTGTGGGAGACCGTAATATTTTAAGGAAGACTTCCGAAAATGTTCAATAGGTTAACTTCACACCTAATGAATGAAATAACTTTGAAAAAATAAAATGTCGCTCCGTTTAGGATAACGTTAAAAAGTAATATAGGAAACAATTCTATCGTCTAAAGATACGTAAGCTATCGTATAAAGAACCGGAGCAGAATCAGAGCACTGCATTCGGGCACATAAGCGACGAAAATAGTCTTTTAGAATAAAACAACGAATCTGTTATATATGTTACCGTCCATTTTATTACGTAGCACTGTTTCTAAAATATTTTCAAATCAACAAAATCCGGAATAATCTGATTGATTAATAAAATGGTGGGAATTTTACGTTCTAATTCAGTGGATCGATCAACTCAGATGTTCTAGGTTACATTCATAGATGGGCGGAAGCATTAGGTTTCAAAGGATAGAGGCCTTGGCCGTTAGTCTGGACAAAGAAAAGGCCTTCAATGGCGTTTTAACATCAATACATATAGGACATTCAGAAAAATTGCGTTTGTCCCAGCAGGATATAACGCAAAAACTGACGGAGCGCATAGATGACATGCAGCAGAGAATCGCTGCTTGGAGAAAGCGGATTCGGCAATATACCGAGAGGTTAAGGCAATTCAACCAGAACCGTCTCTTCCAGAGGTTAGAAGAGGCTCTATGAATCATTGGAGCGACCAATGGTCGGGAACGGGCCCAGCACCGAATCAGGCCGACACTGTCGCATTCTGGCACAGCCTGTGGTCAGAGCCCGTAAACCACAGCGAGGGCCCTTAGACGGAAGTTGCGGCGAGTCAGTGTGCGAGTGTTACACCCATAGATCCCGTCAACATAACGCCGGATGACGTAGCTGAGGCGGTCCGTAGGGCCCCGAACTGGAAAAGTATAGAAATCGATGGACTGCATCACTACTGGCTGAAGAGTTTCGTGGTGTGTCACGCGGTGCTTGCCCGAGAGTTTCAAGCGGCTCTCGACCAAAAGTCACTCCCGAGCTTCTTCACTACTGGGATAACTCCTTTCGTTCCTAAAGACCCGAGCAAATAACGCCGCCTTACGTGTTTACCCATCATTTATATGACACTGATATCCATTTTGAGTACGCGAATCATCCGTCACCTGAATTTAAATCAGGTAATGTCGCAAGCTCAAAATGGACGCCGTCGTGGAACCAAGGAACTACTCCTCATTCTAGCGGTCATTGGCAAAGTGGTTAAACGCAACCGTCGGAACTTCTCCGTCGCCTAGATAGACTATAGAAAGGCATTAGACTCGTTGTCCCATACATGGTTAAAGAGGGTCCTCGAGCTGTATAAGGTTGACTGTACAGTAAGACACTTCCTCTGGAAGTGTATGGGGCAGGGGAGTACAATCCTTTGTCATCTAGGCGAGCGGATGACGTATGCGGAAAGCCGCATAAGGATAAGAAGGGGTATTTTCAGGGCGACTGGAGGACTCCGGGAGGGGATTTCAGCTTCGGAAAGGAAGTACAAAAGTGAACCATCTTTTCTATATGGATGATCTCAATTTTTTTGCCTCCAGTCGCTTTCATCTTTTGGAATTGCTCAACATCACCTGTGATTTGTAGTAATTCTATTAGAATGGAGCTGAGGATGGATAAGTGTGCGGTCCTTCATGTTGAATGGAGAAGGGTTGCTAACTCTAAGGGCATAGACTTATCTATGCCCATCAACATAAAGACCCTTTCAGAGGTTAAAACATACCAATACCTGGGTATGTCACAGAACATTCGTATAGATGACGCGGGTATGAAACAGTTTGCGATGTGTTTTATGCACGCCTGGCTAAATTGCTTAATAGCCTTTTATCCGGTGTGAATAAGAAACAGGCATTTAACGGTTGGGTCATGGCTGTTCTCATATATACCTTTGTCATATTTAGGTGGACACAAACTGATGTTAACGCCCTGGATAGAAAAGTCCGCACTACTATGACGTCCCATATGATGCATCATCTGAGATCGTCGATTATGAGGCTGTACTTGCCGCGGATACATGGTGGGCAGGCTTTTCAAACACACTGTCCACTTGATGTTAAGTGCATGCTGTGGCCCACATATATCTAATTCTATCCTCGATTAAGAATCAAACTGCATATGCGTTTTCACTCCTAAGGACTAAGGTGGAATTCCTCGTTATCAGTACGAAGAGTCTCCGGTTCTCTACATTCACCATATAAAACACAAAAGCATTAAGCTGATATTTTACGCTGGTATATTGAAAGCGTGGTTCTTCTTCATTCAAACCGACCTATATTGTGGCTGCAGCATGGCTCAACCACGTAACTTTCATGAAGCTCGTGTTTATGAAGCGTTTGAACAAAACCAAGGTTTTAAATTATGCGCCATATATGTCTGCTGCATAGAGTCGGCTTAAAGACCAAGATTTTTATAGCCCAGAAAATAAAACACTGACTGTAGGAACATATTTTATAAGTAACCAAAGATATTAAGTAAGATTGAGAGATTACGTGATTATTGGAGCCATACGCAACACTCCCGATGTGACCAGTGATTTAACGGTAGTCATCTTAACAAGATTAATATAGTTCTCTAAAACGACAAGGCGCCGGATAGAGATTTAGTTAAACGTGATCTACTGAAAGCGGCTAAAGGTACGGTAATTGAAGTCCGTTACTCCGAGTCTTTTATTGAATTCAATCCATCACGGCAGCACTTCACCAAATTAATAATACTCGTCGGGAATTTATAAAAAAAGATTTTTTTTAAATTAACCTCGAAAAGATCGTATAATTTATTTTATTAATGTCTAAATTTATAATGCTTTTCTAATAGGTCTACTACACCTATGTTTCCAATGTTTAATATACGTGTTATTATAAGTGTATGTAATATGTGTCATTATACCTATGACAAGCAGTGGCAGTGTCAGTACTACCTAATTTCGTCTCGTAGGTTTCGTAAGAAGCGAAAGAGCAGACCAGGAAAGCTGTGGTTGCCAACCCACCATCCAAGTGTGGCAACTATGACAAATAACCCCTTATGAGGGAATCTATGGGGAGACCTATATTTAGTGGTGGACTTTGATAGGCTGTAATGAAGATTATACTTATATCTCAAATATTTTTTTATAGAAAAAGGGTGACAAACAAGCACACAGTTCACCTGATGGTTAGTAGTTGATGTGGCCTATCTATCCTGGATTTCGAATCAAAATTCAGATGCGGTGTCACCCGTGAGGACTAAGATTGAATGCCTCGTTTCCAGTAAAAAGTGTCTCCGGTTCTCTACACCCACGTGAGAGCGTGGTCCTTCACTGGTCGAGCCAACCCATTCGTGCTACAACTTTACTACTAATATAGCTGTAGCATGGCTCTACCACGTACAAAAATCTGCGTGATCCCTCAGCGTTCGCGTCTATTGCGGACGATTTAAGCAGTGTGGTTGGTGACTCTTCTCTTGGTGACTATAAAACTTAAATTATACAGATTGTTCCTTGGCGCAATGGCTTAGCATTGAGCTGCGGCGCTAAGGGGCTGCGTGTTTGAATCCCGCTCGTAGCAAGTATTTGTATGGCTTAAATGTAATTTTCCGGGTCTGGGTGGTTGTCCTATGTAATTTATGTTTGTAAACTATCTCATCGATACAGGAGAAAATCCCATTATAGAGTAACATTTTTTTAAACATATTGTAAAATATACAGTATACTATATTATTATACAGTTTACTAGTACACTAAATTTCAAAGTTACTTACACTAGGGAATATACGGTATAAAATACGAAAAGAACCATCCACGGACATAAATCACAGATCGCAATAAAGTAACCGATGAAATACGTATATCTGACAAACTACGTCACTTCGCTTGAAATAAGACGCGAGTATGCCCTTAAGCCTTCCAGATGTTGCAATTTTACTGCCAAACCTGAAGACATAAATTTACCAGCTCCTCGTTCTTAGACTTGAACTTTGTTTACTAGTTTGTTTCTAAATTGTCAATAAAACTCATTGCTTTGCCGCCCCATGGTGCTCTAGTTTTATTTGCATATACGGTTACTTTTTAAATTTCAACCCAAAGATTTCCCTTGATCGTTTCCTATATAATTTTATAAACATAAATTGCACATTATTGAGTTGTTCCCAAGCGAGATTTGAATCCACGGTTAAGCGTTTAGTCACTGCGCCACTGCTGCCACTATCCTGCATGGTGGACCCTATATTATCATCCCGTGGGTGAACTATAGAGGTGACAAAAGGAAATGTAGCAGGAGATAAGCAGCGTCGATCGTCTCTACAACCTTTAGGTACATCAAGGCAAAACCCATACTGACTGTACTACGTTGCTACTGAAGTTTTTGGATTAACAATTTTATATATTATTTTTATTATTATTTTGTCATCTTTACAACCTTCCCAGTTTGAATTTTGGCAAACTCGGTACACTCCTAACAAAAAACTCAACCTAGATTTTAACAAGCAACATCATGAATGTTCATTTTAAATTAGAAATGTGTGCATATTTTCTTTCAATTTTTCATTCGTAGTATGTTTCCTATTGCTCCATTTTTAAATCATACATCTCTCTACTGTATAATTTTCCGCAGATATTTGCAGAAAACGTCAAAATAAATACATTTGCGAGAGAAATTTCCTCGTTGAAACAACCCAGAACACGCTCATTGGCTTTGAAAGCCAATGTTTGTAAGAGCTCGTAGCTGGCTTCGTTAATGAAACGCCGAGAATTATATTCTTTCCATTTTATTTTATTTTACTACTTGAGCAAAGATCGAATTATGTCAAAAAAGTTAATTATTATTTTTGATTTCTATATATTAAAAACGCTTTTTTGCAATTCTCATTTTCCCCGCGTCCTTTGGAACTTAACGCGACAAGATAGAAATTATTATTTTTTATGTGCAATTTTACGGTGTAGAAAAACATTGTCTGCATAAAAATGTAAGAAATTAAATTAATAAAACAAAATGTTTTTAATAATAATTTATTAAAAAATATTTGGATCACATTTGTAATCTGTCGACACCATTAAACTAGAACAGGTAGTTTTTCCAAAGAGGACGATGATTAAGCGTATAATATAGGCGATCTCGAATAATCGTAAACGTTTATCGGATTATATATATATATATATATATATATATATATATATATATATAATGGGGGTTACTTCTTAGGCATATAAAGACTATTGTCGTCAAAATCTAAGCAATGGACCAGTGTCAATGTTATCTATAGATTGTTTGATAATTTTAGGTAGTCTTGTACTCAGAGTTTTGTAAATTAATTAGCAAAGAATAGTTTTCGTCAGTTTTATCATAGCATATTGAATAAATTTATAAGAAATATGTTAAAGTTCACAGCACTGGTAGTTTATGTGCTCGCTAAGTAATATTTAAATATGTCGGAAACATCGGGAATATATCAGAAGGTTACTTGTTAAAAATAATAATAGTGTGAGAGGTGACTGACGATGATCAACTTGCTCTACTGCTTACGCAATTAATCATTATCAGCAATATAACAGCGTACTGAACTATGAATTCAGTATAGAGTAATTACCGTGCGACCATACCGTAATATTTCCCTGTCACGATTACACAGTAATGTAACATGAGGGACGTAATTACATGATAATACTAAAGTATCAAACCAACAGCAACACTAACCATCTCGTCGTAACACAGAGCAACCTCTCAGCAACACCATATCCTTGCCTGCACTAGAAGAATTACTACAACGGACAGAACCACGATACTAGCATACGAGTCTTAGCACTCGTCCAATGACTTAGGCGGAATCTCTCGCGCACGGCGCCTGCACTGAACATTATACTGCACAAACGAGTGAGAGTTTCACGATATACCCTCAATTCTCTACCACGCCACTCGCTCACTCTCCGATAAGCGACGCGCCAATAAACAAGTTTTCTTCTTTGATTTTGTATTTAATAAACCTAGCAAGCTAACAGCATAGCAAAGTGGCGAAGCAATCAGCTTTGTAAGCGGTTTCTAACGGTTGCCGTTGAGCAATCAGTTTCAAAATAGGAGGTTCAGATGCTTGCATGATCAGTAATCGATTGCTGAAAACAGCATTTGAAAATTCGAAACCGTTCTCGAGATAATCATGGGACAGACGAACAGACGGACAGGCGGACAGACGGACAGACATCGTGAAATCAATAAGTGACTTCGCAAGCTTCGACACTTAATAAAATAAAAGCAGATAAAAGTTTAGTATGGAGAGTGACTACTTCTTGCTTAAATCACCGCTTGCATTCGTCTGGGCATGCTAGCGAGTATATTATTTATGGTTTCTTGTGAAATACGTTACCTTTTAAATCTAACTTCTTTAGCTCTCAAATAGACCGGCCAGCTGCACTGATCTCACTCATTGCCTCAGAACGTCCCAGACATGCTCTATGGGATACAGGTCGGGACTTCGAGCTGGCCAATCAAAAGGATGAATTCTAACCTATAGCATATACGCTTTCACATCGCAGGACCGGTGGGCGCGAGAGTTATCATCCATAAAAATTGAGTTTTTGCCACGAGTGGTCAATGCGGATTGTGCATAAGGATTTAGAACTTCCGTTAATTAATTATAATTAAATTAATTATAGCTAAACAAAACAAAATTAAACTTCCATTTACATTACACGGCTTTCCACATGATAGATCATGTGCGGGACAAGTGAAAACAAATAGTGATAGGATAATACATAAATAAGACAAACATAAATAAGACAAACATAAAAAATAGATTCAGTTAAAAAATTATATTTTTAAAGTTATCGTGCTTACCCTTCCATGCGGGCTTGATAAATCTACACCATGAGCCACCAAAACCAATTTTTTATGTAAAAATAGTAATTAATCGATTTGAAAAAATTAATAACTTCAACAATAATTTATCTTTCTGATAATGTACTTTTTATATCATTTATATGTTCAATACTCGAATAATAAAGAATACCAGTAGCAGTCAACGAACTGCTACTGGAATTCTTTGACAAATGGAACTATTATTTACACATTTTTTTTCACGATTATATGAGCCTTATGTGTCGTCTAATTTTGGATTTTCAAATTCTTTTTAAATTGAAATTTGACATTAAATTGTAGGATAATAGGAAGTATAGTAATAATAATAAGGTTTTTAGTGAAAACTTGTGTGTAATTAAACTACTTCAAAAAGGAGAATGAGATTTTTGGGCCTGAAGCTAATTAATTGGTTTATACTTTAAAAAATTGGCTATATATTTCTTAAGTAAAATACAAAAAAGTAGCTCGTTTTACAGCCTAGATGTCTAAAAAACAATAAAATAATAAATAAGTTAGAAAATCGATTGTAGTGTATTATTTATGGCAATAAATCGATTACCATAAAGAATACACCAGTGAAATTCTCGTTTCTGAACGTTATCTTCCAATAGATGACTTCTCATTTTGAAACTTAACTTGACAGTTCAACCTTTAAACTATTTATTTAAAGAAAAAGAAACGAGCGCAATATAGTCGATTCTCGATTAAATAGAGCATTTTAATATCTATTTTCGCTTTTATTTCTGTGTTAACTAGGGATATAAAAAAATTGGGTACATATCTGCAAAATAATAATAAAAAATACAAAACATCAAAATTCCGAAAAATTAAAAGTTACATAACCACAGCTTTCTTGGTGATTTTATACTGTTCCTGCTTTTATATCTTTAAGTAATTATAGTGAAAAATAGCCTGTTACAGTGTAATAACAGTGAAAAATAGCCTATTACAGTGTAATAACAGTGAAAAATCACCTGTTACAGTGTAGGTAATAGATAATCTCGCTTTTACTTAATCTACAATAACTCAGCTCCTAGATTGACAAATCTTGCCAGATTTTCAGCTATGAATTGTTTATATATACGCTTTCATATGGTCCTACTTTCATATTGTTAACACTTGGGCCCAAGAATGTATGGAGACGTCTCCTTCTCCTTTACGTATAAACATGTTATACGTATTTTTTAATGCTCTTGAGGTATGCACAATTGGATTTACCAATATTTTATATTGCGATGGGATAGTTTTCTAACTACGAGGTGTTAGAATTTTTTTTACGCCTAGGCGATAATTATGGTTAGGTACAACCATTTTACGAAATAGGAGCGCTTGCAGAGCTGTGTTTCGTACTGAAGACAGAGAGCCAGTATAATTATGGGCTGTGAGGCATTCCATCACAGTCCTCAGAGATGGTAACGCATTTAAGCCTTCTTTATTTAATGTTAAATGTAGTTGTCTATAGACTGCAAGCACTTAGCTATTTCTACATCATACCTATTTCTGATGCCAAGCAGCAGTTCATGCACTAATATATTTCGGTCGAAAGGGTGCAGACAGTCGGTATGATTACAAGCTGTGAGGCATTCCAGCTAAGTTCTCAGAGCTGACAACGCTTTTATAGCTTTCTTTGTTTAAGGCCGGTTTCAGGTTTTGTTCAAGGTGGTAGGACTCTTTAATCTAGGATTCCGTCTGGGTGTGTACCATCCTCTTGCTATTTCTGTGGTAAAATACAAAGCTTGTACTGCTGTGTTCTCACTACAGGCTGTGATGCATCTTAGTTTTCGGAGGTGACAACATAACTGTAGACTTCTTAGTTTAGTTAGCTGCAGGTGTCCACAGACTGAAGTAGCCGCTTGCCATTAGGTGGACGATTAGTTTGTTTGTCACTTAAGTTTTATAAAAAAAGTTCTAAATCATTAATATTGAATGAAAAGAGAGCCCACTATTGAACGTAAACTTTTTTGTTTACAGGCTGATGATAAAAATGAGGCCGCTTTAAGTAATTTTCCTCTATCAGCTTCCCCCAAACAATTACACTTTAGTTTATGGTAGTAAAGGTATTCGTTAAAGCGGCGATGTGGATCAAATGCGGATATTGTCTTGGAAATTGTGATTGCACCGGAGATGAGCTACCGCCCTCTGATGCTAGAACTATACATTCTTGTGTACATATAGCCGCTAATATTTATTCAGTTTGCTGCACTAAAGTTTATTTTTGAAGTGAAAACTTCTTGAGCCAAGTTGGGCACTTTAGGGATAGGAAAAACACTAAACACTGAATGTCATGCTCAGATACATATATACAGATGTGTGTGTGTGTATTTTCTAGGAAAAACAAGTCCAACACTAAATAAAGGGCACTAAAGCCAAACTAGTAGTTTTTAGAATTTCGGTCTGTCTGTCTGTGTATTCACAATTCACGCAAAAAACTACTGGACATATTTATAAGAAGTTTTGTGTTTTGTATGGAAGAAGTTAGTGACTAGTTTTATCTTACTCTTACCAGGTCGTCACCCTAACTTGTGTGCCACTCGAAAACATTTCTTTCCCATCGGTTGTCGCCTCTACAATCTATATAGACGGTTCAGTGCCAATTCTGCTTACTGATCCATTGGTCTATGGGGTTTTGTTAGTTACATGCTAAAATAACCAAACGAAACATTTGACAAAAATATATAACATAAAAACGTAATACTTCGTTAGTTCTAATAATATTATTTACTGTGTTAGCACTTTGTTTGTAAACCTGATAAATCCAGGTTTTAGTTTCTAACTAGCAAACAAGAAATAGGATGAAAAACTATAGTTCTATTTACTAGTTAGTGGGCGTCATTGTATGTCTTCATGGTGGATATTAAAAGAATAGTAATCGCTTTTAGATATTTTTAATTTTAAGATTAAGCAAGAGGGTGTGATGATTTATAGCGTGCAATATTTTTTAAACCAGCATTTCTACGTAAATTTATTCGTCAACATCACGCTTACCAGGCGGGTTGGCGCAACCGCAGTTTTTTATTTTATTATCGTTATTAGAAAGATATTGTTGCCCATCTCCTGATTTGTTTCCCTCTGTTGCCTATACACCTACGATACTCGCGGGACCATATGAGGTAGTGGACATTCTTACATCGACACTACACAGTTACTTTTTTCTAATTAAAAAATCGTTACTAACTTTACAATACTTTTAATGATTCTGCGCAGAAAAATTAAATTTATGGTTCTAAATTAGGTCTTCACATGTGAAATTGGTGAACTGGCCATTTTGATCTCAAATATCTGGCGTTTTGTTAAGAATTCCAGATTCAAATTATTTCAAATTTAGGCTTATGTATTTGTGTTTTAGAATTAAGTGATTTATTTGTTTCCGCGCCTTTTACATCGTTCTGTTCACAATATGCAAAACTTAAAATATCGCGTTATTTACGAATAAAAGTTCCACTGTTGCATCAGCACTGCAGAAACATCTCGTAGGATTTATTATTTATATGTGTAAAATTTTTCGTTCTGAAAATTATGTCCTACAGAAGAAACCCTGTGGACATCTGGTGACCCTAGTCGACAATGAAGAATTAAAAGTGAGCTTGGAAACGAATCAGATTTAGCAGCAGGCTTTGTTATGAGTGATAAAACAATTATAGTTAACTTGAAATAAGTTGAAATAATGAAAAAGCAATGTAACTTGTGATGAAAAATGGATCCTATACAATAATAGAAAACGCTCATCACTATGGTTGAATCCAGAAAATCCGGCCAAATCCTGTCCCAAGCGAAAGTTGACTCAGAAAAATTAAATGGAAGTGCCTGGTGGACCAGTGCTGATGTCATCTAATACAGCTTCCTAAGATCTGGCCAGGCATTACGGCAGATTATTGTTGTCAACAATTGCAAACCATGATGGAATAGCTAGCCGTTAAGCAATCGAGACTGCTCAATAGCTATAGCTCACTGTTACTCAGGACAACGCTAGATCCACCACACTGCAGACGGATGCTAAATTAGAGAAGATGCGATAAGAATGTCTTCGACACCCACCATACTCCCGGGTCCTTGTTTCAACATATTATCACTTTTTAAAGTGTAAAGATAACAATGGTATATACTTTGATTGATTAAATACATAATTTCATAATTTTGTTTTTGTGTTGTATTTTCTATAAAAAACGCCAATTTAATATGTAAGGACATAATATATTATTTTGTCGACACATGTTAAATGACGCGAAGAGCCAAGATTGATAAGGTTATCATCAAATATACTCATGGAAAAATTTAGAAGAACGCAAAAAAATATGGATAAAATAATACACATTGAATGATTGTAACGTTAAGTTTATTAATTTGAATTTTGCTTATTATTCGTTAATTTAAAATTACAATCGTTGAAAAAACAAACGAACAAATGACAAAAAATAATCAAAAAAAAGAAAAATTTTACAGCAAAGAGAGATTTTTGTGCTAAACATTTTATACATGTAATAAATACTTCAGAAAGGCTATAACGTAGGCTTTAATCAGTATTTAATGTTGCTCCGTCTATTTCTTTAAACTGCTTCCATTTTCCTTGGCATACTTCTAATAAAGCTATCAAAAAAATTTTGAGAGATTGCGTTCCATTCTTCATGTAATGTGTTATTAAGATCTCAAATTAGTAGCGGCTGGATTTATTTTCTTAGTTTGTCTGCCAAGCTGTCTCTATACATGCTCTTTGGGGTTTAAGTTGGCCAAGCGCGCTGGCCACCTCATAGAATTGATTTCAACGTCTCAATGGTATTAGACAACTACGGCCACAGTATGGGGTGTGCATTATCACGCATAAAAACAAATTGTATCTCTTACAAAAGAGGCAAATGGCACTACAATTTCTTCGAAATTCTTAGGTAAATATAGCGCGGCTGTTTGTATCTTGTCCTCTATAATGCGGAGTTATGTACGTGCCTATACAAATACATCCTCATACCATACTGACCCCCCCAACATATGCCTGTTTTTCACTGAGCGTACTTTTCTCCGCGGAATGCCCGCACTTTGTTCCTTCTATCATCTGACTTCAGGCAAAATCGAGGTTCATATTTGATTAGAATTTCATCATTACAATTTTCGTGATTGACAAAATTAACTCGAGCTACTCAATGGCATGTGGCAAGAAGAGGGCCTCTGGCAGGCAAGTGTGAGTTTATTCAGGCCTATTTCAGTCTTTTTTCACTGTTCCTTACTTTAACGCCTCGAACTTCTTGGAGCTTCATTTTTATCTTATAAGAAGTTAACGCTGGTAAAGATGAACCGGTCATCTCTTGTGTGAGTGTCCAAAACTGTTCGGTCTGACTATGCCTGTTGACAACTTAGTACACCACATATTTTGATACCCGTAATGTTTGGGTCACCTTTCTGTAGGTAGCCAGTTTCAATTAATAGCATTTACAAATCTTAATGGCCAGTACGCACGATAATTACAACAGGAGAAATTGAACCTTTTTTTGCGTTCGTGTTAATTTGCCCGTGTGTGTATTTTACGTTGATACATGATAAATAACGCGAAGGGCCAAGACTGATAAAGATAAGATAATTATTATTAGCGAGAAAGCAACCATATGCTTAAACGTAAATATAAATAAAACAAAAGCTTACACACATGCGTAAATCTGTCGCAAAGTAGTTTCGGAGAACATATTTATTAGCCTTCGAAGTGATGTATATTCATCGCAACTTATTCTTACCTTTGTGTTTGAAATATGGTTCTTGTTGAGGTACGTTTTTACTTTTAGTCTTATTTAATGAAAGAAGGCTTGACTTTTTATTAGTCTGTATAATTCTCTGCTAGACATTGTTGGAGCCTCTTACGCTGTCGTCATAATTCACCTAATGGGTATCGTTATTGGAGGCTATGGGAAATGTCAAAACATACATAACTGTTGATAGGTGGTGGTATGACCATCTAGTTTTACCTAGAAATAAAATATCGTAACTTGCGAGACGCAGCGGAAAAGGTGCGAAACGTCCTTGTTTTATAGAATAAGGGTGACAAACGAGCTCACAGTCCACCTGATTGTAAATGGATGCTGTAGCCTATAGACATCCACATTTATCCTCGATTAAGAACCAAAATGCAAATGCGTTGTCACTCGTGAGGACTACGATGAAACACGTCGTTTCCAGTAAAAAGTGTCTCCGGTTCTATTCTCTCAGCATACGAATCACAGGAGTATTA
Source organism: Parnassius mnemosyne (assembly GCA_963668995.1). Lineage (NCBI taxonomy): Eukaryota > Metazoa > Arthropoda > Insecta > Lepidoptera > Papilionidae > Parnassius > Parnassius mnemosyne. Next base: position 6,433,881 of record CAVLGL010000001.1, on the reverse strand, counting down.
AACTCCTATTTTATACTGGTATTCTGTGAGGGAGTAGTTCTTCCTTAGTAGAGCCGGCCGATTCGTGCTACCAACATGATACGAGAGCTGCAACGTGGCTGTACCTTCAGTTATATATTGGTTGAATGGGGGATTCCATGTTTAAATAATATCCCCCAGACTGGCTTCCGGTTACATGGACAGTTTTGAGACTAGCAATTTGTGCAGGACAACATTAAAGTGCATGATTGCAAATAATTTTATACGTAGTACAGTCATGCTGCAGCTATATTTCTGGTATAGTTGTAACACGAATGGGTCGGCTCGACCGGGGAAGGACCTCGCTCTCACAGAATACCAGCGTAAAATAGCAGCTTAATGCTGCTGTGTTTCGTATGGTGAGTGTAGAGAACCGGAGACCCTTTTTACTGGAAACGAGGCATTCCATCTTAGTCCTCACGGGTGACAACGCATCTGCATTTTGATTCGTAATCGAGGATAGATGTAGATGTCAATGGACTACAGCAACCACTTACCATCAGGTGGACTGTGTGCTCGTTCATCACTCTTATCCATATCCGATCCGATATTCCATAGTCCGACGGGACGGCAATCCGACACGACCAGTGACTTTAAGTGCTTTCCGAGGCACAAGGATGAAACACTGCCACCTTTCTGACTCCGAGCCGAGAATTTCTTTACAGGATCTTTACTGCTTGGCACTTACTTCTTTAAAAAAACCTTCAGGTGAGAGGTATATACTTATCGAAACTGGATTAAAAATGTATTTAAGAAGATATGTGTTTTGCGTACTGTATTAATATATTTATAATATATGTGTATTTGTATGATATACGTACCTATAAAATATCATTTATATATGTTTATCTCTGCTTAGCTTTGGTTGACTGGGAGAGAACGCCTTAAGGCAATGCCTAAGTCCTAATTCTGTACTACTTTTGTGCATAAATGTTTAAATAAATAAGTAAAAGAGAAATTTGTAAAATTGCAAAGGTGGATTCCCGTCCATTTGCTTTTTAGAAGTAGCGGAAATGTAATTTTCATTTCTATTGTAACAATAATTGGACCGCACATTCAGGACCTACGTGAACAAATCAACGTGAATGAATTTCCATGAATACTCACGTAATTGGTACAGCTCAGCCAGACTTAAGCTCGCGGGGGTCGAATGAGTTTCTTTTTACGCGACGAATTCTCTCTCTTTATTTATTAATTTATCTTATCTCTTTACTAGTGGTCGCTTAGTGGTCGAAATTCAACCGTAATTAATTAAATTTTCAGGTTTGTTTAAGCAAACTGTATTTCACTTTCAACTGCACGTTAATGTATAACACAGATATGTAATACAAAAAATATAAAATAAACGCTTTTTTGCCTTGACATACGCTAACACCACATGCTATAGAAAAAGGAATGTAGGTAATCAAACAAAATTTACAGTTTATTTATTCAATCTGTCGGTAATTGTTTGTTGACAACATTTCAAAATTCTTTGGCGATAATCGCTACTCTGTACGACTGTTTGACAACAAACTATTAAGCGGTTGACATTATCCTTAGAGTAATAATATAAATATGCTTATTTTTACTCACCTGAACTAATATACTGAGACATGGCGATATGGACATATTGATTATATAATTTTTGGTATGAACGTCAATTAATATAATTTGTCCAAGCGACCGTTATATGCTTGGTAGTGGCAGTATGATCGTAAACAAAATATCGGATATGGTGCGGCTAAATGTAGTCCAGTTCAATCCCCAGAAGACACATATTTGCGCCGTTACCGATAAAAAGGACCCCTTTTTCATATCTCCTCAGTTTCAGTGCTCTCATCTTGTTGCCTTAGCCAGCATCGGAATCCTCGGCATCAACATATAGAGTGATGTGCAGATTCGTGGTCACTTGGGGAGAAGGCTTTATAGCTCTCTAGAAAGGTAGGCGTTAAAATAGCATTAAAATTTCTTAAATAAATTCTTTGGTACACGAATGGGTTGAAATAAGTTTCTATAGGTGAAGGCCGCCCCCGACAAGGTGGAGTGGCGATCTGGTAAGACATGTAGGATACTGTGTTCCAGTCTGAAGTGTATAGAGACTGTTAGGCAGCTCTGAGAGATGACAACACATCTGTAACCTTCTTTGTTTGAAGTAGGCTGTAGGTGGGCTTCAATAGTCACGTACCATGGTGCGCTGTTAGTTTGTTTGTCACTTCAGTTTTGTAAAAAATAATATATAATAAAACGTCAGGAAGATTTCGTGGACTTCGGTACATCCTTGGTTCTTAATCGAGGATGAATGTAGATGTTTTGGGCCACAGCCTTCATATACCACCAGGTGGATTGTGTATTCGTTCGTCATCCTTACTTCTACTATTGTCTTAATCCGATGTTTTATAAACGTTATTGAAAAATTTTATAAATAATAAACGTTACTGAACGACGAACTCAAGTGCGTAATCATTTGATACGCCCTCATTACGATATCAGCATCTCAAGATCGTTGCTAATTAATAAACACATAAAAACAGTATCTCAAATTGCTGTACTTAGGAATACTGTTCTGTGAATTTCACTCAAGTACACACACTTGAGAGTCGAGTTTCGTTTATTAATTAGTGTGGCACTCAGCTGATATTGTAAACCTAAACCGTATCTTGAGATATGTTTATTAATAAGATCATAACCTCAAGATTGTACTCAAGTGCGTGTACTTGAGCTGAGTAACGTTTATTAATCCGGCCTTAGTCTTTGCAACAAATTTTATGCGGAAATTATTATTTTTTTGGTTCTTTCCAGCCATTAATTTTTATTAAGTCTATTTTTTTGGTAGCGTATCTTTTATCAACTAACTAATGAAAAATTAAACGAAAGATAATATGATACGAAACTTAAAGTTTTAAGGTGCGCTCTGAAGCAAACTGAAAAGTAATATAACTTAACACACCTGAATGTATTAAATTTATAGCCCATAAATACGTTCCCCAATACTAATTTGCGACAGATTTACGCGTTGTTGTGTTTAAGGATGTTGTTTATTTATGTGATTCACAAATGCTCGCACAGTTCTGGTCGAATTCAATAACAATAAATGAAAATATAAAATAAATAAAATTAAATTAAACGTGATGTGGCGGTGTAAGAATATCCACTGCTCCATATCGTCTCGTTACTGTCGTAAGAGGTGATAGGGGGAAACTGAAACAATAGATGGACAGCAGCATTTTGCTGATAAGAACTTAACATTATAAAACACTAGTTGCCAAGACGCCCGCCAAGCGTCGCTACTATGGCAAAACCCCCTTATGAAGAAAACTATAGGATGTAATGGATGGATGGGTGGAGTGAATATTATAGTGACAACAATTGTTAGATATTTTACAATCGCGATTGTTATCATTTGGTAAAACTTTATCTACATTTGTCAGTATTCCCAGTAATAAAACAAACAAGTGACCACTTCAAAGCTGTGTCTCAAATAACTTTTGTAAATAATTGTACAACGTATTTAATATTATACACGTGGTAGAGCCATGTTGCAGATACATAATATAATTGTAGACAAATGGGTCAGCTCGACCGGGGTAGGACCACGCTCTTACATAATACCAGCGTAAAATAGCAGCTTAATGTTTCGTACGGTGAATTTAGAGAACATATTTTGATTCTTTATTGAGGATAGATGTTAATGTCTATGGGCCACACAATTTACTTACAATCTCTGAAAGATTCATCTTACTTGTGTAAAAAATAAAATTCATATTTATTGGACGCATAGAACTAAAAACAATTTCTAATTTACTCCTCTGTCATTAAGTCCTCTGTTATGGCCTATACATATAAATAAAAGAGTAGTTTAAAAATAATAAAAATAATAGGTATAGGTTTCAAATGTACAAAAAAAATTCAAAGCAACACACAAGATTGCTCTGTCGTCTTAGAAACTTCCTCCCGTATCAAACGAAACTCTTTTTTGTACAAACTAATGTTTACCAAACAATGTTTATGAATATGTTTTTAGTATAATAATTATAATGTTTTTTAATAATCCCACCTGTAACAATGAATTTGTTATTTGCAATTTTAAGCACTGATTTACCACGTGCTCGGCGGTTAAGGAAAACTTCTTGAGGAAACATGCATATCTGACAAATTAAATAAATATGTAATATAACAAGCATTGAGACAATACGGTGGGCATTTCCTTGCTTTTAAACCCTCTCAGTAATGACAGTAGGCTCGTACGTCACGTCGTACTGACACCTGAGAACTATTTTTCGTTTCGTTCTCGTTATTTCATTCTCGAAGCAGCGCAATCTCCATGCGTAATATCCGCGTCTCTGCGTCTCATTTATATCGCTTTGAAGTTTTAAATAGAAAGGTAAATTCGATAAATAGCATAATGTATATATTAACGTGAGGAGCGATTAGAATACGTTATTAATAGTATCAGGCGTTACTTTGTGGAAATCCATTTTACAGACACATATCAATGATACGAAAATATATTAGCTTTAGATCTGCGGGAAAAAATATAAAATGATAAAAGAGCACCTCCTTTCCTCCCGTAATTGCGTGCATTATCTTTAAAGCGGTAGCCATGACAGAGTCTATCTCCTCATGTTGTGTTGATTAGAGGCGAAACGCAATTGTGTGCACTGACTTTAAATTGCACAAACACTCGTCGTATTATCGACGGTAGTGTATTGAGTTTAGTGTAGTGGAGATAGCTTTTCGTGGCTTCGTGACGTGTTGACTTAGCAACGAATTACGGCACTAAGGGTCGCAGTTTCGAACCCGCCCGAAAACATTATTTTAATGACCTAAAAAATTGTTTCTGGTCTGGATATTCATCCCTGTAAAATTTGTTTATATACCGCCTTCACGATGTAGGAGAATATCCTAGTGTGCGGGTTACGTTAACAAAATAATAATCGTTTGGAGGTGGCAGTGGCTGCTGGTGGCTGTCATCCATAAACAAGTAAGCTTTGGTTTGGGAGATAACGTTTTGTTATTAGACAAGAACCGTTATTGCTGAGTAGCTAAGCGCTCGCTGGAAATTTGAACATCTGGTAAGTTATTAACGAGCGAGATTTGCTCTGCTGCTGTAGATGTTAGAAGCTGATGGTAAAACTTAATCTTCTTATTTGATGCAAGCACGTGAAGGCTTAAGGAGAATATTACTACGCTAAAAGGCTGGTAGTGCTGCTTTATCTGCTGCATCCATATTTGTACAGCACGAAATAAGCGTGCGACATTCGGTGGACAAAATGTTATCTTTTTTTAAACGTTTTTATTTTTGAATAAAGTTATAAACTCGATATAATATGTAAAACAGTTTTAATCGGTGTGTAGTGTTGGTGTAAATAAAAACATCATTATGTTTTTGCTTATTATAAATTAATAAAGGATAAAAATAAAAATGTAGTCAATTAACAATTTAATTCAATGCTAGGCCTTTCATATTATGAAAAATATTATATGTTTATCGCTTTAAAAATGAGCACTTGAACGTCAAAGTTTTTTTCCTGGATATTTTTTTTTTCAAGTATTTTGAAGATCGATTCGATTAAGAATATAAATGAGTACCTTTTTAATGTATGCCCATATTTTTTTTAAGCATATACTATTTAAGTATCAATACTTGAGCGTCTAAATACAAAATTTTTGTCCAACGAAAATTTTGATTAAGCAATATTAATCCAAAAATTGTTCACAGCTATTGTACTCATGGGTCCAAAGCATTGGATTTAGCTAAATGAGTTTTTTTCATTAATATTGTAATTAAGACGCCTAGTTCCTTCGAGCTCTTTACGTCATAACGTTAACAGAAGATACGTAAAAATGTCTTGTAGATTACAACACGACCACAAAGTAAAAAACAAAGAGCAAGAATTGTTTCTTCTTTAGGTACATTAATTAGAAATGTAATTACTTAATTATTTTTTGTAATATATTGGCAGAGATCAGTTTATTTGTAGCAATAATTTCTTTTATCTTGTTCATCGCTGGTTGACTTCCCTTCACTTAAATTTAAACTATCTGTTTGTATAACGATTTCTTATGTTTACACGATCTATATATTGAATAAAACGCGATAAAATGTGTAAAACTAGTTTAATTTAACATGTGTATGAAATTCTTTGCACCGAGGGAATGGAACACGGTACAGACGGGCACTCTTTTTTAATAAAACTTAAGAGTGAACGAACTTTAAGATCACCTGATGGTATATAGCTACTGCAGCCCATATACACCTTTTTATACGTAGTAGAGCCATGCTGCAGCTATATAAGCAGTATAGATGTAGCACGAATGGTTCGGCTTGACCGGGGAAGGACCACGTTCTCACAGAATACCAGCGTAAAATAGCAGCTTAACGCTGCTGTGTTTCGTATGGTGAGTGGAGAGAACCGGAGACCCTTTTTACTGGAAATGAGGCATTCTATCTTAGTTCTCACGGGTGACAACGCATCTGCATTTTGATTTGTAATAGATGATATATGTAGATGTCTATGGGTCGCAGCAACCACTTACCATCAGGTGGACTGTGTGCTCGTTTGTCACTCTTATCCTTAAAAAATACCTGCAAACAACTTCAAACAAACAAGGCACATGCCTCCCCTCATTTCTGAGCGGGTTTTAAGGCAAGTAAATGTCCGCCGCGCTGCCCCAATGCGTGTTGGTGAATTCCACATGTCTTCGAATTTTTTTTGTTTTATTTCTCAGACATGCAGGTTACCTTACGGTATTTTCCTTCACCGCCGAGCACATGGTGAATCAGCACTTAAACTTGCAACCAGCAATTTCATTGGTGCCGTCGGACATCGAAGCCGGGTTGCTCGCGAACTGTGAAATTTACTGCGAGCGCTAATGGCGATAGAAATAGATGAGAAGTTGATACCTATGCAGATGGACTACTATCCAGAGAAGGGTGATTATCACCGACTTTGCTACGTGTTTTCCGTACAAATCAATCTACTTTATCCAATAGATACTTATAAAATCCGCTAACATATCATCCCGCGGTTGATGAGCAACATCATCTTTTTGATAACAAATCCTAACAAGCGAGGCATCTACGGCAAATATCTCCATATGAAACAGAAACAGGAACAGAAACTTTTTTATTCAATTTAGTTTATAAATAATACCTATTGAAAGTCACTCTTTTGTTTAATTACCACTGGTTCGAAAAAATACCTCTGTCCTGGGAAGAACCAGCAAGAAACCCAGCGGGACTTCTTTTTAAATAACAGCTTACAATCATGTATGTTACACAAAGTAACAACACAACAAATTAGAAATAGCTTGGTAGCGATCACCTCATTTACAGGGGTTATTATCATTCATAAATTCTTTAATATTATAATAACCCTTTTTATAGAAACTTAGTTAAATAAATTTTTGAACTTCGAGCAGGTCAAATTTTGTATAGGTAAGAATAGTGGACTTTTGATAGAATGTAACGAATAAATGAAAAAATAACCTAATAACGATACCTAAATATAAAGAGCATGTAAAAAGTAAAGTAAAGTTATAGGCTATATTTGTCCCAAAACTGGGCACGGGGCTTCTCTCAATACCCCTTTCTTTTTCCTTTTTTTTTGCGGATGGAAAATCATCAAATGACGCCTTTCGCTCTGGGTGGAGCAGAAGGGAGTGTCAGACTTTTACTGACTAAAAACCATCCGTGTTCCTTCAGTGCCCTCACGTTCCGGAGCCGCGGTATCTCTTTCGAACAGCTCGCAGCCCCGGCAGGCCTCGGCCCTTGCGGGCCCCTTCACGCTGCTGACAGCTCTTTGAGGCGCGCGTGGGACAAAACGCGCCGTTTACACGGCCTGTCGTCGTTAGACGGACGGACGGCGAGCTACCCATTGCTCGCCGTCCACAGGCCCGCGCCTACGGTGGCCGGGGGCCACGACGTAGCCCCCGAAGCCCGGGGCGTCTCCCGCGGCGGCCGGGAAGGAAAGCTGCTGCTCTCTCCTTTTCCCGCTCCGCCACCTCCTTCGCTAGCATCACTGCTTCGCAGAAGGTGGTGACGGCATCCCATTCCGTCTCGCTCCGGACCATGGCTTCGACCAGGGCCGGACGCGAGAGGTCGCCGCCGCCTATCGCCGCTACGAGGACACGGCGGTGCTCCGCCCAGGCAGGGCACACCTCCACGGTGTGCTCTACCGTGTCCTCCGGTCGATCCTCGCAGTGGGAGCACCCGGGCGTTTCCTCCTGCCCGATTCTGTGCAGGAACCTCCCGAACACACCGTGTCCGGTGAGGACCTGCGTCAGGCGGAAGGTGAGGACGCCGTGGCGTCTCTCAAACCACTCCTCAAAGTCCTCTGTTATGGCTTATACGTATAAATAAAAGAGTAGTTTAACAATAATAAAAATAATAGGTATAAGTGTCAAATGTACAAAAAAAAAATTCAAAGCAACTACACACAAGATTGCTCTGTCGTCTTAGAAAGTCTTCCTCCCGTATCAAACGAAACTCTTTTTTGTACAAACTAATGTTTACCAAACAATGTTTATGAATATGTTTTTAGTATAATAATTATAATGTTTTTTAATAATCCCACCTGTAACAATGAATTTGTTATTTGCAATTTTAAGCACTGATTTACCACGTGCTCGGCGGTTAAGGAAAACTTCTTGAGGAAACATGCATATCTGACAAATTAAATAAATATGTAATATAACAAGCATTGAGACAATACGGTGGGCATTTCCTTGCTTTTAAACCCTCTCAGTAATGACAGTAGGCTCGTACGTCACGTCGTACTGACACCTGAGAACTATTTTTCGTTTCGTTCTCGTTATTTCATTCTCGAAGCAGCGCAATCTCCATGCGTAATATCCGCGTCTCTGCGTCTCATTTATATCGCTTTGAAGTTTTAAATAGAAAGGTAAATTCGATAAATAGCATAATGTATATATTAACGTGAGGAGCGATTAGAATACGTTATTAATAGTATCAGGCGTTACTTTGTGGAAATCCATTTTACAGACACATATCAATGATACGAAAATATATTAGCTTTAGATCTGCGGGAAAAAATATAAAATGATAAAAGAGCACCTCCTTTCCTCCCGTAATTGCGTGCATTATCTTTAAAGCGGTAGCCATGACAGAGTCTATCTCCTCATGTTGTGTTGATTAGAGGCGAAACGCAATTGTGTGCACTGACTTTAAATTGCACAAACACTCGTCGTATTATCGACGGTAGTGTATTGAGTTTAGTGTAGTGGAGATAGCTTTTCGTGGCTTCGTGACGTGTTGACTTAGCAACGAATTACGGCACTAAGGGTCGCAGTTTCGAACCCGCCCGAAAACATTATTTTAATGACCTAAAAAATTGTTTCTGGTCTGGATATTCATCCCTGTAAAATTTGTTTATATACCGCCTTCACGATGTAGGAGAATATCCTAGTGTGCGGGTTACGTTAACAAAATAATAATCGTTTGGAGGTGGCAGTGGCTGCTGGTGGCTGTCATCCATAAACAAGTAAGCTTTGGTTTGGGAGATAACGTTTTGTTATTAGACAAGAACCGTTATTGCTGAGTAGCTAAGCGCTCGCTGGAAATTTGAACATCTGGTAAGTTATTAACGAGCGAGATTTGCTCTGCTGCTGTAGATGTTAGAAGCTGATGGTAAAACTTAATCTTCTTATTTGATGCAAGCACGTGAAGGCTTAAGGAGAATATTACTACGCTAAAAGGCTGGTAGTGCTGCTTTATCTGCTGCATCCATATTTGTACAGCACGAAATAAGCGTGCGACATTCGGTGGACAAAATGTTATCTTTTTTTAAACGTTTTTATTTTTGAATAAAGTTATAAACTCGATATAATATGTAAAACAGTTTTAATCGGTGTGTAGTGTTGGTGTAAATAAAAACATCATTATGTTTTTGCTTATTATCAATTAATAAAGGATAAAAATAAAAATGTAGTCAATTAACAATTTAATTCAATGCTAGGCCTTTCATATTATGAAAAATATTATATGTTTATCGCTTTAAAAATGAGCACTTGAACGTCAAAGTTTTTTCCTGGATATTTTTTTTTTCAAGTATTTTGAAGATCGATTCGATTAAGAATATAAATGAGTACCTTTTTAATGTATGCCCATATTTTTTTTAAGCATATACTATTTAAGTATCAATACTTGAGCGTCTAAATACAAAATTTTTGTCCAACGAAAATTTTGATTAAGCAATATTAATCCAAAAATTGTTCACAGCTATTGTACTCATGGGTCCAAAGCATTGGATTTAGCTAAATGAGTTTTTTTCATTAATATTGTAATTAAGACGCCTAGTTCCTTCGAGCTCTTTACGTCATAACGTTAACAGAAGATACGTAAAAATGTCTTGTAGATTACAACACGACCACAAAGTAAAAAACAAAGAGCAAGAATTGTTTCTTCTTTAGGTACATTAATTAGAAATGTAATTACTTAATTATTTTTTGTAATATATTGGCAGAGATCAGTTTATTTGTAGCAATAATTTCTTTTATCTTGTTCATCGCTGGTTGACTTCCCTTCACTTAAATTTAAACTATCTGTTTGTATAACGATTTCTTATGTTTACACGATCTATATATTGAATAAAACGCGATAAAATGTGTAAAACTAGTTTAATTTAACATGTGTATGAAATTCTTTGCACCGAGGGAATGGAACACGGTACAGACGGGCACTCTTTTTTAATAAAACTTAAGAGTGAACGAACTTTAAGATCACCTGATGGTATATAGCTACTGCAGCCCATATACACCTTTTTATACGTAGTAGAGCCATGCTGCAGCTATATAAGCAGTATAGATGTAGCACGAATGGTTCGGCTTGACCGGGGAAGGACCACGTTCTCACAGAATACCAGCGTAAAATAGCAGCTTAACGCTGCTGTGTTTCGTATGGTGAGTGGAGAGAACCGGAGACCCTTTTTACTGGAAATGAGGCATTCTATCTTAGTTCTCACGGGTGACAACGCATCTGCATTTTGATTTGTAATAGATGATATATGTAGATGTCTATGGGTCGCAGCAACCACTTACCATCAGGTGGACTGTGTGCTCGTTTGTCACTCTTATCCTTAAAAAATACCTGCAAACAACTTCAAACAAACAAGGCACATGCCTCCCCTCATTTCTGAGCGGGTTTTAAGGCAAGTAAATGTCCGCCGCGCTGCCCCAATGCGTGTTGGTGAATTCCACATGTCTTCGAATTTTTTTTGTTTTATTTCTCAGACATGCAGGTTACCTTACGGTATTTTCCTTCACCGCCGAGCACATGGTGAATCAGCACTTAAACTTGCAACCAGCAATTTCATTGGTGCCGTCGGACATCGAAGCCGGGTTGCTCGCGAACTGTGAAATTTACTGCGAGCGCTAATGGCGATAGAAATAGATGAGAAGTTGATACCTATGCAGATGGACTACTATCCAGAGAAGGGTGATTATCACCGACTTTGCTACGTGTTTTCCGTACAAATCAATCTACTTTATCCAATAGATACTTATAAAATCCGCTAACATATCATCCCGCGGTTGATGAGCAACATCATCTTTTAATTCATAATTCATAATTCATAATTCATAATTCATAATCTTTATTGCAATCAAATGGTAACAATAGATGTGTTTTTAAAAAATAGTCCGCATTTGAAACCCGGTTTGGGCGTAGCAATTATAAAATATTAAATTATATTATTAGATTACATCAATAAATTAATTAAATTAACAATCACATTGTCATGTCAAGGAAAGAACAATGATAATAATAATTATAATTACAATAATAGAAAAAGAAAATTAAATATAATAAAATATAGAAAATCAAATTAAATAATATTTGTATCAAAACATTCATTTAAATTATAAAAATATTTTTAATTTATGTATAACTTTAATTTTGATAAAATTATGTAGTATCCGTTAGACTTTTATTATCTCTGACACTCGGCAAAAAATTCATCGATCGAATAAAATGAATGCTCAATTAGAAAGTGGAACAATTTATCTTTGAAAATCTGTATATCGTTACACTCTTTGATGTTATTCGGAATCTTATTGTATATCTTTGGAGCCATAGCAAACACACTTTTTCCATACAAGGTAGTTTTATATGTTCTACCAAGATTATTATATAATTTGCTTCTATTGCGAAATTTCGAAATCTCTAATTTAAATAGTGATGGATATTGCCTGATAAATAAAGCTATTTCAAATATGTATAGTGATGGTACGGTAAGTAGTTTTAATTTCATAAAATAATCTTTACAGCTATCAGTTCTTTTTAAACCACACATAGCACGTATACACATTTTTTGAGATTTAAATACTTTAACCCAGTTAGTGGCGTTTCCCCAAAATATTATTCCATATCTAAGCCTGGACGCAACATAACCATGATAAGCCACAAGTAATGTGGGGAGACTGACTTTTTTTGCTAGCATATATAGGTTATAAGACGACTGTGTCACTTTTTTACATACGAATTCTATATGGCTTTGCCATTTCAGATTTTCATCAATGTGAACGCCAAGAAACCTTGTAGTTGTTGTTATTTGGACTTCTTTGTCATTATATTTAATTTGTGTATTAAAACTATATTTAGTTTTTTGTTTGAATTGCATTATCTTAGTTTTATCTATATTCATTATTAAATTATTGTTTTGTAGCCACTCAATTATTGACTTTATGCTACTATTTATGGCGTTTTCATTATTATAAATAACTGTACAGTCATCTGCAAACAATATCATCCGATTCTTAGTAGATTTAGGTAGGTCATTTATATAAATAATAAAAAGTAGTGGCCCCAGAACACTTCCTTGTGGGACACCAAATTTAACTCTTCTAGGACTGGATCTATAATGTATTTCATTTTTATGTTTGGAACAAATTTTGCTTATTTCCGTGATTTGAGTTCTTTCACTGAGGTACGAATTTAATAAATCGAGAGTATTGCCCCTTACACCGTATATATCAAGTTTATTTAAAAGTTTTGCATGATCCACAAAGTCAAAGGCCTTTGACATATCCATGAACAAGGCATAAGAAGGTTGTCTAGCATCCACTCTTGGGTATATCATACTTAAAAATTCATAGATAGCTAGGCTTACTGACATATTCTTTCGGAATCCTTTTTGATCAGCGGTAAAGATGTTGTTCCGTTCGAAGTAATTATATAATTTATTATAAATAGCCTTTTCAATTATTTTAGAAAATGTAGGAGTTAGGGCTATTGGTCTAAAATTCTTAATATCGGATTTAGCTTCTTTTTTATGGAGGGGTTTAATTATTGTAGTCTTTAATGCTGATGGAAAAATACCCTGTTCAAAACATAAATTAATTATGTGGCTAAGTATGGGCGCAATACTAGAACAAACATATTTTAACACTGATACACAAATGTCATCAAACCCAGTACTTTTAGTGTTTTTTAAATTATTTTTGATAACAAATCCTAACAAGCGAGGCATCTACGGCAAATATCTCCATATGAAACAGAAACAGGAACAGAAACTTTTTTATTCAATTTAGTTTATAAATAATACCTATTGAAAGTCACTCTTTTGTTTAATTACCACTGGTTCGAAAAAATACCTCTGTCCTGGGAAGAACCAGCAAGAAACCCAGCGGGACTTCTTTTTAAATAACAGCTTACAATCATGTATGTTACACAAAGTAACAACACAACAAATTAGAAATAGCTTGGTAGCGATCACCTCATTTACAGGGGTTATTATCATTCATAAATTCTTTAATATTATAATAACCCTTTTTATAGAAACTTAGTTAAATAAATTTTTGAACTTCGAGCAGGTCAAATTTTGTATAGGTAAGAATAGTGGACTTTTGATAGAATGTAACGAATAAATGAAAAAATAACCTAATAACGATACCTAAATATAAAGAGCATGTAAAAAGTAAAGTAAAGTTATAGGCTATATTTGTCCCAAAACTGGGCACGGGGCTTCTCTCAATACCCCTTTCTTTTTCCTTTTTTTTTGCGGATGGAAAATCATCAAATGACGCCTTTCGCTCTGGGTGGAGCAGAAGGGAGTGTCAGACTTTTACTGACTTAAAACCATCCGTGTTCCTTCAGTGCCCTCACGTTCCGGAGCCGCGGTATCTCTTTCGAACAGCTCGCAGCCCCGGCAGGCCTCGGCCCTTGCGGGCCCCTTCACGCTGCTGACAGCTCTTTGAGGCGCGCGTGGGACAAAACGCGCCGTTTACACGGCCTGTCGTCGTTAGACGGACGGACGGCGAGCTACCCATTGCTCGCCGTCCACAGGCCCGCGCCTACGGTGGCCGGGGGCCACGACGTAGCCCCCGACGCCCGGGGCGTCTCCCGCGGCGGCCGGGAAGGAAAGCTGCTGCTCTCTCCTTTTCCCGCTCCGCCACCTCCTTCGCTAGCATCACTGCTTCGCAGAAGGTGGTGACGGCATCCCATTCCGTCTCGCTCCGGACCATGGCTTCGACCAGGGCCGGACGCGAGAGGTCGCCGCCGCCTATCGCCGCTACGAGGACACGGCGGTGCTCCGCCCAGGCAGGGCACACCTCCACGGTGTGCTCTACCGTGTCCTCCGGTCGATCCTCGCAGTGGGAGCACCCGGGCGTTTCCTCCTGCCCGATTCTGTGCAGGAACCTCCCGAACACACCGTGTCCGGTGAGGACCTGCGTCAGGCGGAAGGTGAGGACGCCGTGGCGTCTCTCAAACCACTCCTCAAAGTCCTCTGTTATGGCTTATACGTATAAATAAAAGAGTAGTTTAACAATAATAAAAATAATAGGTATAAGTGTCAAATGTACAAAAAAAAATTCAAAGCAACTACACACAAGATTGCTCTGTCGTCTTAGAAAGTCTTCCTCCCGTATCAAACTAAACTCATTTTTGTACAAACTCATGTTTACCAATCAATGTTTATGAATATGTTTTTAGTATAATAATTATAATGTTTTTTAATAATCCCACCTGTAACAATGAGTTTGTTATTTGCAATTTTAAGCACTGATTTACCACGTGCTCGGCGGTTAAGGAAAATATCTTGAGGAAACATGAATATCTGACATATTAAATATATATATATATATATATATATATATATATATACATATACATATATAATATATAACAAGCATTGAGACAATGCGGTCCTAGCTTTTAAACCCTCTTAGAAATGACAAGAGGCTCGTACGTCACGTCGTACTGACTCCTGAGAACTATTTTTCGTTTCGTTCTCGTTATCTAATACTCGAAGCAGCGCAATTTCCACGTAATATCCGCGTCTCTGCGTCGCATTTAAATCGTTATGAAGTTTTAAATAGAGAGGCAAATTCGATAAATAGCATCATGTATAATTTAACGTGAGGGGCGATTAGAATACGTTATTAATAGTATCAGGCGTTACTTTGTGGAAATCCATTTTACAGACACGTATCAAAGATATTGTAACGAACCCCCCCCCCCATCTTTTTTCTCTTCTACTATATATCCACTTATACTTGTATTTCTTTAGAATCTATATCTGTAAGATATATAAATACATCTAATTTACGTGACCAGTATAACTTGATCTTTCTAAAGGTTTAAATATAGGCCGTTTAATAAATTTATGGCGTGATCGTCTTAGTTAGGACCCTTTTTTACGTTGTGTTTGTATAGTAATTTAGTTCTTTTAGGTGTATCTTGGAAGAATGAATATTCACGAGAGCAATCGAAAGCTGTTGGTAGAGTCTTATAAGCTAAAGAACCCCGTTCACGAAGACAGAGCTCAAAAAGGTTAAGAACAATAAATTGTCCCTATTCCACTTGTATCTGGTTCACAACAGTCAATTCCTTATTAATTAATCCCTTCCCGCTTGGAAAAGGCTCACAATATTTATATCAAATACCAGTTACAAGGGCTTCGCTCTCCCACATTTTAAAAAAAATGTGGAGGAGGTACACGGCCCCACACACGCCGCGCACGGTGAGCGCCAACCATTTTAATGCGCTCCCCCCGAAGGGTACGCAAAGTTGGGAACTGGACCGTAGTCCACAGCAAAATAACTGGCGAACCAGTAAAAGAGGACTTGGCCCCTTGATAATGCGTAAGCACAAACATCGACCGAAGTCGCGCATGTCAATGCGTGTAAACGCCATACAGAATACGATCAAATCCAGTAACAGTGAATGTACGTCACACGGGTTAGGCAACAATAGGCACACTGACCATAAAAAGCCTTCCGTGAGCGCCACCACCTGCCAGACCGCCGTTCCTGCAGACGTGATGTAAGTGTAAGGCATCACCACCAATTGCATGGTCAGCACGGCCAATTGGCCGCAGAGCGTGTCATGAGTCTACCGCTCACCTCAAGGGAATGGGGTCCCACGTTGCGCGGCTTTCGGCCGCAGCCTTGAGAGCCTCCTCAGATTCTCCCTCCAGCTACCACCCGCATGAGGTCAACACATATGCTCCACCAACCAATACAATGGCAGATATAGCCAATAGGCAGTTATAAGATAATATTAATAATTCGCCATCAGAAAGGGTTTGTGTCACTGACGTTGAGTATATGCATTTTTCGATCATGTTTGTCTCACCCACCAACAAGTTGCCTTCAATCTCTCAAAGGTGGGAACTTTATAGAGATATATTATTAAGTTGTTATATAAAACATCATGGAGGGCAGACAGTCTGCAGCCCCGCAATGAAGGGACCCGACTTGGGCAAAGCTACTTAGGTTGTGAGTCAAACCAAGACGCAGAGAGCGCCATTGAGAATAGCGACCCGCCAAACAACCATCGTAGAGACGCAATGCTACAGAATGCAACAAGCATCAATACGACTATCGTCGGGCTTACACCATCCCAAGGTCCCCCATACAGTCCCAGCAGACATCACCACCCGCATACCTCCATCGACCAGAACCACAAGATGCATCGAATCAGGTGCAGTACACCCGCAGATCCATCACAAGACGCAATACTGCAAGTAGCAGTAAGCATCAATGCAACTATCATACGGATGGCGCCCCCTCACAACACACCCACATGATCCCTATCGACTTTGGTAACAAAATTTGATAATGTTGTTAACTAAAAATACCACCGACGTATCATAGTAGTACGGTACTAAGACGTCAGTAGCCAAAACTCCACGTATCATAGCGCTATTGCACTAAGACATGAAGTTGAGTATGCTTGCTGCACTTAAAAGTACTACCAAACACACTCACCCTAATCCGAAAGATAGCCGACGTATCATAACGCTATGCGCTAAGACGCCGCCCACAACCGGTAGGGGTGTGCGATGTCCACGGGCAAGTCGTATTGCTACAACAAACCCGCTTACCACCGGCACTAAGATGATATGTCTAGGACACATCGGTTAGTGAGTCCAAGTTTACCTCGGTCTCAGAGGCTGCGAAGCAACCTACACGCCACTATAATAATCCTTTTCAAGTCCCATTTCTTTCAATATAATGCTTTTACATATTTGAGACCTTCCACATATTTGCTTTATTTCATAGACCATACTACTGTATGTCTTATTCATATGGGACTTCAAGTCATAACTCTGCTATCATAATGCTTGTGCATCATAGAGACCTTCTATATTAATGCTTTGGTTCGTCAGACCTTACTATGTTAAGTCCCTAATATAGGACTAGTCATTGTGCAACCTTAGTACTAGCAGTCGGTCAGCCGACCACCCCATATATATGTACAACCTTGGGTATGTGTCTCCGACAACGCCCCAATATAAGGGTACATTACAAGAACACGTTCATTAACTTAGAAATTTTCCAATTATTACACGAACTCCTTCATCAACTTAGAAAATTTTAATCCATTTTTTCTATTATATTACAAATGTTATTTATCTTTGTTATTGCAATATAATCGCCTTGTATTTATATGATTTGATATATTTTGAACATTTTAAGCAGGTTTTTAATAAATTTAGAGATTTTTTGAGACATTTTATGCGTTTACTAATATATATAATATTCAATATTCCAAATGGATATTTTTGAACTCTATGCTTATTATTTGCATTTTATTGTTTAAATTATAATTTCTATGACATTTTTAAATGTCTGTATAATGAATTTAATTATTATTTATTAATAATAATTATGAGGCGTCACAATCCACCCCCAAATTTTATGTTAATGATCCACATAGTGGAGTCGTTAATATAAAAAATTTTAGTATTTTGAGAGCATATTCACTACACTCAAATAATTGTTGATATATCTGTTCTTTCCTCTTTTAATCTGTTACAATACGGCATATGTTATCAAATCCCCCTGCCCCAGAGAATGGCCGCCACCAACACCCCTTCAACCACAATTATCACAATGTGATAACACCATAATTCAAGTTATTGTATATCGTGTTGTTAATAAAGTTTGCAGTCAATTGTCGATTTCTTATTTTATTAATTTATCTTTAAATCTTTGAAACATTATTTCGATAGTGTCACACTTTATGTGCATACAATCCAGTTGGATATTTGTTGAGGTCAGTTCGATACCACATAGGATAAATGTGTTTGAGCCATTCGCCCTGACCCAACTCCCATATTTATTTAATAAAAATGATTACAAAATTATCTTGCGATCTATATTTACAACTCTTCATTATATATTAATAACGTTCTACTATCATATAACAAATCTCTTGCTCATAACTTTAATAATTTTAGACCTTTAACTTAAACAATTATTTCCATGGGCCACCCACAAAACCCTTTTATGTTACAATATTTATTTAATTACTCTAATTTATACAAAAAGAAATTATTATTTAAAATATTTTAATAAGTGAATAGCATTAAAAATTCCTCTAATTTCGTTTGTCTCTGGATTTGCTAAAGTATATACATTGTCAAATGGTACGGCTGCTATTACATAAGGTCCTTCATATGCCAAATTGAACTTACTCATAACTTTATTATCAGCATCTGATCTATTAGATCTTGAAATTTTTACTAAGTCACCAATATTATATTTTATTAATCTATTTCGCTTATCAAATTTTGTGTTTCTTATTCGACTTGCCTCTTTTAAATTTTTACGCACTTGTTGTCTAATTTGTTCGACATTATGTTTTTCTTTGCTTTTGGAAATTACTTTGTCAAAAGACATCTCATTAGACTCACCATAAAGAATTTCACAAGGCGTGAAGCCTGTACTATTGTGATAAGAATTATTATACAATTCTTCTAACTTCGGCAATATTAATGCCCAATCTTTGTGGTTAGTATGACAAAGCGTCCTAAATAATCTGCTCAACTCTTTATTTACTCGCTCTGTTGTATTTGGTCTAGGATTTCTAACTGTGGTATATATTGGCTTTATATTTAAATCTCTCATTGATTGTTTCCAGTGATTACTTACGAACTGTTTTCCATTATCTGTCATTATTGCCTTAGGCTTTATAATCTCAACAAAATGCTTTACTTTTGTTACAACAGACTTTGCTGTTGACTGTTTTAAAGGATATAATTTGATAAATTTACTGAATGAATCTTGAATGACAAATATGAAAGTGTACCCAAAGGTACCTGATACAAGTGGTCCATATAAGTCTGCCATGACTATATCGCCAATGTTTTCTGTTATTATAGATTTGCAGGGACCCACATATGTTATATTACTTTTCTTAGATAACTGACATAAATGACAAGCCCTTAATTGGTTTTTAATATCTTTTGTTAAACCTTTCCAAAAGAATCTGTCTCTCACATATTTAATTACCTTATAGGGTCCTTGATGACCCATTTCGACATGCACTTGATTTATAATATCTTGTCTCAATGCTTTAGGTAAATATATTACTTCTTGTAAATTCGTTTTGTAATATAATACATCATTTTTCAAACTATACCTTTTAAATTTATTGTTTTGTTTTATTATGGAAGTATTTAATGTCTTTAACTTTTCAATAATAGCCAACGACTCTGAATCTTGTAATTGATATACTGATAAGGATTTTAATTTTTCTATCAACTCAATATTCGGTTCGCTCTCTGTGTAAGCAATTTCTAAACTATTATTTTTATCCTCTTGTATTAAATCGCCATCAGGAGGATAACGTGATAGCACATCTGCAACAATATTACGTCTACCCGATATATGCTGTACTTCATAATTAAATTGTTCTATATACAAAATCCATCGGGTTACTCTACCATTGAATAACTTCATATTATTAATAAACAATAATGCTTTATGATCAGTTAGTATTATTACTTTACTGCCCCGCAAATATGTTTCAAATTTCTTTAGGCAGCTTATTACAGCATAAAACTCTTGTTCAGTAACAGACCAATTTAATTCGGGGCCTTTTAAGGCTTTACTATAATAGCCTAAAATTCTCATTTCATTATTATCATCTATCTGATATAGTACTCCGGCCATACCCACACCGGAACAATCTGTTTGTAAATAATACGGCTTATTAAAGTCTGGATGATGCAATTGTATTGTATTAATAAATTGTTGTTTTATAAAATCAAATGCCTTCTGTTCTTTACCGCTCCATTGGAACTTTCGTCCCTTTTTAAGTAATTCACAGAGCGGTATTATGCTCTCGCTGTAATTTGGTATAAAACTTCTATAAAAATTGCATAGACCTAAAAAGGCCCTTAATTGTTTAATCTTTTTAGGTGCTGGAAACTCTTGGATCGCTCGAATCTTATCGGGGTCTGTCTTTATGCCTTCTGTTGAAATTATAAAACCCAGCATTTTAATTTCTTTACAAATAAATTCACATTTCTGCAAGTTACACGTTAAGCCAGCTTTGTTCAATTTACTTAAAACAATATCAATGTGCTCCAAATGTTTATCTAACGTTCCTGTTGTAATAATGGCTAGATCATCTAAATAGTTCACACAAAATTCTTGGACTTCTGGTCCTAATATTAAATTCATGGCTCTGCTAAAGCTTCCTACTGATGTTTTTAATCCTTGCGGCAAAACATTATATACATATGACTTTCCATTGAATGTGAATCCAGTATATTTTCTACCATCTTTATTTATCGGAATTTGAAAATATGCATTATTTAAGTCAATGGTAGTGATATAATTCGCTCCGTGAAATGAATTCAAAACATCTAATTGTATAGGTGGTTTCTCTGTTTCTGCAACCATTTTCTTATTTATGCTTCTGGCATCAAGCAGAACTCTAATTGAGCCGTCTTTTTTAAGAGTGAATGTCAATGGACTACTGTAAGGCGTTGATGTCCTTGTGATGATACCAGCTTGTTCCATTTCATTTAACTTTTCTTCCATTTTCGCTCTATATGCATATGGAATGGGATAGGACCTAGTAACTATAGGTTCATCATCGATCATTTCAATTTTATGCTCATAGCAATTGGCTCTTCCCAATTTGCTCGAAAACATATTCTTATGCTTTTCCAAAACCTTACTAAGTTTTGCCCTTTCAGAGACCTCCAATGTAGATCCTATTTTTATATTTATTAAGGGATCATCGGTACATTGTTTGATGCAGTTATTATGTAATACAGATTTATTATTATATTTGAAAGGTATAAAGTAGTCTTTGTTTTTCACTTTAAATTCTATTCCAACAGTAGTATTTCTCAAATCAATCAATATTTTATTTCTCTTGAGCCAGTCAAAGCCTAATATTAAAGGTCTTATTAAATTACCTACAATTAAAGTTTGTGTTTCAAAGACTACTTCATCTATCTTTATAGGCAATATGATCATCTGTTGTATTTTTGTGCTGCGCTGCCCAACAGCACCTTTTATTTGCATTGCTTTAACTGGCATTATTGATATTTTACGATTATTATCTTTAATTTGTAAATATAAACTTTCTGAAATGCATGTAACATCGCTCCCAGTGTCGAGGAGCGCGTCTATTTCTTTGTCAAATATTGAAACTTTAATTTCAGATTTCATATTCCCTATAAATTCCCTTTGATATTTATCTTCGTCTTCCTCGAAGACGGTTTGCACGAATAACTCCGTTATGGGCAAGTCCGACCTGGCTTTTAAGGTGTTTAATATACTATTTACATTGTCGTTATAACCAAGGCCTTCTCTGTTAAAATTTGCTTTTAAAGTAATAGGTTTTCGCAACCCTCTATTGTTTTTACCCAATGTTTGACCAGGTTTAGCCTTAATTGAGGTCGATTTTTTCTTATTTTTAGCCATTTTTAATTTTTATTTCCACTTGTTTTTTTTTTTTTTTTACACTTTTTGTGTCCTTCACTTACTTTAATTGAGTTTTTCCACTTATTTCACTTTATAATATATAGTATTGCAGTTTTTTTTTTTTTTTTTTTTTTTCTTTTTTTTTTTTTTTTTTTACAACTGTTGTGTCCTTCGCTTAGTTTAATTGAGTCTTTATTAGAGTCCACCTATTTCACTTTTTATTATTTCGCTCCGTTATGCACACACCTCCTATATTATTACTCAATTTTAATGTTTAAGCCCCACCCCCAGACTCTCAACCGCCCCCAGCAAACACCACTCTCCAAGACACCTCTCCATTTCACGGACAACAAATTGTAGGCATATAGCCTACCTCATAATTTTATATTACCGGCCTCCTATTTAAAATTTAACCTCTATCCTGGTCACGGCACCAAATTGTAACGAACCCCCCCCCCATCTTTTTTCTCTTCTACTATATATCCACTTATACTTGTATTTCTTTAGAATCTATATCTGTAAGATATATAAATACATCTAATTTACGTGACCAGTATAACTTGATCTTTCTAAAGGTTTAAATATAGGCCGTTTAATAAATTTATGGCGTGATCGTCTTAGTTAGGACCCTTTTTTACGTTGTGTTTGTATAGTAATTTAGTTCTTTTAGGTGTATCTTGGAAGAATGAATATTCACGAGAGCAATCGAAAGCTGTTGGTAGAGTCTTATAAGCTAAAGAACCCCGTTCACGAAGACAGAGCTCAAAAAGGTTAAGAACAATAAATTGTCCCTATTCCACTTGTATCTGGTTCACAACAGTCAATTCCTTATTAATTAATCCCTTCCCGCTTGGAAAAGGCTCACAATATTTATTTCAAATACCAGTTACAAGGGCTTCGCTCTCCCACATTTTAAAAAAAATGTGGAGGAGGTACACGGCCCCACACACGCCGCGCACGGTGAGCGCCAACCATTTTAATGCGCTCCCCCCGAAGGGTACGCAAAGTTGGGAACTGGACCGTAGTCCACAGCAAAATAACTGGCGAACCAGTAAAAGAGGACTTGGCCCCTTGATAATGCGTAAGCACAAACATCGACCGAAGTCGCGCATGTCAATGCGTGTAAACGCCATACAGAATACGATCAAATCCAGTAACAGTGAATGTACGTCACACGGGTTAGGCAACAATAGGCACACTGACCATAAAAAGCCTTCCGTGAGCGCCACCACCTGCCAGACCGCCGTTCCTGCAGACGTGATGTAAGTGTAAGGCATCACCACCAATTGCATGGTCAGCACGGCCAATTGGCCGCAGAGCGTGTCATGAGTCTACCGCTCACCTCAAGGGAATGGGGTCCCACGTTGCGCGGCTTTCGGCCGCAGCCTTGAGAGCCTCCTCAGATTCTCCCTCCAGCTACCACCCGCATGAGGTCAACACATATGCTCCACCAACCAATACAATGGCAGATATAGCCAATAGGCAGTTATAAGATAATATTAATAATTCGCCATCAGAAAGGGTTTGTGTCACTGACGTTGAGTATATGCATTTTTCGATCATGTTTGTCTCACCCACCAACAAGTTGCCTTCAATCTCTCAAAGGTGGGAACTTTATAGAGATATATTATTAAGTTGTTATATAAAACATCATGGAGGGCAGACAGTCTGCAGCCCCGCAATGAAGGGACCCGACTTGGGCAAAGCTACTTAGGTTGTGAGTCAAACCAAGACGCAGAGAGCGCCATTGAGAATAGCGACCCGCCAAACAACCATCGTAGAGACGCAATGCTACAGAATGCAACAAGCATCAATACGACTATCGTCGGGCTTACACCATCCCAAGGTCCCCCATACAGTCCCAGCAGACATCACCACCCGCATACCTCCATCGACCAGAACCACAAGATGCATCGAATCAGGTGCAGTACACCCGCAGATCCATCACAAGACGCAATACTGCAAGTAGCAGTAAGCATCAATGCAACTATCATACGGATGGCGCCCCCTCACAACACACCCACATGATCCCTATCGACTTTGGTAACAAAATTTGATAATGTTGTTAACTAAAAATACCACCGACGTATCATAGTAGTACGGTACTAAGACGTCAGTAGCCAAAACTCCACGTATCATAGCGCTATTGCACTAAGACATGAAGTTGAGTATGCTTGCTGCACTTAAAAGTACTACCAAACACACTCACCCTAATCCGAAAGATAGCCGACGTATCATAACGCTATGCGCTAAGACGCCGCCCACAACCGGTAGGGGTGTGCGATGTCCACGGGCAAGTCGTATTGCTACAACAAACCCGCTTACCACCGACACTAAGATGATATGTCTAGGACACATCGGTTAGTGAGTCCAAGTTTACCTCGGTCTCAGAGGCTGCGAAGCAACCTACACGCCACTATAATAATCCTTTTCAAGTCCCATTTCTTTCAATATAATGCTTTTACATATTTGAGACCTTCCACATATTTGCTTTATTTCATAGACCATACTACTGTATGTCTTATTCATATGGGACTTCAAGTCATAACTCTGCTATCATAATGCTTGTGCATCATAGAGACCTTCTATATTAATGCTTTGGTTCGTCAGACCTTACTATGTTAAGTCCCTAATATAGGACTAGTCATTGTGCAACCTTAGTACTAGCAGTCGGTCAGCCGACCACCCCATATATATGTACAACCTTGGGTATGTGTCTCCGACAACGCCCCAATATAAGGGTACATTACAAGAACACGTTCATTAACTTAGAAATTTTCCAATTATTACACGAACTCCTTCATCAACTTAGAAAATTTTAATCCATTTTTTCTATTATATTACAAATGTTATTTATCTTTGTTATTGCAATATAATCGCCTTGTATTTATATGATTTGATATATTTTGAACATTTTAAGCAGGTTTTTAATAAATTTAGAGATTTTTTGAGACATTTTATGCGTTTACTAATATATATAATATTCAATATTCCAAATGGATATTTTTGAACTCTATACTTATTATTTGCATTTTATTGTTTAAATTATAATTTCTATGACATTTTTAAATGTCTGTATAATGAATTTAATTATTATTTATTAATAATAATTATGAGGCGTCACAATATGAAAACATATTAGCTTAGGTCTGCGTGAAAAAATATAAAATGACAAAAGAGCACCTCCTTTCCTCCCGTAATTGCGTGCACTATCTTTAAAGCGGTTAGCCACGACAGAGTCTATCTCCTCATGGTGCGTTGATTAGAGGCGAAACGCAATTGTGTGCACTGTCTTTAAATTACACAAACACTCGTCGTATTATCGACGGTAGTGTGTTTAGTTTAGTGTAGTGGAGATAGGTTTTTATGACTCCGTGACGTATTTACTTAGCAACAAATTACGGTACTAAGGGTTGCGGGTTCGAATCTCGTCCGAAAACATTATTTTAATGGCCTAAAAAAATTGTTCCCGGTCTGGATGTTCGTCCTTGTAAAATTTATTTATAAACTGCCTTCACGATGTAGGAGAATATCCTAGTGTGCAGGTTACGTTAACAAAATAAAAATAGTTTGGATGTGACAGTGGCTGCTGGTGGCTATCAGCCATAAACAAGTAGACTTTGGTTTGGGAGATAACGTTTTGTTAATGTTTTGTTAATAGACCAGAACCGTTATTGCTGAGTAGCTAAGCGCTCGCTGGAAATTTGAACAACTGGTAAGTCATTAACGAGCGAGATTTGCTCTGCTGCTGTAGATGTTAGAAGCTGATCGTAAAACTTAATCTTCTTATTTGATGCAAGCACGTGAAGGCTTAAGGAGAATATTACTACGTTAAAAGGCTTGTAGTGCTGCTTTATCTGCTGCATCCATATTCGTACAGCACGAAATAAGCGTGCGAAATTCGGTGGACAAAATGTTACCTTTTTTTAAACGTTTTTATTTTTGAATAAAGTTATAAACGCGATATAATATGTAAAACAGTTTTACTCGGTTTGTAGTGTTGGTTTTAATAAAAACATCATTATGTTTTTGCTTATTATCAATAAATAAGGGATAAAAATAAAAATCTCAATTAAGAATTCAATTCAATAATAGGCCTTTCATATTATTAAAAATATTATATGTTTATCGCTTTAAATATGAGCACTTGAACGTCAAAGTTTTTTCCAGGATATTTTTTTTCAAGTATTCTGAAGATCGATTCCATTAAGAATATAAATGAGTGCCTTTTTTAAGCATATACTATTTCAGTATCAATACTTGAGCGTTTAAATAGAAAATTTTTATCCAACGAAAATTTTGCCGTAAGTTATATTAATGCAAAAATTGTTCACAGCTATTGTACTCATGGGTCCAAAGCATTGGATTTAGCTAAATGAGTTTTTTTCATTAATATTGTAATTAAGACGCCTAGTTCCTTCGAGCTCTTTACGTCATAACGTTAACAGAAGATACGTAAAAATGTCTTGTAGATTACAACACGACCACAAAGTAAAAAACAAAGAGCAAGAATTGTTTCTTCTTTAGGTACATTAATTAGAAATGTAATTACTTAATTATTTTTTGTAATATATTGGCAGAGATCAGTTTATTTGTAGCAATAATTTCTTTTATCTTGTTCATCGCTGGTTGACTTCCCTTCACTTAAATTTAAACTATCTGTTTGTATAACGATTTCTTATGTTTACACGATCTATATATTGAATAAAACGCGATAAAATGTGTAAAACTAGTTTAATTTAACATGTGTATGAAATTCTTTGCACCGAGGGAATGGAACACGGTACAGACGGGCACTCTTTTTTAATAAAACTTAAGAGTGAACGAACTTTAAGATCACCTGATGGTATATAGCTACTGCAGCCCACATACACCTTTTTATACGTAGTAGAGCCATGCTGCAGCTATATAAGCAGTATAGATGTAGCACGAATGGTTCGGCTTGACCGGGGAAGGACCACGTTCTCACAGAATACCAGCGTAAAATAGCAGCTTAACGCTGCTGTGTTTCGTATGGTGAGTGGAGAGAACCGGAGACCCTTTTTACTGGAAATGAGGCATTCTATCTTAGTTCTCACGGGTGACAACGCATCTGCATTTTGATTTGTAATAGATGATATATGTAGATGTCTATGGGTCGCAGCAACCACTTACCATCAGGTGGACTGTGTGCTCGTTTGTCACTCTTATCCTTAAAAAATACCTGCAAACAACTTCAAACAAACAAGGCACATGCCTCCCCTCATTTCTGAGCGGGTTTTAAGGCAAGTAAATGTCCGCCGCGCTGCCCCAATGCGTGTTGGTGAATTCCACATGTCTTCGAATTTTTTTTGTTTTATTTCTCAGACATGCAGGTTACCTTACGGTATTTTCCTTCACCGCCGAGCACATGGTGAATCAGCACTTAAACTTTCAACCAGCAATTTCATTGGTGCCGTCGGACATCGAAGCCGGGTTGCTCGCGAACTGTGAAATTTACTGCGAGCGCTAATGGCGATAGAAATAGATGAGAAGTTGATACCTATGCAGATGGACTACTATCCAGAGAAGGGTGATTATCACCGACTTTGCTACGTGTTTTCCGTACAAATCAATCTACTTTATCCAATAGATACTTATAAAATCCGCTAACATATCATCCCGCGGTTGATGAGCAACATCATCTTTTTGATAACAAATCCTAACAAGCGAGGCATCTACGGCAAATATCTCCATATGAAACAGAAACAGGAACAGAAACTTTTTTATTCAATTTAGTTTATAAATAATACCTATTGAAAGTCACTCTTTTGTTTAATTACCACTGGTTCGAAAAAATACCTCTGTCCTGGGAAGAACCAGCAAGAAACCCAGCGGGACTTCTTTTTAAATAACAGCTTACAATCATGTATGTTACACAAAGTAACAACACAACAAATTAGAAATAGCTTGGTAGCGATCACCTCATTTACAGGGGTTATTATCATTCATAAATTCTTTAATATTATAATAACCCTTTTTATAGAAACTTAGTTAAATAAATTTTTGAACTTCGAGCAGGTCAAATTTTGTATAGGTAAGAATAGTGGACTTTTGATAGAATGTAACGAATAAATGAAAAAATAACCTAATAACGGTACCTAAATATAAAGAGCATGTAAAAAGTAAAGTAAAGTTATAGGCTATATTTGTCCCAAAACTGGGCACGGGGCTTCTCTCAATACCCCTTTCTTTTTCCTTTTTTTTTGCGGATGGAAAATCATCAAATGACGCCTTTCGCTCTGGGTGGAGCAGAAGGGAGTGTCAGACTTTTACTGACTAAAAACCATCCGTGTTCCTTCAGTGCCCTCACGTTCCGGAGCCGCGGTATCTCTTTCGAACAGCTCGCAGCCCCGGCAGGCCTCGGCCCTTGCGGGCCCCTTCACGCTGCTGACAGCTCTTTGAGGCGCGCGTGGGACAAAACGCGCCGTTTACACGGCCTGTCGTCGTTAGACGGACGGACGGCGAGCTACCCATTGCTCGCCGTCCACAGGCCCGCGCCTACGGTGGCCGGGGGCCACGACGTAGCCCCCGACGCCCGGGGCGTCTCCCGCGGCGGCCGGGAAGGAAAGCTGCTGCTCTCTCCTTTTCCCGCTCCGCCACCTCCTTCGCTAGCATCACTGCTTCGCAGAAGGTGGTGACGGCATCCCATTCCGTCTCGCTCCGGACCATGGCTTCGACCAGGGCCGGACGCGAGAGGTCGCCGCCGCCTATCGCCGCTACGAGGACACGGCGGTGCTCCGCCCAGGCAGGGCACACCTCCACGGTGTGCTCTACCGTGTCCTCCGGTCGATCCTCGCAGTGGGAGCACCCGGGCGTTTCCTCCTGCCCGATTCTGTGCAGGAACCTCCCGAACACACCGTGTCCGGTGAGGACCTGCGTCAGGCGGAAGGTGAGGACGCCGTGGCGTCTCTCAAACCACTCCTCAAAGAGGGGTCTTATCGCCGCTATAGTGGCGTGCCCAGCACGGGGTTGCGACAGTCGCTCTCTCCATGTCGCCATGAGATCATGCCGGAAGTCTGTCCGCTGCACGACAACTTGCCGCGGCAGCGGGGTTTCCCCCCGGCATAGTGCCTCCGCGCGCCACTCGTGCAGGCGCGCGAGGACTATCGCCTCCAGATCCCATGGCGGCAATCCGGCAAGGAGGCACGCTGCCTCGCGGGAGATCGTGCGGTAGCCGCGAACCATTCTCACGGCAACCACCGTTTGGGGCGCGTTCAGGTGGTGGACGGCAAGCCGCGCCAAACCACGCGCCCACACCGGGGCCCCGTAAAGGGCCATGGACCGCACAATCCTCGCTTAGAGCCTCCGGCAGGAGGCGTTTGGCCCCCCCAGGTTCAGCAGGAGCCGCCTGAAGGCAGCCCCGGTCCGTTCCAGTTTGGGAGCCAAACGTCGGAAGTGCTCAACGAAGTTCCATCGGCCGTCGAGGACGAGTCCTAGGTACTTCAACGTCGACTCGACGCCAATGGATACCCCTCCTACCATCGCTGAGGATCCCGGTGGTGGCCTGTTCCGAGGACCATGGAAGTGCATGGCCTCGGACTTGTGCAGAGCCACCTCAAGACCCAGCTGCCGTATCCTCTCAACGACTATCGCAACCCCGCGTGTCATAGTTTCCGCCGCCGCCTTGTACGACCCCCCCTGTGCCAGTACCAGCGTGTCGTCAGCGTAGTTTTCTACGCTGACGCCGGTAGGGAGGTCGGCGCGCAGCACCCAGTCGTAGCCGATGTTCCACAGGGGCGGCCCCAGAACCGAACCCTGTGGGACACCGCACGACATCTCTCGCCGATTCCACTCACCGTTGCGACCGGGGTAGATGACGGCCCTATCCGTCAGATAGTCCCCGACTATACGACGGAGATAGGTCGGCACCCGGTGATACCGGAGTGCCTCCCTAATGCAGCTCCAGGGCATGGAGTTGAAGGCGTTGGCGATGTCGAGTGACACCGCCAAAACAACCCCCAACCCCCGGCCACTGCATCCCCCGTCGTGAGGGCTCTCACGCGCATGATGGCGTCCACCGTAGAGCGCCTCTTGCGGAAACCAAACTGGTGTTCCGCAAGATCCGGCCCCGTCCCCGCAAGGTGCTCGGCGAGGCGGTTTGCAATGACTCTTTCAAAGAGCTTGCCCACCTCGTCGAGCAGCACCACGGGCCGGTATGCGGACGGAGAGTCCGCAGGGCGCCCCGGCTTCTGAATGAGAACCAGCTTCCCCGTCTTCCAACGAAGCGGGAATTGGCCTCTCTCCAAGCATGCGCTTAGGAGCCCCTCCAGTCGGGGCCCGAAAGCCTCCGAGGCCAGGACCCAGGCTTTGCCAGGCAAGCCATCGGGTCCTGGGGCGGTATTCCTGGCCTTGAGCCTACGTACCGCCACTCTCAGGTCTACCCCGGTCCCTTCCGGGATGCCGTCGTCGTCGTCCTGGTGGTCCGCTTCCGGCACCGCAGGTGGCGGAGCCATAGGCGGGGGCGGATGTTCCCCTCGCGCAGGAAACAGAGCGCTCACCACGTCCTCCACGAGCTGAGGCCGGAGACTCTGCGTCAGCGGGGGGGCCCAGGTGCGGAGTTTATCCCGCACCATCTTGTAAGGGCGCCCCCACGGATCTCTGTCGAGAGTCTCCAGCATCTCCTCACGGGCCCGATCCCGGGCCCGCATGACAGCCTTCCAGAGGGCGGTCTTCGCCGCTCTGTATCCCTCGTACAGCTCCGCCTCAATTGCTGCCGCATTCGGTGGACGAATGCGGAGCCTGCGATGCCTGGCGTACAGGTGCCGCGCGGCGACACACGCTTCGCGCAGAGACGTCAGCTCACGCGACCACCAATACACCTGACGCCGGGCGCTTCCTGGCCGGACGCGGGGCATGGCCACGTCACATATCTCGGACATGGCCTCCTGGAACCACCCTGCCTCATCATTGACGTCGGCAGGCCTATCCGGTGATGACACCCAGGCCTGCACGATCGAGGCTTCCAGAAGGAGCTCCCGGTCCAGCTGCTTCAGCGCCCAACGCGGACCACTCGGGGCCTGTTGGACTGGCGCGCTCGAGGGCTGGGTGGAGACGTCAAACCGGATGTACCGGTTGTCGGAGTAGGTCTTCACCCCCTCCATGACTCGCCAGTCGATGACACGCGGCGACAGAGCGGGGCTAGCGAACGAAATGTCCACCACCGACTCGCCCCGCATCCGCACACACGTGGGGACAGACCCCCGATTTAGGACGACCAGGCCTGTCTCCAGAGCCCAGTCTTCCACCATCCTACCCCGCACATCTGTACGACGAGAACCACAAGCCAAGTTCTTGGCATTGAAGTCCCCGAGGACAAGCACGTGGAGGGGATAGCTTCCGACGACGACTGATCTCAGCTCTGCAAGAGAGATGTGGAGCTCGGCGAGAGATCGGTTCGGGGAGAAGTACACCCCCACAACGACGAACTCCCCGGACCGTGCTGCTACGCACCCCTGACCCCTCCTGACACCTTCAAGGGTCGGGATACCGGCGGCGGCCGAAGAAATGATGGCCACTGAGCCGTTAAGGTCCGCCACCCAGTCCTTCTTAGGCCAGACAAAATACGGCTCAGCGACCACAGCGATGTTAATCGACCACTGCGCCATGCTCTGGAGCAACAGATCCTGAGCGCAGGCGCAGTGGTTGATATTCGCCTGGAGGGAGCTTAATGGGGCCGTTATAGGCATTCCATTTCAGCTTCCTCCACGGGGCGCCCCTCTGCAGGCGTCGGTGTCGCGGCGGCGGCGGCGGCGACAGTGACAGCGGCGGCGGCGGCAGTTGCAGCTGCGGCGGTGGCCATAGAGGCGGTGGCGGCAGAGGAGGGCCCTCCCCTACCCGCGGCCTTGGCCTTGGCGGGTGACACGCAGGCCCTGCTTCCGGCCCAGTGATCGGCTGGCTTGCCGGTCGCCGCACATGCATCACAGTGCGGCGTGGCGCAGCAGGTCGCCGATATGTGTCCGGGCTGACAGCAGCGGAAGCAGAGGCCACTGCGGTCAACCTCCGAGGCGCATTTCACTGATACGTGATGCCCCACAAGACAGCGGTAGCACCTCAGAGGTCTGGGCTCCAGCAGCTTAACCTGCGCTGAGACCCAGCCCACCAGAAGCCTTCGGCCCTCCACTATGGTTTTGGCCGCCGTAACAGGGCAGCACACCGTGGCGGCATGCATAACCTGTTGATCCGGGCGTATGGCGCCTGACCTGACCTGGTCAGTAGTGCACCCCCCGGACCTGGCGACGGCGGCTACCAACTCCTCCTCCGTTGCGAGTCGTCCAGACCCATGATGCGCAGGTCTGCGCATCTGACGGGCCTGGACACTCGGGCCTCGTCCGCGTTCAGGGACGCTCTGAGCTTCGCAGCCAGAGCGTCCGCAGTCGCGCCACTGGATTCCCCGGGGATCTCCAGCATACGGGTCTGGGTGACTTTGAGCCGGAGGCTCCCAGTGATCCCGAGCTCCCCGCCTCTTTCGCCTTCGCGAGCAGATCGCGGTAGGTAACGCCCTTCTTTTCCGCGTCCGGCTGTAGTGTAATCACTACAGCTGCGGTCTTCGGGGCGCGGAGCCTAGCCGCGATCTTGCGCGCCCTGAACTGGCGCTGCCGCTCCTGCTCTTTGGCCTTTTTGGCTGCCGTCTTCCCCTTCTGTTTGTCCCCGACCACCTGCCAACCGGCTTCTGCCGCGGGAGGTGTAGGGAGCTGGGGGGGCGGTGGCGGCGGCGGCAGCTGGCTTGCCGCTGGCGCTGGCCCATTCGCCGCAGGCACTGGTGCTGGCGCAGCCACCACCTGTGCTGCCGCCTTGCCCTCTTTCCCGTCGCCGGCTTAGCCGGAGCCTATTCAGCCGGTATCGGTTTTGCCGGAGCCGGCTTTTCAGGGGGGGGAAGAGCAACTGCAGCCCCACCCGAGGGCTGGCTGGACGGCCCCGGCCTGGATGCGGCGGCCGTGGCCGTCGCGTAAGAAACCGTTGCCGGCCTCGCCGCCGTCTTGTTTGCCCCTAGGGGGGGGGGGCGCAGGACGATGCCCTCCAGCACGGAGAACCGGTGCTGGAAGGCAGCCTGCTCCTGCCGGACCAGGTTCAGAACCTGGTTCTCCACCGGCACGGGCTGGCTTGGGCGCTGCGTCTGGGGCGCCGCGCGGGAGGCAGGCTCATGTAGACTGGCCAGGTCTGCGCGGAGCTTCTCATTCTCCTTCTGGAGAGTCTCCATGGCGGACGTCAGGCGGGCCACGTCCGCCCGCAGCTTCGCCACCTCGTCCGCATTAGGCCCGGCCCCAGCAAAGTTGGCCTCCGCAGCCGCCATGATGGAGGCGGAGGCCGCGGGAATGGCCTTGAATTTCGAGGAGGACTTTTGCTTGTTGGCCACGACCTTGATCGCGGCCTCCACCTCCTTTACGAATCTGGCCTTACGCTCCACCTCGGAGCCGCCAGTCGCATCTGTCTCTTCGCCTGATTCCCGAGCCGTATCGTCCGGGTGGCGCCCATCCTCGGCAAGCTATGCCGCTCGTTCGGCCCTCTGATTGGCAGAGAGCTCCCTCCCCTTGCCTCTCAGCCCGCCCCGCCTGTTGGTGGGGATTTTCCGGGCCGAAACCTCCTCTTCACCGGATGCCGACCCCTGATCGCCATCCCGCCTGGACCGCTTGCGGAAGAACTTGCTGGTCTCCGTGGTCCCAGGCTCCACTTGTCGGGAGCTCTCTGAGCCTCCCACGCTGCTCGATGCGGCGTCGGACTCTGTCCCCGCATCGTTCCTCCTCTCCTCTACGTTGCCGTTGCCGGCGGTTTTGGTTTTTTGTTTATCTTGGTTTTCCATTTTTTGTACCCACGAGTATGGGGGAATAAATATTAAATTTTAGGAAATTATACGAGGAATCTAAATATGGTCAAAATAATAAATTCAATAATTTTTAGGCATTAAAATTTCAAACTGTTTATTCAACTTTCATATTTAAATTTGCTGTATAACTATACAGTAATACAATACAAGCCACTAATTCATCAGTGCCTTTTGAAATCGACTCCGGAATCTCAGCTTAATGAGTGAGATTGAAATACTAAGATAATGAACAACATAATAATATTGATATATTAATTTAGGTTGAAGTTAACAAGAATATAAATTGAGTAAATTTTGCTTTCTTAATTTCTATATTGATTTTAAAAGCAGTCAAAAGCATGGTCCCATCAGGTTTGCCGCCTGAACGTCCTCCCTTTTTCATCTCCACGTAATCATCACCACCAGCCTGTTAAAATTCACTGCTGGACATAGACTTCTTCTGTTGTAGGGAAAATTTACCTTAATTGTCAGGCTTGGCAAGCGGACTGACGATTGCAGTAGCAGACTTGCACATTTATCGCTGCTGCCTATCGCCAGTTGAGTATTTAATGACTTACAAAAAACGGGTTGGTATACCGCCATCTATCGAAAGCCATAAGATACCTACCATTTTCCAAAGTCGTCACCCACGGGACGAAATTAGGTTGTGCTTCCACTAGACAGTAAACACAAATATTATACGACTAGTTGATATCCGCGACTTCGTCCGCGTTACTTGATATATTAACAAAGTTTTTTTTTATGTGCGAAGGAAAAAACATCAAAAAGATCGCAATCAAAAATATACTTTGCTTACAATTTTTTTTTGTAAACAATGATATTCATTGTTCCGTTTCTAGCTAAAATATATAGTTGTTTCCCAAAATTTAATGAGTTTATGTTAAGTGAAGATATCGCTATATTTTTTTAGATAGGGCCAAGTGTCTAAGAAATAAAACTTATAAAACTTAATTGAAGTCTATTCAGTAGTTTTTCCGTGACGCCCGTACAACTGAAAATCTCTATCATTTTATTTATATAGATTTGTAATTTTGGGAATATGTTGAAAATTACTAGATGGAAGACTACGCCATTTCTGTTGCAGTTTAACCACAGCCTAAAAGAAATTTCTCACTCAATGACAATTCATTCATTAATTCATTTAGATTTTACCGCAGGTTTACGATATTGTATAAAACAATTTTTTCTCGTTTTTAATTTCCGACGTTTTGAGTACTTTGCACAATCACGGAGAGAGTGAGGTGCTTGACGTCGTAATGTCGAAGTTAACCCGGAGTATTTTCAAAATTTTAATTATTAAAGTAGGTCCGATCTTTTACTCTTTTCATGGTATGCTTGGGTTTAGTTTTAATTTTATTTACAGGATTCCAAACAGATTGTAAGATCTAGCCTTATTCTCTATTATAATTAGATTCTTTTTATTTCAATTTAAGATTCATAATATTAAAATTAGGAATTTAGTTTTACGAGATTTCATTATATCTTTGCTGATCGTGGACGTATGTTACAGAAATTGTAAAAACCATCATTGGATTTGCCTTAAAAGTTACAAGTACGCGATAACAACTATTTCAATCCTCACCGATACACAGGAGTTTTTATTGATTGGAATCATTTATTAAAATATAGTGTTATTAGTGTTGCCGACAAACTGGCTTACAATTTGACAAAATTAAAAAAATGAAGTATTTACAATTTTTTCAGAATTAATAAAAATATATGTATAGATTAGCATAAAGCAAAGAACCAGCATCTAGTTTTATAAACTTATATAAGCAACTGCTTTGCGACTATCCTTATGGTAAGTGGTGATGTAGCTGAAGATGGTTCAACGCACTGGCTTAGCATTGACTCATTAACAAAAAGCCCATTAAATTTTAACTTGAAGACACATACATTGTAATCAGATGGAAAAACAGATATATAGGCGGTGGGCATCTTTATCTGCCTAGGTGTCCACCTGTGGCAGTACCTCCCTCTCACATATTTCTGACGCGAAATAGCAGAGCTTGCACTGCTTTGTTCCGTTCTCATTGAAATGAGGTGAAATAATCCACAATTATTAAAATTTTACTGCGTATTGATATTCGTGGATTGTTGCAATAAATGTTCTTTCTTTATTTTATTTTTTTTTGCTATGGCAATATGAGCATGAGCCATAACATTAATAAACGGCCCCCAGTCCCTGGCGGCCCCGCTATTCCTGGCTACGACGGCGTTCATGGTAACGGCGGGGCTAGGAATGCTAAGAATCTCCGGTGGAGGTTCGGTTGTCACCTAAGACGACTCGACCTGGCAACTTATAACGCATGCACCCTGACGACTGACGGAAAGATCCTGGAGCTGGAAGAAGAGATAGACAAGTTGCGCTAGAACATCATAGGATTATCCGAGGTTCGAAGAGAGGGGAGTACACGGTTATGCTAGATCCGGCAACGTGTTCTATCACCAAAAGGGCGACCATCTGTCATAAGAAGGTGTAGGATTTATCGTCCATAAGTCTGTCGTTAACAACGTTGTAAACATTGGCAGTGTGTCGACGAGGGTTGCGTACCTTATACTCAGAATCACCAAACGGTATTCGATCAAGGTCATACAGGTTTACGCACCAACCTCGGCACACCCCGATGAGGAGGTGGAGGAAGAGTATGAGGATATCTCTAGAGCCGTGCAATCCTCCAAAACCCACTATAAGTTGTTAATGGGAGACTTCAACGCAAAACTAGGCACAATAGAGAACGGTGAGCTGAAATTAGGCTAATTCGGAATAGGGCAACGGAACCCAAGGTTGCCAGCAGCCAGCAGGCCGACTTCATGGAGAAATTGGACTCTTTATGATGAATTCTTTCTTCTAAAAGCAGCCCCACAGGGCACTTCCCACTGATATGGTCAAGATCCGACGGTTCGACAAAAAATTAGATTTACTTCATTATTACGACCAGACGACAATTGTTTAGTGATGTCACAGTGATTGCGTGGGTGAAAACTGGCAGCGATCACAGAATGGTGAGAGGCACACTGAACCTAAACGTTAAGTTGGAGAGGTTACGTCTAATAAAGTCAACACTCCTTTCGCCTCATGCTGTAATCGAGAGTCACGAAACCTTTCAGCTCCAGCTACGAAACCGTTTTCAGTGCCTAGAAGATTGCAATGCAGGGGACGATATGAATGATAAGCTCGCGGAAACTGTCCATGCGGTCGGAGGTAAGTTTAGCAAGACCCGCCGCAGAAGAACAAAAAAACTCTGCGATCACGCTCTTAATCTCATGGCTGTTAGACGGGATATGAAGCTGCAGTCTTCAGTAGATTTAACAGCATACAGGAAACTGAACAGAAAAATCTCCATCGTTGTCACCTTTCTTGAAGAAAGGTGACAACGATATCTGACGACTTCCAGTCTCCCGAACAAGCCGGTTTTCGAAAAGGCTTTAGGACCACAGGCCTCATACATACCCTTTAGCAAATTGTAGAGTAGTCCGAAGAGTACAAATTGCCACTATAACTGGCGTATGTTGACTATGAGAAAGCCGTTGATTCCGTCAAAATTTGGGCGGTGCTGCAGTCCCTTCAGCGGTGCCAAGTTGACTGTCGGTATGTCGAAGTGCTGAAGTGCTTGTACAGTAAGGCTACGCTGGCTATCCGAGTACAGAAACAGAGTACGAAACCTATCCAATTGCAGAGAGGTGTAAGACAGAGTGTCGTTATGTCCCCGAAACTCTTCACCGCTGCATTGGAAGACGTTTTCAAGCTTCTGGACTGGAAAGGATACGGTATTAACATCAATGGCGAGTACATTACTTACCTTCAATTTGCCGACGATATAGTCCTTATGCCAAAATCGCTGGAGGACCTAAGCACTATGCTCCATGATCTCAATAGTGTCTCACAACGGATAGGTCTTAAGATGAACATGGACAAAACAAAAATCATGTTTAATGTTCAGGTCACACCTATTCCTGTAGTGGTTGGGAGCACTATGCTCGAAGTTGTTGACAAATATATTTACCTGGGACAAATAGTCCGACAAGATAAGTCCAACTTCGACCGAGAGATCAATC
Organism: Parnassius mnemosyne; assembly: GCA_963668995.1. Classification (NCBI taxonomy): domain Eukaryota; kingdom Metazoa; phylum Arthropoda; class Insecta; order Lepidoptera; family Papilionidae; genus Parnassius; species Parnassius mnemosyne. The sequence continues at coordinate 6,395,789 of CAVLGL010000001.1, read as the reverse complement.
GACGGATTCAACTCGGTTGGGCAGCGTTTGGAAAATTACGGCACATGTTCCCGTCAGTTATACCTCAAAACTTGAAAACGAGACAGTACAACCAGTGCGTGTTGCCAGTGATGATCTATGGAACTGAGACGTAGTCCTTCACTGCTGCCCGGATGAGGAAACTCAAGGTCGCTCAGCGAGCTATGGAGAGGGCTATGCTCGGACTTTCTCTGCGTGATAAACTTAGCAATGAGGATATCCGCATTAGAACCAGAGTGGCAATGGGCCGGCCATATAGCTCGAAGAACCGACCACCGATGGGGAAAAAAGGCTCTCGAGTTGCGGCCTCGTGCCGGCGGACGAAGTGTTGGGTGTCCTCCCAACACTTCGTCCGCCGGCACGAGGCCGCAACTTTTATTTTATATATAAATGACATTCCAAATGTAACTAAATTCAAATGTACTATGTTTGCAGACGATATTGCAATAACAATTAGTACTAACCCAAGCAAACATTCATTCACAAAACATGAATCTGACATAAATGACGCTATAAAATCAGTAATAGAATTGTTAAATCTAAATAATTTAAAAGTGAATCTTAGCAAAACTCACTACATTAAATTTGACAACTTGAAAACTAATAAGCTTGACATATATCACAACGAAACCAAAATTGAAGAAATGACACAAACAAAATTTCTTGGCTTAGTAATTGATAGAAACCTTAACTGGCAGTCACATATGAAATCAGTGTGTGATAAAATAAATAAATTTGTATATGCTTTAAGGTATATTAGAAGAGTCACGAACATAAATACTGCCCTGTCAGTGTATCACGCTTATGTTGTTTCTATTCTGCGTTACATGCTAATTATCTGGGGAAATGGTTCTCAGTTAAATAAAGTTTTTATCACACAAAAAAAATGTTTACGAGCACTAACCCTAAAAGCGCCATTTCATTCATGTAGACCTTTATTCAAAAAGCTTAAGTTATTGACATTGCGCTCTTCATTTATGAAATATGTTTGTTCGTCAAACAACACAACCATCTTTTTACTAAAGCTAAAAATATATCTTCTCGAAGCAACAGATACCCTGAAAAGCTTGTAATTGACACACTTCCTAGATTATCTAAATATAACAAAAGCTGTCTATACATGTGTGTCAAAATATATAATAAAATTCCTCAGCATATTAAAGCACTATCTTTCTCAGGATTTAGAAAAGGCCTCTATGATCTTCTCGCAGAAAGAACTTTTTATAGCGCCAAAGAATTCCTAGATTATAAATTTGACAAATGATACCACTACGATTTCACAAATCATGGACATTTTTATTTTGTTTAATAATAATTTTTTTTTTGAAATCTTTATTCACAATTTTACATAATACTTAATTTTATCTACAATATTAAAAACTATGATAATAAAAAAAAAAAACTATAACTAGAAACTTAATTATCATATAGTCCTACTCCCCGCGGTATCGTGCCAAGAACGCTGGCTGCGTTTCCCCGCTGAATGGCTATACTTAGCCTTTGAGCGAGGAAAGAACCAGCCCTCCTATCACCAGCAGCAACGACCAGCCGCGGATGGAGTTCCTTTAGGAACTCCACCGCACGTGGACCCCACGGACCGATAGTCTCTACAGCAAATGGCACAAATATATAGTCATCTCTCAGAGACTCATATTTGCGCCACTTACTCAGCTCAGCTGCCTCTGATGCCGCCCCAGCCTTAAACGAGGTACCCCTGAGATGAGAGACCGCCAGAGTGTCTACGCAAGTAGCATCCCACACTAGGGCTTTACCTCTCTCCCAAGGGACCAATGTCATACCGTCGGGTCTCTTGCCATCGTCTCTAAATATTCCACAAGGCTCTAAAACCGGGGGAACATTTATAGAGGCAAGAGCCCTTCGGATGACATCGTTCAAAGAACTGTGTCGTGAAAACCTACCAGCGCTTTTCTTACATGAAAGTCCGTGGAGCCCAAACTTGTCGACGCTGCTACCACAGGGGCACTGATGGGGTTGACAAATCGCCGCTCCTAGTCGGATTCCTACGGCAATACGCAAGCTTTCCCTATCAAGCAATGTGCCGAGATTACTTGATGGTAAAGCATGTAACCAGTGACTAGATTCCTTAGTCGAAACAGCTAGAAGGCGTGCCTTATCTTGGTCACTATGGAAATTGTGAAACAAATCCTTCTGCACGCCCTGTACCAACGGAATATCCCACTGTTTTTGTTGGTTAACTTCCAGTGGAATATTTTCACCAGGACAGAGCGTTTGCCATGTCTGCCCTGCCTCCGTAGCAAAGCATAGGTCTACTTTATTATTTAAAATTATGTTACATAAGTCACTGACACTATGCACGGAAGCAAGGAAAGCAGGCAATGCAACGCTAGAAAGATTTCTCACACCAATGCCACCAAATTTTATAGGTAAAGTAGCTTGAGCCCAGGCTGTTGTATTTAAAGTTAAATTTAGAATTTTTTCTATAGCAATTTTAAGATTATTATCAATATCTTGTAAAATATCCGAACATTTCCAGACTGGACTCGAGCGGAGTAAGTATGTAAATCTAGGTACAAGAAGACAATATTTTAAAATAGTAAGAGCTATGTGGGGGTTTAATTTATACAATTTATCAACATGGTTTAAAAACTGATCAAATTTTGTTTTTAAAACAGGTTTAATACTATCGAAAAACAACGGGGCACCTAGCAGGTATAGTGATTCCGTATTGACAGTTTTTATTCCTGGACAAATATGATTAAAATTTTGAATTAAATTGTCTCTATGAGAAGTAGATAAATTATTGGAAAAAAATATTTCACATTTATTGCTATTTGGTTCAAGGCCAATATTTTTAAATTTCGAAAAATATGAGTAAGATCGCTGAGGACGTCATCTGCTCTACCTCCCAATGTACCATCGTCTAGGTACCAGACATTCAGCTTGGATTTCAAATTTGAAATAAAGGGTTGAATTCCCAAACTGAAAAGTGCTGGACCCAGAGGGTCACCCTGCTGAACACCAACAGCAGAATCGATAACATGGTTTTCGTAAAACAAGTTAGTATTTTGACTATAACATTGCCAAACGTAATGATAAATTTCGGGGGTATTGTTAGCCACTTCTTTCAGCAAGGTTACCCTATCGATAGAGTTAAAAGCATTCCTTAGGTCAACCTTCACAAGAACATCTGCATCAGAGTTTGTTAAAAATGTACGCACTGAATGTACCGCCGCCTCACAGCCACCTCTAGTGCCAAAACCTAGTTGAGTAGGCTGAAATCTGGTCTTAAGGTTAGAGATTATGTGCCTGCAAGCTAATTTTGAAGTTAAGCGTCGAAATGTGGAACCAACGGCAATAGGACGGATACCGTTATCCTTTTTTTTGAAGGCACATAATCTTGCCCCATATAAGAATGGAATGAAATTTGGATTAACATTACCAGAAAACATAAAGTTACATAATTTTGTAATGTCTTTAAGAAGTACTCCGCCGGCGTCACCGGCAGAAGGGCTTACAAGATCTTTAAGATGTTGAGGCGTAATTCCGTCAATGCCGCCAGCAGAGCCATTCGAAAATGACATAATTGCTTCTAAAGTGTCTTTTTCCGAAATTTGTAAAGGTTGCATAGAAGTCTTGGGAGGCAGCAGTAAACCCTGAGACGGTGTGACCGAAGGATGCTTTTGACGAAGGCTTTCAAGAGTTTCGACATTACGAGGAGCCAGGATTAATCATTATTTTGACATTTTATTCCATTTAGTAATAATTAATAATTGTCTGATATTTCTGTTATATTTAATAATAATTAATAATTATCTAATGAGTAGATATGTATAAATTTTAATTTCAATGTATCTTTTAATATTTTGTAATTAATAAGTAACTGAATGAGCCACAGACTTAAATTTGATATTTGTATGCCTCTATGTAAGCGGTGAAACATGTTTGGCCTCAAGTATATGTAATTAACACCTGTATTTACCATGTTTGATGCAAATAAAAGTTTTGAATCTTTGAATCTTTGAATCCCACTACATGGACTGACGACCTGGTAAGATATGCAGGAAGTCGATGGATACAGGTGCCTCAGGACCGTGCTTTGTAGCATTCCTTGGGGGAGGCCTATGTCCAGCAGTGGACTTGTGAAAGGCTATAATTATGATAATTATGATGACTTAATGACTTAAATAGTAATCACATCTAAACGCTACAGAAAATGACGGTTTTAGTATGAATTTGAACCGCAACGCTTGAAATAGACAGATTGCTAGCTGGAAATAGAACCATTATGCTTTATTTCTAATAGTATGTGACGAGAACCAGATGTGTGATTTACTGGTAACGCGACGCTTACCATCGACTATGATGGTAGGCCACACTGAGGGATGATAACGCACCTGCATTTAATCGAGGATAGATATACGGGACTATGAATCTTAGCAACCATTTAAATTCACTGAGCTGGTAGACTGGAATTTTTCACATTATGTTTCAGTGATTATTTGTCATAAGATACTGGAATTTATTTTATATTAAATTATTTTATTTTATAGGATAAGGGTGACAAACGAGAACACAGTCCACCTAATGGTAAGTGGTTGCTGTGGCCCATAGACATCTACATCTATCTTCGATTACGAATCAAAATGCAGATGCGTTGTCACCCATGAGGACTAAGATGGAATGCTTCGTTTTCAGTAAAAAGCGTCTCCGGTTCTCTACACTCACCATACGAAACGCAACAGCGTGAAGTTGCTATTTTACGCTGGTATTCCGTGAGAGCGTGGTCCTTCCCTGGTCGAACCGACCCATTCGTGCTACAACTATACTAATATAGAATATAGCTGCAGCATGGCTCTACCACGTACAAAATCGACTTACATGGCCAGGAAAAAATAAATTTACTAAGTTTAGATAAAAAACAGCGTTAATTGTATGTGACTGATATTGATAATAAATAAGATGTATATTTCAATAAACTTCTTAGTTGCTTACTAATAATTCTGTTAAAGAGGATTAATTCACTTTTGCGTTTAGGATTATATTAATTTGTCTGATACTTTATTAATTTAGTTCAAAACTAATATAGATTAAATAAACTAATCTTAAGGATCTCATCGTGTTTAATTTTAATTAACGTTATTTGTTTTTAATTTCCACGGTGGTTAACTACGATATTACGGCGATGTACACCTCAACCTCCCTCCCCTCTGTCCCCGTCTTCACAGACGCTGTAAATCACCCGTTAATTTGTCTTTCATTCCTTACAGCATATAGTGAAGTCCATTGTAGAATATAGATAGCCTCATAGGCGGGATATATGCTACAGTTTCTAAGTACTCGGTGTTAACCTACAGTATACCATTATACGTTCAGACCGTGTTAATAGAGTTGCACGCTAGTGTGCTCATATGTACGTACTGTTAGGAGGCCGATCCCGTTTGACTTTTAAAAAAAAAACCACAAGGTAAACCTAAGGGTTTATTATAAAAAGTTTACACACACAATTAATATTAACCCTGACGTCCGAACTCTAATACGTATCGGAATCTATGTCCGATCTACCCGGGGCTCTGAATCTAACTAACTGTAAAATGGAATGAAATTAATATGGAAAAGAACAATGCAATTACTGATTGACGTCATATATAGGAAAAGTACCGTGTGATTGAATAAATGCTTACTAAGATTTAACTGCGTTGTAAAAAGGGATATAACAGCTCCCCCCTTTTGACTGAGCTTTTTCTAAATTAAGATAAAGCGAAGTTTCGAAATAGAGAAATAGTTAGAGGTCGGAAGGCGTTACAAAATATAGAAATAGAAAATTAATTTTATAGTAAAACATAGAAAATTTATCTTATAACAATATAAAACTTCGAACTATTCGATTTTACATAAAGATAAAGTAAGTTGTAACTAAGTTACGTAAAAGAAACAGCGTAAGATTTAACAAATAATCAATATAAAATAGAACAATGAATTTATATAAAGGTAAAATAGTAAAATCTAGAATTAAAAGTATTTTAAATGAATTAGTAGAATTACGAGTAGAAATTGATTTTTAATAAACAAAATAGTAGTTTCAATTACAATTTTCATTTTAACATTGTATATAATTAAATAACAATACACATTTAAAATTAAAAAATACTTATTACAATTAGATTGAATCAAAAATAGTAAAATGTAGCAATTACAAAATATAAAATGACAAAGTAGAAATTGAAATTGTATGATAATAAAATTAATTATTTGTTTTAATACAAATATTTTTGAAAACTAAAATTGAATAAAATTAGAAATTAAGATTTCTTCCGGAGGAAGAGTGAACTTTGTGTACAGTTCTATAAGGTTCACAATTAGTACAATTTGGTAAAGATTTGGGTGAGTTATTATCTTCTTCAGATGTTGACATATCAATCATCTCAATTGAATTCGTAGTTTTAGAATTATGTTTCGACGACTTTTTATTATTACACTGATTAAATATTTGTATACAATGTCCACTATTATTGTGTCGATTTCTGGAACATTTAAATAATTTGTAGGCTAAGTACAAAAATAGTAATACAATTAAAATATAAGTAAATGTGGAATAGTATGAACCGTATTTTATAAAATGTGATTCCTTTTGAAGATTATTTAATTCAAATTCTAAACTATCTAGCTGATGATTTGCATATTTTAAGGAATCCAAGTTAACTTTGCTTAGAGAGATTGGCGTTAAATATGGTAAACTTTTATTAAATACATCTTTTTTGCAACAATCATCTCTTGTTATGTCAAAGCTTATATCTATAGTTGACTTAATCGAAAATTGATAAGTACTTGTTGGCAATAATTGAATAGTTTTGGAATAACCGATACAATTTTCGGTTAATTTGACAATACCTGTGCCAATAATAGAATGATCAGTAATATCATCGTTACATTTGATAGTTAATTTATTTACATTGGATTGTACATATATCCATTTATTATTTTTTAATTTATGCCAAATATTGATTTGGCCAAATAATAACTTGGAGTTACATTCAGAAGGTAAGGAAAGAGTTACTTCTGTTAATAATTTCGATTCACAATTAGGATTATTTATGCTAGACGTTATAGTAAATAGTTCACAAATAGAATAGTTATTATTAATAAATTTACAATCATCTAAGTTATTAAACATAGTATAATGTATTCTATCGTCACTTAAAGCAATATAAGAATTAGAAGGTTGAATAAGTGCAAACGTTTGTATATGCGACTCGTCGTGAGGAGTCGGTAATGGGATATTTTTATAAACAATGAACTTATCGGGTGTTATTAATGGAATCTGCAAGCTGAAAACAATCTTATTGTTATAATAATATGAACTAAGTTTCGAAACATCAATTAACGAATGAATATTATGTATGTTCAATTGCACTGGAAAATCTAAACGTTTATTTATTTGATTAATATGCTTGGTTAATTCATTATAAAGACTTAAAGGGCTAATCACGCTAGGATGCAAAACATTTACCTTGGAAAATAGGATAGCATTTATAGTCGTGTCTAGCAAGTTAGAAATAGCAAGTAAGGAGCTTTCAATTATGTTCAATAAATTATTTATTCTAGAAATGTTAATAAGTAAATTATCGGTTTTTGTGATTTGCGAAAGAATTTCATTCATTTTATTAATTTGTGAGTTTAATCTTAATTCATTTTGGTTTAATTTATAAATAGTGGCATTAAAATTATTTATGGTAGATTTAATTATGTGAATATTGTCTCTGAATAAATTAAATAGTTCTGTTTCACTTTTCCGACATAATTCTATAAAAATTTAAGAATTTCGCCTCCAAATTCTAGAGATCTTTTAACTCTATTTGGCGATTGATTATTATCGATTATATGTGCTAGGGATTGCAATTTGACGTAATTATATTTTATTAAAATCTCTATAGGATTTGAAAAATCTTTACATTGGGAAAATTCGTCAGTATTTATTTTGGAACAAAGGTTTAAGGTATCATATAATAAATTTTCAATTTTATTGAAATAAGGAGCTAAAGGTATAAGGTCTATATGTGTTATAACCTTCCAATAATCGTTATAAAAGTTAATATGCGTAATAGGTTCAAAATAAATTCCAGGACTATGTGATATAGGTATGATCCTCGACTCAGCGTGGCTTTGGCTTCCATAGCATAAAGCTCTGAAAAATATATAAAATAAGTTAAATTTAAGGAGTGTTAATAGCAGGCTTAATCTCGTTTATATGATACTTAACATGTTTACGACCTACTTGTAAAGTAACGTTGTGCTTATTATGGACTTTTATAATTTTATATGGACCTTTCCATATAGGTGATAGGGCCTTACGGAGTCGGTGATGGTGTTTTATATAAACTAAGTCACCAATTTTATAAGAAATTTCGCGTGAACTTACATCGTAATATTGTTTGGATTTTTCTTTGCTATTAATTATATTTTGAATGGCCTTTTCTCTACTAAAACGCATTCGATATTGTAAAGCTCGAATATATTCATTATAAGTAGTATTATTGTTCGTTTCATATAGAGAATTAGGGATATTAGGTTTATAACCATATAATAATTCATGAGGGGTGAAATTGGTAGTGCAATGAGGGGTAGTATTATAAGCTAATATTGCGGTAAATAAATAACAATGCCAGTCGTTCTGGTTTTCATTAACGAAAGATTTTAAGTATTCTTTTAAAGTAGCATGTGAGCGTTCTAGAGCTCCATTTGTTTGTGGGTGGTAAGGAGTAGTAAATAAAGCCTTGACTTTTAAGATTTGAGTTAATTCTTTAAATAAATCAGACGTAAAACAAGTACCTAAATCCGTTAAGATTGTTTTAGGGAAACCGAAAAGAGACATAAAATGTACAAGATTTCTGGCTATTTCTTCACTGGTAGCTGTGACCAGGGGATAAGCACTTGAAAATTTAGTTAAATCATCTTGTAATGTAAGGATGAATTTGAATTTTTGAAAACCTGCGTCAGGTAAAGGACCAACGATGTCGAGAGCTAATCGTTCAAACGGTCTAGTGGAAGTAGAAGTTATTTCCATTGGGGCCTTATTGGACATTCTTAATGGTTTATTAATTTGGCATAATTGGCATTTCTTTACATAATCTACAATGTCAGAGCGCATACTTTTCCAATAATAGGCGGCTTTAATTCGTCTATACATACGACTTGAACCTGGGTGACCCGCAATAGGTGAATCGTGATTCTCTTTTAAAATTTTAGGGATTTCGACGGGAGTAGGATAAATTAATTGATTTTTGTATATATGAATTTTAATGTTAGTGTTATGAAAAATATAGGCAATCATATTATATACTTTAATATAAGCTAGCTTAGAAAATGGATCTGAAAAGTCTGATAAGGCGAGGTCTGTAATATCAGGGTTCTCGATTAAAATTTTATCTCTGAGTTTTATAATTAAATTGTAAATATCTTTAAATTTGGTTTCTTCATAATGATGAATTTTAGTGTACATAAAATAGTAAGATTTATTCTTATCCTTTACGCATTGAATTGTAAATGGTTCGCGTTCGGAATTTAATAAGTCGTCAGGCTTGTCTAATTGTGCTAATATTTCTTCACAGTGAGGTATAGATGAGTCAAAATCTAAAGAGACGGGACAAGCAATAGTTTTTAGTTTGGATAGGTGTAATCCTTGAGTACATTCTAGGATTATTGTATTTGAAATAGGAGTTTTATTTGTAAATTGGTCTTTAAAATATTTTTCATAACTAGAATTATTTAAAGTGTTAATATCTATAACATTAACGGGACAGCGAGATAACGCATCGGCGTTAGAATTAAGACGGCCTTGTTTATAAACAATTTCGTAATCGTATTCTTCGAGTTTTAAGCGCCAACGAATGAGTCTACTACCTGGGTCTTTGACATTGAATAGCCATACCAATGGTCTATGATCGGTAACTATTTTGAATTTATTACCGTAGAGGTAAGGACGAAACGTTTTGACTGCGAATAGAATGGCTAGAAGTTCCTTTTCGGTAGTTGAATAATTGCCTTCGGGACGGTTTAGAGTACGTGATGCATAAGCTATCGGTTTATCTTTGCCCACAGGACCTTGGGATAAGATTGCGCCTACGGCATAATTACTTGCATCTGTAGTTACTATGAACGGTTGAGAGAAATCTGGATATTGGAGCAGCGGAGCAGTGATTAATTTTTCTTTTAAAACATCGAAAGCAATTTGTTGTTCTTGAGACCAGTGGAAAGTAGTATCCCTTTTTAATAAAGAAGTAAGTGGTTTTGTCAATTTAGAAAAATTATCAATAAATCGGCGATAATAGCCTATTAGGCCTAGGAAGGATTTAATTTCTTTAGGGATCTTAGGAATTGGAAATTGTGACACTGCTTTTACTTTTTCTGGATTAGGAGAGACACCCTTATCGGTGATAATATGACCAAGATAAGTTACTTCACGTCTTAAAAATTCGCACTTATCTGGTTGCAATTTTAGATTGTATTCGCGCAGCTTATTGAATACTAGTTTTAATTTTTCCATATGTTCATTTAAATTATGACTATAAATTATGCAATCATCTAGATAAACATAACAGTGTAGACCTTGCAAACCTGATAAGACAGTATTCATCAGGCGCTGGAAGGTAGAAGGAGCGTTTTTTAAACCAAAGGGCATTCTAGTGAATTCGTAGTGACCAGACATGCTCGAATTAGTACTTATAGTAAATCCCGTTTTTGGGGCATCTTTAGGATCCATCTTTATTTGGTGGAAACCGCTGGCAAGATCAAGGGTTGTGAAATACTTGGAATGGCCTAATTGATCTAGGATATCGGTGATAAGAGGCAGGGGATAACTTTCGGAAACTGTGATGTCATTAAGACGGCGATAGTCAATGACTATTCTCCACTTTCTTTTGCCAGAAGCGTCTAATTTTTTCGGAACTACCCATACAGGGGCGCTCCAAGGCGAAACAGAGGGACGAATTATGTTTTGATTTAGCATTTTGCGAATTTGTGTATCGACTTCTTCCTTATGACACTCAGGGAAGCGATATGATTTTACGTGAACTGGGGCCGCGTTACCCGTATCTATGGAATGTTGGATGCCATTCGTAAACGAAAGGGGTTCACCTTCGAGGTGAAAGATATCCGTATAATTGGAACAGCAATTTAAAAGTGCTTTCTTTTCTTCATCGTTGAGATGGGAGCAGCGTAAAAGACTTAATACTCGATCTATTCGATTAGATTTAGAAGTAGAAATAGAATACAAACATTTACTAGATATAGGATTTTCGCAGGAAATAGAATTATTATAATCGATCGGTGTCAATTCTACCAAATAATCTTTAATTTCTAAGTCTGTGTCAGTCGTGTTTAAAACGGTTATGTTAACTTTTTTGTTTGGTTTTATTGACACAATACAATTCGCGACGTAAATACCCTCGCTTAAGGTATGATCTAGAACTAAGCCTTCATTATTGTGATAAAGCTCGACCGAGTAATTTGATATAGCGCATTCAATGACGGCTTCTGAGCGTGCCGGAACGATGTATGTTGGCTGATGAAATATAATGGGAACTTGGTAACCACACAGAGTCATTATCTTAGAGCTATAATCTATATTAGCATTAAAATATTTAAGAAAATCTGTACCAATAATACCGTCGTAATTAAGATTTATATTATCGTTAATAACGTAGAATTTATGCTCGTAAGTTTCATCACTTAATAAAAATTGTAAGTAGATTGAGCCTAGCGTTTCGCAATATGTATCCGTATCATTTATACCTTTGATTCTTATTTTGTCCGTAAGGAGTTCATGTTTCATTTTTAAACATGAGTGTTTGATGACACAGACACTCGCGCCGGTATCGATAAGAAGTTTGAGACACTTAGGAGAATATTTTGTAAATAAATTTGTATATGGTTACGAAACTTTGCATGTATTTATGATCGTTTCAAAGATAGGAATAGAATTAGAATAAGATTCATTAAGACTCGGCTTAACCTCTTTGGGTTGCTGAGATGAAGATATAGTAAACGATTTAGTAGGACTCGGTTGTACCTTTTTGGTCAACTGAGATGCATAAGAACTAGCAAGACTCAGCTTCACCTCTTTGGGTTGCTGAGATGTAGATATAGTAAACGATTTAGTAGGACTCGGTTGTACCTTTTTGGTCAACTGAGATGCATAAGAACTAGCAAGACTCAGCTTCACCTCTTTGGGTTGCTGAGATGTAATAGACTTATAATGACTCAGTTCCTCTTTGGGTAACTGAGATGTAAATGAGCTAGAATGACTCGATTGCTTGCTAAAGCATTGCCGAGATGAGTTAGAATAAGAATTAGAATAAGATTTAGCATAAGGATTTTTATAAGATTTAGTAGAAAAAGTAGTATTAATTGTTTTCGTGTCGTTACGATAGTACGATTTCGGCAGACACGCATCCGAAATCTTATTCAGTTTAAAGAGTTAGAGTTATCGACAGCGTCGTCGTTATCATGTGTCATGTGCATAGGCACAGAGTTGGAACTAGAATTGGAAATAGGGTTACGACTTATAAAATTAGAATTATTATTTGGGCTACGATTTATATAATTAGAATTAGTATTAGAGTTATGATTAGAATTTTGACGTTGTTGCATATTATATTGTCGCTTTCTACATTGATCAATAGTGTGCCCTATGTTTTTGCAATAATTACACATTAATTTACCAGAATTAGAACTAGATAAATGCGAAATTTGTTTATTATGATTGTAATTAGAATGTTTTTTATTTTTAAAACATTGAATAGCAACATGGCCTACTTTATTACATATACTACACTGTTTTATTGAATTTTTTGAACACGTTTGGAGATTTTGTAATTTTTCCTCTTCTATCGCTAATTGAACAGCTTCATTTAGAGTTTGAGGGTTCCTACATCTAACAATAGTAGAAATAGCAGGATTTAACCCTAACAAAAATGTATTTAATGCTAGATCCTCCATGGCGGCTATTCTACCTGGAAGCTCATCAGCGTTTTTGCAACTATAGTGTATATCTGATTGAATTTTTGTTAAAATTTGTTCTAATTTTAAAGAAAACTTAGTGACGTCCTCGGATGACTGTTTACAGTTTTGCAAGTCTGATAGTAAATGTGTCGCGTGTTTTTTCTCCCCAAAAGTAGAACGGAGAAATGATTTTATTTGATTCCATGTTTCAAAGGTTTTTAAACTACATGCAACTTGTGCTTTTCCCTCTAGTTGTGAGATGATGAATTTGCACAGAATAGGCTGTTGTTCTGGTGTAGCTAACGACATTGCATTGTCGCAGTTTGTAAGAAAAGCGGGTAGGGAATCTTTCTCCCCATTATAGGATTTTATAAATTTCGTCAAGAATGAAAGCGTGATTCTTTCCGACATATTTTCTTTACCTTTTTCTGCTTTAAGCGACATAGAATTAAATTTTAAATATTAAACTTATATAAAATAATCACAATAAAACAACGTAAAAGATTGGTAATAGTACAGAAACAGTGTAAAATAAAAGTAAATTTTAAATTTAAACAGAATACAAAATGACTTACAGAATGGTAATAATTTCTACACGTAGTATTTAAGCGTCGTAACAATAGCTAGGTGAAACGTTACACTCGTGGCGGCTGGCAGGCGAGATCGCTGACGCGGTGACTCCGTCACGTCGTGGGAAATAACAGGACCGGAAGGCGTAGAAAGATCTTGAAATAATTTTTGTTGGTGAGTTAGATCCAGCTGGTGCGGGCTCCTGGTGGAGACTTATCGTCGGCCAGACGGGAGATTTCAGGACCAGGTGTAAGTGGAGCGGGCTCAAGCTGATCGTCGTCCAAAATTGTGGTGGGTGCAGGCTTAGGCACGGCTAAGGCTTAATGTCGACCTTGATGATTTCGGGGACCTCGGATTCGTATGCCAATGTCTTCAATGACTTTCTGTTTGGCATCCCACTTCTGACACCAATTTGTTAGGAGGCCGATCCCGTTTGACTTTTTAAAAAAAAACCACAAGGTAAACCTAAGGGTTTATTATAAAAAGTTTACACACACAATTAATATTAACCCTGACTTCCGAACTCTAATACGTATCGGAATCTATGTCCGATCTACCCGGGGCTCTGAATCTAACTAACTGTAAAATGGAATGAAATTAATATGGAAAAGAACAATGCAATTACTGATTGACGTCATATATAGGAAAAGTACCGTGTGATTGAATAAATGCTTACTAAGATTTAACTGCGTTGTAAAAAGGGATATAACAGTACGTACGTAAAGTTTTGATGTCGGGATTAATAAATTAATAAAAAAAAACATTTTCAAAACAAACTTTTATAAAAATTCTCCCAAAAAAAGAGAAGATAAACTTTAAATTAGACCAAACCCATAAATGAGAGTATTTATATGATATAAGAGCCTGCAGCGACATTAGAATGTGAGAAATAAAATTAAATTATAAAATATTTTTAGGAATAACTTCCGATAGAATGTACCTTATCTAAATGGGATTACAATAAAACTTGATTTTGTCTCTTCACTCAATCAGGTGGCGTGAGTTTATGAATTTTGTCGTTCTAGTTTTACTTTTTAAAGGATTTATATTGCAATAGAAGACCACTGAAAGAATCTCACTAGTTCGAAAAATTTAAATCCATTGGACTTGTAGGAATTTAGTACCAGTATAGTAAGATGGTTTCATTAATAAATTGTATAACTGTTATGTAAATAATATAATATCCTAGCAAATAGTCCCTAAGTTTTGACAGCTGCCCCTCATCTAGGTATAACTTCAAACGTAAGTTTTTTTTAAATAGGATAATAGTGACAAAATATAAGCACACCTGATGGTAAGTATATGCTGTGGCATATAGAAATCTACATCTATCCTCGATTAAGAGTCAAAATGCAGATGCGTGGTCACACCTGAAAATTAAGATGAAATACCTCGCTTACAGTACAAAGGGGCTCCGGTTATCTACACTTACGAGAGCGTGGTCTTTCCCCGGTCGAGTCAACACATTTGTGCTACAACCGTAATATAGCTGCATCATGGTTCTACCATGTTCATAAATAGAGTCTTATTTTTCAATTTGTTACTTCAGGCAACACATAATACTACAAATATGTAATATTAATTAATGCTTTATCAGAGTAGCTTATATTCGCAGGTTAATTTGATTGACGTGAGAATGCCTGTACATTAAAACAGGCTTAGGTTAATGTGTACGTTGATTGATATCTTCCCATAATAATTTCACGCGAGGTCGATGTACTTTTTATATCAACCGCAACGCAAGTATTTTTTTAAAAATTTATACTTTGAAATAGTGTTACATTATTTACATTTAAAACTGTAAACAAGTTTGTCGGCAACATAAGTATATAAGCGCACGGGTTTTTTAAATATGTTTTATTGTAATGAATTCACTTTTAGAATCGTGATTTAAAACTCAAAGAAAAAAAAACGAAAAAAATATATTTACCTCTATAGCATACAGTATACAATATTTTTCACTTCTACAGCGTTTCCTTGCGCACTTTCATCATTATCATTACAGCCCTTCACAAGTCCACTGATGAACATAGCCTCCCCCAAGGAATGCCACAAAGCACGGTCCTGAGCCACCTGCATCCACCGACTTCCTGCTTGTCTTACCAGGTCGTCACTCCATCTAATGGGGGGACGCCCAACACTTCATCCGCCGGTACGAGGCCACTTGCGCACTTTATTAACGATTATTCATGAATCTACTTAGTGATAATAAATTTCTTGTCGAAGCTCATAATAGTCGCCTAAATTCATGCATAGGTGTGTAATATCGTTAATTATAATTCGCTTTGCCTGAGAGGTATCTATTAACGTAGCGTTGATTGGATTTAAGATAATCAAAGAATGTTTGTTTTATTCACTTTTCGTATTTTAATAAATATTCCAATTTTTCGCATAAATTGTAGTTTACATCACCTGCAGAATTGCTCTTTATCTATTCGTGAAGTTTCATTACAACCGGTTCAGCCATTACGATGAATAACCCGGACAGACAGACAGACAGTAGATAAGCAGACAAATAAAAAAATATTAATTTATTAATGGCATGCAAATAACCTCTTAACTTTTAGGGCAGTTATTTCGATGAAAATGGTGCTCACCATCTTCTCCTTGCAGTTTCCCTTTGTTGCCTCTTACGACACCCACGGGACGACATGTGGTTGGGGATATTCTTAAGCCGCCACTACAAAGTGACGAGATATGAAGTAAGCACTATTTATTTTTTAACGTAAGGAATTAAAATTTAGTTTGTCAAAACGTCAACATGTTTGTTAATCTATAACCTTTGCAGATGAGACTCCTCTCACTTTCTGCAGTTTTTTTTATAATTGTTTCCGCAGCAACACGATATGCTCTATAAAATTTATAAAAATAAATCTACAGGGTATGTGCCACACTCTTACCTGTTTCTGCCGCAAAATAGTGGTGTTCTTCTTTGTTTGAAGTTAGCAGCAGGTGGTTATGGCTGCAGTAGACACTATGGTGGACTCTGAGTTCATTTATTATTTCTGTTTTATAAAGAAAGGAAGTTTACTACACCAAGCTCTCACAGAATACCAGCGTAAAATTGCAGATTAAAACGGCTGTGTATGTATGGTGAGCGTAGAGAACCGGAGACCCTTTTAACTGGAAAAGAGGCATTCCATCTTAGTCCTCACGGGTGACAACGCATCTGCATTTTGATTCGCAAACGAGGATAGATGTAGTTGTCTATGGGCAACAGCAACCACTTACCATCAGGTGGACTGTGTGCTCGCTTGTCACCCTATCCCTTAAAAAAATAACCAGACCAAGCATTAATATTGTATTCAAGAATGTAAGTAAGTTGGTAATCAGCTTCTCGGTATTCTATAGGATGCATTGAGAGTGTGCATAGGAAATACATGCTTTAATTCCTCTCTCCCCTTTCCATCATTGACTAAACAGGTAGCAGGCTTTGCTTTGTCTTTTGTAATGCATACAGCAAAGTGGTGGAATAATCGGCTGACGTATGTTTTTCCGTCCTGTTATAATTTAGGTTATCGGGGTGTCTTTAAAGCAATGGTGCGATTAAGCATCTCGGGCTTCATCACCACTTACCAAATTGTCAGGTTGTAGTTAAGGACTGACTTATAATAAGTTAAAATAATGTAAGTTCTTCACGTAATCTTAAATTTTGGAAGGCTTTAAATCTTTTATTTTTATGCAGCAATGTGGTGAAACGTTTTAAGAAGTCTCTTTCTTCTGTTAAATTTGATTGATTGAAGTGTCGACTATTGTTTCAAATAAGGTCAAACTATTAATAAAGGCATTGTATTCTACGTGATTGTGTCCACATGAACAGAAAAATGTCTCTTTTATTTAATTGATAATGAAGAGCCCTCGTTAGAGTTCTTATAGTGAGTTGAACTGTTTTAACATCGTATCGTACGGAAATTAAGTAACAAACTTGAGTTTGATTTGATCATTCTTTTCTTTTTATTAAAAAGTAAAGACTTTTCGTCGGATTTTGAATATGTTTTGTATTTATACGTGGTAGAGTCATGCTGCAGGTATACTATAGTTGTAGCACGAATGAGTCACATCACTAGTTCTTCGTTATCAACGTATGCTGAATCAAAGCTCTACATTCGCTATATTTTTTTTATAGGATTGGGTGACAAACGAGCACACAGTCCACCTGATGGTAAGTGGTTACTGTGACCCATAGACATCTACATCTATCCTCAATAAAGACTCAAGATGCAGATGCGTTGTCACCCGTGAGGACTAAGATGGAACGCCTCTTTGCCAGTAAAAAGGGTCTCCGGTTCTCTACACTCACCATACGAAACACAGCAGCGTTAAGCTGCTATTTTACGCTGGTCTTCTGTGAGAGCGTGGTCCTTCCCCGGTCGAGCCGACCCATTCGTGCTACAACCATAATATAGCTGCAGCATGGCTCTACCACGTAGAAAATATACGATTAGTTTACTTTACTATCTAGTCGTAAATGATAGCAATTAATTAATATATCGTTATAATCATATATTTATCATATAATTATTGTGTAATAATGAATTGCATTTCTAATAAATGCACAAAATAACATAATTTTTATTTCACTTTTATTATTTTTTCTATAAATGGTGGTTTAAGCTTTTTGTAAACGTAAGGTATAAAGGTCACGATTAAGGCAAATTAATGCTATTGCGGAGAAGGTCCAGATATAGAGATGTCCAGGTGTGGACTTGCGGGCTGATGATGAAGAAGATTCATTAGCATCTACAACACAAGATTACAACCTATGAGGGATATTCAATGGAACAGTGACGCGGCTGCTATCTGTTTGTCGAAACTAAAAATCTATCAGCATTCTAGAACTAAATTAGTTGATACTTGATTTCAAGATTTATTTAGAGATGCACTATCTGAAATCATGCATGACTGAACCGACTAATTCAATAAACGAATCTACGATTAGATTTTTCTTCACAAAAACTTACCGTAGAAAACACACGATCAATTTGGATGAGATGATACAGGGTTCCTTTTCAAAAGTCAAGAAAAGTCTTGAATCATAGGGTAACTTCCTGACAACATCGATGAGTACAAATCAGGTGCTGGGTTTTTTACATTGCTATTAGACCAATTACCCTCATTTATTTCTTTTTTCTTTTTGAAAACTGTTACCCCTATACTAGGATTTTCTCCAATATTGTGGAGGCAGTTCTTTCACACGGCATATACATAAATTTCACAAGGAAAAATATACTGGCCCGTAACAATTATTTTAAGGTCATACAAATACTGAAATAGAAAATGGGCAGCAGTATCTTCCTGACAAGAACTCCAAATAATCAGAAACTGCGGTTGCCAATCCACCTGCCAAGCCAGGCAACTATTGCAAAATCACCCACGCCTATGAAACAGTCTATCGGGAGGTCTATGTTCAGCAATGGACTTTTATATGCTTTAACGCATCGATAGATACAAATATTTCTTGCATGGGGGATTAAAACCCGTGGCTTTCAGCGCCGCAACTTATTGCTAAGCCACTGCACTACGGAGCCACCACTTTAATCCTGCGGGTGTCGTGAGAGCCGACTGTGGGAAATGCCTGAAAATGTTATAGCATTCGATAGATGGCACTATTACCATCTTGTTTAAGCCAAACGTAAAATACTAAGACAGACGGATGGGAGCAGCGCCATAGGCTTAAGGCTACCTTTGACGCTCTGGTACTGTCATCATCAGCCTAACATAAGAGAAGAAAACGGTTAACATTACTCCATAAAATTCGTGTAAATGTGTTTATAATATTCAAATGCATTTGATTTTCGTATTAGCGAGCTAGCCTGTATTCGCATGTATAGGATCGAATAACGATCTAAATATTAGATTTATGGTAATCAAAGACCATTAATTTTATCAATGTTTCTGTTACTGTCAAAACTCATAATCGGTAAAAATCACTTTTGATGGTAAAAAATTAGTCAAATGTAGTTTTGACTAAGGACGTTGGTCAAACCCATTTTTAACTGCAAAAATATTGGATAATAGTGATTTTGACTAAATTACATCGGCTGAAAGTGGTTTAGACCAAGAATGTTGGACAAAAGTACTTTTGACTTATCCTTTTTCAATTTCTGAAATTAAAAAGTTCAATTTCTTTAATATTATATTTTATATCATTATAATTTACGCGGCTTTAGGGTGAACCAAGAACCACCCTAGCCGCAACATAAACTACTGTCACTGATATTGCGAGTTTTGGCCGATAGTCTGAACTTTAAATGAGGCAAAATTACTTTTGACCAAAGCCCTCAATCAATACTACTTTTGTCTGCAAAAACAGTTAAAAGTGTTATTGACCAACACCCTTAGTCAAAACTACTTTCATCAGATTTTTACTGTCAAAAGTGGTTTTGAACGGTTATGAGTTTTGACTGTGACATATAGATTTACAAAAAAATCTTCAAGTTTTTCGGATATAATACGGCCCTATTGAAGTAAAGTCCCTACTGGCATTGCTCCCTATCTCTTCGTAAAGTTTTATCACCATTGATTCCTTCCGAAGACTAATTCCGAGAGACAGACAACCAGAAAAACACAGATTTCTAAAACGTTTATTTTTAACTTAATATCGTACAAGTAAGCCCTTGAGCTTAATGGGAGCCATTTATTTCAATATTACGGACAGGCACTTCAATTATATTTATATGCATAGGGATATATGTCGATTAAAATAATGTCAAATTTGCAAACTATCATCTCTATTATAATCATGTACAAGATCGGGGCAGGTTTGTTAAAATTAATTATATGTCAGATTTCAGGCAGAGGATGATGAAAAGATCGATATAGGTCTGTGATCACTTTTGTCGTCCTTAATTTAAAATACAACAAGATAAGAAAATCAAACAAATAATAAGCTACAAATGTAGTAAATGGTAAGATTCCTTCCCTGCTCAAGGATCCAACTGAGTAGGTAGGTAGGTAGGTAAATAGTATGTACGAACAATTTACCTATTTTTGCCACGAAGCAGCTGTGCGTGCACTACTGTGTTCCGGTTTGAAGGGTGATAGGGAGCCAGTGTAGTTATGTTTTTTTTAATCCTTTTTTAATTAACCCAGATACTGCGACGGGGCTTTTAAAAGACCCGAAAAAATTATTAAAAATACCCTCAAGTTTCGAGTTGTTAAAATGAATTCTCTAAGATATTTGCACTGTCAGGTTACTTAGTACCTATCCGTGTATGATTTCATGCGGTGTTGTTTACAACTGGACACTTGTTTATTTAAAGTTTTTGTGTCATTGAAGACTTAGGAGTATTAGTGTCATGATGTCTGGACAAAGGTAAGCTTTTATCATTTATATATCTGGATGTTGTTGCTAATACATTTTGATATTTAATTTTAGATATATTATCTACAATATCAGGTTATCTATTTGTTTTGGTGCAACAAAAACTCATTCCTTTTTCACGTTTCAAATTGATGGCCTTTTAAAAGTCCCGTCGCAATATGGGGGTCTATAATATTATTGTTTTCTTTTTAGCACGCGACCTTTGAGAGCACTCACTCTCAACGATATAGTTGATGAATTAGAGCGATGTCAGGATGATGATTTGTTGCCAACTCAAATTACAATTTTTCCACCTGAGAACGCTAATGCCGACGTCACAGATGAGGATTCTGGAGATGAAGAATTTGTTGCATTGCAAAATCTACCAGGTAAAATATTTGTTTTCGGGTTGATATAACTACGTATCAATGATTCTATCTTGTTTTATTTATATGGTTGCAATATTTATATCTGTTTTTTATAGGCTCTCAACTACGAGCTCCAGCCGAGGTCACTTTTCATATGAGTTCCGACGAAGAAGATGATGTACCTTTGTCAAGTTTGTCACATCCTTATGTACAACGGGTATGTAGTAGTACCCCGTAGGTTTATGTATTGGGAGACATCGACAGATGCCGACTTTAGGATTGTGCACAACGCTATGTCAAGAGATCGTTTTACTTTTATTATGTCAAATCTCCACTGCTGTGATAATACAGTTCTTGGTGATTCTCCTGACAAATTCGCTAAGTTGAGACCTCTGTTTGACGAGTTAAATAAAATCTTTACTGAAATGGCTCCGCTAGAAGAGAACTACAGCATAGATGAGGCTATGGTTCCATACTATGGACGTCACAGTTGCAAACAGTTTATACGTGGCAAACCAATTCGTTGGGGGTATAAACTGTGGGTTGGTGCTACAAGATTAGGCTACGTGATTTGGTTTGATCCTTACCAGGGAAAATCTTCAACCATTGCAGAAGGTTACAAACAGTTTGGTCTAGGTGGGAGTGTGATTTTGGAGTTTGCTGATGTTCTACAAGGTCGTGATCCAACATTGTCATTTCATTTATTCTTCGACAATTATTTTTCCTCTATTCCTCTACTGCATGAACTTAGTAATAGAGGTCTAAGAGCCACTGGAACTATTCGTGAAAACAGAACGTCCAAGTGTCCTCTCGAGTCTAACAAAGATTTCAAAAATACTGATAGAGGTTCATTTGTATTCAAATCCAGTTTGCCTACCAATGTTTTGGTTTGCAAGTGGAATGACAATAGAGTCGTTACTGTTGCATCGAATACTGAAACTGTGGAGCCCCTGCAAAAAGTCAAGAGATTTTCGCAAGAACTAAAAAGATTTGTACATATTGACCAACCGTCGGTTATAAGTAAATACAATGAAAATATGGGAGGGGTCGATAGATCCGATCAAAACATAGGGTTGTATCGGACTTCTATTCGTGGCAAGAAATGGTATTTTTCACTGTTTTGTCACACCTTAGATATGGCTGTGCATAATGCATGGCAACTTTACAAGCGAGACGGTGGAGAACATGATCATCTCACTTTTCGTAGACTACTGGCGAAAGGTTTGCTCGAAAGCTACAAAAAAAGCGATAAGAGGGGACCATGTCCCACAGGTAGATCTCATCTTGAATCATCTCGATATGATGGGGTTGATCACTTGGTCCAGTACAGCGCTCCCCAACTAAGATGCAAAGTTTGCAAAGTTAAAAGTTTTTTTATTTGCCAAAAGTGTAAGATTCATTTACATCCTAAGAACTGTTTCCTTGAATATCACACTAAAACTCAGTAAAGTTAGTGAACTTTACTGACTTTTAATGTGATATACTTAGTGAAGTGCTGTTGTTTTATTGTGAGACATCATATCACATAACTTGCTATACCTATGTCTATTTTCTTTTGTATAGTTAAAATTTACCGTAATAATAAAAAACTAATATACTCGTAATAACAGTTTGTTTTATTATTAGACCGCCACATACATGTAAACAATCCCCATATTACGAAGGGACTTTTAAAAGCCCACCCTTTTCCGGCTTTTCTGAAAACATGTAATTTTTTTTACTATTTTTCCTCGTTATTATGAGTCATTTTAACTATCATATCCGAATATCACCAAGATCGAAAACAAAAAATAGTTACAGTAACATCTGGGTTAAGAGACTAGTTTTTTTTGAACATGTCAAACACAGTGTCTTTTATAAATAAATAACACAAAACAATTTGTTAAATTATTCGTACACTATACTTGTTTGTTTATCGTATTATAGTTATTTGGAATTTGTTGTAATGTAAAGCTGGAATTTTTTTTAACAAACATTGATTCTTTGAGAGGCAACTAAAGAAATTAAGTTTAAGTAAGAGAACGCAAAAAGTTGTCATTAACAATATGAGCTCTTCCGGATCGATGGTACAAATGGGCGTGCCTCAAGGCTCAATTCTCGGCCCCTTTCTGTTTCTTGTATACATTAATGACTTACCTTACATAGTAGGGGATAACCATGATATAGTATTATTTGCAGATGACACTTCTTTAATTTTCAAATTAAGTCGACAGTTACTAAAATATGACGAAGTAAATAATGCTATCTCTAAATTAGTAAATTGGTTCGATGTTAATAATTTGCATTTAAATGGCACTAAAACAAAATGTATGAAATTCGTGACTCCAAATGTCAAACAATTAAATACTAATGTAATTTTAAATGGGGAGAAACTGAGTCTTGTAGATACCACCATTTTTCTTGGAATCACACTAGACGCGAAGCTTCAATGGAGCCCCCATATATCAAAACTAGCAAGCAGACTTAGTTCTGCAGCATATGCTGTAAAAAAGATTAGAAGTTTAACCAGTGTTGAAACAGCTAGACTAGTTTACTTCAGCTACTTCCATAGCATAATGTCGTATGGTATTTTGCTATGGGGACACGCAGCTGACACTGAAATTATATTTGTTTTGCAGAAGAGGGCCATAAGAGCAATTTATGATTTAAAGCCTAAAGAGTCGCTGCGACAAAAATTTAAGGAAATTAATATATTAACTTTGGCCTCTCAATACATTTATGAAAATGTAATGTACGTACACAAAAATAAAAGTAGTTTTACAAAAATAAGTGATATTCATTCTGTAAATACTAGGAACAGACACAAGCTAGTAGTACCAGTTACTCGACTCCATCGAGTCAGTAATTCATTCTTGGGGCGATGTATACGCTTTTACAACAAAATTCCAGAAAATATACAAAGTTTGACCTGTTCAAAGTTCAAAAACTTTATTAAACTAAGTTTGTATAAAAAGGGTTATTATAATATTAAGGAATTTATGGATGATAATAACCCCTGGAAATGAGGTGATCGCTACCAAGCTATTTCTAATTTGTTGTGTTGTTAATTTGTGTAACATCATGATTGTAAGCTGTTATTTAAAAAAAAAGTCCCGCTGGGTTTCTTGCTGGTTCTTCCCAGGACAGAGGTTTTTTCCGAACCAGTGGTAATCAAACAAAAGAGTGACTTTCAATAAGTATTATTTATAATCTATATTGAATAAAAAAGTTTCTGTTTCTGTTTCTGTTTCAAATAATTAACGAATATAATGCATAGGTTTGTATCCGTATGTATTATGTTTGTAAATATTATTACTACTTATAAAACTACTGTTAAACAAAAAGAGAGCGACAACGCAGCAACAGTAGCGATTTAAGTCTCGTGGCGCGGGACTTATCCTCCTATTCTGTTTTTACTATGACTATACTAAATGAGTGACAGAAGTCACAACTCATCTGCGATATAATTATTTAACTTATAGGTATTTCTCTTTTATTTTAGAATAGATGTAGATGTCTATGGGAAACACTATTCACTTACCATCAGCACTAATGTGCGCTCGTTTGCCTATTATATAAAAAATGTCATATTATGTAGATATGTGTCATGATATGTAGATATATGTCATAGTGTGTAGATATTTTTTTATAAAAGTATGTTTTCCACTATCAATGCGTAAGAATTACTAAAGCTACTTTAACATTGATATAATGTTGTTTCGGTTGCTTTCGATGCTGGTGATATGAGAGAGTCCAGATATGCGTTAATATATAGTAGCAGCGGCTGTTGGAACTTTGCCATGGACCGAGCAGCGTGATAACGAAAATCTAGGCTCACCGTAAAAAAAGTGGTGCAATTTGGTGGCTGCAATTTGTCGCGTAATTTTGTGAATTTTATATTGTATAATAACATTTTTTTTATTTTAGCAGAGCCAAGCTGCAGATATATTTGACCGTGTAGAGGTTGTGTAAGAATATTCACTACCCCATATAGTGGCGTCAGTGTCGTAAGAGACGACAGAGAAAAACAAACCAGGAGTTGGCCAGCAGCGTCTTACTAATAATGACTAAAATCTAAACTGCATATTCAAACTCGCTTGCGAAGCGTAGTTACTGGGGCAAGTATCCTCCCTTATAGGCAATTAAATGGGGAGGCCTATATTTTTAGTAGTGGGAGGAGCACTTTTTTACGTGGTAGAGCCATGCTGCAGCTATATTAGTAGTATAGTTGTAGGGGTCGGCTCGACCGGGGAAGGACCACGCACTCACAGAATACAAGCGTAAAATATCAGCTTAACGCTGCTGTATTTCTTATGGTGAGTGTAGAGAACCGGAGACCCTTTTTACTGGAAACGAGGCATTCCATCTTAGTCCTCAGGGGTGACAAAGCATCTGCATTTTTATGCTTAATTGAGGATAAATGTAGATGTCTATGGGCCGCAGCAACCACTTACCATCCTGTGTGCTCGTTTGTCACCCTTATCTTATAAAAAAAGGCTGTAACTGTTATTCAATGTTTCAAGAGCACAAAACTCTCACTACCATACATTAAAGTAGGGACTAACACAGCATTATGAATTCCCATATGTGCCTTAGTTGACACATTCTGACTCCTCATAATAGCGTGTAGAGCCCCATTCACTCTATTTCCTGCGTTCACTCGTTGTTCTATATCCTTATCATATCTACCATCTCTGCTAAATAAACATCCCAAGTACACAAACTCATCCACTTGCTCAATCAACTCCCCTTCTATTCTTATTTCAAATAAAGTTTTACTTTCTTCTCTTTCAAAAACCATCACTTTCGTCTTACTTGCGTTCACTTTCATACCCCTTTCTTTCAATGACTAATTCATTAAAGTAACCATCATTTGCAACTCGGCCGCCAACGATGCAAATATGACTTGATCATCGGCGTACAAAAGGCATTTGACGGTTGACTCACCCATTCTCAACCCACATTCTTCAACTTTCAAAGTTTGTAAACAACTGTCCATAAATAGGTTAAACAGCCACGGGAAAGGCACACATCCCTGTCTGACACCTTAATGAATGTCAAACCAGTCCGAGTAGACCCTTTGATCCTGACACAAGCACTAGAGTCCCTATAAAGTGGCCTTAATGCCTGTATCAAGCCAGCGCTCAACCCAAATGAGTTCAGTGTTTGCCATAACACATTCCTGTCCACTCTGTCATAAGCCTTTTCCAAGTCCATGAACGCACAAAAAACTTTCTGGTTTTTGGCCAAAAACTTCTCCGCTATCATGCACATGGAAAAGACTTGATCCGTATACCCCATCCCCTTTATAAATCCAGCTTGCACTTCCCAAATTTTTCCATCACTTTCTTCTATAACTCTTTCAATTAACACCTTAGCATACAGTTTACCCACAATGCTAAGCAAACTGATACCACGGTAGTTATTACAGTCCTGCTGCGACCCCTTTCCCTTATATATTGGGACTATAACGGCTTTGCACCAGTCTTCCGGTACCCGTTTCAGTTCCCAACATAAATTAAACAAGGTGTGCAGCAGGCCTGCAACCACACCCTCACCAGCCCTTAGCATTTCGAGTGATACTCTATCATATCCGGCTGCCTTACCTGCTTTCATGCTTTTCATTGCTTTCATTATTTCATCTACACTTATCTCCCTGCCTCTCTCCACTTCTTCCAGAATTTCTGTTTCACTTATTTCAGACGACTCTTTACTCTTAAACACGCTTTCAAAGTATTCCTTCCATCTCTTTAAATTCGAAACTTCATCATTCAACATGCAGCCATTCTCGTCTCGTATAGCATTCATTCTAGGCTGTTTTGAATTTCCCCTGGCAGTTCTTACGAGCTTCCAGAACATTTTAATATTTTCCTGGAAGTTATCAGATATCCTTCTATCATTTTTATCTATCCTTTTTTGCTTTTTCCTTTCAACAACTTCTTTTACTCTCTTATTTATACGTCTAAAGTCTGCCTTATTTCTTTCAATCTCATTATTCATACCGCCAGAATTACCAGCTATAGTTGCTAGTAAATCTAGCCATGCTCTCTTCTTTGCTTCAACTTCCATCCGTACCTCATCATCCCACCACAACGTATTACTTTTCTCTTACTTACACCACATACTTCGGTGGCTGCATCCACCAAAACTTCCTAATATTATTCCATACATTCTTCAATTCTAAATCATTCATACATAATTCATTCAACCCACCTACATTTACTCAGTCTGCATTTATACTTCTCTTTCACACCTTCATCTTATAACCTCTCTATTCTTATACGCTGTAACGCAGTGGTAGACACAGATGTCCGATGCCGCCAACGTTTGTATAGACCATTAATTCGTCATAAGACCAAGTGATGATCCGTCCCTACGTTGGACACCCGGTAAACCCTTGTATCTACCACTGCGCTCCTCATTCTTTCATCCACAATTATAAAATCTATCATGCTTCTATCATCCCCTCTTTCTCATGTATACATGTGTATCCTCTTATGGCGAAAGAAAGTCTTCGCCACAAAGAGATTCTTTTCCACACATACGGTGAGGAGGTCTTCACCATTCTCATTTATTCTTTCATCGTCAAACGTTCCTAATATCCTTTCATAACCAGACCTCTTCACCCCAATCCTTCCATTAAAATCTCCTAACATAATAATATTTTCATTTTCCTTACATTTCATCAACACCAGCCTTACCATATCCCAAAACTGCTCTCGGATATAAGTGGGCTTAGACATATCTGGGGCGTACACCCCTAGCACAAACAACTTCTTTAAGCCCACTTTCATTCGTATCCACAGCAGCCTTGGGCTAACACATTCATACTCTTTCACACATTGACCCATTCTTTCTGAAAGGATGACACCGACTCCCTGGCATACCCGCTCGGTCTCGTCTACACCAGACCAGTAAGCGGTATACATGCCATGTGCAGTGACATCTCTTCCCTTTCGTTTCGTCTCGTTCACACATAACACATCTATTCCTCTATCATTCATCATTTCGCATACTTTATCCATCTTATCATTCATTGCTCCACATACATTCAGCGTAGCCAGACGGGCCTCCGCAATCCACTTTTCGCCCCCCCCCCCCCCCCCGGGAGACAGGACGTGACGGGTGGCGAAACTCTTCGCCGGTTTTTTTCTCCCGGAGATTCTTCGCACCCCTGCCCCATTAAAGGGGCGCCGGGAACTCGGGGCCATTTCTTTTTCTTCTTGGCTCATGGTGCGAACATGGTGGTTTCGGCTTTTTCGCTCATTTAGCACCACCCGGGGGACACGTGAAGGGTGGGCCTAGGATTAGGTGGTCGAAGCCTACGGACGCGAGCGACTCATCCCCCAAGATATATATATATATAGAATATATACACACGAGCACACAGTTCATCCGATGACAAGTGGATGTTGACACCCATAGATATCTACATTTACTCTCGATTAAGAATCAAAATATACATACGATGTCACCTCTGAGGATTAAGATGGAATGCCTCCTTTTCAGTAAAAAGGGTCTCCGGTCCTCTACACTCACCATACGAAACACAGCAGCGTTAAGCTATTTTACGCTGGTATTCTATGAGAGCGTTATCCTTCCCCGGTTGAGCCGACGCATTTGTGCTACAACGATACTACTAATATAGTTGCAGCATGGCTCTACCACGTATAATAAGAGCTATTTAATTTTGATCTTGGTCGTCTGTGTTTCGTGTGGCATTCCATCTAAGTCCTCAGGGGTGACCACGCATCTTCATTTTGTATATTAATCGAGGATAGTTATAACTATTTACGGCTGTGCCGTTACAAATTTATATTAATGTGTACGCCATATAAATCATATAGGATATCATAGTAGTTTACTGGGTGTTAAATCCCGATATATCCCCGAAACTTCTCACCTCCTTGCTTGGAAGATGTTTTGCAAGTTACTGGACTGGTAAAGATACGGAATCAATATCAATGGCGAGTAAATCTCTCACAGTATAGTACCTAATTATGTAAAAATCGCTAGATGACATCATTATGCTCATTGGCCATAATACTGTCACACACAGATAGATCAGAGGTGAACGCAGTAAAGAAAACATCATGTTTCCATATCACACATATGCTGCTAGCTGTTGGGAGCATTATTTCCGACTAAGCAAGTTCAATTTCTACCGATAAGTTAATTTCGATTAGTTTTTTTAAGCCAATTTGTACCTTTTTTAATAAAAGTCTAATTTTCAAGTCACGGTACAATACTATCGATGCTCTTAGTATAATAATTACTTCTCTGATAATTTGCACGTTTCAAACTCATTTTAATTTTCAAAATAAAAAAGATCGGGCTTAACATTCATTTATTGTTTTTGTCAAATAATTTTCATTAGTACAGAGTTAGGAAATTGGTGGTGTTTTACTCCCGTGCCTCAGAAAGCACGTAAAACCGTTGGTTCTGAGCCTGTTTTCTGGCCGGTTATATCTAATTGTCGTCTCATCGAGCTATGAGAGTGAGGGAAAAGAGCACTTTAATCTCGTCTTGTGCAAATGGCTAGTCTCCGTTGAGATTGGCCTTTGTGACCAGTATTTGGTCTGGAGTACGTTATTATTTTTATATAATATAAGATATACGATTACGTTACTGTTAAGGACTATGAAAGTCCACTGCCGAACATAGACCACCCACCTTTGGATTACCTCATAGAGGGGATATTTGTCATAGCTGCCACGCTTGGCAGGCGGGTTGGCAACCACAGTTTTATTATAATTAGTTATTATTAGGCAATAACGCTGCTACCCTTTTTTATTATTTTTAATAAAAATACTAGTAATGCTATTAAACATTACTAATATTCCCTTTAACCATTTCTAGTAAGCTTAAAATTCTTGTGTAAGAAGTGTCGAAT
Source organism: Parnassius mnemosyne (assembly GCA_963668995.1). Lineage (NCBI taxonomy): Eukaryota > Metazoa > Arthropoda > Insecta > Lepidoptera > Papilionidae > Parnassius > Parnassius mnemosyne. The sequence goes on along the minus strand of CAVLGL010000001.1, from coordinate 6,365,680 downwards.
AATCGAACGGCGGATTCGAACCCACGAACTTTCGAGTTCGCGGTCCGCGCCCTGCCATTAGGCTACTGACGCTTCTAAGTCTTCATCTGGTTTGTTTCCCTCTGTCGCCTCTTGCGACACCCACAGACGATAAGTAGTGAATATTCCTACACTGTTACAATGTGAAGTATACATTATATCTTACGAATATAATACGATTATTACAAAAATTAATTGGTCAAAATCGACTATAGGTTATTTTGGTAGGTGATTGCGCAAATTAGTATGTGCACTTCGGTGCATATAATCGGTGCACATTGTTAACTAATTATGTACCCTTTTCCGTATTTTTTTTCACTCTTACTTTTTTTCTTACCATTACGCGATACGACCTGCAGCTGTTTCCCTATTCGAAGTTGTACGAGCTGTGAACCTTGTGTATGCACAGTAAATTACCAATTTATGTAAATGTTAACAATTAAGATACGATTGAAATTGTTTCTCAATGTAATTAGCATATTAATAATTTAGTCAGAAATTTATAAAAGCATTATAATTGTATGTGGTAGCGGCTCGATAAAGCATTCCATTTAGTTGGTGGTGGGCTGTGAGTTCTAATCCGCCACGGAACAAGTTCAATAGTCTACAAATGTGTTTTTTTGAGAAACAAGCACACAGTCTACTTGATGGTAAGAGGATGCTGTAGCACATATACATCTACATCTATCCTCGATTAAGAATCAAAATTAAAAAGCATTGTCACCCCTGAGAACTAAGACGGACTGTTTCACTACACATTCACCGTACGAAACAGCATCATTATGATGCAATTTCACGCTGGTATTCGTTGAGGTGATCAACACAAGCATGAACAAATCAGCAATTAAAATAGCAAGCCGAGACCGAAACCGGATTGCTCTCGTACTGTTAAAAACGATGACACTTAGCCGCGAGCTACCACGACCTATCACCATCGGTTTATAAATGATGTTTATAAACTGTAGTATTTTAATTTGGTTCTTATTTTATTATAGGTTTTTTATACGTGGTAGAGCGATGCTACATCTCTATTGGTACTATAGTTGTAGCACGAATGGGTCGGCTCGACCGGGGAAGTATCACGCTCTCACAGAATACCAGCGTAAAATAGCAGCTTAACACTGCTGTGTTTCGTATGGTGAGTGTAGAGAACCGAAGAGCCTTTTTACTGGATAAGAGGCATCCTATCTTCGTCCTCACGAGTGACAACGCATTTGCATTTTGATTCGAAAACGAGGATAGATGTAGATGTCTATGGGCCACAGAAATCACTTACCATCAGGTGGACTGTGTGCTCGTTTGTCACTCGATCCTATAAAAAAATATTAAATAGTCACAATATCTCAATAGTTTTATTTGTTTTACATAATTTAGTTATGAATATAAATCTCCTATTTCTCCTCCAACAACACTTTAGTAAATGTACAGTGTAAATCATAATAAACTGTGTAAATGCTTCACATGAGCAGTCTTTGGGCCAACGTCACAAAAAAGCATACAATGTCTTGGGAATTCAATAAAATAATGTGTTCAGGGCCTCGTTGAAGCTGCGTGGCTATTGCAGTGCTCAAGTATGTTAAAACAGACGTTTTTTATGCAATCGAGAGAAAAAATGCAGTCTCTTCTAAGACCCGTGCGAGGCAGCCCGAACAAAGTACTACGGATGATTGGCAACAAAGTTGATTCCAAACTTTGTAAGGTTTATCGATCAACATGTTTTCATATGTCGACAAGCCAGGAATTTTATATCCATAAATTTACATAATTTTTGTGTTCAGTTTTTATTAACATAGCATGTAAGAAAAATTGTAACTATACGAACATATTATATGGACCTGAGTCTAAAAATAAATGGTTAATAATAATAGTAAATGTTTTTATTTATCTGAAAAGAAGCGAAAGAGGTATGTAAGGATCGTGACACTTGGCGATCTGTTCTCTCTGGCTACCCCGTCAGGGATTGTGCGTGAAGATAAGTAGTAAATGTTTTATCGGGTACTACAAGAAGGCTACTTTACTTCCGCTGTTCGTGTTGCAACAGAGTTTTCATCGGCAAATTGTGTTTAATGTTAGCAACTGCAGAGGCTACTTCCGTTGGGCGATTATTTCAAGACACGCAACCTCACTGTAAAAGTATAACGTAACCTGTAATGTTATAGCTGCATGTAGAGTAGAGATAAAAATATAATACATATTTTTAAATGAAAACTTCTTTAGGTGCATTGGGCACTTTTGGGATGGGCAAAATGCACTGAAATCCGCTCACTGTCAGATACATAAACCTGATGAAAGTAATGTTGAAAATACAATTGAATAAATTGCATAAAAATTATTATGTATTTGCTCTACCACATATTTATACGTGGTAGAGCCATGCTGCAGCTAAATTATGGTTGTAGCATAAATGGGTTGGCTCGACCGAGAAAGGACCACGCTCTCACAGAATACCAGCGTAAAATAGCAGCTTAACGCTGCTGTATTTCGTTTGGTGAGTGTAGAGAACAGGAGACCCTTTTTACTGGAAACGAGGCATTCCATCTTAGTCCTCACGGGTGACAACGCATCTGCATCTTGAGTCTTTATAGAGGATAGATGTAGATGTCTATGGGTCACAGCAACCACTTACCATCAGGTGGACTGTGTGCTCGTTTGTCACCCTTATCCTATAAAAAAAAAGATTTTGACGACAGCTTGACTGAACGTATAGTCGTATCTTACATTCTTAAGGTGGCTTAGTGGACAAAATAACTTGAGATTTATATCAACATCGGATCACTTGTTTCGTCATTTCCACTAAAAGTTTATATGCGCTGACACTTAAAAGACAAAATCACATCAATTTTTTGTATCAAAATCCACTTCAAATAATTATTTAAAGGATAAGTCAGCCTGGTAGTCAAGTTTCTGCCAAAACAGATAATAAAAGTTAAGTGAATGAACTTATTAAAAAAAGGAAGAATGTTATAAAACTGTACTGCTGTACTGTCGGTCACTAATCAGCTGGTAATACTAAAGGTACCGCATGAGCTGTTTCAGTCCTCGACTCGACCGAAAAAATATTCTTACACCTAGCATAAAGGCAACTACCATAATTATTAAGAAATGCAACGTTTTACTCTATCTCTTATTAAACTTTGTTAATTTTATACTAGTTTTTAAAATTTAAATTTTGTGATTAAGTAAACCAAGCGAAAACTAAACATAAATAGTCAATGCTAAATAGGTACCCACGATACAGGATTTTCTAGTGTGGGTACCAACGGATACTTCAATGAGTTGTAGTTGTTTTCTGTAAAATAAACTTTTTCATTTTTTTTTCATTTTTCATTTTCAATGATAGTTTTCATTACTTTGAAGAACAAGGATGTGATAGCATTAGGCCTGTAAATGGACGGATCTGAGCGGTCGCCTTTTTTTGGGATCGGGTGCACCAAAGCTGTCTTCCATGAGTTCAGGACTACGCTTAGGGAGTAGGAGTACCGGAAAAGACGCGTTTATACAAGTGACAACTCCGGAGCACATGTCTTAACCACAATAGGTGGGACTTCACCAGGCCCACACGACTTGTTGACGGCCAGGGAAAGGAGTGTTTTGCGTACCGAGCGCTGTGTAAACAGCACTTCCTGCATGGAGCAGTCACACAGCGGGGTGGTCAGCGGTGTGTTACCCCGTCATTGAGAGTCGAATTGGAAGCAAAAAGAGACCTTAGCAGATCGACTTTCTCCTTTGGATCATGGGCGGGTAAGTCGTCCACCCTGTGCAGAGATAGCAGAGATGGTTGATAAAAGTTCCCTTGGACAGGATTGGCGAGAGACCAGAATGCACGTGTTTCCGAAGGAAGGCGAAATAGATTCTCGCCAATTCTGCCGATGTGCCCTGACTTAGCCTTGGCAATGACACCTTTGAAAGACCTGGAGGCGGAATTATAATTATTTTCAAGAGCGCTGGTGTTTACATTTGTGCGACAGACATTTATGCGTCAGCCCAGGCCCGGTAGCACTCTTGCTTATAGCGTGATGCAATTTTACAGGAGCAACCAAACCATGGCTGAGTTCTGCCTCTGATAGGCACCACAAATGATGGAAAAAATAATTCTCTTCCATGAAGTACTACATCAGCGACAGAAATCAGCAACAACGTTCGGATCATCCGGCGATAAGCAAACCCGCTTTCAAGTCTAGGATGCAAAACAAGACCGCATCCCGTCCCAATCGGTCGATTTATAGTGTCAGTGCAGATCGCAACCGTGATGGGAGCGTGAGTGGCAACGTATTCGGGATCCGAGAATGCTCCAAAGAGCCAAGAGGGGTATCGACGGAGAACTTACATGCGTTCGGATGAGAGGTCAGCAGAAGGTCCAACAGGGAAGGTACATAATCCTCTACATCCGGGATCCACGTAGGCAAAGTAACCATTTGTGTCAGACCATATGCCAAGGCAAAGTCATAAATAGATCTAACCGCATGATTGGTTAAATGGGAAACAAAAAAAATTACCTTTAAGAAAAGAGCCTACTCCTTTTTAAAAGGCCGGCAACGCATCTGCAATTCCCCTGGTTCCCCTGGTGTTGCAGTTGTTCATGAGCGGCGGTAGTCACTTACCATCAGGTGAGCCGCATGCTCGTTTGCCCCCTTACCTCCTCCATCCTATAAAAAAAAACAAGCCATTCAGCATAGTGGGCGTTAAAATCACGGAGCATCACGATTTCTGCGGATGGGACCTGTTGTAGCACGGAATCTGCAGTGGTAGACGCTTACCATCAGGTGAGCCGCATGCTCGCTTGCCTCCTTTTACGTATTAAAAAAAATTGTCTTAGCTATGATTAAAAGCTACATTAGAATAGTGGTTAAGGTTACGAACTGCAATGGTCAAAAGTCGTGGGTGGGTTGATTCCACCAGTCGACTATTATCGTGAACCATTCGTAACACAAGCATTTTAAGCTTGTTTGGAGATATCATTAGTAACGTTAATAGCTTTACTAGTATTCTTCATAAATGACAAACAAAACGCCAGTATTTAGCAGCGCATTTAGAAAATGAAATCGTTTACATGATTTGAGGTATGCTAATTTTTTCTTAATTGAAGAGTATTAGGTACGTGCCAATTCAGCGACTTTTTGCAAAAAACGAATATTATGAAAAAGAAATGAGTGAAATTTGAAAATCTAAAAGGGAATTCTAGAAACATTATTGAGTACTTTGTTGTAATAATTGAACTGCGCGTTCTGTATCTACGTGAGTGAATTTCTATGAATACCACATAATTACTTTTAGTTCAATCAGGTTCAAGCGGGCTGGGACGTCGACGAGTTCTTTTCAGTTGAAATTTTTTATCTGTTTTAATTATTGCTTTCACCAGTATTCCATCTGAAAGCAAAATAAAAACATAAAATTCTGTTCTGTTGTGAGAATAAGCCTATTTGGAAACATTTTCAAAATGAAAAGGATTTTATTAAAATGTATTTTTATTTATGTAATAATTTACTCAATTATTTACTTTAATTACAGACTATAATTAAATTCCAATGCACAGGTCTTCTCTTATTTCTAAGCGGATTACGGAGCAGACAGTCTGCACTACTGAAGTGCGTAGTGCAGTAGTGCACCGGTGGATTTTATTTTTACCACCGGCCACCATTTCTTCAAAATAGGCTTGCAACTGTTACCCTCTCATAGATCGCATCATAAGGGGTATACTAGAAATAGTTGCCATGCTTTGCAAGCGGCTTCGAAACTGCAGTTTTTTTTTTCTAGCTGTTATCTATCTATGCCGAAATTCTTCATAATATGTGTAAAGTGACGTAATTCCATGAGAATATTTTACTTCATAGTCAAATATCCATTAGAATAGAATAGAATTGAATAGAATGTAGTAGAATGGAACGCAATAAAATAGAATAGAAACGATCATTTTTTATTTAATTTAGAAATTAAAAGTCGAGTGGGCCCGATGGAGTCCCTCCCATTGTGCTGAAGACGTGTGCTCCGGAGTTGGCACCGGTTTTAACGCGTCTTTTCCGGTACTCCTACTCCCAAGGCGTAGTCCCGAATTCATGGAAGACAGCTTTGGTCCACCCGATCCCTAAAAAAGGCGATCGCTCAGACCCGTCCAACTACAGGCCTATTGCCATCACCTCCTTATTCTCCAAAATAATGGAATCCATTATAAACTGCCAGCTCATGAGGTACCTTGAGGATCACCAGCTGATTAGTGACCGACAATACGGTTTTCGTCGAAGTCGATCAGCTGGTGATCTTCTAGTCTATCTGACTCATAAATGGGCGGAGGCAGTAGAGTCCAGGGGGGAGGCATTGGCCGTTAGTTTGGACATAGCGAAGGCCTTCAATCGGGTCTCGCACAAAGCACTTCTTTCGAAGCTTCCTTCCTATGAGCTTCCCGAGAAATTGTGCAAATGGATCACCAGTTTCCTTGCTGATCGGAGCATCAAGGTCGTAGTAGACGGTGCATGCTCTGATTTCAAGCCTATAAACGCTGGTGTTCAACAAGGCTGCGTGCTATCACCAACGCTGTTTCTCCTGCATATCAATGATATGTTGCTAACTAGTAGCATTCATTGCTATGCGGACGACAGCACTGGTGATGCCTTATATACCGGCCGTGCCAAATTTCTCGGGAAAACATCGCTGAGTACCGGGACAAACTTGTGTCTGAAGTCGAGTCTTTGCTTAACAAAGTCTTAGATTGGGGCCGACTAATTCTAGTCCAGTTCAATCCCCAGAAGACACAAGTTTGCGCGTTTACCGCTAAAAAGAACCACTTTGTCGTATCTCCTCAGTTTCAAGGTACACTCCTTGCTGCCTCAGCTAGTATCGGAATCCTTGGCGTCGACATATCGAATAGTGTGCAGTTTCGTGGTCACTTGGAAGGGAAGGCCAAATTGGCCTCTAAAAAGCTTGGCGTGCTCAGCAGAGCGAGACAGTATTTCATGCCGGCACATCGCTTGCAACTTTACAAAGCGCAAGTTCGGCCCCACATGGAATACTGTTCTCATCTCTGGGCCGGGGAACCCCAGTGCCAGCTCCTTCTACTTGACCGCATCCAGCGCAGAGCGGTTTGATTCGTCGACGACCGAGTTCTTTCTGATCGGCTCGATACACTGGCACTGTGTAGAGATGTTGCATCTCTTTGCGTATTTTATCGAATCTATCACGAGGAGTGCTCTGAGGAATTGTTCGGACTAATTCCAGCCGCTTAATTTCACCATCGCACATCGCGACAAAACTCGCGTTACCATCCATACCATCTGGATGATTGGCGGTCCACCACTGTGCGATTTAGAAGAAGTTTTCTCCCTCGCACAACTTCCTTGTGGAATCAATTACCACCAGCGAATTTTCCGGACCGATACGACTTAGGAACCTTCAAGAAAAGAGCTTACACCTTTCTAAAAGGCCGGCAACGCATCTGCAATTTCCCTGGTGTTGCGGTTGTTCATGGGTGGCGGTAGTCACTTACCATCAGGTAAGCCGCATGCTCGTTTGCCCCCACTTCTATAAAAAAAATACATATAATTCATATTGAAAGTCATTTTTTACTTTTACCACTGGTTAGGGGAAAAATCTCTGTCCTGGAAAGAATCAGCAAGGAAGGATTTTTTTTCAAAGTAAATTATACAATTATAAATTTTGTACAAACTATTTACAACATTTATTTGATAAACAGCTTGGAAGCGAATAGCTCATTCCCAGGGTTTACTATCAAGTGTCAACCATGTATTCATTTGTAATATAATAACCCCTTTTATTTTTTGTTTAATATAGTAGTTAAACTTGGAAAATATACAAGGTATCTCTACCTTGTATATTTTCTGGGATTTGGTGTTAATAGCGTATACGTTGCCCCATAAATGAATTATTGACTCTGGAGTAGAGAAACTCGTACCACTAGATTGGGTTTGGGTTTTGTTTGGATTCCTTGGCTATATCACCTTTTTAACTAAAACTGAATGCATTTAATTGTGGATTTCTTTGGAAATTTGATTTTTTGTTTGGACTTTGAATCAGTTTGACTCTGCTTTTGTTTTATGGACTTCATGATTTACGTGAGATTTAGATTTCATTGATATCGGATCGGACATATGTATTCTGTAGAGTCACATTTTGAATCAGTATGCAAGTATGTACTAAAGAAAAATTTGTAATCTGTAAATAATAATTGAATTCAACATAAGTTCATAATGGTTGCAAAATCTTAATATGATGTAATTATCATTCAGTTCACCTGTTAAAACATGTTGCACTGTTTAAAATGCGCTTCCGCAATATAGATAGTGAATTAAAATAAGATTGATTGTTCTAGATGGATGAAAATGCACCAATATGGTCACAATGTTTTGTAAACGTATTACAAGAATTATCTTTCGGCACAAATCTTGAAAATGAGCTCCAGCGCCCTAATGCCAATACTATCAGTATATTTTACGAAGACTGGATATCAGACAAGTTGTGACCCAATTAATATCATCCCAACAAGACTCTGTTTTAATAAGAGACCGTATAAAATCTCGACATCACTCGGGCAGAGCTTATTATACATATATACTGTTGGCGAGACAAGGGACAAGTTGGTATGAGATGATTGCAGGTTACTATTGCAGTTGCACTTCTGGACAGTGGACAGTGGGTTGCTGTGCCCACATAATGACCGTTGTTTGGTATTGTGTCTTCTGGGGATCAAACGGGACTAGATTTAGTCGCCCCAATCCGAGACTATTTCAGCAAAGACTCGGCTTCAGACATAAGTTTGTCCCGGTTCTCGGCGACGTTTTCCCGACAAATATTGGCACGGCCGGTGTTTAGGCCAAATAATTAACCAAGACGTGCGACGGCGTCTCCTTCCGATGGAATTTAAGGGTCACCGTCGGCCCCCCTCTCCCGTGCGGGTCTCCCGGCCGAGCGCTCGGTAGCCTGACGCGTGTGCGAGGTCAGTTGGTTGGGCGCGGCCGGTGTTGGTTAGACGGTCTAAAGTTTGCGCTCGGAGCCGCCTCTGAATTGCGTTGTCTAATCTCGTACGTTTTGCGTGACAACGGGGCTTGTCTTATATAATTCTTGTTGTAATAGTTTTGAGGAGTTGAGCGCGGCCGCAGGGTCGATTAGGTTTGGAAGTTACTCTCGTATAGTTTGGTCGTGTGACGACTGCCTCTAATTGAGTTCTCTTTTCGTTCGTTTTACGCGACAATGAGGCGTCTCGGGAATTTTTGAGTAATTAAATTAACTTCTATTGCCATTAATTTGCATCGACGAGTTGTTTGTGCATCATTTTGATATCGTAATAAGACATTGGCTTTGTCGGTTGGAACGCTAAAAATTTGTGACTCGAGGAGAGATCGAAGTTGTATGGGTTACCAAAAATACACAAACCGAACGCTCCATTACGTCCAATAGTGAGTCAGATCGATTTGCCAACTTACAAATTGGCTCAACACCTAGCAAAAGTACTATCACCACTCAGAGGACACACAAGAGTACACCCGAAGGATTCATACCATTTTGTCAGTGAGATAAAAGACCTATGTCTTACTGACAATGAAACTATGGTCATTTTGATGTTCAGTCTCTATTTACATGCCGACCTGTTGAAGACTACATCTCAATTGTAACTAGGAAACTAGAGGAAAACAACATGCCAGCAGAATATGCAGTATTACTCAGACATTGCCTTACATCTGGCTATCTATTGTGGAAGGAACAATTTTACAAGCAAGTAGATGGTGTTGCGATAGGCTCACCAGTATCTCCCATTGTCGCCTAAATTTCCTTTTTTTTTTTCTTTTTTTTTAAAAAACATTACCCCCACACTAGGATTTTCTCCTGTATCGTGGAGGCAGTTTACAAACACAAACTTCACAAGGACAAACATCCAGACCCGGAACAATCATTTGTAGGCCTTACAAATAATTGTTCCGTGCGGGATTCGAACCCGCACCCCCCAGCGCAGCAACTCATTGCTAAGCCACTGCGCCACGGAGCCGTCATTTTCATAGAGGACTTTGAGGAGAAAGCTTTGCTTACTGCACCAGTAACTCGAAGTTTCTACAAGCGGTACGTAGACGATACTTTCACAATTTTACCATCAGACAAAGTAACTGCATTTTCGGCTTAGCTTTCCATTGACGTCCGTCGAGTTGGGTGTTGATGCGCATTTTTACAGAAAAGTTATACAATTATAAGCACACGCACAAAGTTTCAACACGTGGAAACGCGTAACTTTTGAGAAAAGAATTATTGAAAATCAATTATTCTTGAATGTTTATGTCTAATCCTACCGTAAAACTGGCGCCATTTTGTAATGTCAATGTCGACGTTAATAGGGATGTCGATTCTTTCCGAAAAAGGTCGATTTTTAAATCGATTCAAATCGTAAGCTGATGTATCGGTTCACGAAAAATCGATTTCTAAAATATCTATATTTTTTTTATGTTTCTATTTATAATGTGGAAATATGGAAACCCTATATTATTCCGAATCCAGAACTGTGAGTTGTGGTGTTCCCCAGGGAAGTGTTCTTGGTCCATTCTTTTTTCTTGTTTATATTAACGATTTACCTCTAGTCACAAATTTTCCCATGACACTTTTTGCCGATGATTGTACTGTTCTTTTCATGACTAAAGATTTGACTGCCTTAAATAATGAAATGAATGAGACATTTAATAAAATAAATGATTGGTTGAATCTTAATAATCTTAAAATAAATTTAAATAAGACTAAATACATGACTTTTCAAGGAAGGCGATCCGCTCAGATATCACATCACTCTGATACAAATATTGGTAAAACTAATAACACAAATTTCTTAGGTTTGAAAATTGATGACATGTTAACATGGAAGTCCCATGTTGATATAGTGTGTACGAAACTTAATAGGTTTTCTTATGCACTTCGACAACTTTCTAAAACTACCAATATGTCTTCACGGATTACAGCATATAATGGTTACGTAGATTCTATACTAAGATATGGTATTTTATTTTGGGGCAACTCCGTTAATAAGGAAAATGTTTTTAAAGCACAAAAGAGGTGCATACGAGCTATGTGCAATCTAAAGCAAACTGAATCATGTAAACCATCTTTTAAAAAGTTGAAAGTATTAACTCTTACTTCATTATATATTTTAGAGGTCACCATGTTCGTAAAAAGGAACATTCATCTTTATGAACATCATGTTGGTCTGCGACACACAGATAAACTCTGCTCTGTAGCAAGTAGAACAGCGTTATTTAACAAGAGCGTGTTTTGCATGGCGCCAAAAATATATAACAAAATACCCAAAAAAATTAAAGATATAAAAAATGTTAAATCTTAAAAAAAAACGCTTGTCAGTGTCCTAATAAACAAAGCCTATTATACATTAAATGATTTCTTTAGTGATGATTTTTTGATACCAAATTCAACCATTGAATAAATAACTTGCTTTACATAATTATGTTAACATAAATATAAAAGTAATTACATCATATTTGATACTATTTATTAATTAATTTTAAAGTTTAAGTGAATAAAAAACAATGAAATGTGTCACTATTTATTTGTTTGAAATATTGTTAGGTCATTATTTAAAAATGTACATAATAAAACATAGTTATTATTCAATATATTTATGTCATAATTAGATTTCTAACATACCTACTTAACTCTTTTCTCAAATTCTATACCCACTAATGTTTTGTATACGTTCCATATTTTGTTATTTTATTTACTTTAAATGATTTCCAAAAATATTGTATTTCGTATGCCCAGAGGGTAGGACATAGTTGAACTTGATTATATAATAATGTATCTAACATCTATGTAATACCTATGATCCACGAAATAAATGATTATGATTATGATTATGATTATTATAATGTAAATATAAACCCATTTTATGAAAAACAAGAAAGATACCATGATAAATAATAATAATAATAATAATAAAGGTTTCTTTCCCTTTCCCCCTTACCCTCGGCCGTCTGGTCTCCCCTGCCGAGGGCTTCCATCTGGTTGGGTTTTTATATATTTATGTATTTTTTATGTATTTATTTTATTTTATTCATATTTATGTATGTTTACCATTTTCATTTACAATTATATATTTATACTGCCCAACCAGATGAGAAAACTTTATAGATACCCCATAATAATAATAATAATAATAATCCTTAGCCAACGAGCAATGGCAAGACCCGGCAGTACAGAGAATTTCCGACCGGGAGACCGTATGAAAGGAGAAGGAGCTCCACGGGAGGTTCTACAAGGCTCTACATGAGCCTCTACTGGCTACGTTTTGGTGACCTCTTCGGGGAAACCGAGGGTTTTGTCTGTGCAACACAGGATCAGGTTATTAAGACCAACAACTATCGGAGATACATCCTAAGGGATGGCACCGTCGACATTTGTCGAGCTTGTCGCCATCCCGGTGAATCACTTAGGCATGTCATCTCCGGTTGTTCGGCGCTTTCTAACTCTGAGTACTTGCATAGGCACAACCTAGTAGCCAGGATTCTACACCAGGAGCTCGCTCTGAAATACGGTCTCGTGGATCGGAAACTGCCTTATTATAAGTATATGCCGGAAGCCGTGCTCGAAAATGACCGCGCCAGGCTCTACTGGGACCGGGCCATCATCACAGACAGGACCATTCTTGCGAATAAGCCTGATATTGTGCTGACGGACCGGGCACAGTCAAGGATATTTTTGGTCGACATTACCATTCCGTATGACGAGAACCTCGTGAAAGCCGAAACAGATAAGCGAACAAAATATCTGGACCTGGCTCACGAGGTGACCGACATGTGGGGTGGAATGCCGGCCGAAATTATACCTGTAGTCGTTTCTGCGAACGGGTTAATCCCAGTCAGCCTCTCGGGTCATCTGAGGCGACTGGGACTCCGTGACGACCCGCTCCAAGCTCAAATGCAGAAGGCGGTGCTCCTCGATACCGCCCGCATCATCCGCCGGTTTCTTTCCCTTTCCCCCTAACCCTCGGCCGTCTGGTCTCCCCTGCCTAGGGCTTACATCTGGTTGGGTTTTTATTTATTTATGTATTTTTTTATGCATTTATTTTATTTTGTTGATATTTATGTATGTTTATCATTTTCATTTACAATTATATATTTATACAGCCCAACCAGATGAGTAAACTATATAGATGCCCCAAATAATAATAATAATCTTTATTTCGGACCAAAATTAATCCATAGTAGTGTTAGTAACAATTGACTTATAAACTAGTGTTAGTAAACATTAAAGTATGGACAAACTTTTTCAAAATCGGAGAATTATAGTTCTCCGCTACTGTTTTCAAAATTTTGTTGTGACTATCTCTCACCCTTCTAAGCAGCGAAGCTGTTTTCTTACGTATTATCGCATGAAAACCGTCCGTGCGAGCTTGCGCAAACATCTCCGACGCACTACAGTATCGAGGCAGTCCCAACAACATTCTGAAAGCATTATTATATTGAACACGCAGGGCATCCAGCGACCTTTTAATGTAATTGATCCATGATTGCTCGTATACAGACTCTGGCAGTATGCCTTAAATAGGGTAATTTTAACTAAGTCCGTACATCGAGCAAATCTACGGGCCAGCATGTTACTCCTGACCGCTAGAGCCCTGCGTTCCCTCTCAATGTCTACATTATCCTTCAGGTCATCTGCAAGAAAATGACCAAGATATTTAAAGGGCGTCACTTTTTTAAGTTTTGACCCATTCAAGAACAGGTCAGGTTCATCAGTTCTAGGCTTGCCCCTGACCCCAAAGACAATGTACTCACATTTTTTGACATTATATGCCAACTCATGAGACTCAGCATAGGCTACACACACCTTCAGTGACTCTCTTACAGCCCTCACCGACGGTCCCATCAGCACCATGTCATCTGCATAGCTGATGTTGTTAATAATAGCTTTAAATGATCTCTTATTAAAATTTGTTTTATTTAACAGTACCTATTAGGGCAGATAAAAAATAAAATAGGTTAGGTTCAACTTATGTCAAAGAACCGAATTGATTGATCCCGACTCCACCTGGTACGAGTCTGTCCTACACCTAGAGTGGCTTTATAGAGCCGGAGGCGCGTAGGGGGAGCAGCCTCCGCCTGCTGTAAGAAATCGTAGGTATCGGACGAGCCGGAGTGGCTAAGGCTGGTCGCCGAAGGCGACCAACAAGCCGAAGCTGCGGAGGCGAGGAGGGATGCCTGCGATTTGTTACGCTAAGGCGTAGAGGCTGCTCTTCCCACAGCGCCGGAGACGTAGCAGTCTCAAAATAGATACAGAAATCCTTCTGAATCAGTCCCCATTTTTTTATGACGAAGGGAATTTTTTTCTCATAAAATGGATGTATATTTACTTTATAAATGCAAACAAGAAAAAAATATAGATTTTTTAGAAATCGAATTTTTGGCAATCGATACATCAGTTTACAATTCGAATCTATTTCAAAACTCGATCTTTTTCTGAAAGAATCGACATCCCTACTGACAGTAATAATAAAAAATGGCGTCAGTTTCATAGTAGGTAGGAATTGACATAAATATTGCAAAAATATTTGATTTTCAATACTTTTTTCCCAAAAAGTCATGTTTCCGCATATAGAAACTTTGCTTGTGTGCTTATAAAAATGTAATCTTTCTGTAAAAATACGTATCAACACCAAACTCGACGGACGTCATTGGAAAGTCGTTTTAGAAAATCTTAATTCCATAAACTCTAAAATTCAATTTACTATGGAGTTAGAGGCAAATAATTCTTTAGCTTTCCTAGATGTGTTAGTCATTCGAAATCCTGATAATACCATAAGTCACACTGTGTATAGAAAAAAGACCCATACAAACCGATATTTAAACGGTGAATCCCACCATCACCCTTCACTGTTAGCTACCGTGGGCAAATCTTTGTTACAGAGAGCACGAGGGATCTGTGGCAGCAAACACCTGGCCGCCGAGCTTCAGCACGTCAAGCAGGTTCTGCACGACAACAAGCTTCGGGTTCCGCGCCTACGTTACTGTGACCGAGTGAAGCCGGCCACAGTCGAGCGTGTGCCTGCTGTACTACCGTATGTCAGAGGTGTCACATACAAGATTGGCTACATCTTGAAGCAAGCTTCTATTAGAACATTCTTCAAGCCGCCGAAGAAGATTAGTCAGTTCTTACCATCCGTCAAGTGCAATATTCCTCTACAAGATGCATGAGTGTACAAGCTTGATTGTGAGTGTGGTCTCCCATATATAGGGCAAACAAAACGATCTATAAAAACTCTCGTAAAAGAACACATAGCTGACGTGAAGCACCAACGTTCCGGAAAGTCTGCAGTTTGTGATCATATCCTAGACAGCCCCCTCCATTACATTACATTTGATAAACCACAAATTCTCGCGAAAGAACATCGATTCCTGCCAAGGATGATACGTGAGGCTATTAAAATTAAAAAAAACATCCTAATTTCAATAGAGAGGGAGGCTGGGTACTACCACCTGCTTGGGATCCTGTAATTCATACAATTAAAACTAAACCCAAGCATACCGCTGCAAGACTTCAAGACACAGTTAGTTCATTTTGCGTAGATCGGACTAAAATTATTAATTAAAAAAGCTGAAGGTACTCCGGTTTAGCACTGACATCGGGATGTCAATCACCTCAGTCCCCCGTGACCACGGTTGCTGGAAAGCAACCGAAACGTCGGGAATATAAAATAAGTAAATTAAACGCGATAAAATCCGTAAAAATAGTTTTATTCAATCCGACTGAATTTTTTTTTAAATTTGTTCTAATTTTAAAGAAAACTTAGTGACGTCCTCGGATGACTGTTTACAGTTTTGCAAGTCTGATAGTAAATGTGTCGCTTGTTTTTTCTCCCCAAAAGTAGAACGGAGAAATAATTTTATTTGGTTCCATGTTTCAAAAGTTTTCAAACTACATGCAACTTGTGTTTTTCCCTCAAGTTGTGAGATAATGAATTTGTATAGAATAGGCTTTTTTTCTGGTGTAGCTAACGACATTGCACTGTCGCAGTTTGTAAGAAAAGCGGGTAGGGACTCCTTCTCCCCATTATAAGATTTTATAAATTTTGTCACGAACGAAAGTGTGGTTTTTTCCGACATATTGTTTTAACTGTTTTCTGCTTTAAGCGATATAGAATTAAAGTTTTAATTTATACTTATATAAAATAATCACAATAAAAACAACGTAAATATTTAGTAATAGTACAAAAACAGTGTAAAATAAAAGTAAATTTTAAATTTAAACAGAAAACAAAACGACTTACAGAAAGATAGTAACTTCTACACGTAGCATTTAAGCATCGTAACAATATCTCGGTGAAACGTTACACTCGTGGCGGCTGGCAGGCGGGATCGCTGACGCGGTGACTCCGTCACGTCGTGG
Source organism: Parnassius mnemosyne (assembly GCA_963668995.1). Taxonomy (NCBI): domain Eukaryota; kingdom Metazoa; phylum Arthropoda; class Insecta; order Lepidoptera; family Papilionidae; genus Parnassius; species Parnassius mnemosyne. Next base: position 6,349,282 of record CAVLGL010000001.1, on the reverse strand, counting down.
GAAATAGCAGGACCGGAAGGCGTAGAATGTTCTTGAAATAATTTTTGTTGGTGAGTTAGAACCAGCTGGTGCGGGCTCCTGGTGGAGACTTATCGTCGGCCAGACGGGAGACTTCAGGACCAGGTGCGAGTGGAGCGGGCTCACGCTTTAAAGCGGAGACTGATCGTCGTCCAAAATTGTGGTAGGTGCAGACTTAGGCACGGCTAAGGCTTAATGTCGACCTTGATGATTTCGGGGAGCTCGGATTCGGATGCCAATGTCTTCTAAGACCTTCTGCTTGGCATCCCACTTCTGACACCCATTTTTTAGGAGGCCGATCCCGTTTGACTTTTAAAAAAAGCCACTATGTAAACCTAAGGGTTTACTATAAAAAGTTTACACACAACATTAATGTTAAACCTGACTTCCAAACTCTAAACTCTCGTTTCGAAATCTATGTCCGAACTACCCGGGGCTCTGAATCTAACAAACTTTAAAATGGAATAAAATTAATATAAAAAAGAACAATGCAACTAATGATTGACGTCATATGAAGGAAAAGTACCGTGGGATTAAATAAATGCTTACTAAGATTTAACTTCGTTGTAAAAAGGGATATAACAGAACGCTTCACAGTCGAGTTGAAACCGTCGATTGACCTATCGATCTAAGTAAGACTTACCCACTTGGACTATTTGTTACAGTGAAACTTAGCTCTCACATAGCAAACCAGCATAGCTATCACATGGCCGTTACACATGATCTTTGTTTTGTCCATGTTCATGTAAATACCCATCCGTTGGGAGTCACTATTAAGGATATTGAGCATAGTGCTTAGATCCTCCAGCGATTCAGCCATAAGAACTATGTTGTCTGCGAATCGACGGTAAGTGAGGTACTTGCCAATGGTGTTAATACTATATCCTTTCCAGGCCTTCGACTGAGTTCACCATGAGACATTAATCAGGAAGCTACAGTACTATGGTGTCAAGAACACAGCGCTTAAACTTATTATTTCATATTTAAGTAATAGAAAACAGAAGGTTATTATCAATGGTAAAAGTTCTTCCGGGTCACCTGTACTAATGGGTGTACCTCAGGGCTCGATTCTCGGCCCATTCCTGTTTCTGGTGTATATTAATGACTTACCTCACCTTGTAGGGGATAGTCATGATATAGTATTATTTGCTGATGATACTTCCTTGATTTTTAACTTAAACGTCAATCATTTAAATGTGACGAAGTGAATAATGCTATATCAAAATTAGTGCATTGGTTTAACGTTAATAATCTGCATTTGAACGGAAATAAAACTAATTGTGTTAAATTTACAACAACGAATGTTCAAAATCTGAATACCAATGTGTTTTTAAATGGGGAGGAATTGAGCCCTGTTGTATCCACTGTTTTTCTTGGCATCACTCTTGACGCAAAGCTCCAGTGGGGCCCCCATATATCCAAATTAGCAAGCAGACTAAGTTCTGCAGCCTATGCTGTAAAAAAGATTAGAGGTCTCACTAGTGTCGAGACAGCTAGATTAGTTTATTTTAGTTATTTTCATAGCATAATGTCTTATGGGATTTTGCTATGGGGAAATGCGGCTGATTCAGAAACTATTTTTGTTTTACAGAAGAGGGCCATTAGAGCTATTTACAATCTAAAACCGAGAGAGTCTCTTAGAGATAAATTTAAAGAAATTAATATATTAACTTTGGCCTCTCAGTATATTTACGAAAATTTAATGTATGTTCACAAAAACAAAGATAGTTTTAGTAAAAGAAGTGATATACATTCTGTAAACACTAGGAACAAACACAAGCTAGTGATACCAGTTTCTCGACTCCACAGAGTCAGTAATTCATTCTTGGGGCAATGTATACGCTATTACAACAAGGTCCCGGAAAGTGTACAGGTTCTCTCTATTACCAAGTTTAAATGTTTTATTAAGCTGAAACTGTATAAAAAGGGTTATTATAGTATAAATGAAATCATGGTTGATAATAACCCCTGGGAATGAGGTGATCGCTTCCAAGCAGTTTCTAAAATAAATTTTGTTAATAGTTCGTAATCATTTATATTGTAAAATTTATTTTAAAAAAAAAGTCCCGCTGGGTTTCTTGCTGGTTCTTCCCAGGACAGAGGGTTTTTTTCGAACCAGTGGTAAAGTAAAAATGACTTTCAATAAGAATTACACATGTAATGTATATTGAATAAAAAATATTCTATTCTATAGTCCAGTAGCTTGAAAATGTCTTCCAATGCAGCGGTGAAAATGTTCGGGGATATAACGTCACATTATCTCACAACTTTCTTATCTTCTTTTATCTTATCTTTATGATTTTTCATAAAAATGTGGTGCAGTTGAATAGGTTTTGTACTCATATAGCCATTGATACCCTACTGTACAAATATTCCAGCACTTCGATATACCGACAGGCAACTTGGCACCGTTAAAGGGACTGCAGAACCGCCCAAATTTTGAGCAACCATTAGGCCTAGAGACTTGAAATTTGGTAGGAATATAGGCAGAGGTCAGCTAAGAACGAATTTCACGATATTCTACCCGCAAGGGTGGTTACGGAGGCCTTAATTTAAAAAAAAATCAAATTTTGTACAGACTTATCACGATATCCCTGGAACCATAAGAGCTAGAGACTTGAAATTTAGTAGGAATTTCCTGTCACCGAGTAGATGTCACCTAAAAACAAATTTTACGAAATTCCACCCACAAGCGGGTTGCGGGGGCCCTAATTAAAAAGAAATTGATACTATAACTCTTACAGGTATAAAACTTGGGCAGAATATTCCTTTTGTATTTGTTTGAATGGGTCCCTAAATGGTTTGGATACAAATATATTTAAATAAAACTAATTTTACAGATTTTATCGCGTAAATTAAGTTATGAGTATAAGTATAAGAAAATTAGTTTTATATTTAAATGTATAGTGTTCGCGTAAATATAAAAAATCATTATGGTTTGGATTTATGATTAAAAGCCGGTAGGTGACATTGTGGTCGATATCCAGAAATCACCCGTGCGAAGCCGGGCGGATCGAATACAGGTTATTTTTGCATAAATAATTAATGAGCATTCATCATCATCAACATTACAGCCCTTCACAAGTCCACTGCTGAATATAGGCCTCCCCCAAAGAATGCCACAATGCACGGTCCTGAGCCACCTGCATCCATCGACTTCCTGCATATCTTACCAGGTCGTCACTCCATCTGGTGGGGGGGGGGACGCCCTACACTTCGTCCGCCGGTACGAGGCCACCACTTGAAAACCTTTTTTCCCATCGGTCACTCTGGTTGTACTGCGGATATCTTCATTTCTAAGTTTATCACGCAAAGAAACTCCGAGCATAGCCCTCTCCATATCTCGCTGAGCGACCTTGAGCTTCCTCATCAATGAAAGTTTTGAGGTATATCAGACGAGAAGATGTGCCGTAATTTCCCAAACGCTTCCCAACCGAGTTGAGCATTGGTCTCATTAATTCTATAATATATTCTAAATATCTTTATATTTATATTATATAATTCTACTGTTCGTCTCTATGATACTGAACTCCTCCTAAACGGCTAGACCGATTTTTCTTATAGAATAAGGGTGAGAAACGGGCACATAGTTCAACTGATGATAAGTGGTTGCTGCGGCCCATAGGCATCTACATATATCCTTGATTAGAAATGAAAATGCAGATGCGTTGTCACCAGTGAGGACTAAGATGGAATGCCTCATTTCCAGTAAAAAGGGTATCCGGTTCTCTACACTCACCATACGAAACACAGCAGCGTTATGCTGCTTTTTGACCCTGGTATTCTGTGAGAGCGTGTTCCTTCCCCGGTCGAGCCGACCCATTCGTGTTACAACTATACTACTAATATTGCTGCAGCATGGCTCTACCACATCAATTTTGTTAGATTTAGATGAGATTTTGTGCGCGCGCGTGTGTGTGTGTGTGTGTGTGTGTGTGTGTGTGTGTGTGTGTGCGAGCGTGCGTGCGTACGTGCGTGTATGCGTGCGTGCGTGTGTGCGTGCGTGCTTGCGTGCGTGCGTGCGTGCATGCCTGCGTGCGTGCGTGTATGTTTGCGTGCGTGCGCGCATGCGTGCGTGCGTGCGTGAGTGCTTGCGTGCTTGCGTGCGTGCATGCCTGCGTGCGTGCGTGTGTGTGTGCGTGCGTGCGTGGGTACATGCGTGCGTGCGTGAGTGCGTGCGTGCGCGCGTGCGCGCGTGTCCTCTACTTTGTTTGTCCACCCATTTTACAATCCACCATATTGTGGAATACAGCAAAATAAACAAAAAAATGTATTAATTTCATCGTGGATCGATGGTTTGGAAACTAGAAAGATATTCAAATAATCCTGTTACTTTAATAATCCATGCAAACGTTAATTTAATAACCGGTCTTATACTATATTGATTTATGAGGATTAGTAATAATAGTATCCTATAGGCCAAATTTCGGGCACGGTGGCCAGTTTGAACGGACACTAGCCATCTATACAAGACGGTCTTATAGTGTCCGAGTATAAGCGTAAACACAGGTGCACTCTCTATTCCCTCACTCGCGGTAATCAGTTAATTAATTAATTGTACTTACCTAAAAAGGACAATCTAATCCCTTTTCAGGTAGGACTTATGATAGGCTGCAATAAATAACATAAGTGATTAATATTTGATATGTGGTAGAGCGACGCTGCAGTTTTGATGGTTGGATCACAAATGTGTCGGCTCGTCTGGGGTAGGACCACACTCTCATTTAATGCCATCGTAAAATAGCAGCTTAATGCTGCTGTTTCGCATGGTGAGTATATATAACCGGGGCCATTTTTATTGGAAACGAGGCGTTCCATCTTAGATCTCAGTAGTGACAAGGTATCTACATTTAATTTTTAATTGAGGATAAATGTAGAGTCTTTTTTCTTTTCATTAAGTGGACTGTGCGCTCGTTCATCACCCTATAAAAAATGATACATTACTAAACGTTTAACAAGATGTTAGCTCTAAGGGCAATTACTGACATGCCAACATCCATAACTTGCGATGTACACATGTCACACCACTATTTTGTAAGTACCAAAAAAAGTACAGTTGCAGCAGATGTTACTAGTGATAATAACACTGTCAGATTTTTTTATTATTTATCTTTCACAGTGTTATCGAGGTTTGTTTTTATCCAAAAACTAGCCTAACTTTATTGTCACAGTACAATTAAATACTACACAAGTAAATAACGTACGCACTCCATTTGTAAGACGCTCCCGTTCCATCTGTCACTATTAATACAGTATCTACGTCACTACATATTTCTCACTAGTATTCTCTTGCTTACTTCAACGGCTCACAAAACCAATGAAAGTTCAGTAACTTGTATAATAAATGAGTGACTTATTATTATCCTTTTTCCGAGATAAGTTATAATTATTTATTTTAAGTTTTTTCTATCTAAATGTGATTAGAAACAGACGCTGAGAGCACTTATTTTTATTTGTAATTACAAAATATGAGTGTATAATACATACATAATATAATCAACATGAAGCAGTTCTAACGGAAACAATTGCAACGCTAAAATTAACTCGAAAACGCAACAATAATACTTATGCAAATTCAATGTAAATAAACGAATTCATTTACATATCAACTATTTGCGTCTCGTCTTTACCCGTCTGTCTCAGAAGGAGAGTAATGTTATTCGAGTGTATGTCTATATTTATGTGTGTATGTCTATTTTTTTGCAAGCTGTATAGTCTAAATAGCTTGATGGATAACATATAGGATATCATTAGCATCCTAAATCGGTCACCCACATTCACACGAATACGCAAAGTAGGACGACATTTGCAAATGATTATGTAAAGTTTTCGCTGCATTTGCGGGTTTCCAAGCTGTGCCGGTTTTTTAACGGACATCAAAGCGCGTGAACCTCCGTCCTTCGCGTAGTCTCCGTACACATTCGTGCGACCAGTTGCGCACACGATTGTGAAGTTAACGGACGTTTCGATACTTTCATAGTTTCATCGATCATATGGGATACTCTAAAGAGATCCCATAAACAAGTGTAGAAGGAAGTGCAAACGGGTTCGCAAATTGAGTATGCGAACTCAAAGTCTGACGGCCCTTTACATGCCCGTAAACAATGTACGAATGTTTACACGCATGTGAGTGACCGGGGTTAGATGTAGAAGTGAGATAGGATATGAAGCTTTACTCTTTTTACTAAACTTTTATACGCAGTAGGGTTTTTATAACTACTGTTATAATCCAAAATTTGCCTGCTTTGCATTACTCTTTTACGAAAGTCTTCACAAAATATTTTTAGGCTAGAATTTGACTAAATACTCATCTGGTGGTGATGCTGCCCTGAATAAATTTGGATGTAAAAGTGGACAATAATTTCAGTTCTCAAAATCAAGAAATTTGTTTTTTAGTCCACATAAATTAATTCACTATTATTATTTTTTTGCGAGATAATTAAAAAAAATATTTTTAAAAGTGTTAAATAACTGATCATTATTTCTGTAGCTACAAAAAGAACGGCCAAATATTTAGACGATGATGTTTTGTAGTTAACACTGAATTTAAATTTCTCTTTGGCCTCAGTAGTGAACAATGTTCGTTTATAAATATTTTTCCGTTTAAAGCCGTTTGAAATTGTACGATTGCTTTTATCTCTGGCGCTGAGGATTACTGTGATTTTATTAAATACCCATTCACTACAGTATAACACAAAACGCTTTTTTATCTCCAAGATCTTTAAATGTTTTTAAAAATGTTAAAATTTAAAAATGTTCAGTCATTTTCACATTCCTGGCTTATCTAATGCCAAAAAATAATTATAAAATACTAAACTGAACAGACGACAGTATCAGTTTACAGTGGACAGTCCCAACTGGCGTCTACTGCAGCTCGTAGATATATCTAACGACAACAAAAATGTCTTATCCCCTCTTACCAATTTCATGGGAGCCTTACAGTCTGTTTTTTAAGACTTGTATCGTAAGTTTTACCGTATAATGGTTGTGTATGTCCACCCATAATCCGTTAGTGTCTAAGAGGTGACGGAGGCAAATAAAGCAGGAGACAGACAGCAGGGTCTTGCTTATAAAAAACTAGAAAATAAAAAATTATGCCATTGTATGAGGAGGCCTATATGCTGTAATAAATGAATGTATGATTGGCAACGTTGTGTAGTATGTAACATTGCCATTTTTCGGAAGCCATAAGATTGTTTTTTTTATAGTATAGGGTGACAAACGAGCACACAGTCCACCTGATGATAAGTGGTTGCTGTAGCCAATAGACATCTACATCTATCCTCAATAAAGACTCAAGATGCAGATGCGTTGTCACCCGTGAGGACTAAGATGGAATGCTTCTTTGCCAGTAAAAAGGGTCTCCGGTTTTCTACACTTACCATACGAAACACAGCAGCGTTAAGCTGCTATTTTACGCTGGTTTTCTGTGAGAGCGTGGTCCTTTCCAGGGCGAGCCGACCCATTCGTACTACAACTATACTACTAATATAGCTGCAGCATAGCTTTGCCACGTAAAAAAGATAGAAAAGATTTTTTGCATTTCTCATAGTCGCCTGTCAAGACTCCAACGAAACGAAATGGACTGATAAATTAACGCACGGCAGTAAGTGCATTAATATAATTAATATATATATATATATAAGTGAACATGCTTGCTTACCTAGCTTAAAGTGCCAGTGAATTCGATGCAATTCCTTCTACTAAGAGTCGAAATGAATTGTGGTTGCGAAATTTTCCAATTAGAATGGGTTTGATTAACCCTCGGCATGCCTGGTTGGGTCTGTGAGACCCACCGCAGCCGTTAAACCGTTATAATTCATTGTAATTTAAAATTCGCTCGCAACTGCTCTCAGTAGCTGACTATAGTGAACTAATTGACGCCCTCCGCCCGCTACCTCAGTCCGGGGCGTGCTCCAGTAGTGAAAGGACGTGTCTAAAGTGCGCTCGGGTCTCGCAGACCCCACCAGGCATACGGCGTGACGTTTTCATGTAAGAATTCATTTGTTGCTATTAGTGGTTTTGTGTCGTTAATTTGTTAAAAATAAACATATTATTTTAAATAGTAACATATTTTATATATAATACTCGAGATTATTATTGTTTTAATTTGTCTTTTTACGAATTTGATGTATTTTATTCATAAAATTCTTTATTTTGTTTGGAATTCAACTTTATAGTATCATATTCTTTACAGTTCAAAATGGAGAGGTCCTTACAGGACAGGGAAATCGTTAGTTTGCTACTCGAAGAGGTGGACGAAGATCCCGAAGATGATATTGTATTCGACTCCAGCGACGAAGAGTCTGATGAGGTTACAGAAGAAACTTATGAAACCGACTCGATCGATTCGGAGGAAGACCTCTTCAAAATAGTTGATGATGAGAACTCTTCAGATTCTGAAATAGACGTGCCACTGTCAGAGTTAACTTCGCGGCCCTCAGGAAGAACTTACAAAGGTAAAGACGGAACTTTGTGGTACAAACTTCCAGCTAGATCAAACGTTCGAACACGTAGTGAAAATATAGTATCTGGAACACCGGGTGTCAAAATATTAGCGAGAGATGCAAAAACTCCTTTAGAATGTTTCAATCTTTTTGTGGGCGAGTCTATGTTGCTGGATATACTAATTCATACAAATGTGAGAATCCGAAGAACGAGACTTGGTCTGAACACTTCAAATGACTACGCTTATGCAGAAGTTTGTATGGATGAGCTGAAGGCTGTCATTGGTCTAGTTTACCTTGCGGGATTATATAAATCTGCAAGGCAGAATTTACAAGACTTGTGGTGTAATGATGGAACTGGTATTCCTATTTTTGCTATGACAATGAGCTTGAGAAGATTCATTTTTATTTTCAATCATTTGCGATTTGATGATGTTGATACACGTCAAGAAAGACTGTCACAGGACAGACTAGCCCCGTTCAGGAAACTGTTCGAAGAATTCGTTAGCAGATGCCAACAACACTACACGCCCTTTGAAAATTTGACTCTAGATGAAGAGCTTGTAGCTTTCCGTGGTCGCTGCAAATTTCGCCAATATTTGCCAAATAAACCAGGTAAATATGGAATAAAGATATTTGCGCTCGTAGATGCCAAAACATTCTACTCTCTGAATTTGGAGATTTATTTAGGCGAGCAACCAGAGGGACCTTATAAGGTCAGCAATAAGCCTCACGATGTAGTCGATCGCCTCGTCGCGCCAGTTTCTCAGTCAGGGAGAAATATCACGATGGACAACTGGTTTACGAGCTATCCAACATATGAACACTTGCTAAATCATCATAAGCTAACCGCTGTCGGTACAATGAAATCAAATAAAACTTGCATACCTGAAAAATTCAAAACAAATTCAATAATGTATTCATCACAGTTCGGATTTCAAAAAGATATGACTTTAGTATCATACGTCCCAAAACCTAGAAAAAAAGTGTTCCTGCTGTCATCTCTCCATCATGATGTGGAAATCGACCTGCAATCAGGCGAGAAGCAAAAACCAGCAGTTATTACATTCTATAACAAAACGAAAAGTGGTGTTGACAACGTTGACAAGCTTATTAGATCTTATGATGTATCAAGAAACTCCAGAAGATGGCCGCTCACTCTGTTTTTTCTGGTTGCTGAACTCTGCAGATATAAATGCAAAAATTATTCAAATGCTGAACTTCCCTGATATCAAAAACAATCGCCGAAATTTTATCAAAGATCTGGGTATCGCATTGATAGTATCTCATCTAAAAACAAGACAGAAAAATACTCGCCTTTCCACAGATCTCCGCAAACGAATTGCTGACCGTATTGGTCTCGACGAAGGTCCACCGGTGAAAAAAACAGCTCCAGGTGTAAGGCGTAGATGTTACGTTTGTACATCAAAGAAAGACCGTAAAACTCAATACATCTGTGAGACGTGCAAAAGCCACGTGTGCCTAGATCATGCAATATTCCAGTACGGAAATTGCTTCAAAGGCAATGTTCCTGAAAATGATGAAGACTAATTATTTTAGCTTAGAATATAAGATAACCTTATGTGCCTTATGATCCCCAAAGTCTGATTGTGATTTCTTTTGTTTTAGTTGATTTTGTATGTTTATGAAAATAAGATGTTTAATTATACGTTAAAAACGAGGTAAAAGTTTAATTAAAAATTCTATTAAAAATATTATTAATTTGAACACGTATTTTATTTGAAATCCTAAAAAACATGTTTAATTTTATTATAAAATCAAAAAATATACTACATTGATATCAATTTGTAGGAGAAAAAAAATATTTAAAATTTGGGTCTCACAGACCCACCAGGCACGCCATGTAACTTTTTTCCACCAGGCACGCCGAGGGTTAAACCTCTCCATTTTAAATCTGAACACGAAACAACGTGCTTAGATTTTTATTGCATTTCCAGTATTTATGGCGGCACAGAAGCCTGTCGCTCGTTTCTCTTATCACAAACTTTAGCAAACTGACTAATTATAACGCATAGATTTCTTATTATATCTTTGTTATTTTTTTAAATGACTATATTTATTTATATCTAATTAGTCAATAGTCAATATTTTTGCCAATATTTTGACTGCCTTCTTGTTCTAGTGATCGTAAACGCGGTTGCTGGTCATAAGGTCCCATGTTCGTTTCCCAAGTTGACTCAAAAACAGTTATTGGTTTTTTCAGTCAAAAAATCCTCAGTAGCAGAAAGGAGTTAGGAAGTTGGCGGAGTTTCACCCCAGTGCCTCGGAAAGCACGTAAAGCCGTTGATCACGTGTCTAATCTCTCTCCAGTTGTTTTGGTTTTCCGTCTCATCAGAATATGAGAGTTCGAGAATAGCGAGCGTACCTGTGCTTGCGCATACACTCGGGCACTATAATCCAGTCCTGCGCAGATGTCTAGTCTCCAGATATTGGCTACCGTGGCCAAAATTCGATCTGGAGCACATTATTATTTTTCAAAGCGACAGTAGACCAATGATTAAAGATACGGACTACGAAACTAAAGAGTCGTGGGTTCAAATCCGCCTTTCGACTGTAGTCGTGAACCACACGTAGAACAAGCATTTTGAACTTAGTTGGATTTATAATTGTTCTAAAAATACCATTTCAAGTACAATTATAAATACAAAAATGGACGATTAGGCTAATTCTGTATCATATAAAATTTATTACCTTATAGTAGCGGTAAAGAAATATCCACTACCCCGTATAGTCCCGTGGGTGTCGTAAGAGGCGACAGAGGGAAACAGAACACGTAGATGGGCAGCAGCATCGTCGTGATAACAACTCAAAATAGTAAAAACTACGTTTGCCAACCCACCTGCCAGGCGTGGCATATACAAGAAAATCCAAATAAAGTCCTGAAACTCACCTGCAATTCCCCTGCTATTGCTATTGTTCATGCGTGGCGGTCGACACTTGCCATATAAAGTGGTAATTTAAACGTGGTAGAGCCATGCTGCAGCTATATTAGTAGTAAAGTTGTAGCACAAATGGGTCGGCTCGACCACGGAAGAATCACGCGGTGAGTACAGAGAACCGGAGACCCTTTTTACAGGAAAAGAGGCATTCCATCTTAGTCCTCACGGGTGAAAACTCATCTGCATTTCAATTCTTTATTAAGGATAGATAGATGTAGATGTCTATGGATTACAGCATTCATTTACCATCAGGTGCACTGTGTGCTCGCTTGTCAACCTATCCTTAAAAAAAATTTGATGTACCACAAGCTCATTTAATATAAAAAAAAAATCCCCTTATAAGGCAATCTACGTAGGAGGCCTATGGTCAGCAGTTGACTTATATATGCTGTAATAAATAGATGAATGGATAGATAGTCTGTTATATTTACATAAATGCAAGAATATTTTAATAAACTACACAATGAACAAAACGTTCATTGCAATATTTTATATTCGAATATTTTACGGATTAGAACATTTTATAGCGTTTAATATAGCTTATTTTATTTCCCGACGTTTCGAGTACTTTGCAGCTCCCATTGTCACGAAGCAGATTGAGATGTTAATGAACATCCTTCTCAGCAGGGAATTGGATGTACCTAGAAGTCTACTGCTGAACAAACATCTCCGTCATAAATTTACTTATAAAGCAATTTATTCCCCCCCCCCCCATGAAGTAATTAACGTTTTATATTTGCCACACATGCCATGCAGGTTGGCAACCTCAGTTATATATTATTTCAAGTAGGTATCAGCTTGATTCTCCTACCCATCTTATGTTTCAGTTTCAATTAGTCGCTGCTTAAGATACCACTCTCCCCCTCCGACCTCTAGAGAATCTTGCCCATCGGTTGTCCTATTGCCACTTCAGCTCACTGGTTCTCTGATTTTATCTTTAAATCTTCTACAGATATCCTTGCCGTGGATTCTATCACAGAGATAAACTCTTAGGCCTCCTACAACTAGTTGAGCGGCCTTAAGTTTATACGGTTAGTAGCAAAGAACCACGTCTCAAGTGTATAATAATATCATGTAGTCACTGCCAACATGCCGTTGGTCTTTTAAGAGGCGTAGAAAGATACTAAGCCAAGAGACATGCAGCAACATCTTCCTGTGGTTGCCAACCCTCCTGCCAAGCGTGGCAAATACGAAAAATATCCCAGCAATATTGATAGATACACACGCTTATATATTATATAATTTTGTCCACATTTAATTACGAGTTTTGTCGCCACTCTCTTATCACGTTATTATATTATTTGATAAACAAATAAATAATAACAACAATTTTTTTAAGAATATTTAATAGCACTACTTATAAAACTAGACTAATATAAGTACTTCTAAAGAGATATTTAATAATACCACTTATAAAAAGAACTAATATAAATACTTATAAAAAAAAATACTAAGTTGACTAATAATAAAAAAGGCAAATAAAATAAAATTAACAGTTCGCGGGTTCGACGCCTTTCAGGATCAGGAGAAAAAGCAAGTACTTTCCTGGCACGACTGGCGGCGAGTCCGGCGGAAGTGGTTGGAGATATCTCCTTTATAGACCGATTTCGCTTGCGAGTTCAATGTATATTTATATACATATATATATATATATATATATATATATATATATATATATATATATATATATATATATATATATATATATATATATATATATATATATATATATCATCATCATTCATCATTACAGCCCTTCACAAGTCCACTGCTGAACATAGGCCTCCCCCAAAGAATGCCACAAAGCACGGTCCTGAGCCACCTGCATCCATCGACTTCCTGCATGTCTTACCAGGTCGTCACTCCATCTCGTGGGGGGACGCCCTACACTTCGCCTACCGGTACGAGGCTGCCACTCGAGAACCTTTCTTCCCTATCGGTTGTCGGTTCTTCGAGCTATATGGCCGGCCCACTGCCACTTCAGCTTACTAATCCGTTGGGCTATGTCGGTTACTCTGGTTCTACTGCGGATATCCTCATTCCTAAGTTTATCACGCAGAGAAACTCCGAGCATAGCCCTCTCCATAGCTAGCTGAGCGACCTTGAGCTTCCTTATACGGCAAGCAGTGAAGGACCACGTCTCAGTTCCATAAGTCATCACTGGCAACACGCACTGGTTGTATAATTTCGTTTTCAGGTTTTGAGGTATGTCTGACGAGAAAATGTGTCGTAGCTTCCCGAACGCTGCCCCGCCGAGTTGAATCCGTCGATTGACCTCTCGGTCGAAGTTGGACTTACCTAGTCGGACTATTTGTCCCAGGTAAACATAATCGTCAACAACTTCGAGCTTAGTGCTCCCAACAACTACCGGCATAGGTGTGACATGGACATTGAACATGATCTTTGTTTTGTCCATGTTCATCTTAAGACCTATCCGTTGGGAAACACTATCGAGGTCATTAAGCATAGTGCTTAGGTCCTCCAGCGATTCTGCCATAAGGACTATATCGTCGGCAAATCGAAGGTGAGTGATGTACTCGCCATTGATGTTGATACCGTATCTTTTCCAGTCCAGAAGCTTGAAAACGTCTTCCAATGCAGCGGTGAAGAGTTTCGGGGATATGACGTCACCCTGTCTTACACCTCTCTGCAATTGGATAGGTTTCGTACTCTGGTTCTGTACTCGGATAGCCATCGTAGCCCTACTGTACAAGCACTTCAACACTTCGATATACCGACAGTCAACTTGGCACCGCTGAAGGGACTGCAGCACCGCCCAAATTTCGACGGAATCAAAGGCTTTCTCATAGTTCACATACGCCAGACATAGTGGCAAATTGTACTCTTCGGACTTCTGTACAATTTGCCGAAGGGTATGTATGTGGTCTATGGTGCTAAAGCCCTTTCGGAAACCGGCTTGTTCGGGAGGCTGGAAGTCGTCAAGTCTGCGCGCGAGACGATTCGTAATGACTCTCGAAAACAGCACGTAGACGCGGCTCAGAAGGGAAATCGGTCTGTAGTTCTTCAAGAGAGCGTTGTCACCTTTCTTGAAGAACAAGACCACCGCACTTCTGCTCCACGCCTCCGGTGTAATGCCACCATGGAGGACGGAATTAAAGAGCTTCCGAAGGACTTCAAGTACCGGTCTTCCACCCGCTTTCAGAAGCTCCGCTGTAATTCCATCCTCGCCTGGGGCCTTACCGTTTTTAAGGTGCTGGAGAGCCATTCTAATCTCGCTCAGACTGACGTCCGGGATATCTTCGGAATAGTGTCGGATGAGACTCGCTCTTGGATCGTTACTCACACTTGCGTGTGGCTCCAACGATGACGTGTACAGCTGCCCATAGAACCTCTCAATCTCACTCAAAATCTCAGGTGTCCCGGTAACAATGCTGCCACATTCTGTCTTCAGCTTTGACAGGTGGCTCTTTCTGGCAGACAGATCTCTGGCAAAGACTTTGGAGCCTTGGTTCCGCTCGATCGCTTCTTCAATACGAGCTGTATTGAAGTTGCGTAAGTCCCGCCGCATGCATTTGGAGATCTGTCTGTTCAGACGCCTGTATGCTGTCAAGTCTGTTGAAGAATGTAGCTTCATCTCCCGTCTAACAGCCATGAGATTAAGAGTGTGATCGGAGAGTTTTTGTGTTCTTCTGCGGCGGTTCTTGCAGAACTTAGCTCCGACCGCATGGACAGTTTCCACGAGCTTGTCATTCATATCGTCCACTTCATTGCAGTCTTCTAGGCACTGAAAACGGTTTTGTAACTCGAGCTGAAAGGTTTCGGGACTTTGGAACAGAGCACGAGGGGGACGGAGCGTTGACTTCATTAGACGAGACCTCTCCAACTTAACGTTTAGGTTCAGTGTGCCTCTAACCATTCGGTGATCGCTACCAGTTTTCACCCTCGCGATCACGGAGACATCACTGAACAGTTGTCGTCTGGTCGTCATAATGAAGTCAATCTCATTTTTTGTCAAACCGTCGGGGCTCGACCAGGTCCACTTCCTGTGGGGCCGCTTCTGGAAGAAAGAGTTCATCATAAAGAGTTCCTCTTTCTCCATGAAGTCGGCCAGCTGCTGGCCCCTTGGGTTCCGTTGCCCTATTCCAAATTTCCCTACTTTCAGCTCACCGTTCTCTCTTGTGCCTAGTTTTGCATTGAAGTCTCCCATTAACACCGTATATTGGGTTTTGGAGGAATGCATGGCTCTAGAGATATCCTCATATATTTCCTTCACCTCCCCATCGGGGTGTGCCGAGGTTGGTGCGTAAACCTGTATGACCTTCAGCGAATACCGTTTGGTGATTCTGAGTATAAGGTACGCAACCCTCTTCGAAACACTCCCGATCTTTACAACGTTGTTAACGAGAGACTTGTGGACGATAAATCCGACACCTCCTTGGGACAGATGGTCGCCCTCCCGGTGATAGAGCAAGTTGCCGGATTCGAGGATTACCGTGTCCTCCCCCTCTCTTCGGACTTCGGATAATCCTATAATATGCCAGCGCAACTTGTCTATCTCTTCTTCCAGCTCCACGATCTTCTCGTCAGTCCTCAGGGTGCGTGCGTTGTACGTTGCCAGGTCGAGTCGTCTAAGGTGGCAACCGAACCTCCACCGGAGATTCTTAGCACCCCCTGCCCCGCCGTTACCATGGTCGCCACCGTAGCCAGGAATAGCGAGGCCGCCGGGGACTGGGGGCCGTCTCTTTGTTACATTCATAGGGGGGTATTTGCCATAGTTGCCACGCTTGGCGAGCGGGTTGGCAACCGCAGTTTTTTTATTATAATTTTGACTATTATCAGGAAGATGCTGCTGCCCATCTCCTGCCTGTTTCCCTTTGTCGCCTTTTACGACACCCACGGGAGGATATGGGGTATTCTTGACCGCCACTACACGGTATATATATATATATATATATATATATATATATATATATATATATATATATATATATATTTATTTGATTTAGTTTCAAATCCACCCATCTTATCTCGTTTGGAAATAAAATAATAAGAAAGATGTCACAGCCCCAGCGAGGTTCCCTGGAACACACAGTCCAAATCTTTCATGAGCCTTGCCTCAATATAGGTAATATTATACACCTACTATACGCCTACCGCCAGAATCAACTAGGCGAGTAAAACTGATAAGTTTGGTGTGGCGGTACATGCTACCAGAACGGAGGCAAGAAAATAAAGTTATATCAACTAAGCATCTACTATGAAAAGACGTACACAATTACGTGATAAAATAACTAGCATGTGACATAAAATTAAATTACACACTAAGTATCATTTTTTAATTATAGAAGAGGGGGCAAACGAGCATTTGGCTCACATGATGGTAAGTGACTACCGCCGCCCATGAACAACTGCAACACCAGGGGAATCGCAGATGCGTTGCCGGTCTTTTAAAAAGGAGTACGCTCTTTTCTTGAAGGTCCCTAAGTCGTATCGGTCCGGAAAAATCGCTGATGGTAATCGATTCCACAAGGAAGTCGTGCGAGGAAGAAAACATCTTCTAAATCGCACAGTGGTGGACCGCCAATCATCCAGATGGTGTGGATGGTATCGGGAGTTCTGCCGCGATGTGCGTTCATGAAATTTGGCGGCTGGGATTAATCCGAACAATTCCTCAGAGCACTCCCCATGGTAGATGCGAAAGGAAATGCAAAGGTATGCAACATCTCTTCGCAGTGCCAATGAATCGAGCCGATCGGAAAGGGCTCGGTCGGCGACGATTCGCGCAGCTCTGCGTTGGATGCGGTCAAGTGGAAGGAGCTGGCACTGGGGAGCCCCTGCCCAGAGATGGGACAGTATTCCATGTGAGGCCGAACTTGCGCCTTGTAAAGTTGCAGGCGGTGTGCTGGCATGAAATACTGTCCCGCTCTGCTGAGCACGCCAAGCTTTTTAGATGCCAATTTGGCCTTCCCTTCCAAGTGACCACGAAACAGCACGTCACTCGATATGTCGACTCCGAGGATACCGATACTGGCTGAGGCAAGAAGGGGAGTGCCTTGAAACTGAGGAGATACGACAAAGAGGTTCTTTTTAGCGGTAAAGGCACAAACTTGTGTCTTCTGAGTATTAAACTGGACTAGATTTAGTCACCCCCAATCCGAGACTTTGCTCAGCAAAACTCGACTTCAGACACAAGTTTGTTCCGGTACTCAGCGACGTTTTCCCGAGAAATATTGGCACGGCCGGTGTATAGAGCATCACCAGTGCTGTCATCCGCATAGCAATGAATGTTACCAGTTAGCAACATATCATTGATATGCAGAAGAAACAACGTTGGTGATAGCACACAGCCTTGTGGAACACCAGCGTTAATAGGCTTGTAGTCAGAGCATGCACCGTCTACAACGACCTTGATGCTCCGATCTGCATGGAAGCTGCTGATCCAATCGCACAATTTCTCGGGAAGCCCATAGGAAGGGAGCTTCGAAAGAAGCGCTTTGTGCCAAACCCGATCGAAGGCCTTCGCAATGTCCAGACTAACGGCCAACGCCTCCCCCTTGGACTCTACTGCCTCCGCCCATCTATGGGTCAGGAAGACCAGAAGATCACCAGCTGATCGACCCCGACGAAAACCGTATTAGCGGTCACTAATCAGCTGGTGATCCTCAAGGTACCGGATGAGCTGGCAGTTAATAATGGATTCCATTATTTTGGAGAACAAGGAGGTGATCGCGATAGGCCTATAGTTGGATGGGTCTGAGCGGTCGCCTTTTTTAGGGATCGGGTGGACAAAAGCTGTCTTCCATGAATTCGGGACTACGCCGTGGGAGTAGAAGTACCGGAAAAGACGCGTTAGGATAATATGAGATCCCAAGCAGATGGTAGAACCCAGCCATCTTCTCTATTGAAATTAGGATTTTTTTTTGATTTCAATAGCCTTGCGAATCATCCTTGAAAGGATTTGGAGTTTTTTGCGAGGATTTGTGGTCTATCGAGTCTAATGTAGTGACGGGGGCGATCTTGTACGTGTTCACAGACTGCAGACTTCCCGGAGCGTCGATGACAATGTGACCCCCCGCGACCATTACTTTTGTTTAAATGTATAGTGTTCGCGTAAATATAAGAAATCACAAAGAGCAGAATAGTACCCACGCCTTTTTAAGAAAAGCTTTTTGAACAAAGTCACATTTAAGAAAGGTATAGTTCAGGGATAATTACAAATCATACAGATATAAACTACTACACCTTTCGCGTGACGGGCGTCAGAGTTTAAATATGTATGTTAATATTGTGTAAAATAGTTCAAAGTTTTGCTAGGTTATGAATGCCTAAGATTCCGAGATAATCTGTAGATATTTCCAACTAATTTTATTAGGAATTTAATTAATATTGGAATTTACTAAGATAAGTTTGATCTTTCATAACTTCATCATCAAAATTTGTTAGATAATTAAATTATTATTAATTTGTTAGATAATTAATTTATGATAAAAATGTTCTCATACAATACTTCAGTATGATCTAGTTGATGTAACAAATCTGCGAAATAAATTTAATTAAAAGTATGAAGGATATCTCGCGATATTCTCTTTACCCTCATAACATCACGTTCAGTGACTGGAAGTCGTCAAGTCTACGAGGGAAACGATATGTAATGACTTTCAAAAATAGCACGAAGCCGAGCCTCTAAAGTAAAATCGACGCTGATGTACTTTAATAAGATGTTCATGAGGTCCCGGTTTTGAATCACGGTTTGGGGAAGCAAAATCAGTTATTGAGGTTTTCTATCAAGAAATTTTCAGTAGCAGCCTGTAGTCAGAAAGATGACGGTGTTTTATCCCCGTGTCTCAGAAAGCACATAAAGCCTTTGTACATGTGCCTGATCTTTCTCTGATTGTGTCGGTTTGCCGTCTCATCGGACTACGAAAGTATATTATGTTATGTTTGTATAAAGACGTTATATAATTGAAATGACGAAAAATAACCGCCCATTTATAGAAATATCTATCTGATGAATCGTCTAGGGCATAACATACACCGGGAAGGTAAAAGCTCACAAGAGTTTTACACTATCCGTTTAAAAGTGTAAACATAGTTACGAAGCTTAGAAACTAAAGTTTTAAAACAAAAGTATTAGGATTTCCTCCGCCACGAGCACGCTGTACAAAAGCCGTCGTAAACTAACATACAACTTTGTCACAATAAAAGTAATGTACTCCTTTTATTTTATTATGTTAAAGTCAATTACATAAAAGTTAAAAGTAAATAATACAAAGTTGATTTAAATTTTAGAAAAGAAATTAAGATCGTAATTTTAATACAGGTGAATATTAAATATGGCAGTGAATGATTATTTAAATCACTTCGGTGAAAATTGAGATGTTACTTGGCTTATATACTCAAATAAATAAAATTAAAGTATCCGTTTGTAATGTCAAAATAACAGTTTTTTTTACATAATGCATATGAAAGTATATACAGTACTTACTTATAACAAAAAAAAAATTAAATGTTTGTCTGTCTGTGTACGTCTATTTGTTCCGGATAATCTCAGAAATGGCGGGACCGATTTTGACGAGAATTTCACTACCAGATAGCTGGTTTTATAAAGAGTAACATAGGCTATTTTATTTAGAAAAATAATTAGGGTTCCACGCAAAGAAAAACCTATGCAATCCAATCTTAATAAATTCTTAGGGGACAAAGTCGCGGGGTACAACTACTTTATTAATAGAAACCGTGATAGCTCAGGGCCTTGTATTAAATTTCATAAGAAACGAATAACTTATCATAATGTAATATTCCGTTAGCTCCAATGAAACATTTTATTGCTTAGCTTTTGATTGATGATTTAATGTCCTCCAGACCGAATTTCGGTCACGGGGGCAGTCTTAGGTTATCATTAATTTTAGCAACACTTAGGTTATTCGACATATTATCAAATATTTCATTGTGTTTTTAGAAGGATTCAATAGGCTTATGGTAAGTGAAGTAATCGTAATGTTGCTAATGCAGCATGTTGGTAACGCAAACTTATGAGATTTTACGCATCCAAGCATGTAGCTACAGATAATATACTGTAAACATTAGCATGTCGTTAATTATTTTTTTATTGGCATGATTTTAAAGTCCCAGATATAACAATACGCGTCTCCTTAATGACCTTCTCAACATTACAAAATGTATGCAAGAACAGTGAGCTAAACAATGTTAAAAAGATGAGAATATTTACCGTTGGACTCCAAACAAGGATAATGCGGATCGTCTTGAAGTCGAATGACGTAAACTGATAAGAATTTACCTTTATAAAATCACCTAACGTACCTTAAGTACCTTTCACTTTAAAAAATAATTTAATACAAGACTTACCAAACTTAAACTAAAACGATTATGTAGGTAAAGTTTCCAGCAGAACAGAAATTTTGTATTCTCAGTATTTGGTACGTTTCTGAGCAAAGTTTGTTAACAAGCACAAAACTTTATTCAATATTGCAACGTTTTAATAAACTTGATAGATCATGTTACTTGGAAACGTATTCTGGCTATTTGTAAGATATAATTAGATTAGAATAAAATTATTGACGGTTTGACGGCTCCGTAGCGCAGTGGTTTAACAATGAGTTGTTGCGATGGAGGCCACGGGTTCGAATTTTGCACTGAACAAGTATTTCTACGGCCTGCAAATAATTGTTCTGGGTCTGGAAGATTTTCTTGATGAAATTAAGTAAAATAACTTTACTATAAAGTAATCTTATTTACTAATCTTTTTAAAAGTAACTATGATATTACAATCGTTGTTCCTTCTGTTATTGAACGGGTAATTTCTGAACGACTTGACCGATTAAGGTCATATTCACACATTGTTTGTTTTGTCGATGATTAAGTTATTAACAAATGCTCTTTATAGGGACATAAATGACTCATATATTTACTTTCGATTATTTTAGCCTCGCGACAAAAAATAAAATCACAAAATTTTGTGCCGATAGGTAGTGCTTAGGTTATCACAAAAGTTTTATTACAATATTAAGGAATAAATTAATGAAAATTACCCCCAATCGCAGGGTAATGCTGATATGTTGCATATGGTTAACTTGAGCTTCGGTGACCCTTTAAACTGGTTACGGAGCGTTCCATCTTAATGCTCAAAAGTGACAAAGCAATAAAATTTAGATTTTTAATCGGTAAGAGATGTAAATGTCTTTGGGACATAACATCCACTTACCATATTATATTCTTTTACATAATGATTTCTTATATTTACGCGAACACTACACATTTTTAAATAAAACTAATTTTACGGATTTTATCGCGTATATTAACTTATTTTTATATTCCCGACGTTTCGGGTGCTTTCCAGCACCCGTGGTCACGGGGGACTGAGTTGTTTGACGTCCTACTGTCATAGTTAGCCCGGCTACCTTCAGTTTTTTAATATTAATTTTTGGTTCGATTTACGCAGAATGAGCTTACAGTATCTTGAAGTCTAGCAGTGGTATACTTGGGTTTGGATTTGATTTTATTAATTATGGGATCCCAAGCAGATGGCAGCACCCATCCATCTTCTCTATTGAAATTAGGATGTTTTTTAATTTCAATAGCCTCGCGAATCATCCTTGGGAGGAATCGGTGTTCTTTTGCGAGGATTTGTGGTCTATCAAATCTAATCGTCCCCGTCATTACATTTTCTTGATTTTGATTGATTGATTGATTATCGATTGTGAATCGAATACATTTTCACCCCTGAGAACTACATCATGGAATGCTTCGTTACAATAGAATAAGAGGAATCCAGTTTTTGTCATTGTAATAATTGTTTCATCCCGGTCAGACCAACCCATTTGAGCTGCAGCTATAATACGCCGGAATAAGGCAATACCATGTATATGAAAAATTTAAAATATTATTTGTGGTTAAGATTCGAACTTTATACCTGGCTGCAGCCATGCTGCAACTATAATAATATGATTGCAGCAAGAATGGGTCTGATCACGAGCGCGGATGGATTTTTTCAGCGCAAATGCGCTGTCAACCCAGAAGACCGAGATGGAATGCCGTGTTTTCAGCAAATAGATCTCAGGTTCTCTACACTCACCATATGAAACACAGTAGCACTAAGCTGTTATTTTACGCTGGTATTCTATGAGAGCGTGGTACTACCCCGGTCGAGCCGACCCATTCGTACTACAACCATAATATAGCTGCAGCATGGCTGGACTACGTTGAAAAACATATAGAATGTTTAGATAGAAAAATAATATAAAGAAATAAATTATGGTGTAATATATATATATATATGTGTGTGTGTGTGTGTGTGTGTGTGTGTGTGTGTGTGTGTATGTGGCGGTTTAGTATTACTTTATTAGATACAGTGGACTGTATTGAAATTCTAAATCCCCTGAAACTTTCTGTTACCGCAGTCACGAAACGACACCAAAAACAGCAAAAAACTATTCACGGTCTTACTAGCCAGTCTCCCAAGATCAGCAAACGTTGACAGCTCCTCGTAGCTTATTTCACACGGTAGAATACACTAACAATTAGACTGTACACGGTGCACTCTGGAGCAGTCCCTTTTTTAAAGTTATTTAGGCCTAGATTCAGCAGTGGACTTGTGAAGGGCTGTAATGATGATGATAATGATTATTGTTATTACAACGCATGTTACGTCGCAATGTCACGTCTATTTTTCCCTCTGAGGGATGCCTGCTCGCCCGGTTTTAATCTTAAATATTGCAACCTATTAAGTTCATCGAACGTATCTAATGCTCGGATTGACAATCTTGTCTCCGGTTTTAAAGATATGTCTATGTCAATAATATATAAAACTGTTTCTTTAAACTTTGGGTGGACACTTTCTTATTCGGAATAATATACGCTAAGAAATTCTTAATTTGTGTGGGATCATTCATTTGGGATTTCGCAAGATAGAAAACCTTCTGTAATTTAGCAAATAGGTATTCCTTTTTAAAAAATAAGTATTTGCCTTTCTACGTGGTAAAGCCATGCTGCAGCAATATTATGGTTGTAGAACGAATGGGTCGGCTCGACCGGGGAAAGACCACGCTCTCACAGAATACCAGCGTAAAATAGTAGCTTAACGCTGCTGTGTTTCGCATGGTGAGTGTAGAGAACCGGAGACCCTTTTTACTGGAAACGAGGCATTCCATCTTAGTCCTCATGGGTGACAACGCATCTGCATTTTGATTCTTAATCGAAGATAGATGTCTATGGGCCACAGCAACCACTTACCATCAGGTGGACTGTGTGCTCGTTTGTCACCCTTATCCTATAAAAAAAAATTGTAATTTATCCGACATTATGAACAAATTACAAAATTAATGTGGATACTATATAAAGTATAAACGCACTACGAGCAATGAAAATCTAGGCAAAAAGAGGCAAATTTAATAAGGGTTATTAAATAAATGAAATGCGTAGTTTTAATCAAATATATGACGTCCACGCGACGCTAATTATGGGTAGATATTTATTATTCGAAGATCACTAATTCGAATATATGCGGCTCGAAGGCCAGGAATGTGGCGGATTGAGATTATGTTATTAGATATAGTGCACTGTATTGAGATTCTAAATCCCCTGAAACGTTCAGATACCGCAGTCACAAAACTACACCAAAAACAGCAACAAACTACTCGTGGTCTTACTAGCCAGTCTCCCAAGATCAGCAAACGTTAACAGCTCCTGGTAGCTTCTTTTACACGGTATAATACACTAGCAATTAGACTGTACGCGGTGCACTCTGGAGCAGGCCCTTTTTTAAAGTTATTTGGAGAGATATGCACATCACGATAACACAAAGAGAATGTATATGACTTCTCATGCTTCCTACACTTTTCTTCGTTTTTTAACTCCACAGATTATTACAACGCATGTTACGTCACAATGTTGCCAATAGGTGTAACCGGTGCTCAACTCGCAGCAGATCAATGTGCCTCGGTATAAATTTTATGATTTGCGGTTTATTACTGAACACACCCCCCACCGAAACCATCTTGATGGTTTCTCCTATGTATATGAAAAAATATTAGAGAAGTTTTACAACTTAAGCTACGGAATATGCAAGATAACGCTGAGATACAGAATATCCTCAACAAAAAAAAACATGTATTAATACAAGTAAACTAATTTGTATAAGGTAGAGGACTCAGTTTATTAACTGGTCTCTGTAGAGTACCCTTTTGAGTGACACAACGAACAATCCCTTCTGGACCGAGATGAAGAGCCAATATTCTACCCAAAGGTCAATAGCACGGCGGTACGTTATTAGTTAATATGACTACGAGATCACCTATTTTAATGTTAGATCTATCCGAATGCGACTTTGCTTTCTGTTGCCAACGTGACAATAGATTTATCGTTATATCCTCTACATTATACTCAGGTACTAATGTTAACCCTTTTCCAATTAGAAAGCGTCCCGCGGTCAAAACGTTAAGCTCATCAGGATTATCAAGAGCTGGTAACGGACAAAGCGGCCTCGAGTTGAGAATTGCTTCTACTTTACAAAACACTGTGGTGAGTTCCTCGAACGTCAAAATTTTTTCACCTACGACTCGCGTTAATAGATACTTGGCGGATTTAATTCCGGCTTCCCAGAGCGCACCCATATGTGATGCACCGGGGGGATTAAATCTCCATATAATTTGTCGTTTTGAGCAACCCCCAAATATATTGTTTTTTGTTCGAACATAAACCTTTGTACTTCGCTTAAATGCTTACTAAAGGGGATGAAATTAGTTCCGCAATCCGAATAAAGCAACACACACCTCTTCGCCTACAAATCTGTCTAAACATGCGAGAAAACACTCCGATGACAATGACCATAACATTTCAAGGTGTACAGCTTTTGTCGAGTAACAAATAAATAACGCTAAATATGGCCGTTCAACCCTGGCATTTCGTCGTCGTCAATAATTTATTCGACCCCCACCCTTAGGTATCCGCGTTCGTCTATAAATGAAGATAATTTTTTCAACGACGGAACGTACTTTGTGCCTTGACAATTTATTTATTTCATTTGCAAAGTATGCAGTCTGTACTAATTTAATTAAAACATCTTGAGCAATATTTAATGCGTTAGTCTTCATTATTGAGTGCTTAAAGTGAGTGGATTTGAGTCGGAACCATCTCAATATTCGAGAAAACGTACGTTGCAGTTAGAAGATGTATAGTAAGAAGATGTAAAAGTAAGAAAATGTAACAGGAAACTCTCGGTTTTCTAACGTAACGCGCTGTAAAACCTTTGCACTATTACTCGCCCATTTTTTGCTTTTATGGGCAGGGCAGTTTGCGGTTGGTATGGGCAGTTTTTTAACAATGTTTCATGCCGAACCTTTAACGCATGAAAGTAAATAGTAAAATTTATCTATTTAGTGGAACCTCGATTGTGGACAAGTGATACAAATGTATCGCAGAATGTGGTCCACTTCTCAATATCGCCATCGAATTCAAATAAACAAAAACAAATCATTTAGGTAATGACGGCCTTACATCACCCCTACCTTTCCCACTGAGGAGTGCCCGCTCGCCCGGTTTTAATCTTAAATATTGCAACCTACATGCCTTATAAAGTTAGTTCATCGATTGTATTTAATTCTCGGGTTGGCAATCTTGTCTCCGGTTTTAAAGATATATCTATTTCAATAATATACGACACTGTTTCTTCAAACTTTGAGCGGACACTTTCTAATTCGGAATAATCTGCTAAGAAATTCTGAATTTATTTGGGATCATTAATTTGGGATTTCGCAAGATCTAAAACCTTTTATTATTTAGCAAATAGGTTTCCTTTTTAAAAAATAAGTGTTTGGTTTTTAAATTGGAATTTATCCGACATTATGAAAAAAATACAAAATTAATGTGAATACTATAAAAACGCACCGCTAGCAATGAAAATCTAGGCAAAAAAGAGGCAAATTTAATAAGGCTAAGGAGCCGCCATAGTCATTTCAAATCAAAAACATTTTGTTTGGCTAGGAATTCTTATTTCAAATTTATTTTATTTCAAAAACATGAAAATCTTTTTTTTTAATGAGTCATTTATTTATTGAATAGCGTTATGTTTTCATCGCATTTTAATATTTTTCGGCACAATGAATACGTTAAAAATTCGAGTAGTTATGGAATATGTGAAACATCGCGGCACATGCGCCACGCAACATCAACGACTTTTATGGAGCGAATACTAGAAACAAACGCACCAACTGTTATTGGTTTACCCGTTAACGTTCTGAAAATTTCAACCTGAAAAATTAACCCTGTGGTCGTCCGCAAAGTTTCATCGACAACGACTAATAAAAGTGGAAATAGGATCAGCTTTCGACGTTAGCATAACAACAGTATTGGTACCTTTACATCAAATTGGCAAGGCAAAACATCTTGACAAATGGGTGACCCACAATCACCAGCATGAAGTATGCGTGGAGACATGCTTTGCACTGCCCAAAACAAATGAAGGGATATTGAACCGTTTCGCATCACAGTTACCTGCGCTGAAAAATGAATTCTGTTTGACAATCGCAAGCGCTCAGCAAGTTGCTTGGTTCCTGATTCAGCCCTAT
The DNA here is from genome assembly GCA_963668995.1 of Parnassius mnemosyne. Classification (NCBI taxonomy): domain Eukaryota; kingdom Metazoa; phylum Arthropoda; class Insecta; order Lepidoptera; family Papilionidae; genus Parnassius; species Parnassius mnemosyne. The sequence continues at coordinate 6,322,315 of CAVLGL010000001.1, read as the reverse complement.
ACAATGCCCTAAATGTAAACATACCCCCTAGAAAAGTGATGTTCACTGTTCGATGGTCTAGCGCCTGTGTGCTTTTATCACAGCTTCTTACCAAACGGGATGAGTATTACAGCAGAAGTGTACTGTGAAAAAATGACCACAATGATGGAGAAGCTCACATGTCTTCAACTAGCGTTGGTCAATCGCTTGTTCCAGCTGTTCCTGCACGAAAACGCGTGATCTTATACTGCACAATCAACGGTCCCCCAAGTTACAAGAACTGGGGTTGCAGTTCTCTGCAATCTAACGTACTCACCAGATCTTGCGCCCACAGACTTCTATTTTTTCCAGAATATCCAAATTCTGGGAAAAGAAGAAGTACTTTTTGGCGGGAAAAAAATTCAATACTGGCGAGGCTGTACAAAAGTGCCTTGGAAGAATTTCTTGCCTCCTGTCCAGCTGAGTTCTTCCAGAAGGGCATCTATGAACTGCCACTGCGTTGGCAAAGATGCATGTGATTACTTTAATGGAAAAAAATTACGATAACTTATTTCATAAAACACCGCAATTTCATAGATAAAGACCTAACATTATAAGTGAAATAAGACTCTTACTGACTATGAGGGTATTGTTACAGGACACGGACCGCCTTTCGTTTCTAATATAACTGCTAATTACGCCAACTTTGCGTCGCAATATTTTGCAAGCCAAGCCAGCAACTCTTTTGCAACTTATCGAAAAGTGAATAGGCGAAGGATTTCAGGGGCTTTTATTACCACTTATTTTGGCTGCGGTATTAACCCTCAATGCAAGTCGGTTCAACGTGATTTCAATATTGTTATTAAGTTTATATGTGTTATATCTTACCTTAAAATCTTTGAAAACATAATATAAAGAATATTTAGTAAATATTATGAATAGAAAGTAAAAATACATAACCATTGCCACGTTTCTAAAACAAAATTAACTTAAATAAAACTGTCTCATCTTTAACAAGTAAAACAGTAAAGTTAAAGCCATATTCCGATAGATAATTCACAATTCTTAAAATTATTTTACCAATAAAAAGTTACACTCTCAGAGTGAGTCCAAAGTTATGAATCAAACCTCAACGGTTTTCACGGATGGTCTAATAGTTTCCATAGTGCACGCCAAGGAATGACTTTTATAGGCAAGTTTTTGATACCTTGGCTAGAATAATGTACTTAAGTCTACTCTCATTAAGGTTTAAAACTCATCAGCCTGTGTAGTACGAGTTTGTAAGTACAGCTGCAATGATATTGTACTGATACAGTAACAAATAAAAAAATATAATCATGCCTGATTTCTGGATCTCTACAAATCTCCAACTACCGGGTCCCTCTCAAACGCACACAAAAAAAATCATTAGAACCGGTCTAGCCAGTTTCAAGTTTTAGCGAGACTAACGGACAGCGATTGATTTTTATATATAGATATTATGTTATAGTCTTTATTGATAATTCATTGTGTTTTCTAGCGGTGAATAAAACAACTGATTTATTCACCGCAATAATCAATAATAATTATCCTTAATTAAAATTGAATAAAAATATTCTATTCAATTTTATTTTATTCTAATGACATATGAAGACACCTTAAAAGAATTCATCGCCACATCCCGCTCGGTGAGTGTCATGAGAGACTATAAGAAGAGAAAATAAAAATGGTCTTCGATGATTACCTTAAAACTAATTACTACTAATTCCAAATTGATATATCTTACCCAGACGTAGCTAGAACGAACCGCTAGTTAATGATCAATTGTGAGAGTTATCAAACAATTTTAAAACCCTCAAATGAAAGGATATAAGTAAAACATAATATATAGTTCGTTATATCACTTTTAACTTTTACATTATAGTATACATTAAAATCTTAACGTTCACTGTTGATGGCTTTCCTTGCGCTTGTGCTGCTGTAAACAACGTTATAAAAATGTACGCATAGAATAGTACTTTACAGCAACCATGAGTTTTTTGACGTCCCGATTTCATAGTTAGCCCGGCTACCTTCAGTTTTTGTATAATATTATACTCAACTATTATTTTGTTTACGAATCAAATACGATTTTGTAGATAGCATGTATTCCTCGCAGCTTTATGGCTACATAAGGTACGTGTAATTCTAAAAAAATTCTGGAGCTTCAACATAAATGCCACTTACCTCAGACCACTTTGCGTTTTACGGCTCACATCGGATGCTTTCCTATAATTAAATTTCCATTAGCATTAGTGCTTCAAATAATATTGTGGGATAAAACATTTTTTAATGTTTAGGGTTAAGAAAATCAGCAAAATGATCCTACGTAGGTGCTGCTCATTTTAAACCTACATTCCATCATCATCATCATCATCATCATCATCATTATTACAGCCCTTCACAAGTCCACTGCTGAACATAGGCCGCCCCCAAGGAATGCCACAAAGCACGGTCCCGAGCCACCTGCATCCATCGACTTCCTGCATGTCTCACCAGGTCGTCACTCCATCTAGTGGGAGGTCGCCCTAAACTTCGCCTACCGGTACGAGGCTGCCACTCGAGAACCTTTCTTCCCCATTAGTTGTCGGTTCTTCGAGCTATATGGCCGGCCCACTGCCACTTCAGTTTACTAATCCATTGGGCTATGTTGGTTACTCTGGTTCTACTGCGGATATTCTCATTTCTAAGTTTATCACACGGAGACTCCCCGAGCATAGCCCTCTCCATAGCTGGCTGAGCGACCTTGAACTTTCTCATACGGCCAGCAGTGAAGGACCACGTCTCAGATCCGTAAGTCATCACTGGCAACACGCACTGGTTGTACAATGTCGTCTTCAGGTTTTGAGGTATGTCTAAAATTCCAATTAACATTCCAATGTAAGATAAAAATTTAATTATAAATTAAAAAATTTAATTATGACAAAAAGTAAAAGTTAATTATTTTTTACCCTTTTGAGTGAATTAAGGAATATCACAACCTTCTTTAGGGGTGGAATTATTTCTCCAAATGTATGTGAAGAGTAACCCTGAAATACAACCTATTAAATAAAAAAAGTAATTCACAGTTTACGAAGATGTTGTTTTACAAACATACAAAAAACCTACAGTTAAATTGTTAACTTCCTCCCTTTTTTAAATCGGCTAAAACTTAATATTCTTCAACAATAAATTTGATTAAATTCAATCTGCAGTATCCATTGTCTCGGAGGAACTAAGATATTCACTGATCATCTGTCTGAATGGACGGATAAATCAGATATTAAACAAGTTAATCGCTTAATTTTTTAATATACCACGTATTTAACAGGTTGATTGCCGGAATTTAGCTTCATACAAAATTTTTTTATCCGCGATGCCAGTAACTGTTTTTTATGTAAATATGTGACTATACATATAAGACCAGTAATTACATTGGTACATAGCGTATAGTATATATATAAGCTATATATTTATATAAGTACACACGCGGAGTCGTCGGCAGAGCACAACGGTTTTTCCAGAGCATGACGCCATGAAACTCCGCGCGGAGTCGACTCCACGCGGAGTCGTCAGCAGAGCGTAATGACTTTTCCAGTGCATGATGCCATACAACTCCACGCGGAGGCAACTCCCCGCGGAGTCGCTTGGCACTAAACAATACATTTTAAATTTAGTTTTGAAAGAAAACACAAATGTTAGATTCTTACAGAATGCTTTTATTACAAAAAAAAATTTTGACATTCTTAGCAATTATAATAAAAAAATCAACAATTACTAGAAAAACCACAATTTTAGTTTCCATTAGTAACACTAGAAAAAAAATTGAAAAAAATCAAATTATTACAAAAAAAATAATCATAAAATATTTAATTTAGACCAGCATGATATGCATCGAAATATTCCTGGTCACAAAGCCCAGGCTGCTCTTGGCATGAAACACAGTGGTAGCGTGTCTGCTTACGTATTTTTCTTGCAGCGGTACATTGCCGACAAACCTTTCGTTTGACTCTATTGGTTTTTCTAACATATCCAGGCGCATCTTTTTTAGTTTCTTTGGTTTTGTTTTCTATTTTAGTTAGTTTGTGAACTCGATCCGAACGAGTGGGAACTAGTGAGCTAGTTGAAATTGAATAAACCTTTGGCGGTAATAACTCATTTATGAGAGACATCCTGAACTCGTACATATTTAAGCGTTTCCCGGAAAATCTGTTATATAGGATGTAGGCATTCAAAATCTGTATTTGAAATATATGTATAAAGAACTTTTTATACCAGCGCAGCGTTTTCCTTTCACACGGGTAGTACGACAATATTTGATCTTGCCTGTCAATGCCGGGACATGAACCTATTATAAAAAGCTAAAGCTTTTGCTTTCTCTTTTGAGATTCCCCTTTTGTTGGTCACCGTAACCATTTCATCATCATGTTCTGTCGATATGTATGGAATATATCGTTTATCCCTATGGCATCCAATGTGAATTCCATTATGAGAAACAGATTTATTCTCTCCCTTTTTAATTTTACTACACACAATCTCAGAATTGCAGTCGCGATTTTTTCTTAGAGTTCCTATTTATTTTTATTTCTCACCACAATACAGAATTATTGTACATAATATTATAGTATAGCCTCAATAATATACTGTGGCAGACTGGTGCCTAAGCTAGGCTTTACGCCTGTATTTCAGGACGCCAGGTCTCCGCCCTATGGTTCTAATTACAATACTTTTATTATGCACTCGTACATGTACCATATTTATAATTTACATAATATCTCCTTTCATTTACTTAGGATTCTACATATATTAACTAGTATTAGTGTGTGTGTGTGTGTGTGTGTGTGTGTGTGTGTGTGTGTGTGTGTGTGCAGTAAGTCTTGTGAGTAAGTAACTTCGCGGTTAAATTATACCCATGTAGAAGTTGTCCATATAAACTAAATGGCCTTTCTCTAGAAAATCTATCAATAGGTGTAGCACCACCTTTTCTGTGTGCCCTTTTCCACTTGTTATATCGGCGGAGCCTCCATACAGATGCGGAGCCTCCATACAGATGCAGTCTCAGAACGAGGCCATCGGGCTCTGTGAGCATGTACAGCTTCATCCCATATTTATGTTTCTTGTTTTTTATAAATTGTCTAAAAAATAAACGACCTCTGTAGAGAATCATACTTTCGTAGAGTGATAATTCCTTCTGAGCGCATATCAGATCATTCATCATGTCATTAAATCGTTTAATCAAGTCGTCGACTTTGCTCAATCCCCCTACTGATGAGCTGGAAAAATTCAAGCATCTAAATAGCAGCAAAAACCTATTTCGCGACATATATTGTCTGAAAATTTGAATGTTGAAGAGTGGATTTCAAATAAAATGACGCGTTACGTAAGCGGAACCTAATATTTTTCATAAATCGAAATGGACTTAAATGTGGATATTTCGGTGGTAAATTTAATAAATTGTCCGATAATGTAAAAAATATTAAGAATGTATTAATAATATTCATAAAAATCCATTTTAAGAGACCGCATACCGCAATATTTATTCAGTTTCGTAACTTTTTTAATTACCCTTTTAATTAAATAAAACTATTATTATTCATATAAATTTTAGTGTTTGAATTAAATAAAAGAAAAATCTTTTTAAAAACTAAGCTTATTACAAAATTCTTCGTAGAAATTTAGATAATCTACTGTGTATAGCTCCATTACGTAACTGTTCAGATATTTCGGGAAAAAAAAATTATTTACCACAATATTTGAAACACGTTCAATATCAAACTCTATGAACGAAATAAGAAAATAAAAAAATAAACATTATTAAACTTTTAACTTCAAAATAAAATAAAAAAAATATTCAAGAGTCAGTCTGTAAAAATAATTCACACGCTGAAATATTTTTAGCTATTTGAGTCATCAAAACTAAAAATATTTCAGCGTATGAAATATATATAAAAAAACAAAACAATAAAGAAACAATACATAAAGTTCTTTTAATATTAATAATATTTTTAAGGGTTAGTGTAATATTAAAGTACTACTTTTATAAAATATAGGAACTTAAAAAATCGTCGTAAAAGTAAAAGTTAAGTTGCAGCCTATTTACGTCCCACTCTATTTACCTCCTCTCATTTTTCAGAGGGTTTTAGGGCAAGGAAATGTCCGCCGCGCTGCCTCGTTCCACTAGTAAGTAAAATATTTTTTCTTTTTTTTCGATTTAATTAAAGCATTATTTAAAAAACGTATTATCTTCTTCAAAAGATATTTTCTATTCTTTTTTTGCTGTTTTGATTTCTATTTTGATTTCTCCACTGTCTTCTTTTTTCTGTTTTTCTTCATCGCTGAGCTCATTTATTCTTTTTTGACATTTTTTACTCGTTCTAATTCTTTTTTCTTGTAAACTTCATACTTCCCTTTATCTTTTTTTATATTTTCTCGGAATTGTTTTACCCGTTCGGCCCCTGTGAGAGGCATACTGTTTGGTAGGTAGTTTTGAAAAGATAACTTTTAAAACTATCTGAAAGATGAAAAAAACCATATTTTTTTAGCTACAGATATATTCAGACAAACTACCTCTAACTCAAAGCTAGACATGCCCTTATAATTCCGTTATGTAACCAAATTAGTTCTGTTAATACATAACGTTACGTAATTGATGTTACGAAAAGTGGGCTTGAAATTGAAATCAATCATTTTTAAGTAAAAATTAATGAATATAAAGGCTTTCATGTTACAAATTATCAATATTATACTGTTTTGAGAGAAAATTAAGGAAAAAACAAAACCTAGGAACCTTCTTACTTGAGAAAACACGAATTCGTAATGGAACAAAATTTTATAACACATAATCACCACCGTGTGTCGTAACGAACTACGTCAAATTGGCAGATAATGCGTTCAAACTTTGTTTGACGTTTACTTTGAAATGTTACCAGAAGTGCGAATAATCTACAAATTTAATATAAATTCACTTTGTAGTACCTGTTACATGCGTTACGTAAAAGAAATTTCCGCCAACCTTGTTTTTGAGGACAACAATTAAAATGAAATATCTATTTTATTTCTTTAACAAAACTCTAAAACATGCATTAGTTTCGTGCTCCTGAATAAACTTTTCAATATAACTGTCAAATATATGAACTGTTTGAACAAAAATTTGTCTAAATCAGATCTTTTTATTGGCAAGGTATAGGGTGGACATGTTAAAATTAATGGTTTCGTCTACATAAATGTTTATTTTGTGGCAATATTTTGCAGGTTTATTTAGTTTTTTTTTTTAATTTAAAAATAATCTTTATGTGTTTCGTATCTATATTGTGACCGACAAAAACAAAAAACTTGATTTCCTTATGAATAAACTATTGAAAAAGTTAGAGGACAGCGCAGTTTTCCTATGGTAATTTTATTTGAAATCCGCTCATTAAACGATCCTTTTTCCAGTAGTCCGTCAAACGATTGAGACGAATAATACCCATATGCAAAATTATGCCAAAAAATACTTTCATCTCGGCGACATTTGTGTCTTTCCAGCCCGTTATTCTTGATTTCGGCCCAACTCCTGGCTTCATCAAAACATCAGCAGCGTGCTTATTAGTTTCTCGAACAATATATGTCAGGAATTTATCATCGAGAAAAAAAATCTATTGCGTTTGACTCATTGGATACCGTCACTTTCAAACCTACGTTTTCCGTGAAATCGAAAGTCTTCATACCTTCATTTGTGGTTGACCAAGGTACAGATGGTCTTTCTCGCGCCCTTTGCCCTTGAGACGGTCCAGGAACATTTAGCGATACCAAATCCTGCTGAACTTGGAGTGACGGAGACGAATGAGGCTGCTCGTGTTCTGCGGCAGAGCACTCGACTTGACTATCTTCAAAGGGCGTATTTTCAGAGTCTGAAGACGACGAACCAGTCGAATCTGGTTGATAATTATCGGAAGACGAGGCACTCAAGTCAGAGTTAATTTGTTCAATAATCTCCGTAACCTCAGAATCTTGAATCGCAGTGTTTTTCTTTCGTAATGTAAATAAATTTCGTAATACTACCTTGCCACGTACTTGTAACGTGGCAAGGTAGTAGTCGCGGATTCCTCATTTTCCGATGTTTCGGTTCGTAACAAATTAGTAAGTGTCAAGGTAATCATCACAGGTTCTTCACTTTCAGATGTTTCGGGTGAGGAAATAAACACAAGACGGCGTTTACGTCGCTGTTTGCCAAATGATGAACGAGGAGTTTCAGCGTCCATGGCTCTCATATAAAAAAAGCAATTCAAAAACCAAAATTATTTTACGACGTACGCTAGGCTATAGATCCACACTGACTGCAAAACAACCGCCCATCTACGATGCCGGCGGCGTACTGAGACAATAGAACATAACGGCTAGTCACCCCCGCGCGGAGTCGGCGGCACTGTAACAAATTTCCCGCCAACTACGCGCGGGGATTCCGGTATTCAACCTGTTAAACAAGAACAAAAAATATAACTGAAAAGTACGCTCGTTTTTATTCTTACATTCGGTTCTGAATTTCAAGTATCTTAACTCATCGGGAAGATAGTTTAAAATCACAGAACAGACATACACGAAAGCGAAAAAAACTAAGTAATAAAATACTTTCATGATTTATAATATTTACGCAAACACCAAACATTTAATAAAACCATTTTTTACGGATTTTATCGCGTTTAATTTACTTATTTAAATTCCCGATGTTTCGGGTGCTTTACAGCAACCCATGGTCACGACTGAGATGTTTGATGTCAAAGTTAGCCCGGCCGAAACGTCGGGTATTAAAATAAGTAAATTAGACGCGAAAAATCCGAAAAAAAATAGTTTTATTCAAAATGCTTTAAGGTAAAACGCAATAAAATCCTCAAAATGTGTTTGATTTAACGTTATAAATACATGTATATTTGAATTAAATTCAATTCGTGCTTTATAGAATATGTAGTTATGGAATCTGTAGCTATAACCTGTTCTTAAAATTTGAAGAACAAATTTTAAGAAATATTTCGTATTTAATCTTAATAAATCATTTTTACGGTTGCGTCCGGATTTTCCGGTCGGTCCGCCCTGGGTGCCAAGAACCAATGGGTGACAAAGACAACTCACTCGCAGAGCTAGAGAATACTTACAAAAAAATTACTCCGCAAAGACATACAATAAATAAATAGCTACCTACTATAGTATCTACCTGCCTACAAATATTATGTCTGAACTATGTATCGCAAATCAATTTTTATTAAATTTCGAACATAATTTATGTCCTAAATAAATTAGTTTAGGTTAGATAGCGCTCGGTCAAGTGAGTAATGCGGTCGAAGAAGGTAGCGCGCGTAGCAAAAGACTGTCAATCAGCGATTTGTTTATAACCGACGCATATTCCCATAGTACCGAGGGACTTCATTAGAGCTTCTCAAATTCATCGTAAAAATATTTCGAATCTAGCGCTGTGTCTTAGATTAAAAAAATCTATTTAACTATTTGTTTTTCGATAGCTTCATGTGAAAGAAGCTTTTCAAAACTCAAGTTAATAAAATCTTATTGAAGGGCAAAAACCGCGACTAATTCCTTGCCTTTTATCTATCCCAGGGAGGCCCAATTCCCCCCCACCCCCCATCAACATGGTAGCGGAATTACACGAAGAACTACCCCAGGAGGGTACCAGCACCCCTGGAGAATCCCTCGCTGAGCATCCACGACCATGTTATTCCGATCCTGAGCGTGGGTGCTCAGGCTGCCCCGCGTATTCTGGGGGGGGGGGCAAAATTCCGCTCAAAAGCATTACTGCTAGGGGCAAACTGAGCAAGAACACCAAGGCGACCCCTGCCACGCTATCCGTGAATTTCTGCAACATCAGGGGACTTCACTCTAACCTAAACGCCGCCCACTACCATCTCGAGACGGCAAAGCCGGCCTTGCTCTTTCTGACCGAGACGCAGGTTTCCTCTCCGGCTGATATTTCGTATCTCTCCTACCCGGGGTACAAATTGGAGCATTCCTTTGTGCCTCGGGCTGGAGTTTGCGTGTATGTCAGAGAGGACATCTGTTCTCGACGCCTCGGCAGTCTTGAAGGTTCGGACCTGTCCATCCTTTGGCTACGCGTAGACAGCGACGACCATCCGCGCGTCTACGGGTGCCTCTATAGGTCCCATAGCGGTAATGCCGAAACAGACCGACTCATCGACCACGTCCAAATGGCTACAGATTTCTTGCTACAACAGGTCCCATACGCAGAGATCGTGATCCTTGGCGATTTTAACGCCCACCATGCCGAATGGCTCGGTTCACGTCTAACCGATCATGCGGGGAGATCTGTTTATGACTTTGCCTTGGCATATGGTCTGACACAACTGGTTACTTCGCCTACGCGGATTCCAGATGTGGAGGATCATACACCTTCCCTGTTGGACCTTCTGCTGACCTCTCATCCGGACGGATATCTGGTTTCCGTCGATGCCCCTCTCGGCTCTTCGGACCACTGTCTGATCCGGAGTGTGGTGCCACTCACGCTCCCTTCGCGGTTGCGTTCTGCAGGTTGCCGCCGTGTTTGGCATTACAGGTCGGCGGATTGGGACGGAATGCGGTCCTTCTTTGCATCCTACCCATGGGGGCGGGTTTGCTTCTCGCCGGATGATCCCAGCGCTGTTACTGACTCTGTCACTGATGTGGTGCTACAGAGAATGGAACTATTTATTCCATCATCTGTGGTACCCATCGGAGGCAGATCTCAGCCTTGGTTTGGTCGCTCCTGTAAGACTGCATTACGCAGTAAGCAGGAGTGTTATCAAGCCTGGGCTGCGGCTTCGGCGACTCGGGATGTAAATACCAGCACACTTAAAAAGAAGTATAACTTCGCCTCCAGGTCCTTCAAAAGAGTTATTGCCAAGGCAAAGTCAGAGCACATAGGCAGAATTGGCGAGAAACTAGTTCGCCTTCCTTCGGGAACCCGTGCATTCTGGTCTCTCGCCAAGGCTGTCCAAGGGAATTTCTGTAAGGCATCACTACCATCTCTGCACAGGGAGGATGACTCACTGGCCCAAGACGCAAAAGACAAAGCCGACCTTTTAGGCTCCCTTTTTGCGTCCAACTCGACTCTTGATGACGGGGGGAAAACACCGCCGACCATCCCGCGGTGTGAGTGCTCCATGCCGAAAGTGCTGTTCTCACAGCACTCGGTTCGCAAAGCACTGCTCTCCCTGGACATCCAGAAGTCGAGTGGGCCTAACGGAATCCCCCCAATTGTGCTGAGGACGTGTGCTCCGGAGTTGGCACCGGTCCTAACGCGTCTTTTCCGGTACTCCTACTCCCAAGGCGTAGTCCCGAATTCATGGAAGACAGCTTTTGTACACCCGATCCCTAAAAAAGGCGACCGCTCAGACCCATCCAACTATAGGCCTATCGCGATCACCTCCTTGTTCTCCAAAATAATGGAATCCATTATTAACTGCCAGCTCATCCGGTACCTTGAGGATCACCAGCTGATTAGTGACCGCCAATACGGTTTTCGTCGGGGTCGATCAGCTGGTGATCTTCTGGTCTACCTGACCCATAGATGGGCGGAGGCAGTAGAGTCCAAGGGGGAGGCGGTGGCCGTTAGTCTGGACATTGCGAAGGCCTTCGATCGGGTTTGGCACAAAGCGCTTCTTTCGAAGCTCCCTTCCTATGGGCTTCCCGAGAAATTGTGCAATTGGATCACCAGCTTCCTTGCAGATCGGAGCATCAAGGTCGTTGTAGACGGTGCATGCTCTGACTGCAAGCCTATTAACGCTGGTGTTACACAAGGCTGTGTGCTATCACCAACGCTGTTTCTTCTGCATATCAATGATATGTTGCTAACTGGTAGCATTCATTGCTATGCGGATGACAGCACTGGTGATGCTCTATACACCGGCCGTGCCAATATTTCTCGGGAAAACGTCGCTGAGTACCGGAACAAACTTGTGTCTGAAGTCGAGTCTTTGCTGAACAAAGTCTCGGATTGGGGGCGACTAAATCTAGTCCAATTTAATCCTCAGAAGACACAAGTTTGCGCGTTTACCGCTAAAAAGAACCCCTTTGTCGTATCTCCTCAGTTTCAAGGCACTCCCCTTCTTGCCTCAGCCAGTATCGGTATCCTCGGAGTCGACATATCGAGTGACGTGCAGTTTCGTGGTCACTTGGAAGGGAAGGCCAAATTGGCCTCTAAAAAGCTTGGCGTGCTCAGCAGAGCGGGACAGTATTTCATGCCGGCACACCGCCTGCTACTTTACAAGGCGCAAGTTCGGCCTCACATGGAATACTGTTCCCATCTCTGGGCAGGGGCTCCCCAGTGCCAGCTCCTTCCACTTGACCGCATCCAACGCAGAGCGGCTCGAATTGTCGACGACCGAGTCCTTTCCGATCGGCTCGATTCATTGGCACTGCGAAATGATGTTGCATTCCTTTGCATTTTCTTACGCATCTACTACGGGAGTGCTCTGAGGAATTGTTCGGATTAATCCCAGCCGCCAAATTTCACGAACGCACATCGCGGCAGAACTCTCGATACCATCCACACCATCTGGATGATTGGCGGTCCACCACTGTGCGATTTAGAAGATGTTTTCTTCCTCGCACGACTTCCTTGTGGAATCGATTACCATCAGCGATTTTTCCGGACCGATACGACTTAGGGTCCTTCAAGAAAAGAGCGTACTCCTTTTTAAAAGGCCGGCAACGCATATGTGATTCCTTCCCTGGTGTTGCAGATGTTCATGGGCGGCGGTAGTCACTTACCATTAGGTGAGCCGTATGCTCGTTTGCTCCCTCTCCTATAAAAAAAGTTACAGAAATTTTTGTACTAATCTTGTTAAAAATCTCAAGAGAGACTACGAGAGATCTGAATTTGCTAAGGCTAAAAAAAGTCCTAAAAAAACATGGGAGATCATTGAAAACGTTAGTTATACAAATAAAGTAACCGAACCACCATTAGAATTTTTAAATCTGCACGATGATGCTAAAGTATCTGTTAATGCCGTAAATTCATTTTTCACAAATATAGGGAAAGAACTTGCAAATAAAATTAAATCAAATTTAAAATTAACTGACTTACCATCTTACTTCTTGCACTCTCCTTCACATTCTATGGTTATCCTCGAAATTGATGAAGATAAAGTACATGATACTATTATGAGCCTACGAAATGACAGTGCTATCGCGTGGGATGGTATACCAGCCAAAATTTTTAAATCAAGCCCAGTTCTTACACCTATCATTACCCACCTATGTAACTTGGCGGTATCTGCTGGGAAGTTTCCTATCGCCTTGAAATGGCAATTGCACATCCCATTTATAAAAGTGGTGACAGAGGCGGTGTCACAAATTATCGCCCAATTTCTGTCTTGCCAACCCTGTCTAAAGTATTAGAGCGTATCCTAAATCGCTATGTAGTTCGCTTTCTCGAATCAAATAGCTTAATCTCCAAAAATCAATTTGACTTTAGAAAGGGTAGGTCTACCGAGGATGCTGTTGCTTCCTTAGTTGGGCATGTAGTCACCGAACTCGACGAAGGTGAGAAATATCTAGGTATTTTCCTAGACCTTTCTAAGGCATTCGACACTGTCTCTGTCCCACTACTGTTAAATAAGTTGGAAACGCTTGGTGTCAGGGATCGTATCCAAGAAATATTTGCTGATTACTTATCAGGTCGGACGCAGTGCACAAAGATGGGTTCTTTCGTCAGGAAACAAGAATCCCTTGAATTTGGTGTCCTTTAGGGTAGCATTTTAGGGCCCACTTTATTCCTGTCCTACGTAAACGAGCTTTATAACTTACCTCTATCTCATTGCTGCATTGTTACTTATGCTAATTACACGGCCCTTGTTGTATCTGGGAATAACTGGTACGAAACCATTAACATAGCAGAGAATAATTTTAGAATTATTATGACGTGGCTAAGTCCTAATCTTCTAACCTTAAATATAGTTAAGACTTAATTAATAACCTTCTCTATAAAACCTTCTGTACAACTATCAAGCGAGTGTTTCGATATGCGTGCTCACAATTGCTCCAGTGGGACTTCTCACTGTAATTGCCCAAAATTGCAAAGAACCCATACCATTAAATACTTGTGTATTCAAGTGGATAATTGTTTGAACTGGTATAGTAAAGTAGAATCCGTTGCAGGTCGGTTACGCAACCTAATCTATATCTTTAAAATATTACGTAGCTCCGCGGATGCCGACATCCTGTCATCTGTGTACACCGCCCTTTGTGAGTCAATCATAACATACTGCATCCCGATATGGGGTTGTGCCTCCAAGACTAACTTCATTAAAATTGAGCGCGCACAGAGGGCAGTGCTAAAAGTTATGCATAGGCAGCCTTGGAGATATCCGATCACACAACTTTATATCACACACACACGCACACACGCACACACGCGCTCGCGCACGCGCACGCGCACGCGCACGCGCACACGCACACGCACACGCACACGCACACGCACACGCACACGCACACGCACACGCACACGCACACGCACACGCACACGCACACGCACACGCACACGCGCACGCGCACACGCACACGCACACGAACACGCACACACACACAACACACATACACATACACACACACACACACACAGAGAGAGAGAGAGAGAGAGAGAGAGAGAGACACACACACACACAAACACACACACACACACACACCATGCCATACATATTCATCACCGAACTACCGAACTATTATTTTTCTTTAACTGCCTGTTCTATAATGTAATCACCAATTAAATCAACTTGCTATGCTGTTTCAAACAATATGTTATAAAGAGCCGAACCACTGAATTTCATAACAGCATGAAAGTCAGGGATCAACTTATTTTTAGGTCATTTAGGCTAGCCATCTTGTTACAATTTATCTACAACAACTTTGTATTAAGTTTAAGGTTTTATTTGTCAAAAAAAATATTATTTGGGGCATCTATATAGTTTACTTATCTGGTTGGGCTGTATAAATATATAATTGTAAATGAAAATGATAAACATACATAAATATCAACATAATAAAATAAATGCATAAAAAATACATAAATAAATAAAAACCCAACCAGATGGAAGCTCTCGGCAGGGGAGACCAAACGGCCGAGGGTTAGGGGGAAAGGGAAAGAAACCGGCGGACGATGCGGGCCGTATCGAGGAGCACCGCCTTCTGCATTTGAGCTTGGAGCGGTCCGTCACGGAGTCCCAGTCGCCTCAGATGACCCGAGAGGCTGACTGGAATTACCCGTTCGCAGAAACGACTACAGGTATAATTTCGGCCGGCAGTCCAACCCACATGTCGGTCACCTCGTAAGCCAGGTCCAGATATTTTGTTTGCTTATCTGTTTCGGCTTTCACGAGGTTCTCGTCATACGGAATGGTAATGTCGACCAAAAATATCTTTGACTGTGCCCGGTCCATCAGCACAATATCAGGCTTATTCGCAAGAATGGTCCTGTCTGTGATGATAGCCCGGTCCCAGTAGAGCCTGGCGCGGTGATTTTCGAGCACGGCTTCCGGCATGTACTTATAATAAGGCAGTTTCCGATCCACGAGACCGTATTTCAGAGCGAGCTCCTGGTGTAGAATCCTGGCTACTAGGTTGTGCCTATGCAAGTACTCAGAGTAAGAAAGCGCCGAACAACTGGAGATGACATGCCTAAGTGATTCACCAGGATGGCGACAAGCTCAACAAATGTCGACGGTGCCATCCCTTAGGATGTATCTCCGATAGTTGTTGGTCTTAATAACCTGATCCTGTATTGCACAGACAAAACCCTCGGTTTCCCCGAAGAGGTCACCAAAACGTAGCCAGTGGAGGGAGGCAACTGTATCTACGAAAGGCTCATGTAGAGCCTTGTAGAACCTCCCGTGGAGTTCCTTCTCCTTCCATACGGTCTCCCGGTCGGAAATGCTCTGTACTGCCGGGTCTTGCCATTGCTCGTTGGCTAAGGATAGAGGGGTAAGTCCTTTATCACAAAAAATAACGTCCCTATAGAATGGATCATCCGCTCTCGACAGAATATAATTACGGAGGCTGCACACTTCGCGATTATGCAGGGTAAGCGCGCTTAAAAAGCCGCGCCCACCATACTTCCACGGCAAGTACAGCCTCATTACCGACGATTTCGGATGATGCACTCTGTGGGACGTCATTATAGTGCGGACTTTTCTGTCCAGAGCGTTCAGTTCGGTCTGAGTCCACCTGAGTATGTATAAATTATTATTATTATTATATTATTATTAGTACGATTCTCGAGTAGCAGCCTCGTACCTCTAGATGGAGTGACGACCTGGTAAGACATGCAGGAAGTCAATGGATGTGGGTGGCTCAGGACCATGCTTTGTGGCTTTGTTCGATCGGTTCACAATTGATGACGGTGTCGCGTAGCATACATACAAAAAAAAGGAATAAAAGAACAAACTTACAGTTGAATAAACCCGATACTGTTTTTGAAGTTGGCTACAAAAGTAATCTACTTATATAAAAAAATTGCATTCGTAAGAAATATCTTATTTATTGGAATCGAATGATGTATAAATGTAAGCTTTCGAAATTCATATAAATTTAAAATGATCATTTCCGACACGAGATATGCCATGTCGAAATAATATATCGTTGGCTTCCGCCTGAATCACATTTAAGCTTGCGAACAGTTGTAATAATACGAAGCCGCAACAATTATTCTGTTATTAGATTCAATAACCGAAAAATGTATTTTTCGAATTCTGCTTGCGAATTCACGAATCTTATTTTTATAGGATAAGAGGAAAAGGAGCATGCAGCTAATCTGCCGCTCATGAACTACTGCTGTATCGGAGAAATTACAGGTACGTTACCGGCCGTTTAAAAAGGAGAATGCTTGTTTTAAAGTCCTTAAGTGGTATCATTACGATAAAACGCTGGTGTTTTATCACAAAGTAGTGCGATGAAGAAGTATCAAAACTCAAAAAAAAAGTGTGATGGAATTTAATTTTTATTAATTCTATTTCGATAATTAATTTCATCGAATAAACAAATATCTTTTCAAATACATTCCTAAAGTCTCGTCTAATAAATGCTTTCAATAAATACACAGTTTAACAGTGGTAGAGCCACGCGGCAGCTTTTGCTGTCGCACGGATGGGCCGGCTCGAACCGGTGTGGTACCTACTCACAGAAAACCAGCGTGAAGTAGAGGTTTACCTCTGCGTTTCGCTTGGTGAGTGCAAGTGGCCGGAGGCCCTTTTTACTGGAAATGAGGCATTCCATCTTAGTCCTCACGGGTGACAACGCATCTACATTTTGATTTGTAATAGAGGATAGATGTAGATGTCTATGGGCCGCAGCAACCACTTACCATCAGGTGGACTGTATGCTCGTTTGTCACCCTTATCCTATTATTAAAAAAAAAACGTGTTTTATCATTTCATAAAGAAATAAACATATCAACTTTGGCATCGCAATATATTTATGAAAATGTAATGTATGTATATAAAAACATAAATATCTTTATTAAGAATAAGGATGTTCATACTTTAAACACTAGGAACAAACATAAACTTGAAATACCAGTTACTAGACTCCACAGAATCAGTAATTCATTTATGGAGCAATGTACATAATGTACGGATTTACAATAAAATCCCAGAAAATGTTCAAAGTTTGTCAAAAAACAATTTTAAAAGTTTTAGTAAAAAACTGTATAAAAAGGGTTATTATAATATCATGGAATACACGAATGAAAATAACCACTGAGAATTAGGTGATCGCCACCATGGTGGTTGTATTAAATTCATTTAAAAATTGTATAAACAAACTGATTGTTTAGTGAAATATGTTTAAAAAAAGTCCCCGTGGGTTTCTTTCTGGTTTTTCCCAGGACAGAGATATTAACCGAACCAGTGGTAAATAAAAAATAACTTTCAATAAGTATTATGTAATAATCAATATTAAATAAAAATCATTTTATTATATTCTTATATTATATTATTATATTCCACAGCTGCTTGGCGACAGAAATAGATAAGAGTGTAGTACTACATAACTTCTATATTCTCAACAAATCTAATAAAATATATCCAAGTTCTTTTATTTCTTTATGTTCACAGTGAAGTTATTCTGGTTATCTTTTCTTTTCTTCTTCTTCACACATATTCGAATTCTTGTAATTAATTTAATTTGATTTTATTGAAGATTGAATTCTCAGTTGTAGTTTATTCTAATCTATTTTATCCTTTTTTCTTTTCATTTTATCTTTTCTAAATATATCATAATTTAAAAATTGGTGACTATAATCACCATCGACAGGTAAAGCAAAAATGTTTGTGGGGACTACAGTCACCGCGGACTGTTAAGTAGTTAGGGTTGTAGCAAGAGTGGGTATAACCACGCTCTTAAAGAATGTCAGCCTAAAATAGCAGATATATTTCGTGTGGTGAGTGTAAAGAACCGGAGACCCTTTTTACTGGAAAAGAGGCATACTATCTTTGTCCTCAGGGGTAACAACAACTCATCTGTATTTAGATTTTTAATCGAGGATAAATGTAGATATCTATGTGCGACGGCATAAACTTCCCATCAGGTATTGGATCCTCAATCTGTGTGCTCGTTTGTAACACTTATTCTATAAAAAATATAGTTTCTTTTCTCCAGTAGAGCCGACCCATTTGTGCTACAACGATTATATAGCTGCAGTATGTAGTATTCATATAAATATTTGAAACTAGACGAGTAAGCGGGTCGTTAAGTGCTACTTACATAATTACCTGTTATTTTAGTTACTAAAACAACCACCCACGCTCTCGTTTTACACAATTTGCATAATTTCAGGCTCACAAAATGCAGCATGTGCTTCATTGGCGTCTACTGCGACTAAGAATACAGGTTATCATCGAACTATCCTTTAACAAATCAAATTTGTCTTAAAGTGAAAGTCAATAAATGCTCTAATGCAGTGTACAAGCCTTCTTTCCGAAAGGTTAGTTAATTAGTTAATGGTTACAGATTACTAATTGTTCAAGATGCAAACCATGTGTTAATGAATGAATTATGTGAAATTAAAAAAAATATAAAATTTCATATAATTACATGGAGATTGAATAATAATGCAAAGTATTTAACACAGCAATGTGTTTTTTTCTCGTATCCACAATTATTAGGTAAAGAATAAAAACAATGCTCAATGGGTCTGGCTATCCAATTTTGTTAAGGGTATCCAAAAAATCGTATGAAAAATTACGAATTCAACGGTATATACTCCATATTTTTCTTGTCATGTTATTTATTTATCAGCAACCACTATTTTAAGTTTTCTTTTTTAATTTCTGTTATATGACGCTCCTTGGAAATAAAAGTCCGATATAAGAAGATAAAATCCTGTAGATCATGCTATACCTTTATGCAAAATTTCATCAAAATCAGTCTAGTATTACACGCATTGAATGTTTGCGACCATTGCATTTTCAAAACAAAATAGCTACCAACTACCAACGTAATACCGCAATCAGTTTATTCAAAAGTAAGTCAAAGTAAAACTAGGACCATATGTTTGCAACCACTGACGAACTACGTAATCAACAAAATTTCTTCACGTGTCACTAGATACTAAATAACAGTACGAGTTGATTAATACTCAATCCATTATTAAGTTTAAGTAATTTTTTTCATTTTATGTCGTAAATTATGTGCAACTTCGTGGTTCGGAAAGTTAATACCTACCTATGTATTACTGCCTAATTACTAATCAATGGTAAAGCTGTATACTTTCGTAATCTTGTATTAGTAACTTACCTTAAGAACTTTATTCCACGCATTTCTGATAATAAAAAATCATAATTTTCTGAAAAATACTGCGCAACCATAAAAATATCAACTTTTGGCAGATTATCTGACTGTCTTTTTTCAAAACCCGCTTCCATTTACTTTTATTTACAGCACTACTCACCGTGACTATACATATAAATACAATTATATAAAAGCTAAATGTTCAATACGTTAGGTTATAAATCAAATAAAATAGGTAGTTTATTTGTGATTCACAGTTTACAAAAATGTCTTATTTAATTACAAATAAAGTTTAGTCTGCGATCAGCCTTACGGGCATACAAATGTCAAATATTATTAATAGTTAATTGACTACATTATTCATAATAATTGATGAGATTATTAGATTACATTATTCATCTTAAATAATACTGATTACATTGGATTAGATTATCCATATTAGATAAGATTATTCATATATTATTAGTTCAAAATTATTATATAGTCGTTGGGTTTATTATAATCATTATGTCATGTAATACAGTCAACCGGACATTAACTCTGACATTCGATATAATATGTAGGTAAACGACCGTATACTGCGTGCGGTTAGTACTGAAACTAGCAAGTACCTACTGCGCGTTCGCTCTGTCGAATTGTAACGTCACGTCACAGAGAACGAGCGGGTAAAATTTAAAAAAATTGCGAAAATTCAAATCGTTATAACTTTTGTATTTCTGCACCAATTTGGATGAAACAAAAACTATTGCTATTTTCATGAACATAGCTGTAAATCTATTTAGATTTATTGTCAAATTAGTACATGTTGGTGTAATCCATTATATTAATAATTAATTAAGTAAAAAATAAACGACGACTCCGTAGCGCAGTGGCTTAGCGCTTGGCTGCGGCACTGCAGGGCCAAGGGTGCGTTCCCACACTGTACCGTGTTTATATGCCTTAAAACAAATATTTTGCGCCTGTAAAGAGAAAGGGTTAAATAATAATAATTTATATTTCAACCAACTTCATAAAATGAGATACCTTCTCAATCGCCAATTCCTCTGTATTTTTTTTTATGTGTGTTACCTCAGAACTTTTTCTAGGTGAAATAAGTTTGATAATTCTTTCTTCTTTGAAAGGTGGTGCTTCTTATGTGATTCCATATAAATTTGATCAAGACCTGACCAGTAGTTTTTGAGGTATCCTTAATAATGCGTTTTAATCGACTTCGACTACATTGTTGATGTTATCATTTTATTTATTGTTACGGCCTACGGCTGCTCCCTTAAAGGATCCAGTAAGAGGCCCATGAGCTGAAGACTTCCCGAACAGACGTAGGTCGGGCCTCAATGTGGCCACGTGGAATCTCTCGAATTACACTAAAATATATGGGGGAGCGTTCTATACTACGGCCAGTCGACCGGCAGAGGAATTAGGCGGAGTTCACTTACCTATATCCAAGGCGACGGGTCCCTCCGGAGTCGGTCAGGTCACATGTGGTTGTGTAGTGAAAGGGAAATAAGTGATGTGATGTGTATCTGGGTGTGACTGATGGTGATTGAACCTAGACCTTGGCCGTCGGCAGCAGCCCTAGCGTCGACACCGCTCCAACTTGAGGGGGCCTTTCGAGGTTATCCACAGTCACTTTCTTCTTTCGTCACGTTGACAGTCAATTAACTCTATCGTACGATTTACTAACTTACAGAAGCCACTAACTATCGCTGGGTATAATGGTTACCGCACAAACGCACACGGAGTTTAAAGGGTCAAAGGTCACTACCGTTTCGCGTAGCAATAGTTAATTCTAGAATATCAGAGGCCGCACTATCTAATATTGCCGAATGCACTTATGCAGGTTCTGAGTCAGACACAATAAGTCCCGGGAAGCTCTCCAGTAGGAATGCACGTCACAATCCCTAGACCGTATATTTACGGGCCGCACCTAATTATTCCCAGTTCCCTAACACAATGGACCGCGTGCTCACGTCAGCACCGATTAAAGACGACTGACAGCCCTTGGGCGTTTTACGCACGACCGAATGTCAAACCGGTATGACACTGAGCCGCACGCCCTCTCGCGTTCGTTCCTTGAAAGTGTTTGGCGCGAACAAACCCCCGTCCCGGACATAAGGATTTAGGTCCGCGAGCAAACCGGTCAGCGGGACAAGGTCGCGAAGGCAAGTTGCAAGACCGAATCTACAACCAAACTAGGCCACCTTAGGCACCCCATCAGATCTTGCAACCCTAACCAGCGCCTCAGAAAATAGCCCTAATGTGGCAAGTCGGAGGGTCAGCCTCCACTGGATACCCTCCTGGGCATCGCAGCACTTTAACAAGTCCTGTACTGGACAGAAGTCCGACGACCTCTTTCAAAACCTATCTGTGCCCCTACGATTAGTTCCGCAATCCGACCGGATCAGGTCTGCAAACAGCGACGCGACACGAAGCGGCCCCGAGCGGCCTCCTAAGCTTCAGTGCAGAGAGCACCCACAAATTCCACATGAACGTCGTCTGTGGAGAGCCGAACGAAACGCACAGATAGTCCCTAGTATGAATTTTCAACAAGTAGGCCTAGCCAGGCCACCCACCATATTATCATTTACTAAAATAGTGCGGCAGCTGATTTCAATCTGATAATCTCCAAAACTAGCTAGCCTGTTAGACAAGTAGTCCTATGCTTATATTTCAACTAATTTTTCAAAAGCATCAATGTTCAACTACAGAATTAATTCAACCAAATTAATCATCGATGCACATAGGTCAACTTGCAAATTAAACAAAACAATAACGTAAGGGACAGCCCTACTTCTTCGCAAAGAAAAATGATTAAACACTATCATAAACATATAGATAATTTTTCAAATAGTGCGCTATTCAATTTCAAATGAATTCATATTTTCCTTTCAGCAAACGGACGCAACAATCAAATACAGTGATTAAATATATGTACAAAACACATGCAGTAGCATTTAAAGGAGTAGATTAAATTCAATTCTTTTAATTTAATCCGCTACAAATAGGAAAATTTCGCGGAAAGCCCAAAGCAATTTTTTATTTTAATTTAAGACTTTTTTGACTAAGTGCTCGACCAAACCAAATCTAATACCCCTTGACAGCGTGATTCAACGCTCCAGAGGGGCCCTAATCTTCCCACCACCAAGGGGAGGCCACATGGCGTGAACCCGAGATCGCTAACAGTCGCCACTCGGGTTGTACGCCTTCACTGAGGCCGTCGGCAACAGAACATTTTGACAAGTGGACTGTTGACGGCTTAAGGCTCAGTGGAGGTGGCCGTGGTGGGAGCTAAGGCGGCAGCTAGCCAGGGCCGCCTCCATCAAATGGGGAACAGTGGTACACCAGTCGCGGCCACTCAGCTAACGGGAGTGAGAAGGGTCCAGCGGACCGATGAGTGGCCGTGAAGTTCCTCTCCACACGCTTAGGGGGGGTGATGACACCTCCGCCCCTGGGGGAATTACCCCCCGACTGGTCGGGGGAGGGACCCCTTTCAAACTTAGGGGCCTGATGGCTGGCCGGCGGGCGCCGAGAGTCGCCCGGCAGAGGGCGTGGCTGAGCGCCCACGCCCGTGGGGTTCGAGGGCCTGGCAGAGCCCCGAGAGGAGACGCCGTTCGCACTCAGGCACAAAACGGCATGATGATTGCCCTGGCAATGCAGACAGGGCCGCCGATGCGGACAGTCTCGCTGGAGGTGTCCTCCCAAACATGAGCAGCACCAGCGGCGCTCCTTGGCGATAGTTCGCCTCGCTGGAACCGGCTTACCTAATAATTTCGGGCACGGCGTTACCCGATGATCAGATGCTCGACAATAGGAGCAGGGGGGGGTTGACGACGACTTGCCTGGAGGATTCAGCCTCTCACTGGGCACGGCTCGTATGTCGTCAACGGCGCCCGCCGCGCTCTCTATCTGCCGGCACTGCTCCTCCAGAAACCGCAGCAGGTCATAGAAGGGCGGAATATAGGAGGCCTCGTCCCCGCCGTACCTCTCCTCAAAATGGATTCGAAGGCCGAGAGGTAGACGGGACAGCACGATGCGGAGCAACAAAAAAGCCCATTCGCCCACTGGTAAACCCAGCCGCCTCAACGTATTACAGGCCACCAAGACTGGATCCAACAGGTCTGGACGCAGTCTGGCCCGGTCACTAAGCAGCGGGAGGCTTAGCAGCTGCTTAACATGTTCGTCCGCAATGCGCCGGACGTTGGCGTATCTTCTGGCTAGGAGGTCCCGAGCAGTCTGGTAGGCGTCGTCCGACAATCTAAAGTGGCCGACGACGCCCAGGGCCTCAAAAATGCCTCGCAAATGCCCCCTCCAGTGAGGCCAGGAGGTACACCATCTTTTGGCTCGGGGTCAAGTCACTCCGGGAGTCCACTAGGCTGTCGAAAAGACCAACGAAGGTCAGCCATTCAGAAAGGACCCCGGAGAACTTTGGCAGGTCCAGAGTTGGGAGTCGTCCCAACAGCTCCGGCTAAAGCTGTTTCAGAGAGGACTCGGACAGGTCACTCATCCGAGCTTCACGCGCCTCCTCGGCATACCTGCCTTCAGCCTCGATCAACTCGTCCGTGAGCCACAAGAACTGCTCATAGTCCGCGAAGCAGGAGTCCAGGACTCCCTTCTCCACATCCGAATCCTCGAGCTCAGCGTAAGCCTCCTCCACTGCGGCCCTTCGAGCATCCACCTGCTCGAACCGCTTCATCAAGTTATGGATCCTATCCGGTCGACCTATCAAAGCATGGGCGCTTGTGGCCCAGCGTAGCTCAGTCCGCAAACAACGGATCAGTAGCTTGGGCGATGTCATCACTATTAAATGCAAATTACGACGCGGCTTGAGCACAGATTACAAAGATAACAAACAAAAAATACAACAAAAATTAACAGTCAATAAATGCAGTTCCTATCAAATCGCGTTGAATAGAAATTACACAAATACGAATTACTACGTATCAACCAAATACATTTCATAAATTTTTTATGTTAGAACATACTTACGTTTTAAGTGGAAAAAATACTATGTACAAATCGCTAGGAGTTACAACTCTCAGATATCGTTTAATAACAGTAGCTTTCAAAATTAGTCCTCATTATTGCTTATTATTGTAGATATTTTTTTCTTTTTTTTTTCAAAAACGTTACTCCCACACTAGGATTGTCTCCTGTATTGTGGAGGCGGTTTACAAATACAAATTGCACAAGAATAAACATCCAGACACAGGCCATACAAATACTTGTTCCGCGCGGGATTCCAACCCGCGCACTCAGCGCAGTAACTCATTATTAAGCCACTACGCCACGGAGCCGTCAATAAATAAGCAGTAAATATTTATAATTGGGTAACTACATAATATAAAATTAAAAATTTTGTACAACCGACTTCAATATAAATTATTAAGAATAACTCAAAAAGTATTAATTAGACCTAAATCAAATTTATATCAATTTTATATTTTACTCTATATATCAATATTATATTGTAAAACCTAAAACTTAAAAATCATATAGTCTTACTAGGTACTTGAACAGTGTTAAGAAAGCTAGCTGCATTTTCTCATTGAATGGCTAACTTAGCTTATTTTAGTGTAAATATGGATAAATCACACCTATGTTAGCTTATGAGATAAACGCTTGCCTTAACATTTCATAGGACGGGAGCAATAAAGTCCGCTCTTCAGTCGGGGCGGGTATTGAACTCAAGATTTTTTATATGATTAAGCCAAGCTGCAGGTATATTATGTATGCAGCATGAGTGTATCGACTTATCCGGGATAGAACAACTCCATGCTTTCAAAGAATACCCACCAGCATGAAATACCAGAATAAAATTGCTGTGTTTTGTATGTTTAGTGACGGGAACTGTAAACCCTTTTACAAGTAAGATTCAAGTATAAATTAGCCTTTAGAAAGCACTATTCTATCAGCCATTGGTCTGTGTACTCGCTTTTTACCCATATTCTATAAATATTTTACCATTTATCAAATATAATACTAGTAGCCAAATTTTTAATATGCTTATAAATTCCGAAAAAGTTTATTTCTATGAAATTATTAAAATATATATTTTTACGAATATTTCTGATGAGAACATATATTATTATGGGAAATCATAAGTAATCTGTAATCCTATAATGGAGTTTAAATAATATTAGCACACTCATCGTAAGCTCCATTTAGTAAAAGGCGCGTCAGTATGCTCGTTAGGCCCGCCACATACGTACGGAATTCCGTTTCGATATTCCGATTCGGAGCTCTGATCGCAGCAAGTCCATATAAAATATATGACCCGTCACACACGTGCGGTAGTTTTTCGTTCGGAAATTTGAGGACTAAACGAGATTCCGTATGTGCGTGGCCGACCCGTTCGAAATTTCGAAACAGAATCCCAAAACGGAATTTCATATGTATGTGGCTGGCTTAAGAGTGCGAGTTATCGTTCTCCCACGTAAGCCAACTTTCGAATTGTCAACAAAGTTTCTTACAGCAACACTGCCCTACGTAGCTTACTTTAAAGACAGAATTATACATAGGTTATACAACAAAGAAATCCTACTTCTGATGCAACAGGATAAGGCCAATTCTGATATAGAAAATACAACAGGAGATCCGATTCTGTTCTAGGACATACATCAGGATAGCATTAATTGTTAAAAATAATAAAAGCGTGAGTGCGGATATTCAACTTGCTCTTTTGCTTACGCAATTAATGATTAAGACAGCGTAACGCACTATACATTGAGTATAGAGTAATTACAGCCGTACCCCACCGTAATACGTCCCCGCCACAATCACACACCAGTGTAATGTGAGAGACGTAATTGCATAATAACACCAAAGTCGGCAAACCAACAGCAACACTACTATCTGTGTAACACAGAACAGTCTCTCACATTTGGACCTCAATTCCTTAATCAAATTAACTAGTAACCTTATTGATTGCCCATATTTATTAAGAAAATATAATTTTACAATAAAAAGTAAGTATCTATTTCGCCCCTCTGGCGTTCACGCATTTCATAATAAAAATTATAAGTAATTAATTTTTTTTTTAGGATAAGGGTGACAAACGAGCACACAGTCCACCTGATGGTAAGTGGTTGCTGCGGCCCATAGACATCTACATCTATCCTCGTTTGCGAATCAAAATGTAGATGCGTTGTCACCCGTGAGGACTAAGATGGAATGCCTCATTTCCAGTAAAAAGGGCCTCCGGCCACCTGCACTCACCAAGCGAAACGCAGAGGTAAACCTCTACTTCACGCTGGTATTCTGTGAGGTTGTGGTACCACCCCGGTTCGAGCCGGCCCATCCGTGCGACAGCAAAAGCTGCCGCGTGGCTCTACCACTGTTAAAAATTAAAAACATTTTACAACCGACTTCAATATAAATTATATAATTTATTTTTGGTTTTATTAAACCGCTTGACAGATTTCGACATAATTTAAATTACACCACCTGGATGGTAAACCCTTTAAAACAAAAAAAAAAGATCTTTTCAAATTTGTTCGGGCGACGTCGAGTTATCATACATAAAAAAAAAATATCCGACGAATTGAGAAATTCCTCCACCTTTTTTGAAGTCGGTTAAAAAGTATTTGTATCATATACAACGGAGAACCAGGGTAGCTCAAAGGCTAAGCGTTCCCTGTAAATTTCACAGCACTCGATCAACCCGTGTTCAATCTCCGCTGGCCCAGATAAAATCGTTAGTTGCAATTTAAGTGCCGATTTACCACGTGGTCGGTGGTGAATGAAAACATTATGGAGAAATCTATATGCTATTTGTATATTTTGGTATTTTGTGCTATTATAACCTAAAATATTTTAATTACAAAGACAAGTATAGATATGTAAATAGGTACTTTGGTAGTGAAGTAAATTTGAACTAAGTTTTGTAATAAAGTATGTATTACTTCTGTAGTTAAATTAACACTTAATTATTTTTTTGCTATGAGGACCTATCTAACAAAAAAATTAAATAAATTCACCTTTCATTATTCTTCAGTAACTCAAAAATATATCTAAATCCTTTTAATTGCTCGTTAAGCATCCATACTCGCAACAATTATAGTAGAAACGACGTTTTGTCATTATAATTTATCAAATAGATAGATATTATACGTATATATTATTCTAAAATTACATTAAAAGTTTTTCAACTATTTTATCCTACAGTTAAATATACTAAACACTAAAAAAAAACTATTTCGACGAGTATTTCAACAAGTATTTACAAAAAAATATTTACGTAAACAGCGTTAAAAAAAAACTTTAACATTCAATCGTATAGAAAGTGCTAGCCCCGACTGCGATCTACCCCTGGGGCAGCTCGCAATTGTAGGTAATTATTTCACACCCGTAGCAAAAATGATAGGGGCCTGACTGTACAGAGGGTGAGGCACTTCATCTTATTCCTCATGGACAATCACTCATCAGTAGCCATCTTTTTTTTGGTTGAAGTTTGTTAGACGTTTTCATTGGCACTTAAAATCAAGTGGACTGTAAAACCGTCTGTCATTATATTTTTAATTAATAGAATAAGGCGTAACTTTGTACTTAGTAAAATCGCTACATCACTCCAAACACCACGTGTAGTGGTGATAGGAGTAGTGGTTTCGGGATTAGTGTTGGCAGAGATAGTGCGGCGGGAGTTCTTTCAAACTACATAAGACATCATTTTATTTTATTACGTGGATCTTAGCTTATTAATTTTTAATATCTTTCATTACAGTTTTATAAAACAAACGGCTGAGGGATCACGCAGATTTTTGTACGTGGTAGATCCATGCTACAGCTATATTAGTAGTATAGTTGTAGCACGAATGGGTTGGCTCGACCAGTGAAGGACCACGCTCTCACAGAATACTAGCTTAAAATAGCAGCATAACGCTACTGTGTTTCGTATGGTGGGTGTAGAGAACCGGAGACCCTTTTTACTGGAAACGAGGCATTCCATCTTAGTCCTCACGGTTGACACCGCATCTGAATTTTGATTCGAAATCCAGGATAGATAGGCCACATCAACCACTTACCATCAGGTGAACTGTGTGCTAGTTTGTCACCCTTTTTCTATAAAATATATAGGATATAAGTATAATCTTCATTACAGCCTATAAAAGTCCACCACTTTTAACATATTTCTATCAGCACAACTTTTATTTAAAAGATTTTTGATGGAAAAATATTAGATGTAACTAATCACTCCTCTCGATTCAAACCGAAATACAATGTCGTTAGCTAAATTTTAGTGGCATTTTACATGTAGGAGTGGTACTTTATCGCCTGTAATGAAAATACTATTTTACCGCTTTCATAGCATATACAAGTCTGACAAAAAATTGTGGGAACTTCATGACTTCTATAAATTGCATAGTAGGTAACTAGCAATACTGTAAATGCGCATTATAGGCATTGAATTTACCCAAAGCCTAAATGGCACAGCAATGGAAGTACTCGGTATACAAATAATCCGAAAAAGAAGGGCGAGTGTTATGGAACATATTACTATCATTAAATTGAGTTTGGGTACCAAGATACCAACCATTAAATTGGTATTTGGGTACTAAGATACCATCATTAAATTGAGTTTGGGTACTAAGATACCATCATTAAATTGAGTATGGGTACTAAGATACTACCATTAAATTGGACTTTGGGTACTAAGTTACTACCATTTAATTGGACTTTAGGTACTAAGTTACTACCATTAAATTGGACTTTGGGTACTAAGTTACTACCATTAAATTGGACTTTGGGTATTAAAATACCAGCATTAAATTGGAAATAAAAATATAAGAAACTGTTTCAGTTTGCCTCTACAATAATAATAATAATAATGATACCGTTATCAGCTTTAATGTGATAGCACATCTATGGCTATAAGGTGTGAAAAATGGAAAAGGTCTCTACTAATCTATTTGGACGCAGCTGAAATTATATCGGCACTCAAGAAACGAGCTACGCTATTGCATTTTGGTGGCTCTAGGATACAAGAAATATTCTACAATTTACAGGGTGCCAATGTCGAATCATCAGAAACCGTTAATGTATTTAAAGTCAAAAAGCCATAAAAAACTCGACGAGTATTTTCAACCTAAACGGAGCAAAGTTTATGAGCGGCATGTATTTCGATTGCTAAAACAGGAAAAAGGAAAAAAATTTGAGAAGTTTTTGATAAGATTGCGTCAACAGGCCGAAAAGTGTGCATTCGAAAAGCAAGATGATTATCTCTAATTGCGGAAAAGTGTATTGCACACACAAAGTGTGTTGTATTCGAACTTGCGCAAGAACCTTATATTTTACAAAACGTGGGAAGAGTTAAAAAGCAAAAAAGTATATGCTTTGAATCAAATTTAAAGACCAGACAAGACATTATTAGCATATGGTAGTAACTCTTCTTTGGCAATAGAGGGTTCATTTGAAGCTATACTCGAAGTCGATGGAAGAAAGGAACATACAACTATTTCGGGGGGTACTAGAGACCTGTTGGGTAAGAACACAGCAGTCCGTCTGGGTGTCTTAAAACTTGGTATCGGGATAAATCAAGTGGAGAGTATCGATCCCCATTAAAGAGAAGGTTGCAATCAAAATTAAGGAATCACTAAACAGTGATATAATTGAAGAAGTGCAAGGCCCATCTAAACGGGTTTCACCAATGTCCCAATCATAAAAGAAAATAGTGAATTATGTTTGTGCGTAGATATAAGATGTACGAACGCCGCTATATTGCGAGATAACCACCCCCTGCCTACTATGGGCCATTTTTGCCTAAAATGAAGAAAGCTAAATATTTTAACAAATTAGACGTAAAAAAAGCCTTCCATCAAGTAGAAATTCACTTTGAATCCAGACACATAACGACTTTTATAACCCATAAAAGATTATATACATATATAAGAAAAATGCTTGGAATTACCTGCGCTTCCGAGATTTTTCAGAAGATCATTGAAAGGATGCTGATAAACTGTGAAGGGGTCGTCAATTTTATTATATCCTG
Source organism: Parnassius mnemosyne (assembly GCA_963668995.1). NCBI lineage: Eukaryota > Metazoa > Arthropoda > Insecta > Lepidoptera > Papilionidae > Parnassius > Parnassius mnemosyne. The sequence goes on along the minus strand of CAVLGL010000001.1, from coordinate 6,291,618 downwards.
ATATTCGGGAACAGTGAAGAAGAACATGACGCATGACTAAAGAAAGTTCTACAGGTACTTAGTAAAAACAACGCCATGCTGAATAGCAATAAATGCATATATAAAACGCAGAATGTGAATTTTCTGGGACACAGGCTTACACATGAAGGAGTATACCTTTCAACAAGTACGTTGAGAGCATTATGAAATTTAGGGTCCCAAAGACCATAGAAGAACTCCAAAGTTTTTTAGGACTCTTAAACTACATAAACAATTGGATACGTAACTTGGCCGCCATAATAGAACTTCTGAAGCACCTGCTAAAACAGAAGATGAGCAAAAGGGAGAGCTTGGAAAAGCAATGGTCTGGGGAACAAGATAAAGCATTCCAAAGACTCAAACGGATGCTCACGGAAATACAGACTTTAGGGTATTATGACGTCAGAGATGCAAGACAGATGATAGCAGATGCTAGCCCTGTCGGACTTGGTGCTGTCCTTGTACAAAATGTTACAAATGGCCCTAGAATTATTGCCTACGGTAATCGAACTTTGACAGACTGCAAGCGCAGGTATAGCCATACGGAAAAAGAGGCACTAGCATTATTTTGGGGGGTCGAACATTTTAATATTTTTATTTAGAAAGCCTTTTGATTTAGTCACTGATCACAAGCCGCTAGAGATATTGTTTGGGTCTAAGTCAAAACCATGTGCGAGGATTGAACGATGGGTACTGAGGCTACAGTCTTATTCATTCAAGGTTATATACAAGCCAGGAAAAACAAATATAGCTTATCGCTTGTCACGATTATGTAACTATCCTGATAACTCACTAAAAGGAAAAGACCAGCATGTGTACCAAATAGTGGAAAAATCTAGACCAGTTGCTATACCAATGAGTACCATTGTAGCATATTCAGAAAAAGATCAAGAGATTTACAAAGTAACAAAATGTGTCTATCAGAACGACTGGGACGATTCGATTAAGAGTTACCAATTTTTTGAAAACGAGTTGTTTCCAGGATAGTATTCTACTTCGTGGAAATAAAATTGTAATACCACAGCAACTCTTCAAGAGTATATTAGATGCTGCATATGAGGGTCATCCAGGTATCGTAGCAATGAAGGGACGCTTGAGATCAAAGGCATGGTGGCCCCGTATCGATAAAGACGTAGAACAATTAGTAAAGGTCTGTAAAGGTTGTACGTTAGTGGGTTTGCCAAACCCACCTACACCAATGAAGAGACAAGAGTTGCCTGCAGCTCCACGGAAAGATGTCACAATGGATCTAATAAGACCATTGCCAATTAACGAGTATCTGTTAGTAGTGTTCGACTACTATAGTCGATACAAAGAAGTAAAAATTACAAAAATATCACAAGCTTACAGATTATTAAAGTGGTAAAAGAAATGTTCAGTAGACTTGGTTATCCTATTTCTATCACCGCAGACAATGGCAAGCAGTTCGTTTGTGAAGAGTTTCGATCTTTCTTCAAAGAATGTAACATTAAGTTATTTAGTACTGTACCATATTGGCCTCAAATAATCGGCGAAGTAGAAAGACAAAACAGAGATATTTTGAAACGTCTTCGTATCAGTCAGATCGGGAGGAAGGATTTAAAAGAATATTTGTGGGAGTATCTTAAGAGAGAGATATGTAAGGATCGTGACACTTGGCGATCTGTTCTCTCTGGCTACCCCGTCAGGGATTGTGCGTGAAGATAAACCATCTTCTAATGTATAACAGCACCCCTCCTTACAGTTAACGGGAGGTTACCATCTGAAATGTTTTTTTTTTCAGCGAAAAAGTAGGGATAAAATTCCACCAATAGGTGAAATAAATTACAGACAACCATTTAGATTCAGATATCAGGGATAGAAACAAAATACAAAAAGAAAAAGGAAAAGAGTATGTAGATAGGAAACGCAGATCAATTCACTCAGATATAATACAGGGAGATAAGGTTTACGTAAAAGCAGTGCAAAAATCGAATAATCTTACAACAAATTTTAAACCGACTCCACACGTCGTAGAGAGTGCACTAGACGGTGACTGCACAGTACGCAATAGTGAAACAAACGAAAGGTTTGGGAGAAATGTGATACATTTGAAAAAAGGAGGACGCGATTGGACGGCTACTCCACCCGATCAGAATGAATAAGAACAAAATCTAGAACAGGATAAAGAAGACGAAAATATGTAATAATTAATACAGAAAATACAAGCTGCTTTGTGATTGTTATGAGTTATAATGAAAAAAAAGAAAAAATCTTGATAAGAAAGAGATGTAGTGTTTGCATATATATAGTATACACTAAATATTGTTATTTGTTTTATTTACTAATAATTTACCATGCACAAATACACAAACATACATTTATATATAAGTCACTGTCTCGAGCGCACCGCGTCAGTTACACGAGAGCCTCGGGCGAGAGTGGACGTGTTTTAGTTAAGTGCGTGCCGAGCCTGTGCTACTGAGTGGGTTCAGGTAGAGGCAAAACCAGATTGAACTCAAACAATCGCCCTGGAAAATACCCCTTCTTATCCTTATGCGGCTTTCCGCATACGTCATCCGCTCGCCTAGATGACAAAGGATTGTACTCCCCTGCCCCATACACTTCCAGAGGAAGTCTCTTACTGTACAGTCAACCTTGTACAGCTCGAGGACCCTTTTTAACCATGTATAGGACAACGAGTCGAATGCCTTTCTATAGTCTATCTAGGCGGCGAAGTTCCGACGGTTGCGATTAACCACTTTGCCAATGACCGCGAAAACGAGGAGTGGTTCCTTGGTTCCACGACGGCATCCATTTTGAGTTTACGACATTACCTGATTTAAATTCAGGTGACGAATGATTCGCGTACTCAAAATGAATATCAGTGTCATATCTATGATGGGTATTAATTATATTATGATGGGTACGTAAGGCGGCGGTATTTGCTCGGGTCTTTAGGAACCAAAGGAGTTATCCCAGTAGTGAAGAAGCTCGGGAGTGACTTTTGGTCGAGAGCTGCTTGAAACTCTCGGGCGAGCACAGCGTGACACACCACGAACCCCTTCAGTCAGTAGTGATGCAGTCCATCGAGTTCCAGACTTTTCCAGTTCGGGGCCTTACAGACTACCTCAGCTACGTCATCCGGCATTATGATGACGGGATCTATGGGCTTAACACTCGCACACTGACTCACCGCAACTTCCGTCTAAGGGCCCTCGCTGTGGTTTACGGGCTCTGAGCACAGTCTGTGCCAGAATGCGACAGTGTTGGCCTGATTCGGTGCTGGGCCCGTTCCACGTACCATTGGTCGCTCCAGTGATTCATAGAGACTCTTCTAACCACTCTGGAAGAGACAGTTCTGGTTGAATTGCCTTAACCTCTCGGTATATTGGCGAATCCGCTTTCCCCAAGCAGCGATTCTCTGCTGCATGTCGTCTATGGGCTCCGTCAGTTTTTGCGTTATATCCTGCTGGGACAAACGCAATTTTTCTTAATGTCCTATATGTATTGATGTTAAAACCCGATTGAAGGCCTTTTCTATGTCCAAACTAACGGCCATGGCCTCTCTCCTTTGGAGTCTAATGCTTCCGTCCATCTATGAATGTAACCTAGAACATCTGAGTTGATCGATCCACTGAATTAAACCTTAAAATTCCCACCCTTTTATTAATCAATCAGATTATTCCGGTTTTTGTTGATTTGAAAATAGTTTAGAAGCAGTGCTACGTAATAAAATGGACGGTAACATATATAACAATAGTACCTGTAAACTCCTGCACAGATTTAGACTCAAAATCTTCTAAAGATTCGTTGTTTTATTCTAAAAGACTATTTTTGTCGCTTATGTGCCCGAATGCAGTGCTGATTCTGCTCCGGTTCTTTATGCGATAGCTTACGTATCTATAGACGATAGAATTGTTTCCTATATTACTTTTTAACGGTATCTTAAACGGAGCGACTATTTATTTATTCAAAGTTATTTCTTTCATTGGGTGTGAAGTTAACCTATTGAACATTTTCGGAAGTCTTCTTTAAAATATTACGGTCTCCCACTACTTAATAAATATTTTCTTTAAGAAGCGAATCATATATATGATATATTGTATGTAATGCTTAGTACTTTTAGAAATAAGTAATGGTTAGCTAGGTTAGAAATATTCAAGAGGGTGGTACCTTCCCAGACGGGTTACGGTTAGTGTAACAGACATATGTCCATATTATATTATGTCCATTGCTGAACCAGCTGTTTAGGAGAGGTTAGTGGCAAACACGTGTATAGATGTTTTTTTATAGGATAGGGTGACAAACGAGTACACAGTTCACCTGATGGTAAGTGGTTGCTGTGACCCATAGACATCTACATTTGTCCTCAATAAAGAATCAAAATGCAGATGCGTCGTCCCCGTGAGGACTAAGATGCAATGTCTCTTTCCCAGTAAAATGGGTCTCCGGTTCTCTACACTCACCATACGAAACACAGTAGTGTCAAGCTGCCATTTTACGGTGGTATTTTGTGAGAGCGTGGTCTTTCCCCGGTCGAGCTGACCCATTCATGCTACAACTACACTACTGATATAGCTGCATCATGGCTCTACCACAAAAAAGGTTGTAAGTCTATTGTTAAAAATTATTCATCTCTAACTACAATCCCACCTGATTATAAGTGGTAATGCAGCTATATATATATATATAGTATACTATACTATATATAGCTGCATACTACTATAATAGCTGCAGCATGGCTCTACCACGTATAAAATTATGTAAATAAAGATAAAGTAATACGAAACATAGTAGTTCAGGGAAAGTAGACTAAACTCCGAAAAAACTGCCACAGCTCATTATATCTATAGTTTCTAAGAGCCCCTAGAAACTAAATGTATTCCATGGCAGTTTTTTCTTTACTTATTACAAGTCAGTATTTGATTACAATCCCACCCCAGCCATGGTGTAGCTATGTTATCGTTGTAGTACGAATGGGTCGGCTCGACCGTGGTCGGGCCACGCTCTCGCAGAATACCAGTATAAAATAGCAGCTTAATACTGCTGTGTTTCTGATGTATATGCGCATAGGTATTTCGGAATAATGAGTCGGCAATAAATCAGTTCTCCGGCAGTACGGTCGTTTTATTTAAATCTCATACACTACATTTGGTGAAGAGGTGTGTACGAGTACCCGAAACAGAGAAGAAAATTGTAAAATTATAAATTATACTTTTTGTTGTTATTAGGTTCTCAAATTAATGTGGAAGGGGATGATATACATGCACACAGGTACTTCGAAATAATGCGTCAGCAATAAATCAATTCTCCGGTAATACGTTCCTTTCATTTAAATCGCATACACTACAGTTTTGTATGGTGATTGTAGGGAACCGGAGACCGTTTTAACTGGAAATGAGGGGGTGACAACGCATCTGCATGTTAATTCGTAATTGAGGGTATATATAGATATCTATGGGCCATGGCATCAAGTATTTGTATGGCTTAGAAGTAATTGTTCCGGGCCTGGATATGTGTTCTTGTGCAATTAATGAATGTAAACTGGTTGCACGATACAGAAGAAAATCCTAGTGTGGGGGGGGGGGTAACGTTTTCTTTTAAAAAAGAAAAAAGGAAAAGCTGTTTTATGCATAGCACAAAAACAATTCCCGCCGACATTATCAACTCCTCGAGTGTAGGGTTCTTTGACAGTAAACATTTTTAAATCAAAAAGCTGGGTTGCCCTCAAAGTTGTTAGAAGCCGCGAGATCGATGTACGGAGAACGATTTGATAGCGATCCTTCACTCACCTACTTCGGATGTTACGAGTATGCTATGTAGGCTCAATATTGGTATTATATTGTACAAATATTTTTTTATCTATAAAATCTTGGTTCTAATCAATTTTCTAATCAAATTCATTAGGCACAAATCTTAAAAAGGAGCAAATTTGCGGAGTGTTAATAAAACATTTTATAAAAAGATAAAAAAATACTCATAATTTTTATAGTAAATAAAGTTAATTAGTCCAGCCCACCTCTTGGTAAGTAGACACTGTCGCCTATAGATAACAAAATTTTTCAGACAGACGCGTTATCTTTAAAGTCGAAGATAAAATGTCTCATTATCGCAAAGTAAGATGTCCAGTTATCTACATTCACGATACGAAGAAAGTAAGCTTTATGTTGGTACGCTGGTATTCTGTGCGAGCTTGATCCTACCTCAGTCAAGCGAATCATTCGCGCTGCTACCATAATTTTGTAGCTGCAGCGTTGTTATTCCATGTAGTCTCACGACAATTATTATCCCGTTGCAATAAAATAGAGAAAGAAGTTTGACAAACAGAATTTTAATTTCTTATGTTAGTTTTCCAATATTCTGATATTGGACGAGGCAGGAGCTCTTGGGTCATGACTAAATTAATTCAATTTAATTTAAAATTTTTTTTTTTTAAGTGATAGAGTGGTTAAAGTGATTAAATGCCTTACACAATCTTCATATTTAAATACAGCATGATAAGTCAGTAAATATATGTGCATATAGTATTTTTAGATATAGGTACATGTTTAACACAAAATTGTGTTGTTCACACTGCCTTATATACAGGGATTGCCACAAGAAAATAATTTAAGACATAATTTAAATATACAAATGCATAATTTAATATGTAATAATAATTTAAATTTGACATATAATTCTAATGATAATAATCATAAATTTCATTTAATTGACATAAATAATTTAATAAAAAAGTTTTGGACAAAAGATAGGTATTACCTATCCAAATATAATTTAAGACTGATAGCAAATGTGCTATCTTATTATTTACTTTTTAACTCAGCCAAGTTTTTGGCTACCAAGACTGCTTTTATTGAGCATAATCATTTGACATTTAATTTGGAATCAGTTCCAACTAATTTAAATTAGTGAATGTGACAATAAAGGCAATTTCTAGCAATAATAAGAGTTTAATTAATTTTGAATACAGCCCACAAATAAGTAATAATAATTGTTTACACCTGGTGCATCAAAATATACAAGGCATGTTGGGCAAAGAATTGGAAGTTGAATTGTTTTTAAATAGTAACAATATACACATCCTTTGTATTACTGAACATTGGCTAAAAGATTATAATTTCATGTTTAATTTCAGAAATCACCAGGTGGTCAGTTCCTTCAATAGAGAAAAAAGTTTACGTGGTGGCTCCTTAATATTAGCAGATAAATCATTATTATATAAAGAACGTAAGGATATTGTGAGCCTCTCTGTTGAACGAACTGTAGAAATGGCTTGTGTCGAGCTCGAGCACCTCATTGTTGTAAGTGTTTACAGACCCCCATGTGCTACTTCTGACCATTTTGAAAGGATTGTGGAAGAAGTTTTACTCAAACTTAGTAAACAGAACAAGTCTGTTGTAATGTGTGGAGACTTTAATATCAATCTCCTTGAAACTTCTTCCATTAGTATTAAGTTTCGCTCATTGTTTAAATCGTATAATCTTGTAAATTTATTCTTAGAACCAACACGTATTGCTGGGCCTAGTGCGACCTGTATAGATAACATTTTTACAGATGTTAAGCCCTTGCATAAATCAATTATTCAAAATTTAAGTTCAGATCACTGTGGACAGTTAGTATCACTACCTTACATACACAAAAAACAGAAAAATAAGAAAGTTGTGTTTGTTCCAATAAATGAACATCGCTTGGAGAGGTTTAGAAGTAATATAATAAAAAGACTTCCATCACTTTCGTTTAAAAGTAGTGCTAATTATTTGTATGCTACATTATTTGAAATCATACGTTGTGAATTTAGTAGAATATTTACTTCTAAAACTTTCTCTCTTAACAGTCGCAAATCATTTAATGAATGGGCGACAGTAGGAATTTATAAAAGTAGGCGAAGGTTATACGAGCTTTATGATGAAAGATCATATAATAGTAGTGTTAAATTTAGAGATTATGTAAAAACATATTCTAAAATATTTAAAAAAGTGTGCTCCACTGCTAAAACTTTACATTTAAGCAACAAAATTAATACTGCATCCGACAAAATTAAAATGACCTGGAGAATAATAAATAGTGAAACGGGCAAGGTCAAAGCGCAACTCGGATTTTCAATTAAATATTAACAATAATTTAACGCGATCTGATCAACAAGTTGCTATGGCTTTTGAGAAACATTTTACTGATGTTCCTTTTTTGACAACAAAATCATTAAATTCTTCTCCTACTGTCGCCGAATCATTGCTTAAACAAAATGTAAAGGCTTGTTCAAATACTTTTAAATTCCATAGGGTACTGCCAAAAGATATCGTTAAATATTTTAAAACTATTGATGTTAAGAAAACGGCAGACTTATGGGGGATTTCCGTTAAAGTTATTTTATCTATAATAGATACATTAGCACCTTATCTAGCTACTATATTAAATATAAGCGTCGAATCTGGTGTGTTTCCTGATTTAATGAAACATAGTAAAGTCATACCTATATTTAAATCTGGTAGTACATTAGACCCCGCCAATTTTAGACCAATTTCTGTACTACCAACATTAAGTAAAATTTTTGAAAAAATTATTTTAGTTCAGATGTTAAGTTTCTTCAATATTAATAAATTGCTACATAAAAATCAATTCGGTTTTACAAGGGGTCGCTCGACAACTGACGCTGGAGTTGAGCTTATTAAACATATTTTTTGTGCATGGGAGAATTCAGAGGATGCTTTGGGTATATTTTGTGACCTTTTCAAGGCCTTCGACTGTGTTCACCATGAGATATTAATCAGGAAGCTACAGTACTATGGTGTCAAGAACACAGCGCTTAAACTTATTATTTCATATTTAAGTGATAGAAAACAGAAGGTTATTATCAATGGTAAAAGTTCTTCCGGGTCACCTGTACTAATGGGTGTTCCTCAGGGCTCGATTCTCGGCCCATTCCTGTTTCTGGTGTATATTAATGACTTACCTCATTTTGTAGGGGATAGTCATGATATAGTATTATTTGCTGATGATACTTCCTTGATTTTTAAACTTAAACGTCAATCATTTAAATGTGACGAAGTGAATAATGCTATATCAAAATTAGTGCATTGGTTTAACGTTAATAATCTGCATTTGAACGGAAATAAAACTAATTGTGAAAATTTACAACAACGAATGTTAAAAATCTTAATACCAATGTGTTTTTAAATGGGGAGGAATTGAGCCCTGTTGTATCAACAGTTTTTCTTGGCATCACTTTTGACGCAAAGCTACAGTGGGGCCCCCATATATCCAAATTAGCAAGCAGACTAAGTTCTGCAGCCTATGCTGTAAAAAAGATTAGAGGTCTCACTAGTGTCGAGACAGCTAGATTAGTTTATTTTAGTTATTTTCATAGCATAATGTCTTATGGGATTTTGCTATGGGGAAATGCGGCTGATTCAGAAACTATTTTTTTTTACAGAAGAGGTCCATTAGAGCTATTTACAGTCTAAAACCGAGAGAGTCCCTTAGAGATAAATTTAAAGAAATTAATATATTAACTTTGGCCTCTCAGTATATTTACGAAAATTTAATGTATGTTCACAAAAACAAAGATAGTTTTAGTAAAAGAAGTGATATACATTCTGTAAACACTAGGAACAAACACAAGCTAGTAATACCAGTTTCTCGACTCCACAGAGTCAGTAATTCATTCTTGGGGCAATGTATACGCTATTACAACAAGGTCCCGAAAAGTGTACAGGTTCTCTCTATTACCAAGTTTAAATGTTTTATTAAGCTGAAACTGTATAAAAAGGGTTATTATAGTATAAATGAATACATGGTTGATAATAACCCCTGGGAATGAGGTGATCGCTTCCAAGCAGTTTCTAAAATAAATTTTGTAAATATTTCGTAATCATTTATATTGTAAAATTTATTTTAAAAAAAAAGTCCCGCTGGGTTTCTTGCTGGTTCTTCCCAGGACAGAGGGTTTTTTAGAACCAGTGGTAAAGTAAAAAATGACTTTCAATAAGAATTACACATGTAATGTATATTGAATAAAAAATATTGTATTCTATTCTATTCTAACATAATACGAGTATGTGGCATTCTAATGCAATTGACACTAATATCTCAGAAGGTGACCGAACAAATAATTCTAGTCCAGAGTATTTCCTAATATTATATTATCACGTTACACATAAGTTCTTTGCCCATAATCTTTCAATAAAGATATATTATTACGTCTTATAATATATTTTAATAGAAATATGTATTGTTTGATACTTTATGTGTACGTATGTACTTATTCGTACAAAGAAACGCAAGGTACACCCACCTTGTACAAAAAAGGTAAAAATATGAAAAATAATCTTATGAATTGTGAAGTTTTTTGTGATAAATCGTTATTTTCTACAACTTGCGGTAAAATATTATTAAAAAAAAAAAGGAATTCAACGATTAATATTTACATTTTCAGTATTTTCTCATAACATCTGCGTTTCTTTGTACGAATAAGTACATACGTACACATAAAGTATCAAACAATACATATTTCTATTAAAATATATTATAAGACGTAATAATATATCTTTATTGAAAAATTATGGACAAAGAACATATGTGTAACGTAATAATATAATATTAGGAAATACTCTGGACTAGAATTATTTGTTAGGTCACCTTCTGAGATATTAGTGTCAATTGCATTAGAATGCCACATACTCGTATTATGTTAAACATGTACCTATATTTAAAAATTATATATGCACATATATTTACTGACTTATCATACTGTATTTAAATATGATGATTGTGTAAGGCAATTAATCACTTTAACCACTCTATTACCTTCCGTGGCTGTTGATGGAAACGCTTAAAAGCTTTTGTGGTTTCCAATAAACAGTATTATGTTCTAACCTCAGTTTATACTAAATCTATGGTGGTATGATCATCTAGTTTGCTTCAGGCGTAAAGAACCGCCAACCTAAAGTTACTCACTCTACCCTCTAAGCGTGATGCTTGAGGCAAATCCTCGCTATAACACTGGTGTCTTGAAGGGAAGAGTGAAGGGTTAAAACAACAGGACGAATATATTTCCAGCTATGGAATTTAAGGACTGATGAAGCAGTAATACGAGTGTGTCAAGACAGTGGATTTGAATTCACAACCTTTTAGTTTCGTAGTCACAGCGGTAGCACGCTAATTAAATACGAAAAACAATCAAATTTAAAGACTTATTGTTCCATCTTTCTCTTTGTTTTATTTCTAGAATTTAATATAAATTATGCCTGTTTATATAGGAGTCATTTAATTCATTTATATTAATAGCAACCGTGAATAGCGCGTGCCAGTTATAAAAGAATATGTAACACAATAGAAGTGACAAAGTGAGTTCTACAGCGTCAGTCGTTTCTATTGTGTGTGTAATGAAATTGCTGCAAATGAAAGTACACATGAATGAGCTTTTATATTCTACCCCATGTTTGTCAATTGTACTCAATATTTAGAGTTCTCATTAATTTTTAACGTGGTAGAGCTGCGGCTATATTATGGCTGCAGCAGGAAAGAGTTGACCGGGGAAGGATCCCGCGCTCACATAAAAACCAGCGTAAAATAGAAGCTCAATGATTATGTGTTTCATATAGTATATGTAGAGAACCGAAGACCCATCCAGCCTTCAGGGGTGGCAAAGTATCTACATTTTGATCCTTAATCAAGGCAAGATGTAGGTATCTATGGGCTACAGCATCCACTTACCATCAGATATACTTAGTGATCGTTTGTTAGCCTTATTCTACATAAAAAAAGAAAATTTCGAGATTATATCTAATGCGTGGGTCTACGTGCTAAAGTATCACGTTGAGAATTAATTTTAATATTCGATCAAATACATATCTAGGATTATTTTTTACGTGGTAGAACTACGCTGCAGCTATATTACGGTTGTCGCACGAATGGGTTGACTCGAACGGGGAAGGACTACGCTCTTACAAAATACTAGCGTAAACTAGCAGCTTAACTTAATGCTGCTGTGTTTCGTATGATGAGTGTAGAGTAACGAGGCATTCCATCTTAGTCCTCAGGGGTGACAACACATCTGCATATTGATTATTAATCGAGGAGAAATGTAGATGTCGAAAGGTCTTTCTTAAAGTTTCTTCGTCTACACCGGTTCGCAAGAGTGTGGGTTGTTAAATTGTCTTAAGCTCTACCTCTCTCTACTAATGCATAAATTTATTTGTTCTACAAATTCAAATATGTCATCAGAACGTCTGTGGAAAAATCGAAAAAAATGCAAGTGTGTTTCTTTATTTCCTTTAAGAATCATAAGGGCGCGTTCCGACGACACGCACCCGCTACGCGAACGCCACGCGCGTCAGCACCCCAGTCTAACTCGCTTTGAAATTTGTTGCATATAATTTGAGTCTTACGACATATCAATAAATCTGAAATTGTATAGAAAGCGCGGGCGTAGGGCGTAGCGGGGCGAGTGCAGAGCGTGTGCGGTTGAACGTCGATAAATGCAATTTCAGATTTATTGATTTGCCATAAGACTCAAATTATGTGCAATAAAGGGGAATGCCCACCGTTCATAGCCACTTCAGCCATGGGTGCGCACATATAAAAGCGTATGGAAATGATAATACGCAATTAAAAGAATTTATTTATTTAACAAACTACAGATAATACAGAGAATATATTATGATTCAACTTAAGCTTAATGAAAACTTTACCGTGTACCACAAGCCACCGACTTAAAATTTGACAGCTAAGCTACACCTTAATCTATAAAATATATATAACGTGACACTATTAAACAGCAATTGGCACAGTCAACAGGCGGTAAATCGGCAATACGTAATTAAATAATAGTGCATTAAAGACGTGAGTCTTGCCACCGCCCACTTCGCCGCGTCAAAAACCGGTCGTTCCTGCGTCGCTTATACAGGAAGGTGATAAAAATTGAGAATGAATGAATGAATGAAAATGCATTGCTTTGTCAGTCTATCTTTTGAAGTTTTCCTAAAATTTACTCTTGCCTTTTGTAATTGCTGTAAAATATTATACTGTATTTTTATAAGTTCCATTTTGATATAATATGCAAATTTTCCAATAATATGTCAAATTCGAAAAATGTCACAATCATTCTATGTCCTTAGAATATCTTTTTAACATTTTACAAATCTTATAAGTTTTGTTTCCACTGAATATAGAAAATTGGGCATAGATTTCTCGTACGTAACTATTTTATAAACGATTCTATGTCCTTAATACTGTCTAACACTGAAGAACTTATTACTTCACTTTTCAAACACCATTTAATAAATATGCAGAGTGCTCACAACTTGTCCAATCCATACTTATTCAACACACTGTTCTTTCCTTAGTCTGCCTGTAGTCTAGTGATTAAATCCGTTTGGTAGGTCCCTTAATTTGCCATTTGCTCGTTTGCCGGTGTTCACAACCACAATTTGCGGCGTGATGGTAGCACTATAACTCCCGTGAAGTTTTCCATAAATATACCGATGCCAGGAGCTAGAGATCCTCAGTGGCAAAAACCCATCGACGTCGTCTTCTAACCATAAATCCGACTGGAAAGACCATCTATAATCGCGTACTGTTTTACTACTGGTAGGAAAGGTAAAATAAAAAAATAAAAGGTAAACAATTAAACACATGTGTTTCGAATGGTGAGTCTAGAGACTTTTTACTGGACACGAGATATTCCATCTTAGTCCTCAGAGGTGATAATGCATCAGCATTTTGATTTTATTAGGATATATGTATTAGTACATATTATTAGGATATATGTAGAATTCTATGAGCTAGTATCCACTTAACATAAGGTGGACTGTATGCTCGTTTGTCACACTTATTCCATGAAAAAAAAAAACGTTTGTCAGTTAACCCATTTAAAGATATCTTTGTTGCAAGCAAACATAAACGTTGCCTCATTAGACTAGTCTGTCGTTATCCTTTTTATTTACGTAAATTAAAAAGATCAGCGCTAATAAGTGCATCCAGGAGAAAATAAAATAAACGTGGAGTTCTATCGCGACCTGTCGCAACGCATAAATATCCCTGAAGATACAAGCAGCCGGCTCACGCAGCTCTAATACAGACTGCGGTTTCGTTGCCGGCGTTCATTTAAGGCCTTAACAGGGGTTGAAATGCCTAAATCTTGGATATTTAAGTAAAAAAATCTCAATAACTGTTCACTTAAACCACAAAGAAAAAATACAGGGTAACAGAAGAGGACGTAGTAAATGTTTTTAATTGAACAAAATTGTATTTTTCTCAACCCCTTATATGAAAAAAAATCCCCAAAAAGTACCTTTCTTTGTCATATTTTGCAAAATTTCTCCAAAACGGCACAAGCTTTTTAAATAGTTCTTACGCCAAAAAAATGGTCTTAAAAATATTAATATTTTTAATTGAGTGTTTTATTTTTATTCCCCGTTTTATAAGAGAATATATCATTTTTCCCTGAAAATGAATATATTTACGCGAGCGCGCATGCTCCGTCGCCCTGTCGCAGTCCGTTTTCGGACATCGTCGAGGGTGGACTGCGCGTCGGTGTTGGAGCGACTTCCTTCAAATATATATTAGTTTTTTAAAAGTTTATACTCAATTATAAATATTTTAATGACTAGAAATACCTAATTTAGTAAATATCTGTACACTAATAACTGTAAATATTATTTTCTAAATAAATTAATTTATAAAGTGCCCATAAAAGAAGAAATTTTCACAGCGACGTTGATTAGTAAAATTGAAAAATGAATTTTTATATAATTTAGATGTGGAACGACGAACATGCTCTTTTTACTTAGATTTCGATAGTTTTTAATACCTATGTAATTTAATTGTTGCATATTTTTATTAATTAGTTGATACTCAATTTTATAATTATGTATTACAATAAAACGCTGTTTTTATGAGTATGACTATATAAAATATTGTTAGGGAGGGAAATATAGATACAGATACTTACATTTGGGTACACTGTTATCAAATTAAATCAAACAATTTAAATAAATAATAAAAATGGTGCTTCCTTAAGTATAAATAATTATATAAAGACATTCTTGGGTTTATGGTTTTTTTTATGTTACACAAACTATCATCTAAAAATGTAAAAATTTTAAATTGGAGAGGGGTTCCTCTACGTGATAAAGTTAGAAATAAAGATATTCGCAGTAGAACCAGAGTAGCTGACATAGCCCAACGGAATATTACAGTGAAATAGCAATGGGCTGGCTATATAACTTGGAAAACCGATAAAAAATAGGAAGAAAGGTTCTCGAGTGGCAACCTCGTATAGGTAAGCGAAGTAGTACTCAACATTTATTAATTAAGCACACACACACACACACACAAATAGGTAGAAAATAATACTTACCTAGTACTACTAGGCAAGAGTGAATAGATTTTTGTTAAGTCAGTGTGAAAGCTCTGTGAAAGTTTGCATTTAGATATAATTTTTCTAACCAACCATAAAAATATAATGAGAATATGTATATAAGTATAAAGGTTGACTCACACAGGACAGTAATAATATAATATTATATCTTCCATTATCTACGCATGAAAACTTTTAAAAAATCTCAATTCCGAGGTATGTGCATATTATATTAAGAGGCTGAATAGAGCCACATTGATATGCATGGGGATCGTTTTATAATTTCACGTCGTTATAGAAAAATTGTACGTATTTTAGGTGGCGGTTTGTAAAACACGATTCTACAAAATTTCACTCTATAGAAAATAATTGCAAAGTTGCTTCTGAAAATACTTAAATTTTCAACGTCAATTTTTTCTTACGTGGTAGAGCCATGCTACAGCTATATTAGTAGTAGGTATAGTTGTAGCACGAATGGGTCGGCTCGACCGGGGAAGGGCCATGCTCTCACAGAATACCATATAAAATAGCAGTTCAATCCTGGTGTGTTTCGTATGGTGAGTGTAGAGAACCGGAGAACTTTTTTACTGGAAACGAGGCATTAAATGTTAGTCCTCACGGGTGACAACGCATATACATTTTAATACGTAATCGACAATAGATGTAGATGTCTATGGTCCGTAGCAACCACTTACCATCAGGTAGACTGTGTGCTCGTTTGTCACCCTTATTCTATTAAAAAAAAACTTTCTGAGATTTCAGTAAAATAATGTTAAGTATTGTAGGCACTCGTAAAATTATGTGTCTCATGTTAAAAAAGCTATTGGGCTATTTTAATTTTTAATAAAGTGATTTTACTTTATACGTTAAATAATTTATTACTCTTCTATGTCAAGAACCGGTTTTTTCTCTCACTCCTATTGAATTTGACAGTGCTTGCTGAAATTTAGCTTCTTTAGATGGATCAGAATCGCGCGCTGATCCGGCTGTTAGATATGGCAAAAATAATCGAAAATATTTATTTTTACTTTCATGCCGAAGACTACCTTGTTTTATTTTATTACGGTCTAATAATATTTATTAGGTTATAAAGCAAGTATTTACAAAGGTTTAGATTATTTTGTTATTCTATTTTTTACAGTTATTATCACGTCTTAGCTTAACACCAAGAATTACATTAGAAATTCTTGATGGGATACGATGTAACGCACATACTTTATTTTCATCAAGAACTACAATATATATATTTGTTTTTCTTTTTTTTACCAGTAGAGTTCCAATACAATCTTAAAAAAGTTCAATGAATTAAAAACTGCTGATAATTATATAATTTAAAGTCAGTGTTTTACATTTAAAAATCAGTTATAAAGTGCCAAAGTTCTTATTTTCATTTGGATTAATTTAATTCGAGACTAAAATAAATTTGAAAGGGCTTTTATCTGCAATAATAATTTTCATTAAAAATAACATAGACTTATAAAAGTCATATACACGGTCAATCATACTGAAGATTGTCAATTGTACTACAAAATATTTAAAAGACTATTTTCATTATAATAACCCGAATATCATCATTAATGTTTGACTGGCACACTTAAAATTTTATCCCATGGCTACATGATTGACTATTATATTATGATAAGTTCATGCTTTTCTATAAAAAGTTGCAAAAAATTTTAAATCACGGACCTATTGGTTTGTTTTACTTTTCGCTTAATTAGTGAAAAACAAAATGGACTGATCTAAAAGTTTACTTTCTTGTGTAAAAAGTGCTATTTAGAATTTTATGCAAGTAATAATTAAAGTTTCTATGTAAATAAGTGTAACATAGCGGGTATTATATTCAATGGTAGCGGCCATCCATATTTGCAAAGCCAGCATCATTTTCTGTACAGTAACCGGCAAAGTGTTGCTCAAGGCACTATAAACAAAGCAGCTGATAAAAATGTTACACTCATATCTGTTAACAAAAACTGTTTCTGCAAATGGTCTTATAAATAATAATAACTATTCCGCCGTGTTAGGTGCAGGAGCTATTATGAGATGGAGGAGAGGTATAATTTTGTTTTATAAATGCGCAATCAATAATGTTTTGTCTGCAATTGAGCATAAAATAAAAAATAACTTCATCCAAAGAGCATAATTGGCATTATACTCAGGCCCATCAATTGGTATAGAAAAAAATTATTTTACCAGGTTTCAAAAAATCAAAAAAACATAAATAATAAAATCAAAAAATTTATATATGTATGTCTATACATACATATAATGATTTATGGCCGCTTAGTAACTGACGGTGACTCAGTATAACATCCTACAGTCACGCCGAAACTAAGAGGAAAGAATCACTGTAAAAGGTAATAATTTATTGCGGAAATTTTGTGATAAAATTAAA
This sequence comes from Parnassius mnemosyne, assembly GCA_963668995.1. NCBI lineage: Eukaryota > Metazoa > Arthropoda > Insecta > Lepidoptera > Papilionidae > Parnassius > Parnassius mnemosyne. Next base: position 6,273,886 of record CAVLGL010000001.1, on the reverse strand, counting down.
AATATTACAAAGTTATCCAAGTTAATCTAACTTAGTCTAACTTATCCTTATGCGTTACAAAAAAAAAAAACAAATAATAAAATAGTGAGATGGCGTCAGTTTTTAAGAAGATATAACAAAAATAAACAAAACAATAAATTTCAAAATAGTTCAGTATTTAATTGATTTTATACCGCTGACACTTAATCACGCTTTTCGAAACCACGCCAGTTGTAAACAATACTTGTGTGAAAAGACAAATTCTTCTTTTCAAATTTCCGCCGAGTTGTAAGTAGAAAGCCATATAGGTCATGTGTCAATTTTAATTAAATATATTTTATATTAAGTGATGTTGACTACGTTTCGTCAATTAACCATTGGTAAAAATTAAAACAGGAATTTTACAATTGTGTTTACAAGAAACATTATTAGTTGAACCTTGCAGCTTGTTCATTATTTTTATTATAAATACCTAAAAATGTATATATTATTAATAAATAGTTCCCATAATATTTTGTATTATTTTTTATTTTGCCCTATCTGCAATGTTCTGCGCTCTATAGAAAATGTGGCGTATGACATGACTGACAATCTCTCGAACGTTTTATCTAGATACAAAGATGTTTTACGTTTTTGTCGCTTTCACATGATATATTGTCAGCATAAGGTAACTGTATCTGAACGAATAAGAATATTGCTACAAAGTAAAGTAATAGGCTATACAAGTACCTCTACTGAGCACAGGACTCTTATTTATTTCTGAGAGGGTTTTAGGGCAAGGAAATGTCAGCCGCGCTGCCCCAATGTGTGTTGACGAAAATTGCAATTACAAATTTCATTCGTGCTGTCGGGGATCAAACCCGGGAAAAATTTACAGCGAACACTTTGACCCAGATCTACTGATACGACACAAATAAATACGATTTAACATATATAATAAAAATCTTACGTACTTGAAACTTGAACACTTGATAGCTCCTGACGCCTACCGGACAAAGCTACAGCACAATGTAATTGAAGATGCGTAACCGCGACATAATTCTCAGTGATGCGCAAGCATAACAGGCAGTATGTCACTTATAATTATATATAATTATATATATAATTGTCATTTCTGCAGTCTATTAATCTTTGCACTTTTATAAGTAATACAGAACGTAGTAGCTAGACGGTGTTGACGTCGGCTAAAACCTCTGCGATCGCCGTTTCGTCAAGGTCATTCAGGCTAGTTAAAGCCTTAAACAAGGAAATTGCCGCGCCGTTTAAGCAAGAAGGATCGCTAAATTAATATAAATGCTTTTATGCAAAACAGCTAACACAATTTATATTTCTCTTCGACATGTAAAGCGATAAGGTTTAAGTTTAATTTATAGACGAGGGATTTACTTTTTTACTGAAGTCGACACTGGAAATGCTTATGTAATGACTAAGTTTTATATGTAAGACAAAAATTCAGTTGAAACATAAGGTATCTTTTTAAGATTGATGTGACAAACGATCTTACAGTTACAGCCCACGAGCACAGCTTTTTACTATATGCATATGAAATTATATACGATAGTTATAACAAAATCACGATTTTTAAAATTTTTGTCTGTCTGTCTTTCTGTCTGTCTCGATCTCGACCGGAGCGATTTTGACGGACTTTCACTGGTAGATAGCTCATGTTATAAGGAGTAACTTAAGCCAGTTAGTCTTTAATAAAAATTATTCTATGCTACGAGTTCAACTCTAGTCCACCACACAGGAACAGAGCTGCGGTCATTTTACTGCTCCCTCATATTTCGCAATTTGAGATAAAATTTCATGTGCAAGTATTTTATGGACTTATCTAAAGACATTTTTGAAGTTACTCTTATTTTTAGACCTTTAAAGAAAAAGATAACCCATTCATTTGAGCATAAAACTCATTTTCCCACTGGGTGTAAGTTTGAGCAAGTTTAAGAGTGCGGCTGTGACCCACAAAACTTTCACGTTTGTAAATTTTAACCGCATATTTAACAAGAAAGTTTTCTTTAACTTAACTTATTACATTTCATTTTTTTAATTGCTAGAAACTTGTAATAGTGGTTAGAAATACATAAATAATATGAAAATATCAAGAGCAGATTAAGATTAAGAAAGTGCTATTGGGTGTTTTAGTTTTACAGACAGATTCTATTCTTATAGAATAGAATAAAATAGAAGAGAATAAGATAGAGTGGAGTAGAGTAGCATAGAGTAGAGTAAAGTAGGGTAGAGAAGAGAAGAGTAGAATGAAATAGAAAATAATATTTCTTAAAATGGAATTTCTATAATACAAAAATTTTCTTAACGTTACTTCATGAAGTATACAATATTACAATGCATATATACATGATATTTGACGAGTATTGGCGCCATAATATAATCCAGTATCTGATCATCAACATCATTACAGCCCTTTGCAAGTCCACTGCTGAATATAGGCCTCCCCCAAGGAATGCCACAAAGCACGGTCCTGAGCCACCTGCATCTAGACTTTAACAAGTCGTCACTCTATCTAGTCGGGGGCCAGCATAAGCTGGGGTCAGGGGTCTGTTCTCTCTATGACACCTTTCCTTTTGCACATCAATTACCTTACTTTTATATTGTTGAGTATTCAGAAGACAGCACAGTCAAAGAGAGATGCATGTCCAGTGCAAAATATGGAGGGGGAGTAATTCGCTCCCAATAACTACTGACTTATGTGTGACATGAACGTTACACATGGTCTTTGGTTTTTAATAAGTTCATTTAAAGGCTTACACCTTGTGAGGCACTATTGAGCTCATTGAGCAAAGTTCTTAGGTCCTCCGGTGATACTGCCATAACTACTATATCGTCAGCAGAGTAAAACAAAAGTAGCATCTTACAATGCACAAGTGAAGATTTTCGGGGATATAACATCAGCCTGTTTTGCATTTCTCTGTAGTTGTATAGGTTTCGTACTCTGAGTTCTGACATATATTTACTACACACATATATTTTTTGCTATGGAGAGTTGTAGTATATTTCCGCGGTGACAAGCTGTATTGGATTTTGTAGAGAGGTCGTCACGAATTGCCATTTAGAGTTATTTTTATTGTGTGGCATGGAATCGTCATCTCTTGATGATTCGTAATATATTGATTACTATTTAACATTTTTCGCTTTGGTATTTGATTAGTGAATTTATTTCGATCTTCTAATGAAGTATGCTCTTCTGGGGATGTGGACAGATTTCTTTTGTTACTAGGTTTTTGCTACTGATATGTCCCATATGTATGTATTTCTCCTTGTTCAATCTTTTGTTTGAGTTTTGAAATTAGTAGTTTTCTAGAGTTTAATATTTGAAGTAAAATCTTCTTCTTAACTTTTTTTTAAATTCCACGGTTTATAAACAATTCGATTTTTTAATTTTAGTTGTAAGGATTATGACTATGGGTCTTGGCCTTTCTTATTTTTCACCTATTCTTCTAAAATATTCCAAATCGGATTTTTCGCATGAGGTTTGCATATAATCATGAACTATTTTTAAAAAAAAATTGTTTCTTAATCGTGATAGTTATATCAGTTTCTTGTACTCCGAACAGGATTATTTTTCTTTTTCTTAAGTTTTTGTCTATCATTTCTATGCAGTTGTTTTGCTCTTGAATTTTTTTTCATGAATTGTCGGTTGCTTATATTTATAGCAAATGAGTTTACTCGTAAGAGCGGACAAAACATTTGCATAAAATGTTACAGCCGCGGGACAGTATGAGCTGCGCGATCAGCTCAAATAACTGCAATCAAACAAATGTAGGCAGCTAACGAGCATTGTAATGTCCGGAGTTTCATTTTACGCATATTATTAACATCTAAAATTCAAGGCCAAATCAAGAACATTTTTGTTTATTTAAAGCTGCTATGAACGTCAATTAGGAAATTGCAACATGCCGTGGGCAATCGCATCTTTCTGGTAACAACTCAAAAAATTAAAATACTGTTGATAACAACCATCTTTAAAAGCATGGGAACTATGACAATGTCCATCTCACACGTATTAGGTAGGTACTACTATTTTATCTAGCTTGGTACAGCCAAACAGCAGAGCGTGCACTGCTGTGTTCCAGCCTGAAGGGTAAAGAGAGCCAGTATAATTACAGGTGATGTGAGGAACACCATCTTAGTCCTTAAAGGTGCCAATACATCTCTAACCTTCTTTTTTGTTTAATATTGGTGAAAGGTGTTTATGGGCTGCAGTAGCTGCTTACCATCAGACGAAATGTCAACTCATTTGTCACATGAGCTTAATATAATAAAAAATAAAAATTAAACTGTGGGTTTTTGTGTTGTAGACAAATTTAACTTGGCCACTAAAAATATTAAATATTCATAAAGATTACACAGACAATGTATTGACTTACAACCTTTACAGATTTCATTGTTCGTTTGATTAATTACCATGATTTTGAATTTGACGCGGCAGCGTTCACTTACTAGATGTAGAATCTGTGAAGTTACCACACTCTTACCTATATATGTCACAAAATAGCAGCGCTTGCACTACTGTGTTCGATCCTGTGTGTCATGTCCGGTCTAAAGAGAACCAGCATAATTACAGGCTGAGAGGCATTCAATCTTAGTCCTCGAAGGTGACAACGCAGTAGCCCTCTTTGTATGATGTTCACTGCAAGTGTCCATGGACTGCACTAGCCACCTACCATCAGGTGGACTTTTTTAAAACTGATGTGGGGTCATCCCTGAAGTACTATAACCTATCTAATATTAAAGAATCATCAACATTGGTTAGCGACGAAAATATCGCGTAACGTTTATACAATATTTTGTATGAATGTTCTAACTCTTTCTTCTTCTAAAATCCCTGTTCTCTTTTCTTTAATTCCGCTAATAAAATAAACATGACGATGATGATAACGTATCAATTTCTTTTATAACGCGGATCAACATCTTTATCAAATATTTTTAGGAAAACTCACTGTAGCATTTTTTACAGTATTGTTGTAAACGTAATTGGTGTTCATGTTTTAAATTACGAATAACACTAATGTTCATATCATTTAAACAGAGAGCAGTATTAATGTAGGGGTGGTTAATAATTATTCCTAACACTCAGTCTTGTAAATGTTGATCAATATTGCAACGGACACTTAGTTTTACTTCAAAAATCACCAAACTCATAAATTTGCAGACATCAGTTTTCGAATTTAAATTTATTAGTTTAGTAATATTCTCATGAATCTTATCATCAGTTCTTAACGAAATTTTTATGGAACCAACCTGTTGTTTAAAAATAAAATATTACTAACTAAACTACAGATGTGTTGTCAGCCGTGAGGACTAAAATGCAATGCCTCCTTTCCAGTAAAAAGCATCTCTGGTTCTCTACACTCACCAAGCAAAACACAGCAGCATTAAGCTGCTATTTTACACGGGTGTTCTGTGAGAGCGTTTTCCGTCCCCGGTCGAGTCCACCCATTCGTGCTACAACTAATACAATTAATATAGCTGTAGCATGGCTCTACCACGTATAAAATATGTTGTTGGAATGTTGAATTCATATGTAATGTTGGAGGAATTAATTGAGATGACGAGTTGCTAGTACTAAGACTTTACTAAGACTAATCCTGAAACGAAATACAAGTGTCATGCGGCCATAATATTACACATCCCACCTACAAAATATATATTTTTATACATGATGTGTTATTCTTAAATATCATATTATACTTATAAAAATATTATAATATATTATTAATATACATATAAAAATAATATATAAAAATAAAAATCATTACCTTTAACTATCTGAGACTATTTTCAAACCATCATTTGGATTGTGTGCACGTTTGTCACCCTTATTCTACAAGAAAAGGATATTATTGCTTATTTCCTGAGCTAACACAGGTTAAAGAACAGTTAAAAATAAAAATTACTAACAGTATTATACAACAATGAAACAATAATTGTTAAAAGCCTTTGGACAAAGTCAGGATATTTATTAGATAAAAGAAATCCTGAGATCCGGGAAATTGTAAGTTAGGACACTTTTGTTACTGTTGTGGCGACTAACCCCAGTAATTCTCGATTTTGATCTTGTGTTTCATATATGTAGTATACACATGGTGATAACTTTTCCTTACTTAAACATCTTTGCATGATTACACTTAATTTTCTTGTGACTGCTTTGGCTAATATTGTTGCATAATTTTTCTGTAAAATTAAAGTTACAGCCTGTATACGTGCCACTGCTGGGCACAGGCCTCCTCTCACTTCTCAGAGGGTTTTTAGGGCTAGGAAGTGTCCGCCAAGCTGCCCCAATGCGTGTTGGCGGACTTCGCATGTCTGCGAAATATATTTTTTATTCCTAATTCATGCAGGTTTCCTCACGATGTCTTCCTTCAGCACCAAGCACGTAGTAAACCATCATTTAAAATTGATATTAACAATTTCGTTGCAGCCGGCGGAAAGCGAACCTGGTTTGGTCGCGTACTGTGAAAATTAACAGCGAGCACTGAACCCATGATCTACCTCGGCTTTCGCCTTTTCTGATTGGTGAATATTGCTAGTATTGCGATAATATTTGAGTTTTATTTCTCGTACAACTTTTGTGTGGAATAGTTTACCAACGGCCATTTTTGACACGACTTAGGAAACTTCATGAAAAGAGCTTACTCCTTTCTAAAAGACCGGCAACGCACCTACGATTCCCCTGGTGTTGCGGTTGTTCATGGGCGGTAATCAATTACAATCAGATGAGACGCATGCTCGTTTGCCCCCTCTTCTATAAAAATGCGTCTTTTCCAGTAAAGGGTCTCCATAGGCATTCCATCTTCGTTCTAAGGGGTAATAACGCATCTGAATTTTGGTTCTTAATTGAGAATAGATGTAGATTACTATGGACCATAGCATTTATTAACAATCAGTTAGACTGTGTGCCCGTCTCTTAACCTTAATAAATAAAAAAAGTTGTGAGAACTTTCATTTTCAATTTTAAAAATTAAAAATGTTGTTTGTCTTCTTTATTATCAGCCCGTCAAAGTCGCCAAATCCGTTTAAGGAAGGATTTGCCTTAATCACTCTGGGCGGGATATTTTTAATAGTAGAACTACCGATCCGCCACAACTTTGCATGGGTGATTTCTGGACCTCGACAACAGCGCCATCCACCGGATCCAAATGTAAATCTAAACCATCTAGGAACCCATTCAAACACACACTAATAACTTATTAAGTGACAATCGCATTACCAGACGTCTCGCACCTTGACGCTTCTCCCGTCGCTGGTTTGAGTATTTTACGTTTGAATTTAAATTACACAACTATGGCAAAATCCTTCCTATGAGGCAATCTATGGGAGATGCCTATGACTTTTGGATCAATGGAATAAAAGTATTGGAACATCAACTTAACAAGAAAATGTATTAAAATTCCGTGATAGTAGGAAAAAAATAATGACCTAAGTTTTAAATATTGAGGATCTTTTGAAGTAATGGACACTCGCTAACTCGTTAATTGTTCGTTGAGCCTGCTAATAGCTAATAAATTAAAAAGGATTTTCGAGTCTCTAGTAAATTTTGAATAATAATAATTGGGAATAGTTTTAATTCAAATCACAGTTTTGAAATGGTTTCCCTGTCGTTTTATGAAAAAATTATGCGAGAAATACATTTTTAAGACTTCAAAACAATTCAAAAAGGAGGTTTCAAATCGAAATTATTTTTTATGTATCTTCAGCAAAATTTTTCAAACTTGTTTACTGATTTAGCAGATTTTTACTTACTAGCGACGAGTATATGACTTTTCAAAATGACCTAAAACAAAGAATTTTGAAAGCCCAAAACGACGCTGTGCAGGCGGAAGAATTTTTCCCAACCGCTTCCCGCACGTCTCACGAGATAAATATTACATCTAGTGGTGCGCTGTCCTACACTTAGCTTATCAACCAGTAAGCAACTTTTCTCACCTAACATTAAACAAAGTATAAGGCTAGGCATGCACAGTGTAGGGCAAAGTAAGCTAATTGTAGGGCTGCGTAAGCACATTGTCCCACGTACAAGGTTCGGTACAGGGGGGAAATCGTAGCCGTGGCTTGGTGACCCGCGGTGAACAAAGCAGTTGGCTGACCCGAGATGGCCGCTCCGAGTGAGTTTGGCGAGCTCACTTCGGATGTGAGTTGGTGGGCTGCGACGAGACGAGTCACCTCACCCCCTACCGCTTCAGCCGAGGTGGAGTCACGGGGGAAGAGGAATGTTGGTATAGCGATGCGCTACTTGTCCTATACTCCGAGTTTTTGGCGGCGCCGCACCGTTGATTCGGTGGTGGTGGGGCCGCGTGAGGAAACGAGTGTGAGTATTGCGCGGTGCCGCTCTCACTGCACTCCGCAACCGAAACTTAGTTGGCAGCAGAGTCAGGACCAGATTCGCCGCTGGGGTCGAGAAAGCTAGTGCTTCAGAGTACTCGCTTTTACTGCCCCGACAGCATCATGCCTAATGGTATCGGGGGGGGGGGGGGGGGGGGGGGCTCCGTTACGCAGGTGGAGTTAGAGGCCACGGAGGAAGGCGCGCTTTGTGTTCCTGGCGCACCTTACCTGAGAAGGAGCGGCCGGCGCTGGTGAAGTCGCGGATATATGCAAAAGGGTTCCTTATGCGCTGTTAATATGCAGCGAAGGTGGAACACCATGGGTTTTTAGTCGGTACGAGTCCAAAATAACCAAGCCAAGGCTTTGGAAGCTGCTTTTAAAGAATTTTTCTTCCTCATTAATTGTCTATTTTAGCTACATGGCTGAATCATTACCGCTTCAGTTCACTGATTCGTCGGCTGCTCTTGTTTAAATGTGAATGTCTTTTGAACACTCAATAGATGAACTCTTTCGGCATGTTTGTAAGATATCCATATTATGGTCAAGTAATGAACGTTTATTTGTATGTAACTTGCAAATCGGGTGGTGAAGGCTTTTTTCATAAAATAAGGGTAACAAAGTAGCACACATTTTACCCGATGGTAAGTAGATACTGTGGCCCATAGTCAAAATGCAGATGTGTTGTCATCTCTGCGGACTATGATGGAATGCCTCTTACCTATCCCGTTAAAAGAGTCTGCGGTTATCTACACTCATTTATAGAAATATGTACATTTGAATAGTACGCCGAGTTTTTTTACAATTAACCAATTTATAGAAGGTTGATATGGCTGTTAAGTCTATGCATATATCCTCAGCATCATAATAACCCTTTACAAATCAACTGTGGAACATAGGCCTCCCTTAAGGAAAACCACAAAGCACGGTTCAGAGCAATGTGCATCCATCGACTTCCTACATATCTTACTATGTTGTCACTCCATCTAGTGGCGGGCCACCTTACACTTCGCTTACCGGTATCAGGTTGCCCCTATTGAACCTTTCTTCCCTATCGTTTGTCGGTTCTTCGAGCTATATAGCTAGCCCATTGTCTCTTTAACTTACTAATCTAACTGCAGATATCCTAATTTCTATATATATATAAAGAGTAAGATTTTATATATAATATAATGTGTGAAAACTGGTACTGAAAAGCGCTGTTCTTTGTTCTGTGTAGTGACAAAATCAATCACTGCTGACTGTTTTTTCACGTGTATTGTATTTTGTCCTTTATTAACTGATGAATTGATAATTCTTTCTAATTGGAACAACAGACAACAGACAACGGCACAAATACAAATATAAGAATTATAAAATACTGAAATAAAAAAGACTTGTGTGCAGTTCAAACGCGTTAGAAGTGAAATATTTAAATAAATTTAAATATAAAATAAAAATATTTTACGGCAAATGATTTATTTAATATAATTTCTCAACCACAAGTGCGGCATAAAGTTATAATATCGAACAAAACTTAATTGACTTTCAAGATGGTACCTAGAATAAATTCTAGGTACCATCTTGAGAGTCAATTAAGTTTAGCGTCTACGCTAGATGTCCTAAACACGAATAAGAAAGGTGCGCTTGCCTAACTACAGCATCCATTTACCGTTCAGGTAAAAGGGGATATATCTTACCAGGTAAGATGTGATGTGCCCTGCTTTTCAGAGAGTGGCCAATAATCCGTGCTGTAGTACGGAATTTTCATCTTTATAAGAGAAGCACAGTCCTTCGGAAAAATCGATAACGTGGTTTAGGCTTCCCTTGTTCATCGTTTTGTATATGTCACCCGTAATTGTGCGAAAAGGGAGAAGTGTCAATCACTGACTTGTAATAAGTAAAAAAATTATATATTTTAGCTCCCGAGTCCATCAATAATGCTTAACCATTAATAACATTGCTCTTTGACATTTAAATCACATACGTTCTGTTAGCTGCGCACATTAGTGCGTAATCAATCAGTTCGTAAGGAATAGTTATATATATATAATGTCGCGCCTTTTAATGATCTACTAAACGTATAATTAGAATAAAGTTATCTATCTATAATATCGAAATAACTGTCTCATATTGAGCTAAATGGTAGTTTGTATGTCATTGTCTTAATAATCATGTTTGGAATAACTATTTTTAAAATGTTTATCTGTGTGTCCGGGCTAATCGTTGGAATGGCTGGACCGATTGTAAAGAAACTACGCCGACAGATAGAAAGCAATGCCAAGCCAGGAGTGATCTAGCCTAGAAATATTGGAGATTTTTAAGAAATCGAAAAATTGATAAAGTAAATGGTCTTTGATAAGCACCCTTATTGAATAAAACTACTTGTACGGAATCTGTCGCATTTATTGATTTATTTTTATTAATTTCCGACCTTTCAGGTGTACTACAGCACCCATGGTCACGGAGGACTGAGGTGATTTACGTTCCGATGTCTGAGTTAACCCGGAGTACCTTCAGATTTTTTTAATTATTAATTTTGGTCCGATCTAGGTATAATGAAATTACTGTCTTGAAGTCTTGCAGTGGTGCAATCAAAACTCAAGCGGTTTAGTTTTAATTTTATTAATTACAGGATCCTAAGCAGATGGTAGTACACAGCTACCCTCTCTATTGAAATTAGGATGTTTTTTAATTTCAATAGCCTTACGTATCATCCTTGGCAGGTACCGATGTTCTTTCACGAGAATTTGTGGTTTATCAAATCTCATCTAATGTCAGGGGCCGACTAGGATATGTTCACAAATTGCAGACTACCTGGAACTTTTTTTATACCGTATTTATAAGTCATTTGACAAATATAATCAACGTTTTAGGGTTAAGGGAGAACACAGTGAAAAGAAAAATTGTTTAATGTTTCATTTCATTATCCTTCTCTGTCATTCCGCGAACTTTTTGACCTTCCATCTTATATCTCTCCATATGGAAATTGTTGGAAAAATATTTCAATAGTCAAAATATAGTATTTTAATATATGTCCACATTTATATTGCTTAGATTTGTAAGAATTTATTTGACGCGTTTAAAACATGTTTAAATTAACATTCAAATCGATACAATATCTTTTAAATCAATAAAATGTTTTTATACAATTAGTGGCCAAATGAGAAGAAGGTAGTTAGATAGTGAGGGTAGTCTTAATTGCATGCCCCCCGATTTTTTTTAAAATACTGATTTATTAATTAAATTTTAGATATTTTACTTTTGTATACTCATATTAACATTAATGCTACACCTACATCATTCTGTCTCTGCATCATCCCAAAGTAGACTGATAGAGAATGCCTCAAGCATTAAGTCCGCCTATATACCATGTGCCATTATAAAGTTTCGCTGTCGTTTATTTTTTTTTTTATAGGATAAGGGTGACAAACGACCACACAGTCCACCTGATGGTAAGTGGTTGCTGCGGCCCATTGACATCTACATCTATCCTCTGTTACAAATCAAAATGTAGATGCGTTGTCACCCGCGAGGACTAAGATGGAATGCCTCATTTCCAGTAAAAAGGGCCTCCGGCCACCTGCACTCACCAAGCGAAACGCAGAGGTAAACCTCTACTTCACGCTGGTTTTCTGTGAGGTCGTGGTACTACCCCGGTTCGAGCCGGCCCATCCGTGCGACAGCAAAAGCTGCCGCGTGGCTCTACCACTGTTTATGTCTGTACGGGTCGAATTTAGTAATTGATTATAAAATAACTTCCTGATAAGCTAGTTTTTTTAGGGTTTTTGGGCTTAGGCCAACAAACGAGTAGCTCAGCAGCTGATGACAATGTAATAATATGAACAAAAAAAAACATTACATTTTTAATACATATTTTTTTAAATTTCACAAGTTCTGTTATAAACATGTTCCCCATATTATTTTATTTCATTTGGTAGATTTTAGGAACTCAGATGAGAACTGATTTTACCCTTGTCAGCTTAGAAGCCCCAGTGTTGCCCACTGTTTTAGTTTCCTCTCATTTGAATAACATTCAGCAGCACTTTGATGTGTTTTATTTGAACGTTAATTTGCAGTTTTAATAAAACACGGAGAGAAGTTGAGCGAATGTTTTTGTTGGTACTCGTATTTGCCGTGTGCCGTGAATGAATTTGGAATTTCTAATCTGTTAATACAAATGAAAAAGCTGCAAATTTATATATTGTGTTAATTTGTCAGAATTATCACTTCAACCTCTATCCTTCATCCTAGTTTTTCTAGTTATTTGTAATCACACTGGGATTGGGAAGTATGTTTAATCGATAATTGAATCTTGAGGAATAAGTTAAAATTCCTCACAGCTTACATGGAGCTTTAGTTCGTTTACACTAGAACGCCTTAGCGAGCTTATATTTACATAATATACATAAGCAATCACGCCCATCACACAGAGGTGCTCGTCGGTTAAGTGTACTCTTTATGTCCCATCTTTTTTTTTAATAGAATTAGAGTGACAAACAAGCACACAGTCCACCTGATGGTAGGTGGTTGCTTTGTCCCATAGATCTTGTAGATCTTTCTACAACAGTTGTAACGTATTTCAATTTCCCTTCCACGCTTATGATTTTTTTTAGTTCAATTATTTAATCCGTTTTCATAGGTCTGATAATTTTATATAATTAATTACTCTTTTAATTATATAACTGCCACGTTAGTCTAATGGTCATAAATGCGACATTGATGTCTCGCCAAAATTTAATGTCAACTTATAAAATGCACTTAGATTAGTAAAAATTTCATTACAACTCCATAAAACTAGCTACATTATAACTTTGTTATGATATTGTGAACTATTAAAACGACTTATATGCATTAATACTATAGCTTTACTTTACTTAACTTTTTTCATTTGCGGGATAGGCATGGAGTACTTACTTACTACTTTCAATTAGTTTTAGTTGGTAGTTATTGTAGGCCTCATTCAAAGTATTCACACAATCATACATAGCCTCATACAATTTAATTTTATCACACTCTTAGTTTACGCAGGCGACATCAGGATAATAATTTAGGGCAGTGGTGGTTGGTTTACGTGAAGGTTCGTTATGGTCATTTATACATATTCATTTATACATATAGATAGATAGTCAACTATGATCATCTTTGTACCTTGGCATGTGAATGATTTGATGTAAATTGTATTATTTTCGAAATCGAAAATTTTTTTTAGTATATAAAAACGAGTATGTGGCTCACCTGATGGTAAGTGGCTACCGCCGCCCATGAACAATGCATTGTCGCCCACAACGGGAATTGAAAATGCATTGCCGGCCTTTTAGAAAGGAGTAACCATTTTTCTTGAAGGTCTCTAATTCGTATCGGTCCGGAAAAATCGGCGGTGGTAAATAATTCTACAGAGAAGTTGGACGAGGAAGAAAACTCCTAGTAAAACGCACAGTGGTGGACCGCCAAGCATCCAAATGGTGATGAACACGACTCTCACATAGGTATGGTCAAAACTAAAAGTTTTGCCACGTAGTTATGCATGGTGGCTGGGTATAGATGAAGAAATAGAAAAGTTATGTTGCTCGTGTTGAGTGTGTGCAGAGGCGGCGGATTTACCGCCAGCCCACGCTATCTACCCGTAGCCTTGGCTAGATCAGCCTTGGTCTCGCTTACATATAGACTTTTTCAGGCCAATTGCAGGGCACGTAAACATAGTGACATAGACACTTATATTATTGTATGTGTATTATTGTACTTTATTGTTATGTTATATTATAAGAAATAAGGACTTATGACATATTTGGAGACCCTTTTTACTGGAAATGAGGCACTCCATCTTAGTCCTCAACAACACATATGGAGTTTGATTTGTAATCGAGAATGGATGAAGATGTCTATGGTCCAAAGCAAACACTTACCATCAGGTGGACTCGTTTGTCACCCTTGTTTTATAAAAAAACCGTTCTATATCAAAACTTCGCTAACATGATTTAGGCTTCGGAAAATAGTAATTTTAATGACTATGAGATGGCGCTAGTATACGTATAGTAACGTAAAAGCACTACAGAGGATGTTACGGCCCTCAGTTGCCCCGGCAAAGGTCGACTGGGCTACGGCCCATAGTAGCCTCCTCGACGAGCAACAGAGGTTTCGGGCCCGAGTGGCCTATGGATAATTCTTAGCTAAGGGCTAACAAGCAAACACAACTTACCGAGTTCCGGAGGTAGGAGTCGACCACGAGGCAAAGTCAGGTGGTAAGTGAGGTGTATGTAAGTAGTGTGTAGATGTAACCTGACGTCACCGACGTATTCTGAGAGCGGATACACAGGCGCCGCTTTCCTCCAAATGTGCGATCCCTCCAGTGGGCGTTCACCAATTGAAACCTTCTGCTTTTATTTCACTATATTAGTTTATCAACTTTATTGTACATTTAATTATCTTCAAATTCAAACAAATCAACGTTAATCGAAATTAAAACAAGTGACACGCTGCACAACTTAAGAACGGTCGGTCAAAGTTTAATTTCCCAGGTTCACTTAGCATAAAATTATAACCACGAGCACGAACGCGATCTCTTCTCGAGTCACAAGGTTTTAGCGTTCCACAAGACAAAGCAAAATTCCCTCGCACGACACCAAAATACCACAAAAGCAACTCGTCGACGCAAAACAATGGCAATCGAAGTTAAGTTAATCACTCAAAAATATTACAACAAGAATTATATAAGACAAGCCCCGTTGTCACGCAAAACGAACGAGATTAGACAACACAAAGGAGGCGGTCTTAACGAGACCCCAAATACGAAATAATGTCTAATCGACACTACGGCCGCGCCCAACTTAAACTATTACAACAAGAATTATATAAGACCAGCCTCGTTGTCACGCAAAACGCACGAGATTAGACAACGCTATTCAGAGGTGGCTCCGAGCGCAAACTTTAGACCGGCGGCCACACCCAACTGATTATTCTAGGCTCGTCTCGACCGCCGCGCCCTCAAATGGAATGCGAGCGGGAGAAGGGGCCGGCGGTGGCATGCAGCGAGTCTAGAGTTTTGAATGCAAGTTTTAATTTTTAATATTAGGCCTAAACAGAGGACTTACAATACACCTGGCTATAAGACAACTGACTGATCTATTCCTCACAGCCGACCTATACACAAATTAATTTTAGGTTCGAGTTCCAGTTGTTACTATTTAGTTGTCTTTAATTTATTCTTATTAAATTATCTTATAGTTGCAATAAACGACATTTATTATTTCACAGCACTTCATTGTTCGATAAGCTAGTGAACCAAGAACTGGATGTAGATAATATGATACAAACCTTATTTTAATCGTAATTACTAACAATATTCTTTGGTGGGTAAGTAGTAAAATAAAATATATCAACTTCCTTATCACATACCCATCCTATCGTCTATAATAATCTAACTCGGCCATACTTACTGTAGTTCGGAGTACCTTATATTTATATTACTGCTTTAATTTGATAATAGTATATAATCGAATAATAAATTAAAGAACTGGTGCTATATAATCCTTCTTAAATTTACAGTTAATTACAGACAAAAACCCTTTATATTTGTCAAGACTTTATCAAACCAAACAAATCCATTTTGACCGTGTATGTATTTGTAGCTGAATAATATATAAATATAAATAAATGTACGTGCTATACGTAAATAAAATTACAACCAACTCTTGCTTCTTCATCTTTATTTAATTTGGCTGTCTCTGAGAGGACGAATGGATATTTCCTCCAATAATTAAATAATCATATTCAAATATTCAAATCTTAAATTCCACTAATGATTCCCCATAAGTAAACAATACCATCAGATGAGCACTGATTTATAACCGTTCCTTAGTTATTCTCGTAAACGTTTTTGCTTATCTCTCGTCAACCAAAATTACTTTTGTTTAACATGATATTAATGACTCTTTGAACAAGATTTTATAGCAAAGGCGTAAGTCGCTATAAGGAGACATGGGACACTTCTGTTACCTTGTACTATTAGGTATTCTGTGCTTCTGTGTTAAGTTCTTTACCTACATAATTGTCATTATCTATTCAATTCAATACAATTCTATTCGAATCAATTCAATTTATTTGTTATTCTTGCTGTATACATTTGGTATTAATTATATAAAATGGTTCATAACTTAAATTTAATTTTTAAAATACCCAAAAAAAAACAACTGATGACCTTGAAGCGGCTAAACCTATTTAGATAAAACATGTCTAAGAACTACTGCTAGAAAGATTGCTTTTAAATAAAAAAAACTACATTCAAATTGATTCACCCGTTTAAAAGCTACGGTGCCACAGACACACACAATGTATCTACACGGCGTTCAACTTATATCATATATATTACTATTTGGATACCATTTGGATACATAATCAAGCTCAGTTTTCGAATCTCAGGTACTTGTACTAGTATATTTGGGAAGGGAACGTTTTTGTCTACATATAAATACCTTTTAGTAACCGCTTAATTCGTTCATCTGATCCTATACTATTCCCGAGGAGTAGAGATAGGGCAAAGCAATAAATAATAAAATAGGCATATGATGCTCCATTTTCGTACAGATACACTAAAAATTATATTATGGATCATAATGGAGCTTCAAAAGTATTGACTTGGTTGTTTATACAAAACTGCCACCACAGTCTGTACGTACTAAAATATTGTTTCATAGTGTTATTCGAGATGGATGCAAACATGAGATCTAGTGCCTATGTCCGGAGTGTTTAATCTCTTAAATGTTGTCCTGAGAGCGTTGCGGCCGCCAGGGAAAAGCTGGCAAGAAGTCGGTGACGTAACATGTAACGACAACGCAAAAGGTCCCTATTGGGTTTAAAGAAGATAATCTCCGATATGAGCATACTTTTGAACAGTGGAAACCAAGCTTGTCCAAGCCAGTAAGAAAACACTAGAATACCGGTGGCTTTGTCACTAATAATTTTTCGTAAGCATCTCAGTATTAAGGCGAACGATTGAAATGCGTAGAAGAATGACGAGTTCCAGTTAACTGTAAGAGCGTCAATTGCATCAGGGTCTGGTTTCCAGGAGATATATTGAAGGAGTAATATATGATCAATTTGCATTAGTACGAGAAACGAAAACCCAGACTTTGAACAATTGTTTCGAACGCCCGTTCCGATAACTCCCACTCCGTATCTACGTTTACTTTTCGTGCTTCTTCTTCAGCTTTGCGTTTGTCGTGTGTGTTAAAGTAGGATGCAAATAAGAAGATATTTCGTTCTTCAAACCATTGCCACATAGTTTTGGTCAAATAATTTAAATATGGAAACCGTATTCCCCCCATACGATTTATGTAGCATATAGCAGTTGTGATATCCACGCGGAGTTAAATAGAGCAATTAAAGTGAGCAATTGCAAAGCTTTTTAAGTCTAGGAAAACAGCTAGCAGTTCTGGCTAATTAATGTGAATGGATAACTCATTGTCCTCCCATTCACCGTTTACTTACTCTTTTACAGTCACAAACAGCCCCCCAGCCTGTCTTGGACGCGTCAGTATATATTTCAATAGCAAATTTTTTGTCTGACCTCAATGAATTGCTGTGTCAATGAATTTGTGAACAATATGTTTTGTTTCCACCTTTGCAGGTCGGGTAACATAATAATTGAAAGTTTTATTTTTGCTTCATAATCATTGTATTTTAGTAAGGCTAAATATTTGTGACGTTCAAGAATTTTGGTGTATAACAAACCATATTTAAAGGCTTGACAGGCTGCAGTAAGTATTCCTATTAGTTGTGACAATTCCCTGATAGAGCATTTGAGGAGTAAGGCAAATTTTTTGACATACTGCATGATGACTTGTCGTTTGCCACTTGGCAAGCCTAGTGGCATATCTACTGAATTATATATAAAGCCGAGAAATCGACTTAACTGTTTTGGTTCAAGGAAACTTTTTTCGTAATTGATGACAAATCCTAAGCATTTGATACAGATAATGATAACGTTTTACTTACGATAGTGGAGCACTCTTCGTAAGTGTCGTATGTATAGCATAGGATATCATCCAGATATATTACCGACCTACATTCTCTTTGTCGTAGAAAATTGATAGTTTTTTTCGTTAACTTTGTGAAAACCCACGGGACAACGGACAGTCCATATGGCAGAGCGTTAAATTCAAAGCATTTTTTTATTAAATTGAACACGTAAGTACTCACGATGTTCTTTTGCTATTGGAACTAAAAGGTTAGCCTATTCTATATCGATATTTGGCTTGAAGCTAGATTTAGGTAAGAGTCTAGCTGCAGTCCTATGATCTTCCATTTTGAAATGGGTGGTTGAAATAAACCTATTTAGAGTCCTAAGACTTAGGATAAATTATTTTGTTCCGTTAGATTTTGGAGCTATAAATACAGTGGAAACAAAGTCGTCCATCGATCTACGACAAAGTAAAATAGCACAAAAATCCAATAAAGATTTGATAGAATTTAAAAAATGCGGGTCATAACTGGGTATAGAATTACGTGAAACTGAAACTTGTCTCACTTTGTTACAAAACAGTATGGAATACCCTTCTGAGGTCCACTTAAGTATTTGAGCATTTTTAGTAATGTTAACACACGTGGTAGGGCCATTCTGCAGCTATATTAGTAGAATAGTAATTGTAGCACGAATGGGTCGGCTCGACCGGGGAAGGACCACGCTCTCACATAATACCAGCGTAAAATAGCAGCTTAACACTGCTGTGTTTCATATGGTGAGTGTAGAGAACCGGAGACCATTAAATTAACAGTGGTAGAGCCACGCGGCAGCTTACCACTGTTAAAACACCTTCGTGTTAACACGCGATTATCCTCTTGCTATTAAAATGATCTTCGTGATGACATGGTCAACATCCATGTAAAATGCAAATACAATATTCCAAATTAAATTTGTATTAAATTTAGTATTCATAATATTTAGAGATAAAACTTTACTAACCCGAATCTTTATCAGAGTCTTCAGAAGACGAATAAATGATTCATTTGTATGTTCGCTGTTCCTGTTCTATTTTCCCAACTAGCTTTTTACCCGCGGCTTCGCTCGCGTGCACTTGAATTTAGGAACATCACTAAATGCTGTTCCGTGCCAAATTTAGAAAAATTTGATCACTTTTAGAGTCTCTCGGTGTCTATGTCTCTATGTCTGTCAGATTTTTTTCATTCTAAAATACTATTAGACGTAGATGATTAGTAACATGCTACAGAAACACGTGCATATATATTATGTCTAGAAACACCTACTATTTTTTATATAGGCCGTGTCTTCCGATTCCGATGTATCCATAAGAAAGGTAAATAGTCTTGAAATCAAAACGTATTATTATTTACATTTTACTCTTTACATTTATTCAGTGTTAAAGTTAATTTACTTTTAACAAAGTAATATAATGTTAATTTGAGACATTTTATTCATATCATTTGTCCTATTTAAACTTGATTGGCACCATAAAATAGATGGATATATTTTTTCTTTACTTCAAGTAGACTTGAAAATTTCATAAATACAGATCTATAATAAAGAATACTACGAATGGATCGAAACTAAGGTTACGGGTTTTTTACGCATCTTGGATGAAAGTTCCGAGTAAAAGAACATATCGTTGATGTGAAGCACCGAAGCTCCGGAAAGTCTCAAGTATGTCAAAATGTTTAGAATCGTCCCAACCATTATATCGGATCTGATAGTACTAGGAATAGAACACCGAATCCTACTAATGATGATTCGCGAGGCTATTGAAATTAAAATATCCTAATTTTAATAGGGAAGATTGTTGAGTTCTATCATCTGCTAAGGACCCCATAATTAATAAAGTTAAATTCAAACTACTACTGCATTTATTCTATTCTATTTTATCTATGACATCAGGTCGTCAAACCTCAGTTTTCTCGCCCCTCCCGTGACCATGGGTGCTGCAAAGTGCCCAAAACATCGGAAATTTAAAAAGTTAAAATTAAACGCGATAAAATCCTTAAAATTGGTTTTATTCCTTATTAATTTTATTAACAGTAAACGTAAGAAGCACTATACTCATAAACGGGAGTAGAAAAATTTTCGCCCTGTTATGGCGGTGAAAGAAAATCCACCACCTCATATCGTCCCGTCGGAGGCGACATAGGAAAGCAAACTGGAGATGGGATGGGCTGCATCATATTCTTGACAACAGATCAAAATAATAATAGTTGCGTTTACCATCGCCACTACCAGGCGTGGCAACTATAGCAAATATCCAGCTACTTGACAATTTATGGGGGAGGCCTATGTTCATTTCAGTGGACTTTTGATAGGCTGACGATAATGAGTTCTACTCA
Organism: Parnassius mnemosyne; assembly: GCA_963668995.1. Lineage (NCBI taxonomy): Eukaryota > Metazoa > Arthropoda > Insecta > Lepidoptera > Papilionidae > Parnassius > Parnassius mnemosyne. The sequence continues at coordinate 6,253,261 of CAVLGL010000001.1, read as the reverse complement.
TCTTTAATTTCTGAATATTAAAAAAAAAGTAACATACCCGAAAACACGAATGAAATAAAAACTACATATATATTGCCTCATGAAAGGTAAAAAAGTAGCAGTTTACATACATGTAACTTCTGGGCACAGGCAGCAGAGTTTTTGGCCAAAAAAGTGTTCGCTGTGCTGATTTCAACGCGGGATGAATGTATTGTAAATGATTCAATTATTTACATCGTATATTTAGTTTTAATTTTATCAATGACTTGCCATTTTAGTTTATTTATAAGTAAGTAGGTGGCGCTAATATTAGATGAAATAATGAAAGCCAAACCAAAACTATACCATCTAGTAATATCAGCAATAGAAGCGAACATTTATTATATCAATAAAGGATAAAGTGATCTCAATTCTCTTAAAAGGTTTGTTTCTGTAAAAAATACGCTATCAGCGCCGCTAGCGGTGAAAAACGATTTAATTATATCCTTATATGACCATATTATGAAATAGCAACGTTGTGTTTAGTTATTAATATCTTCAAACGATTTCTATTAATTGATTTGGTCAAGCTATATCATGACGCCTGCAACTTTACAAGGCGCACGCTCGGCCTCACATGGAATACTGTTCCCATCTCTGGGCTGGGGCTCCCCAGTGCCAGCTCCTTCCACTTGATCGCATCCAGCGCAGAGCGGCTCAAATCGTCGATGACCGAGTCCTTTCCGATCGGCTCGATTCATTGGCGCTGCAAAGAGATGTTGCATATCTTTGCATTTTCTTTCGCATTTTCCACGGGGAGTGCTCTGAGGAATTGTTAGGATTAATCCCAGACGCCAAATTACACGAACGCACATCGCGGCAGACCTCCCGATACCATCCACACCATCTGGATGATTGGCGGTCCCCCACAGTGCGATTTAGAAGAAGTTTTCTTCCTCGCACAACTTTCTTGTGGAAGAGTTTACCACCAGCGATTTTTTCAGACCGATACGACTTAGGGATCTTCAAGAAAAGAGCCTACTCCTTTTTAAAAAGCCGCCAACGCATCTGCAATTACCCTGGTTTCCCTGGTTGCGGTTGTTTATGGGCGGCGGTAGTCACTTACCATCAGGTGAGCCGCATGCTCGTTTATCCTATAAAAAAATGACATGAACAACAAATTGTGTTAAATAACATGAAATGACCACACCATTTCACGAACTGATAGACTACTTTATAATATATGATCAATTCTACGATCTGGCCACGACATATCGCTGCTTTGCACGAATAATCGCACAATCCAAAAACACACATTTTACAGGGTAGCTATTTGAAAATTAAACAAAATATTTACTGTCATAACTTTTCATGTTTTTAATCATTATAAGAGTAGAATATATAAATCGAAAGGACATTAATCAAGGTTTGATTATAATTTAAAAATTCAGGTTTTAAGCTGCGAATACCTTAATTAATAATTAAAAACTATGACTTATTCGACTTGTTACAAAATGAGTTTTGGTATATTATCATGAATAGGAACACAAATCAAAATAATACATATGAATAGTTCACAATTTTAGTTTTACAATGGCATAACTGGTAATATGATCTACAAGATATAAAAAAAATCTGTAATAGTAACACAATTACGATAAAGATAATATTAATGAAAAGTGTGTTCAAACACAAATCAATTTATTTGTTTTATGCTGAAGCCGTCGGAACGATTTTTTCTGTAGAGTAACACATTTCTGTTTCTGTGTACTTTTCTACAGGTTTGTTTAATCTCTAAATATGATAATTTAGAGATTAAACAAACCTGTAGAAAAGTATTTTTAGAAGAAAATGCTGTCATACAAAATATACGTAAAAAATTAATATAAACATCAAATAGTCCACATTTTATAACAATTTGCAGTATGTCTATTACTGTCATCAAGGTAGCTTTGTTATTTTTTTTATGTTTAAGCATGGTTCATAATGTTCCTAATTATTTTTAGTTTGTTGATATTTTTTATGTTTATGGTTCATAATGTTCCTAAATATTTTTAAAAAGCAAAATTTTGTTATAATGTTATTTTTCCTAATTACTTTTAAGAAGCGTAATAGATAGGTATTGTTGTTTAGATTTCTTTTATGTTTGTGATTCCTAATATTTTAATGTGATAATTTTAATATGCGTACCAGTACGCGTACCAGTACGCATATTAAAATTATCACATTAAAATATTAGGAATCACAAACATAAAAGAAATCTAAACAACAATACCTATCTATTATTCAATAAGGGAGTGGACATTATCACCCTCATTTTGGGTGTGCCCTTTTATTAAGTATTTGTGGGTTATTGAATTAATAAAATCGAGATGGTAAACTGCATATACATAAAGAGCTATTATGTACTGGTTCTTTTGCTGGCCACAGCAATTGTCGGAATAAAAGACTATATCTAATTTTGAATCTAGTTCTTCAGCTTTAAGCTTTAAATTCTGTATGTATTTAAGCAAACCAGATCCTATTTCTATAGCACCGCGTTTAGCTTCACCTTCATGCCAGACATAACATGCAGTGTCTTTAGATTTGATATCGCATATTGTGAAATTATACGTATTTAATTTTGACACGTAATAAAAGTTTGATGCATCTCCTCTAGGACAAGGCATTGCAGCCTGAAGATCATAAACTGCTACAATACAATTATCAGGAGTAAATTTTTTGTCATCTTCTTTATTTTGCCTTGACAAATCCTTCTCTTTTAAATGCCTATCAAACTTTTCTTTCAGTTCTACCTTATCGTTTTCTGTGGCATTACTGTATGATGTACAATCCTCACACTGATCTTTTTTTGGTTGGAAAAAGCTAATGTTGAATTCGTTGTTGAAGATCCTGTAATACATAAGGTAATTGGCGCTTGGTAGACTTTTTGACTGACAGTCGAGTTCGTAATCCCTATGCAAGTCTGCTACAGTTTTCCCACCATCAATATAAAGCCTTTTTGTGTCTGCACGACAGTAGTGACTTTCAATTTTTGGAATTGAGTTGATGTGTTGAATTACACTTTCTTTAATAGCCGGATCTAAATGGAAATGTTGACTGTGTTTGCCACGATTATCCAAATCTAACATGCCACATGAATTCTTCTTCTTTTGAATAACAGTTCGGATAAAGGCATCAGTTATATCTAGAGTAGCTTTAAAAAATACTTTACACACTCGAATTCTCTCATTATCAATGGTCAAATAAAAAGCATTGTTTTTCCCTCGGTTACTGTTATGCATCTTGTATGAGTATCGTGGTTGAATGACGGAAAGATGGCGTAAAATAAACTCCCGTTGCCTTTGCAGATCTCCCATGCCCCAAAAGCTTTCAAAAATTTCTTTGCGCTGTGATTCTGTAATGTTTTGTGTACATTTTTGTTTGCATTTATCAGTACACGGTGTTTTGAGAGACTTTGCAGGCACAACGATTTTTCCTTTTTTAGAATTGGATATATAGGACTTACCAGAGTTTCTTAGGATTTTTGCCTTGTTACGCAACCAGTTATTGGGTGTAGATTTTCTTTTCCGTCCTTTACTTGAGCTGATATTATCGTTACAACCAAGATGTGTAGAATTGGTATCAGCAGTAAGTTCTAAAGAAGTTGGAGGTGTAGAACGAGAAGTTGAAGCTACTGGCTCAATCGAATCATTGCGAGAAATATCATCTTCGATGCAGGTAGCTCTTGTAGGAAATATGTTATTGTCTACCCTAGACTGAACCACTGCTGTTAAACGTTCATTATTCAATTCATCATCTGATGAACTCTCGGAATCTGAGGAACTAGATCCACCGCTTGAGCTGGATGAACCAGATCCATCGCTTGAGCTGCTACTAGATTCTGTTTGCATGGGGGCTATCGGCATAGGTATAGGTGAACTTGTTTGGTTTATGGTGGTAACATCGTTACTGAAATTGTCATACTGTTTTTCATTTAAATCTACTCCACTCAACAAATTTTTAAAAACTTCTCGGCTTTTATTTTTCAAAAGAGACCTCTTTGTAGAACAGGGTGTATCGAAATCTACATAGTCAGGATCCTTCACACTATCATCTGAGCAAAAGTCTTCACTAACATTAGATAAATCTTTATTTTCAATATTATCGTTAGGCTTGGGAGATAAAATGAGCTGTTCCTTTTCAGTGAATTGTATGGAAGTTGAAGTCGTAGGTATTTCATTTTGTGTATCAGATTCACTATCTTGTTTGAGGTTCCGGATTATTCGTAGGGTACGGGGATTGCGCACTGTAAATAATAAGAACATTTCATAAAGTAACGAACCACGCCATACTATGCCATGGCATGTCATGCCAGACCAACATCACAATACAACACACCACACCACACCACTCCATACCACACCATGCCATGCCACACCACACCGTTCAGTCCTATCATACTACAACACAACACAACATAGCATCATGCCTGTAATACCCGAAGCCGGCTATATTTTTTCTGCTGTTCATCGGCATAATTTCTAACGCCGAGTTGCTAAATTAAGAATGTTCTAAATAAGAAATGACGATTACCCCGTTTGCTGCTTCAACCAGGATTCGAACCCGGGAAATCGCGGTTAAAATAAGCCACGAGGCAGCAAAAAAATACCAAAACACGTTATAATATCGTTAAAAGTAACATAACTTGCTTTCGGTTCTAAATTGTTTAGCTTTATTTCTAAGCAATAATAACCTATTTCATAAACATGTTAAAAGATTTTGTTGTTTCTATCTTGAAAAAACAAATAAAACTTAATAAGTATTATTGTCTTACTTACTTTTTCGTGAAGAATGTTGTAGCACTAAATGCAGCACTTTTTAACAAAAAAAATGATCGAAAACAGTCACAATTTTAACTTAAATAATCAACCAACTCAAAATGAATGAATATTGCAGAAAATATTACTACACTTTACAATTTAAACACACGATTATTTGGTAATGTGCTATTATTCCCGAAAGTTTTGATGTGGACACGCGAAAACAATAACAGCAACTGGCGATCGTCGACTGTTGCACAAATATGGCGTGATAAATCAACCAATCACATAACGACATTTTTACGCGCCACTACGTCAGTTTTGCCGTTATGAATGTGAGTCTTACTGACCATAAAATACGGACTATTTTGCAAGTGACTGTGTTATAAACCAGTATTTTCAAGATTTTGGTTTGTGCGGGTATTCATGCAAAGCAGCGACGCTGCTTTGCACGAATAATCGCACAATCCAAAAACACACATTTTACAGGGTAGCTATTTGAAAATTAAACAAAATATTTACTGTCATAACTTTTCATGTTTTTAATCATTATAAGAGTAGAATATATAAATCGAAAGGACATTAATCAAGGTTTGATTATAATTTAAAAATTCAGGTTTTAAGCTGCGAATACCTTAATTAATAATTAAAAACTATGACTTATTCGACTTGTTACAAAATGAGTTTTGGTATATTATCATGAATAGGAACACAAATCAAAATAATACATATGAATAGTTCACAATTTTAGTTTTACAATGGCATAACTGGTAATATGATCTACAAGATATAAAAAAAATCTGTAATAGTAACACAATTACGATAAAGATAATATTAATGAAAAGTGTGTTCAAACACAAATCAATTTATTTGTTTTATGCTGAAGCCGTCGGAACGATTTTTTCTGTAGAGTAACACATTTCTGTTTCTGTGTACTTTTCTACAGGTTTGTTTAATCTCTAAATATGATAATTTAGAGATTAAACAAACCTGTAGAAAAGTATTTTTAGAAGAAAATGCTGTCATACAAAATATACGTAAAAAATTAATATAAACATCAAATAGTCCACATTTTATAACAATTTGCAGTATGTCTATTACTGTCATCAAGGTAGCTTTGTTATTTTTTTTATGTTTAAGCATGGTTCATAATGTTCCTAATTATTTTTAGTTTGTTGATATTTTTTATGTTTATGGTTCATAATGTTCCTAAATATTTTTAAAAAGCAAAATTTTGTTATAATGTTATTTTTCCTAATTACTTTTAAGAAGCGTAATAGATAGGTATTGTTGTTTAGATTTCTTTTATGTTTGTGATTCCTAATATTTTAATGTGATAATTTTAATATGCGTACCAGTACGCGTACCAGTACGCATATTAAAATTATCACATTAAAATATTAGGAATCACAAACATAAAAGAAATCTAAACAACAATACCTATCTATTATTCAATAAGGGAGTGGACATTATCACCCTCATTTTGGGTGTGCCCTTTTATTAAGTATTTGTGGGTTATTGAATTAATAAAATCGAGATGGTAAACTGCATATACATAAAGAGCTATTATGTACTGGTTCTTTTGCTGGCCACAGCAATTGTCGGAATAAAAGACTATATCTAATTTTGAATCTAGTTCTTCAGCTTTAAGCTTTAAATTCTGTATGTATTTAAGCAAACCAGATCCTATTTCTATAGCACCGCGTTTAGCTTCACCTTCATGCCAGACATAACATGCAGTGTCTTTAGATTTGATATCGCATATTGTGAAATTATACGTATTTAATTTTGACACGTAATAAAAGTTTGATGCATCTCCTCTAGGACAAGGCATTGCAGCCTGAAGATCATAAACTGCTACAATACAATTATCAGGAGTAAATTTTTTGTCATCTTCTTTATTTTGCCTTGACAAATCCTTCTCTTTTAAATGCCTATCAAACTTTTCTTTCAGTTCTACCTTATCGTTTTCTGTGGCATTACTGTATGATGTACAATCCTCACACTGATCTTTTTTTGGTTGGAAAAAGCTAATGTTGAATTCGTTGTTGAAGATCCTGTAATACATAAGGTAATTGGCGCTTGGTAGACTTTTTGACTGACAGTCGAGTTCGTAATCCCTATGCAAGTCTGCTACAGTTTTCCCACCATCAATATAAAGCCTTTTTGTGTCTGCACGACAGTAGTGACTTTCAATTTTTGGAATTGAGTTGATGTGTTGAATTACACTTTCTTTAATAGCCGGATCTAAATGGAAATGTTGACTGTGTTTGCCACGATTATCCAAATCTAACATGCCACATGAATTCTTCTTCTTTTGAATAACAGTTCGGATAAAGGCATCAGTTATATCTAGAGTAGCTTTAAAAAATACTTTACACACTCGAATTCTCTCATTATCAATGGTCAAATAAAAAGCATTGTTTTTCCCTCGGTTACTGTTATGCATCTTGTATGAGTATCGTGGTTGAATGACGGAAAGATGGCGTAAAATAAACTCCCGTTGCCTTTGCAGATCTCCCATGCCCCAAAAGCTTTCAAAAATTTCTTTGCGCTGTGATTCTGTAATGTTTTGTGTACATTTTTGTTTGCATTTATCAGTACACGGTGTTTTGAGAGACTTTGCAGGCACAACGATTTTTCCTTTTTTAGAATTGGATATATAGGACTTACCAGAGTTTCTTAGGATTTTTGCCTTGTTACGCAACCAGTTATTGGGTGTAGATTTTCTTTTCCGTCCTTTACTTGAGCTGATATTATCGTTACAACCAAGATGTGTAGAATTGGTATCAGCAGTAAGTTCTAAAGAAGTTGGAGGTGTAGAACGAGAAGTTGAAGCTACTGGCTCAATCGAATCATTGCGAGAAATATCATCTTCGATGCAGGTAGCTCTTGTAGGAAATATGTTATTGTCTACCCCAGACTGAACCACTGCTGTTAAACGTTCATTATTCAATTCATCATCTGATGAACTCTCGGAATCTGAGGAACTAGATCCACCGCTTGAGCTGGATGAACCAGATCCATCGCTTGAGCTGCTACTAGATTCTGTTTGCATGGGGGCTATCGGCATAGGTATAGGTGAACTTGTTTGGTTTATGGTGGTAACATCGTTACTGAAATTGTCATACTGTTTTTCATTTAAATCTACTCCACTCAACAAATTTTTAAAAACTTCTCGGCTTTTATTTTTCAAAAGAGACCTCTTTGTAGAACAGGGTGTATCGAAATCTACATAGTCAGGATCCTTCACACTATCATCTGAGCAAAAGTCTTCACTAACATTAGATAAATCTTTATTTTCAATATTATCGTTAGGCTTGGGAGATAAAATGAGCTGTTCCTTTTCAGTGAATTGTATGGAAGTTGAAGTCGTAGGTATTTCATTTTGTGTATCAGATTCACTATCTTGTTTGAGGTTCCGGATTATTCGTAGGGTACGGGGATTGCGCACTGTAAATAATAAGAACATTTCATAAAGTAACGAACCACGCCATACTATGCCATGGCATGTCATGCCAGACCAACATCACAATACAACACACCACACCACACCACTCCATACCACACCATGCCATGCCACACCACACCGTTCAGTCCTATCATACTACAACACAACACAACATAGCATCATGCCTGTAATACCCGAAGCCGGCTATATTTTTTCTGCTGTTCATCGGCATAATTTCTAACGCCGAGTTGCTAAATTAAGAATGTTCTAAATAAGAAATGACGATTACCCCGTTTGCTGCTTCAACCAGGATTCGAACCCGGGAAATCGCGGTTAAAATAAGCCACGAGGCAGCAAAAAAATACCAAAACACGTTATAATATCGTTAAAAGTAACATAACTTGCTTTCGGTTCTAAATTGTTTAGCTTTATTTCTAAGCAATAATAACCTATTTCATAAACATGTTAAAAGATTTTGTTGTTTCTATCTTGAAAAAACAAATAAAACTTAATAAGTATTATTGTCTTACTTACTTTTTCGTGAAGAATGTTGTAGCACTAAATGCAGCACTTTTTAACAAAAAAAATGATCGAAAACAGTCACAATTTTAACTTAAATAATCAACCAACTCAAAATGAATGAATATTGCAGAAAATATTACTACACTTTACAATTTAAACACACGATTATTTGGTAATGTGCTATTATTCCCGAAAGTTTTGATGTGGACACGCGAAAACAATAACAGCAACTGGCGATCGTCGACTGTTGCACAAATATGGCGTGATAAATCAACCAATCACATAACGACATTTTTACGCGCCACTACGTCAGTTTTGCCGTTATGAATGTGAGTCTTACTGACCATAAAATACGGACTATTTTGCAAGTGACTGTGTTATAAACCAGTATTTTCAAGATTTTGGTTTGTGCGGGTATTCATGCAAAGCAGCGATATATAAAAGTCTCTTTAATAAAACTATAATTTGGCAATTGCAAACAAACCAGTTTTAATCACTTTACATATTTATATTAGTAACTGAAACAAATACCTTATCAATTTTCATATTTTTGATAGACGTCACTATTATCTCTAGAAATTATTACACTTATAAAATAAAATAACAAAAATTATAAAAACTAAACGTTAGAAACTTTTGATAATTTTAAAAATCTGATCATTAAATCATATAAATGTAAGTTATATTATATTATTTCATTTATTAGTAACTGAAGGCAAAATATACTATTTTTTCCATTTTATTATAGATGGCGCTGTTTTGAAAACCAAATCCGTGTAGTTTCAAATTAATTTACCAAGATTATAACTATATATTAAATTTTATTTACAAATATGGTATTTATTTGAAAGACATCCGTCGTCCGCCTTTAACTAAAATATAATAGAAAATTAATATCTAAAGGAAATAATTACTTAACCTTCCTTTTTGAAGTTCCGTAATAGGATAAAATAACCTATAAGTTGCCCCGGGTTACTCACTACCTACATACAAAATTTCATGTAAAACGGTTTAATAGTTTTTGCGTGAATCCGGAATACACAGACAGACAGACAGACAGAAAGACAGACAGACAGACAGACAAAAATTCTAAAAATCCCTAATTTGGATTCAGAACCCTTTATCTAGTCCCCTGGACTTGTTTTTTCAAGAAAATATTAGAATTACAGACACGACTTTTCTACAGATTTATTATATGTATAGATTTCGCGTCGATAACGTTTAATTTTTTCTTAATTTTTTCTTGTTGGCATAATAATCACGGAATATACATTATTTTCACTTTTAACTTCTTTGCGAGAGAGTGGGAGTTGCCAATAGAAAAATAAAAAATCGATTTAAAATAGACCGATTCTTCAAACGTGCGAATTCCTCGAGTAGGTTAAAGAATTACCTAAGTTAATTGTATCTGAAGAATGAAGCGACGAAATATAATTATTATTTAATGAATATTTTACAATTAACTTAAATAATAACGAGTTCATAGAGGGAAAGAAAAAATATTTATTCCTACTTCCTACTTAATCACTAAAACTCCTGCAACGAGTAATATATAATTAAACTTCCTTTTTGAACATGTTTATGCTTTTAATGTTGCTGATTTATTATGGAATGTTATTATATATTTTTATTGAGGTTGCATAGGGGTCGGTGTTTACGATTTGTTTTTTTGATCTAGCTGTGTTTAATTTATTTTTGGTCTCAAATTTTTAGGGCGGAAACATGGACATTATTTCTAACCAGTGAACTTATTTCAGATATATCTAAGAAATATGCCATATAATATAATAAGTTAACAAGCACGTTAGGTTGGAATATAAAATACGACATATAAATGGCCTTTTTAATTCAATGGTTCAATATAGATGTTTCCAAGAAAACAACTACATGAGCAACACACATACAATAGACATGCACATCTTGCATAGTACGTTAAGTTATGAAATGACAGCTTTACATGTATTTCATAGAATTTTTTTTATAGGATATAATTTTTAAGGAGCACACAGTCCACCTGATGGTAAGTGGTTGCTGTGGCCCATAGACATCTACATCTATCCTCGTTTGCGAATCAAAATGCAGATGCGTTGTCAGCCGTGTGGACTAAAATGGAATGCCTCTTTTCCAGTAAAAAGAGTCTCCGGTTCTCTACACTTACCATATGAAACACAGCAGCATTAAGCTGTTATTTTAAGCTAGTATTCTGTGAGCGGGTGGTCCTTCCCCGGTCGAGCCGAACCATTTGTGCTACAACGATACAATTAATATAGCTGGCGCATGGCTCTACCACGTTCAGAAGTTTATAAGACAAAAAAAATGAAAATATATTAAACGTCATTGACAATTATAATACTTTATTCATTTTCGATATCTGCCAATGACGCAAATTTGATTCCGTGGTTTCGCGGGTCTAATTCATCTCAACAATGGAAACGTGAATTTCTTATTTGTTTCGTCACAAATCCCATGACTGTTTCACAGCACTTTTTGCAATATTATGATATTTATTTATTTACATAACTTCATATATACAGTAATATATAGGCGGCATCTTGAAGTAGTTTATAGATAAGAAGAGGTATGTGTAAAAGAATTATTAAAGTAAAATAAATAGGATAAACGTATCAGAATATTTTATATATTATATTTATAAAATTAATGTATATATATCATACATATTTTTACGTTAAAATGATGAATAGTGTACATAATGATAACTTTATTTTTGACTTTAACGTAAAACTAAACTGAACTTTAATAGCCCTCCCGATTTCGAAAGGAATAACATTCCAAAAAATAACATATTGTACAAAGAAGGATAATTGAATAAAGTCAGTGAATGAAAACAGAATGGAGAACTAAAGCATAGTTGCAGCAAAGGTTTTTATATATAAAACGGACAAACGGGCACGCGCCTCACCTAGTGGTAAGTGACTGATGCCGCAGATGAACTACCGCCACACCAAGGCAATTGTAGGTGCGTTGCCGGTCTTTAGGCTAACGTAGTGAAAATATAGCATGTGTCGATTTGGAATTACAGACGATGCTAATTTTTATGATCCTCATTAAACTTTACATATTTTTTTAAATATTTGTGTCTATTATGTAAAAATTACCAATAAAATAAAATGGGTTGATATTTCTCAATAAAATAATCATTTTAAATTATCTCATTTCCTATATTTAAGTCTAATGTTAAAAATACATACACTCATAATGACTCCTTCCGTAAGCTACACCATTTTGCTTATTTCTGCTGCCAAATAGCAGTGCTTGTACTGTTGTATTTCGGTTTGAAGAGCATAGTGAGCCATGCAGCTCTGAAATATTTCAAATTAGTCCCCAAAAGGATACTTTGGTTTAACGTCGACTTGGTTCGAAGTTGTCTTCAGTTTTATTAAATAAATAATTAGGATTTGAAAAAATTTAAAAGAACTTCAAAATAATAAAGTAAGCATGTCCTCGAATTTCAACTGTTGTCGAGGTATTTCATTACAACCTTTCATACAAGATGACGGCTTGCGCGTTCCATTCCAGAGGTCAAACATTAACTCATTGAATAATTTTCTGTCCTTGTTTTGTATTTCCACATAGAAGTAATATTCTTTTTTAAATCTTTATAAATTTTGAGTGATTCAAATGTTCAAAATTTAATTGACGAAAGTGAAAACTTTGTTTCTGATCTTTTGTCTAATAAAATGTATTATTATTTCAGTTGCAAAACATCCGGTTGCCAGACTAACACCAAAAGCAAGAATATGCTAAGGAATAATAAGGCGAGCCCGAAATTGTATTTCAGGAAAATATTGTTTCTTGGCATCTTCGTCTGACAAATCTCTGAAAATCTTTGCAAACAAACCACTCTCCATAATATGAAAAAGTTGCAATTGTAATTGCCTAATCATAGGGAACCCTTTGTAAAAGTATATGGCAGATATAATACTATAATTAATAGAATCAGGCGTTAGTTTGCGGAAATCCATTATATAAAAGCTTTTACAAAAATTTACTTCGCAAATATCTGCGTTAGAAAATAAAATGATGTGTCTTACCTAGTATGAAGAAGTACCTCCCGCCCTCCCTCAATTGCGTGCACTATCCCCGTCACCACTAATCCCAGCACCGCTACTTCCAACACCACTACACTAGGCAAGACACACCACTGACGATAATACGACACGTGTTTCGCCTCTACACGAGGCATCCTCAGGTGATATAGACTCTACGGTGGCTAACCGCTAAGTGAGCGGCGAGCCAAAACAAGTGCCTTTTATACAAATCGATGATGCAACCGCTCTCCACCTAAGTAGCGAGCGACTGCGTCATGCGATAAAACATGTGACCAATCACCGCTGGACTTACGCAGCCGTTTGTAAAATTAAAAACAAACCGCCGCGCAACGCCCACATTATTAGAGAGCAGGCTTGAAGATATTTAAGAGAGGTGAGTTAGTAACATTTGTTTGTTCATTCAGCAATGCAACGGTATTATTACACAAAACACATTATTACACATTATTATAACACAACTTTCAAAGCGCAAGTTCGGCCTTTTTTACAGAAGAGGCGGCACATAAGCATGTGGCTCACCTGATGGTAAGTGACTACTGCCACTCATGAAAAACCGTAACACTAGGGGGATTGCAGATGCGTTGCCGGCCTTTTAAAAAGGAGTTAGATCTTTTCTTGAAGGTCCCTAAGTCGTATCGGTCCGGAAAAATCGCTGATGGTAATCGATTCTACAAGGAAGTTGTGCGAGGAAGAAAACATATTTTAAATTGCACAGTGGTGGACCGCCAATCATCCAGATGGTGTAGATGGTATCGGGAGTTCTGCCGCAATGTGCGTTCGTGAAATTTGGCGGCTGGGATTAATCCCAACAATTCCTCAGAGCATTCCCCGTGGTAAACGCGAAAGAAAATTCAAAGGGATGCAAAATCTCTTCGCAGCACCAATGAATCGAGCCAATCGGAAGGGACTCGGTCGTCGACGATTCGAGCCGCTCTGCGCTGGATGCGGTCAAATGGAAGGAGTTGGCACTGGGGAGTCCCAGTCCAGAGATGGGAACAGTAATCCATGTGAGGCCTATCCTGCGCCTTGTAAAGTTGCAAGCGTTGTCATTCATCATCATTCATCATTACAGCCCTTCACAAGTCCACTGCTGAACATAGGCCTCCCCCAAAGAATGCCACAAAACACGGTCCTGAGCCACCTGCATCCATCGACTTCCTGCATGTCTTACCAGGTCGTCACTCCATCTCGTGGGGGGACGCCCTACACTTCGCCTACCGGTACGAGGCTGCCACTCGAGAACCTTTCTTCCCCATCGGTTGTCGGTTCTTCGAGCTATATGGCCGGCCCACTGCCACTTCAGCTTACTAATCCGTTGGGCTATGTCGGTCACTCTGGTTCTACTGCGGATATCCTCATTCCTAAGTTTATCACGCAGAGAAACTCCGAGCATAGCCCTCTCCATAGCTCGCTGAGCGACCTTGAGCTTCCTCATACGGCCAGCAATGAAAGACCACGTCTCAAGCGTTGTGCCAGCATGAAATACTGCCCCGCTCTACTGAGCACGCCAAGCCAATTTGGCTTTGATTTTTAGAGGTCAATTTGGCCTTCTCTTCCAAGTGACTACGAAACTGCACGTCACTTGATATGTCGACGCCGAGGGTTCCAATACTGGCTGAGGCAACAAGGGGAGTGACTTGAAACTGAGGAGATATGACAAAGGGGTTCTTTTTAGCGGTGAACGCCCAAACTTGTGTCTTCTGAGGATTAAACTGGACTAGATTTAGTCGCCCCCAATCCGAGACTTTGTTCAGCAAAGACTCAACTTCAGACACAAGTTTGTTCCGGTACTCGGCAACGTTTTCCCGAGAAATATTGGCGCGGCCGGTGTATAGAGCATCACCAGTGCTGTCATCCGCATAGCAATGAATGTTACAATTTGCAACATATTATTGATATGCAAAAGAAACAGGATTCGTGATAGCACGCAGCCTTGTGGACTCTACTGCCTCCGCCCATTTATGAGTCAGGTAGATCAGAAGATCACCATCTGATTGACCCCGACGAAAACCGTATTGGTGGTCACTAATCAGCTGGTGATCCTTAAGGTACCGCATAAGCTGGCAGTTTATAATGGATTCCATTTTTTTTGAGAACAAGGAGGTGATGACGATAGGCCTGTAGTTGGACAGGTCTGAGCTGTCGCCTTTTTTCGGGATCGGGTGGACAAAAGCTGTCTTCCATGACTTCGGGACTACGTCTAGGGAGTAGGAGTACCTGAAAAGACGCGTTATTACCGGTGCCAACTCCGGAGCACACGTCCTCAGCACAATTGGGGCGATTCCGTCAGGCCCACTCGACTTGTGGATGTCCAGGGAGAGGAGTGGTTTGTAAACCGAGCGCTGTGAGAACCACACATCCCGCATGGAGCACTCGCACTACGTGATGGTCGGCGATGTGTTCCCCCTGTCATCAAAAGTCAAGTTGGAAGCAAACAGGGAGTCTAAAAGGTCAGCTTTCTCTTTTGCGGCGTGGGCCGGTGAGTCGTCCTACCTGTGCAAAGATGGTAGTGAGGGCTTACAGAAATTCCCTTGGGCAGCCTTGGCGAGAGACCAGAATGCACAGGTTCCCGAAAAAGGGCGAACTAATTTCTTGCCATTTCTGCCTGTGTGCTTTGACTTTGCCTTGGCAATAACTCTTCTGAAGAACCTGGAGGTGAAGTTATACTTCTTTTAAAGCATGTTTGTGTTTACAACCCAAATCGCTGAAGGCGCAGCTCAGGGTTGATAACACTCCTGCTTACTGCGTAATGCAGTCTTACAGGAGCGACCAAACCAAGGCTGAGATCTTCCTTCGTTGGGTACCACATTTGATGAAATAAATAGTTCTGTTCCCTGTAGCACCACATCAGTGACAGAGTCAGCAACAGCGCTAGGATCATCCGGCGAGAAGCAAATCCACCCCCATGTGTAGGATGCAAAGAAAGACCGCATTCCGTTCCAATCCGTTGACCTGTAATGCTAAACACGGCGGAAACCTGCAGAACGCAACTACAAGGGGAGCGTGAGTGGCACCACACTCCGGATCAGACAATGGTCCGAAGAGCCAAGAGAGGCATCGACGCAAATCTGATATCCGTCCGGATGAGAGGTCAGCAGAAGGTCCAACAGGGAAGGTGTATGATCCTCAACATCTGGAATCCGCGTAGGCGATGTAACCAGTTGTGTCAGACCATATGTCTTGTATGCCATGTATGCCAAGGCAAAGTCATAAACAGATCTCCCCGCATGATCGGTTCAATGTGATCGGAGCCCTTCGGCGTGGTGGGCGTTAAAATCACCTAGGCTCACGATCTCTGTGGATGGGACCTGTTGTAGCAAGGAATCTGTAGCCATTTGGACGTGGTCGATGAGTTGGTCTGTTACGGCATTACCGCTATGGGACCTATAGAGGCACTCGTAGACGCGCGGATGATCGTCGCTGTCTACGCGTAGTCAACGGATGGACAGGTCCGAACCTTCAAGACTGTCGCCTTTTAGGAATTCTACTCTCCTTAGAGATCTGCCTGTGTGCTTAACACCCTCTTGCCCATTTCTGCTGCCAAATAGCATTATAATTACAGGCGATGACGCATTCTATCTTAGTGCTCAGAGATGGCAATCAATCTGTTACCTTATCTGTGTGCAGTTCACTGCAGGTGTATATGGACTGTGGTAGCCTCTTATCATCAAGTGAACTGTAAGTTCATTTATTATTAATAGTTTAATATATATTATTAAATTTATAATAGAAAAAAAAAAACATTCGTGAGTTTCGTGTAACACTCGGTTGGAACAAAGTTCCTTTCGTAGTAGATATATTATAATTGATAAACGTATTATATTACTGATTGACAATTACAAATAAATAAATTATGTAGTGGTGTCTATTAAAATGAAGCGTCAATTAAAATAATATTTATTTCATGGAAAGATTAGGAAGAGTGCGGGGGAGATGAATATTATCCCATCTCGCTCGCATTATAGAAAAGGGGGTCCTGACGGAAAAATCTTTCACTTTTTCTCGCCTAGCCCCCATCCGTCAAATTCTTAATGTACGATAAACAACATCATGTTTGGCTCTATTATATCCAAGATAAGAACTATTTATATAACCACATGAACGCAATAAAATGTTTGAGTTTGAGTTTGAAACAAAGTTTACCGCCTATATACGTCCCACTGCTGGGTACAGGCCTCCTCTCATTTCTGAGAAGTTTTTAGGGCAAGCAAATATCCGCCACGTTGTTCCAATTCGTGTTTTTCAAACATGCAGATTTCCTCACGAGGTTTTTTTCACAGCCGGGCACATGGTAAACCAGCACTTCCAAATTGCAATTAAAAATTTCATTGCTACCGGCGGCGATCAAACCCTGGTTACTACTGTACTGTGAAATAAATAGCGAGCGCTTAACGCCTAAGTTAGACGGCGCTCGGAAAAAAGTTTAGTTACGATTATTTCTGGAAGGATTATGGGTAGTTAGTTAGTCTTCCATTAAGTGGATTTTAAAATTTTACAATTATTCATTAATATTTCTTTAAATTATTTTGCAGGTTTTCTCATGATGTCGGTGATATTTCGTTGCTGTATCCAATGGAATCCTTTGCTTGACATTGGTTGTCAAAGACAAATTTTAAGCCACCGGCCAAATAAATGAATTACTGGCGTCTATTAAAATGAAGCGTCATTTAAAATAAAATAATATTTCTTTCATAGCAAGATGGATTAGTCCATCGCGCTTGCTCACAGCCGTCAAAGCCGTCTACACTACGTCAGAAGTTGTCGTGATGGAAAAATCTTACACTTTTTCTCTCCTAGCCCCCATCCGCCAAATTCGTACCGTCCGATAAGGAACTTAGTTCCAAAAATCAATTTCGTTTTTTTTAAAGGATAAGGATAACAATTAGCAAGGTTTACCTGATAGTAAGTGTATGTTGTGGCTGAAAGACCTACATCTAACCACGATTTAGAAACAAGATGCAGATGTTGATTATGCCCAAATTTTGCCATGTTGAACGGCCTCCAATTGCGTTCGAACTGTCGCGTCACCCGATAGTATGTAGCTGAAAAAACGCCGCCAGGTGGGGTGGCGGTGTGCGGCTTGTGTGGCTCTACGCGTGGGCGAAGGGAGTTTAGTTGCCCGATAGCCGTACGGAACCCGCGTAGCTCGTTTATCGTGGCCGAAGTTCACGCGACCGTTGTAGGGTCCAGATAGTTAGATTAAGTGCGTGTTACTTCGTTACGTGGATATGTGAATTTTGCAATATTTAACTTGTTCGGGGATGCGGAATTGTGCACGCGCGCATCGAGTAGATATACGGTCTAGGATTCGAACCGCGCATTCCTTGTTCGAGAGCTTCTCCCGGTTGATTGTCCAAAAAATCATTATAATTGTGCCGTCGCGTTAAGTGCCTTTTTTGTGTGTTGGTTGGCTTGTTAGTTTACGTGTGAACGAGGCGTATTTTGAATTCTTTTCGAGACGTAGTGTTTTGGTATCGAATGAAGGAACTTAGTTGTGTTTAACGTTGAACCGTATGACTCATTAAGAGATCGCTTTAATTCCCTATTTATAATTTTGTGATAGGTGAATCCGGGACCTAGAATGTCGAATTTTGAACTACTGTACTTACTGTGTCGAGTATCACGTGTTCGATTCTACGATGAATGTGGAATTAGGCGAATTAAAGTTAGTTAAATGTACAATGAAGCTAATAGACTGAAATAGTGACAAGGAAGAAAGAAATGGTCCAGCGGTGGAGCCTGCTGGGGCGATGCAGCATTGTGGGGCATCCTGGAACTCGGCCGCTGCTGGTCGCCTAAGGTGTTCAAGGTCTCAGAAATTTACACATCACTGAACACTACTTTCCATTCACCTTACACCCACTCACAGCCTGACCGAGCCTTGGTGCGAAGTTAGCTTATGATACTGGTACGTAATATGTGTTTCTAGCATTCTCCCCTATAGTTTATTATGATAGGACATTTCCATGTGGCCAATCGGGCCCGACCTGCGTCTGCCCGTCGAGGAAGCTGCTATGGGCCCCAGCCAAGACGACATTTGCATGGGCAACTGTAGGCCGTAACAGATGTGTTGTCAACTCTAAGGGCTAATTTGGATTGCGTCGATATCAGTAAAAAGGGTTTCCGGTTCTTGACAATCATCACAAAACGTAGCTGTTAATCTGCTATTCAGTGAGAGCGTGGTCTTTCTTCGGTCGAGACCATGATAACCATATTATTTGCGTGTGGCAACCATAATGTAGCTGATGCGTGGCTCTACCACGTTTAGCTAATAATTTTAAGGCACTAACACGAGGTCCTTAAAATAATAATATTACATTTAAGATAGATTAAATTATTACTATTACAATTTCCATAGGCATTTATTAAAAATCATTGCTATGAAATATCTGAATTTAATTCCAAAATGAGCACTGAACACAACATTCAGTTGTTTTGTTCCGGTCGTATTTGTTACGAAACCGTCTCGTAGGAAATCAAAGCACCAGACAATTCCATATCTCTGCCTGTCTGTCTCTGACAGCTTCTTTCTATGTCGGTTTGCGTGACAGGCTCTACTAGAGAGGAATTCAATGAAAAACAATAATTGTACGAGGTTTTCAATTATATGAATTCCTTTTGTGTGTACGCTTACGCGATATCTTCGTTACTTGTGAACCGATTTTTATGATTCTATTTTTAGTTAATTAGTTATAATTTTGAAGTGGTCCCATATAACTTTGGTGAAAAAATAGTAGGATTATGTTTAAATCTTAGTACTCGTATTAAAACGACATTCTAGTTTTATCCTTGAGTTTTTTTAGTCCGCTAAGTATAGTGAATAATTAAACCATTAATAAAAAGTAAAAGCGGACGTCAAAGAAGTAAAAAAGATTAAATAATTTTCCACATACTAATGGCCTCCAGACCGAATTTCGACCACTGGCTTCGAGACAAGCCATCTACGCAGAACAGGATTATAGTGCAGGAGTGTGGGCGCCGGCACAGTTGTACTCTCTGTCATCTCATTCTTATTTTCCGATGGGAAGGCAATTCGACGCTACTGTAAAGACATCAGGGGCAGGACCAACGGCTTTACGTCCTTTCTGAGGCACGGGGTTAAAGCACATCTCTCTTCTTGAAAAAAATCTTATCTATTTATTTCAATAAAAGGGAAATAAATATAAATAAAAATGTTTTTTTATTTTGTATAAAATTGTTAGGTTTTTTCGATAGTGGTTTCAATTTTAGCATAAAACTATAATTTATGGCGAACTGTGTCCACGACTTATCGGCGACGCTGGAGAGAATAGGGCTGGTTCTTTTCTCGCTCAATAGCTATATATTTATATATAGCCATATAGCGAAAAAACGCAGCAAGCGTTCTTGGTTCTTATTTTTTTATTCGTAATCGAGGATGGTTGTGAAGACTATGGGCCACAATATCCACTTATTATAAGTTGGACTACGTGCTTGTTTGTCACCGTTATTGAATAAAAAATATACCTCAGTAAGAACAACTGTATGATAATTTAAGTTTTTGTTTTGTGAATGAAAATAGTTTTTTTTGGCGTAAATACTATACAATATTAAAATAAAATATTTTTGGCGTAAACTAATATTAACTATTCGGCGTATCGTATATTATTGTCAACGCATTGTTGTCATTTTTAAGGAAAGTGCATTCATACCTCTGCTATAGAAATCCTAGGGACGAAACTCGATAGTATCTTTAATAGCATTTCCCCGCTTTGTTTGAATTAAAATTTTTCACCGTTATCAGAATTTCGATGAAATAAAAATCAATAGAAGAAGAGTTACTTTTAAAATTTATTAATAACTTATAGAACTATTGGCATTTACATATTTAATTTAAAAGTTTATTATATATATTATGGTTGTAGCACGAATGGGTCGACTCGACCGGGGCCCAGGACCCAGGACCATGCTCTCACAGAATACCACTGTAAAACAGCAGCTCTATGATACTGTGTGTCGTATGGTTTCTAAAAGGGGAGCCCCCTTTAATTTTTAATTAAATTTTATTTTTATTAACTTAGATTTAGTAACTCCATAGCTCTGGTAATGTTTTGGTAGTACTGTAAAGATGCTTGTTTGTGGTGCAGCAGGGTTTGAATTTTGAACATTAATAGGCCTACAAATGGTTTTGCCGGATCTGGATGTTTATTTACGTAAAATATGTGTAGGTAATGTGTTGGCCGTGTAGTGGCGGTTAAGAATATCCACTACCCCATAACTTTCCGTGAGTGTCGTAAAAGGCGACAGTGGGAAACAGTCAGGAGATGTGCAGCAGCACCTTCCTGATAACAGCAATATCACAATAAAAAAAAACTGCGGTTGACAACCCGCTCGCCAAGCGAATCCAAATTAATAAAGTTACTATGAGACGGCCCCCAGTACACGGCGGCCCAGCTATTCCTGGCTACGGTGGCGACCATGGTAACGGTGGGCAGGGGGGGCTAAAAATCTCCGGTGGAGGTTCGGTTGCCACCTACGACGACTCGACCTGGCAACTTATAACGCACGCACCCTGAGGACTGACGATAAGATGGATGGAGCTGGAAGAAGAGATAGACAAGTTGCGCTGGAATATTATAGGACTATCCGAAGTCCGAAGAGAGGGAGAGTACACGGTAATCCTATTGAAAAACAAAAAAAACTTGTTCTATTACCGGGAAGGCGACCATCTGTCCCAAGGAGGTGTCGGATTTATCGTCGACAAGTCTCTCGTTAACAACGTTGTAAAGATTGGGAGTGTGTCGACGAGGGTCGCGTACCTTATAGTCAGAATCACCAAACGGTAAACGCTGAAGGTCATACAGGTTTACGCACCGATCTCGGCATACCCCGATGAGGAGTTAGAGGAAATGTATGAGGATATCTCTAGAGCCATGTGTAATGTAAGGTAGTAGGTTAAGACTGATTATATAGGTGGCGGGTAGATTAAGATATCACAGCGAATTCATTGTGGAATAAACTGTTATGGATTGCGTTACGTACTTTGTGTTCTCTCCGGCTTTTATATACATTATATAAAACGGCGTCATCGAGACCGTCGACTGCTCCGACTGCGCTTCGCCGCTGGTACCGGTAAACAAAGCTGACGGTTCGTTGAGATTTTTTGCTGACTATAAGGCGACGATAAACTCTATTTTGTTAGTTGATCGATATCCCTTACCTAGAGTTGAGGATTTAATTGTTAGGTTGAGTGGGTTGAAATATTTTTCAAAAATTGTTCTGTGTCAAGCCTATAATCAGATAGAGCTAGACGATACTAAAAGTTAACCGTAGTTAATACCCACCGCGGCTTAGTTCAGTATATTAGGTTAGTGTACGGGCTAGCATC
This sequence comes from Parnassius mnemosyne, assembly GCA_963668995.1. Taxonomy (NCBI): domain Eukaryota; kingdom Metazoa; phylum Arthropoda; class Insecta; order Lepidoptera; family Papilionidae; genus Parnassius; species Parnassius mnemosyne. The sequence continues at coordinate 6,231,112 of CAVLGL010000001.1, read as the reverse complement.
GAGTGCTGGAATATTTCAACGTATTATGTATAATTTGTTAAAGGACACCCCACGGTTAGGGAACTTTTCAGTCGTTGGGGACTACCCAAACAAATCGTGACGGACAACGTTCCCCCGTTCTCAAGTATAGAATTCAATAACTATATTAAATAAGCAATGACGGTATCGATCATATTTTCACGTCTCCGTATCACCCTGCTTCGAACAGTTTAGCTGAGAACGCGGTAAAAACCTTGAAGCGGGTTATAAAGAAAGCGGTGCAGGAAAAACAAAACGTTGACAGGGTAATACAAACTTTTTTGCTATATTATAGGAATATGGAGCATTCAACCACCGGCGAGAGTACCGCTATATTATTGTTAGGTAGGCGACTGCGCACTAAGTTAGATATTTTAAAATCAGACAGGGAAGTAGTGTAGTTGTACCACTTCTAGACCACCTGAGTCAGACGTGGTTCAACGACGTTCGTCGACACCCGATCCTAAAAAAAAAAAAAAAGGTTTTGGCATGCTCTGATCACGAATCCGCGGTCCATTTTTGTGTAGAATGCACGGTTCCAGAGATGTGTAGATCAATTAGCTAATATCTAATTGATATCCGGTAAGGGCCTCCACCGTCATTAGCGTCCCATTGTTCCTATTTCTATTGTTCTATTGTTCATTAATCACCTTCATTGCAGCGTGTGCGTCGACTATATCAGTGCTATTGTGTTATAGTTCTTTGTTTATACAACGCTAATCTGAATCATCAATAAAACACATTACATAATTTTGTTACAATTTTTATTTATAAAATACAAAATCTTATTAATTATTATCTATAAAATAGGAGCGAAACATCTCATCCACTAAAATATCGTTGTACAATGTGTTCCTTGTAAATATACTCGTAAAACTATGTATTGAACATCCTTGAAACTTATATAGCAAATACATTAAGTAATATTCGCCACAAACTGAAGTCCACTCATTCTGAATCCTATCAACATTCCAGTTCCATCTTTTACAATTCCTTTTTAAAAACTCTAGATGATATCGAACAGGTGATCGTCCATATGAATCAAAATATTGACCGACGTCATTCGTATCGATATATAAAGCTACCCAATGTGACCCTGGTTTATCATCTGTATCCAAATTACATATTATATACGTTGGTACGTGGGTATACATAGGCAGTCTATTAGCTGCATAAACATTATTTTCTAGACTGGGGTGAATCTTTTTCAGATGTTGTTGTACATCTAGTGTATCCATGATATTACTGCTATTAGTAGATTATTACAGTACCTAGCTACTCAATGAATAACATAGGAATGGTCAATTATAGTGATTTCTACATATTAAATTGCATTTTTGTGTTATACAAATCGTACTTGAGTCATTGATCACCAAACAAAACACAATACGAAGAAATGTTGAGATAGGCAACGGAAATGTGAGATAAACTGATATGTTTCTAAATATTAAATTGCATTTTTGTGTTATACAAATCGTACTTGAGTCATTGATCACCAAACAAAACACAATACGAAGAAATGTTGAGGTAGGCAACGGAAATGTGAGATAAACTGGTTGACGCATAAAGTAATTATCAACTCATTACGGAAATATTTAGATTAGAATTTTTACGTACTGGTGGTATATAAGACCAACAAACGCAGTCATCGAGTTAGTGTACGGTCGTTTGGCTACAGTGGATCTATCAATAGTACATTTTGTGTTACTTCAATACACCAAAGGCTATGGATGTAAGTGTTTATTCTATTGACTAAATTACTTTTTTTCTGTTATTTTCATGTGTGTGTATTATTTTATTTAAATATTGTGTATGTATATGATTAAGCCGTGGTAACTCAGATGGTTAGCGCTAGCTGTAAATTTCACAGTACGCGACCCGGGTTCGATCCCCGCCAGCACCAATTAAATTGTTAATAGCAATTTTAAGTGCTTATTACCACGTGCTTGGTGGTGAAGGAAAACATCGTGAGGAAACCTGCATGTCTGAGAAAATTTCGAAGGCATGTGAAGTTCGCCAACACACATTGAGGGAGCGCGGCGGACATTTCCTTGCTCTAAAACCCTCTCAGAAATGAGAGGAGGCCTATGTTCAGCAGTGGACTTTAATAGGCTGTAACTTTAACTTTTTTAACTTTTATGATTAAGTGTTAACAAATTGATATTAACATGATAACTGTGTTGTTGCAGAAATCATTGAGCTTCGATGAAGATACCTATAAACAGTATTACTACTCGCCACTCTCCCCTCAAGAAGAGAGTGATAACCTCGTCATTAATAATAACACATGCGATGGTGGAAAAAGAAAATCGCAATCGATTGATCATTTTTTTGAAGCTGAATCAAAAATAAAAAAGAGGAAGGGAAAACTTCAGTGAAGTGTGCACCAGTGCTTTTTTCTCCACAATCATGGAAGAGAATACGGAACTATTCAATAGCGAATTAAATCAGGAGTTGTCTAAAGTTTGTGAAGAAATGGAGAGGGGTCAACTGTTCGATTCGTCATACGATGATGAGTTGTATCATCACTGTGCGATGGTTGAAACACAGTTTAAGTATGTAAAATAAACATTCATTTCAATCATAATTTACATATTGTCTTATACAGTTTTTAATAAATTTAAACATTTTAGCAGTCAACCACTACAACTTGGAAGAGGAACGAAGCGAACGTGCAGCAGAGAATCCAAGATCATCAAAAAACCAACAACGGAAGCAGAAGCGCATACCTCTGCAGGGAACAGTATCAGTAACGATGATCAAGTGGAATGTCCAACGTGCCATATATTTATCAAGAAACGGTATTTAGCTAATCATTTTAAAAGTAATGTTCATAAAAATAATCTTTTAAATTCACATAATTCTTTATCAAACGTTAGTGTTATTGAATCTGCTTTTGGAAATAGGATTTTAACTTATAAAATCAAGAGTAGAGTAGATCGTTCGACATGGGTAAATTTTGAAACTCCTGAACTATTTTTAAATTCTATTAAAGATGATATTTTATTTTTATTACAAGAGTGTATTCATCAACACATAATTTTTAAGGTAAACTTCATATTGCATGCTGATTTTGTTCAACAAACTAAAGATATTCATGATACGTTCGATTTTCAAACGCTTAACTATATTATTTGTTAAGGAGATGACTTAAATATTTTTCTTTCATCTTTAAATGATACAATTACTACTAAAATTAGTGCTTTCGAAAAAAAAGATAGTGGATGGAGTCTAAAAAACATAAAATCTATAGACATGAATGTTAATAAATTTAACCCCCTACGCGGTACTTCATACATAGATCTTCCTCGTGACATAAAATTAAAAAAGGCTGTTATAAATGTAAAAAACAAGGATTATTTTTGTTTTAAATGGGCGTTACTCTCGGCGTTATATCCTGTAAACAAACACACCGATCGGGTATCATCGTACGTTAAACATGCAAATAAACTTAAATTTGATGGTATTTCCTTTCCGGTTAAAATTTCTGACATAGCAAAAGTAGAGAAATTAAATGATATTAGTATTAATGTTTTTGGGTTAGAATATAATAAAGAAAAACGATGTAATTCTATAGTAGGTCCATTATTTTTAACAAAGTGTCGTAAAGATAGACATATCAATTTATTATTTTTTTCCAAGGATACAAAAAATCATTATTGCTATATAAAAAATTTATCGCGGTTAGTTAGTAAACAAATTTCAAAAGACGGTCACATCATGTACATTTGTGAAGCATGTCTACTTCGTTTTCCATCTCAGGAAAGGTTAAATAACCATGAACAATACGATTGTGCCCACATTTGTACAGTATGACCAAACAGTGAAACTTTAAAAAAAAAGAATTGGTTTGGTCAGCCTATTTCAAATGATAAAATTAAATTTGATAGTAATGAAAAAAAGTTAAAGATACCATTCGTAGTTTATGCTGATTTTGAAGCATTTTTAAAACCAATAGAATCATGTTCTAACGATCCTTCCAAACCTTTCACTCATAATATTCAGAAACATGAAGTACATAGTTTTGGATATTATATAAAATGTTCATATGATGATAAATTATCAAAATATGTAACATATTCCGGACCCAACTGTGCACAAGTGTTTATGGAAAGTTTATCTAACAATCTAAAAGAAATAAATAGACTTCAAAAATATCCACCACTTCCGCTAACAAATGAAGACAAAAATTAAATTTCAAATGCAACCATTTGTCATATTTGTGAAACTGAGTTGGCAAAACATTTTTATGATTTTGATTGGTACACTGGTAGTTTTATAGGTGTTGCTCATGAATCATGTTGTTCGAAGATCAGAACACCTAGTTATATACCAATATTTTTACACAACCTTAGTCACTATAGTTCACGCGTTAAACTTTTGTGATGGTGAAGTCGAAGTTATCCCTCAAAATAAAGAAAAATATATATCCTTTTCCAAAAAATTAAAAGTGAATAACCACGAAATTATATTGAGATTCTTAGATTCATTTAAGTTTTTATCGTGTAAATTAGAAGAATTGGCCAAAAATCTCAGTAATGATCAATTTCAAGAATTACGTAGAAATTACCCTAATGATGAAGATTTCTTTCGTTTAAAACGGAAAGGTGTTTATCCATATGAACTTATGACTAATTATGATAGTTTAAGTCTAACATCGCTCCCTGAACAAAAATGTTTTTATAGTTCACTCACAGATTCACATATTTCAAATGATGATTACAATCATGCTAAAGATGTTTGGGAACATTTTGGGTGTTGTAATATGCTAGATTATTCAAACCTATATTTAAAAACAGACGATTTACTTTTATCCGATGTATTTGAAAACTTTAGAAAGTTATGTATTAATACATATGATTTAGACCCTGTCCATTATTACACAGCACCCGGTTTAAGTTGGGATGCAATGTTAAAATATACAAAAATAGAATTAGAACTTTTAACAGATTATGAGAAAATTGCATTTATTAGATCAGGTATCAGAGGTGGTGTATCTCAATGTAGTAATCGTTATGCTAGAGCTAATAACAAATACATGGAGGATTATGATACAGGGAAACCAAATTCATATATCACATATTTTGATGCCAACAATTTATATGGTTGGGCTATGTCTCAATATCTTCCTACTGGTGGATTCGAATGGGTAAATCCAAATACAGAATTTAATGTGTCTAAGACATCAGACTTCGGTTTTATTTTAGAAGTTGATTTGGAATATCCAGATGAACTTCATGATTTACATTCGGACTTTCCTTTATGTCCAGAAAACATTTGTGTAGGCAATATTAATGAGAATAAACTAGTCCCAAATTTAAATAATAAAGATAAATATGTAATTCATTACAGAAATTTAAAGCAGTGCATAGAAATGGGGGTTAAATTAACTAAAATTCATAGAGTTTTAAAATTTAAACAGTCTCCCTGGTTGAAGATGTACATAGATCTAAACACAAAATTAAGAACTTTAGCAAAATCAGATTTCGAAAAAGATTTTTATAAATTAATGAATAATTCAGTCTTCGGTAAGACTATGGAGAATATTGAAAAAAGGGTTAACATAAAATTAATTACGCACTGGGAGAACCAGGGTAAAGCTTTAGGTGCTCAAGATCTAATCGCTAAACCACAATTTCATAGCCTTTCAATATTTTCGGAAAACCTAGTTGCGGTTCAGTTGCGAAAAACGAAGTTAATATATAACAAACCAATTTATTTAGGGTTTTGCATTTTAGATATTTCAAAAACATTAATGTATGATTTTCATTATAACTATATGATTAAAAAGTTTAGTAAAATCAAATTATTGTATACAGATACGGATAGTTTAATATATCATATATTTACAAATGATTTTTACACTGATATAAAACCTGACCTTTCATCATACTTTGATACCTCAGATTATGATACAAATAATATTTTTGAATATCCAAAATTAAATAAAAAGAAATTAGGTTTTTTTAAAGATGAAAATAATGGTAAAATCATGAAAGAATTTGTGGGTTTACGATCCAAAATGTACGCTTTTAACTTAGAGAATAAGACTATAGCCAAGGCAAAAGGGGTAAATAAATGTATCACTAAAAAGATGACAATGAATAGTTATAAGTCTTCTCTATTTAATAAAAAAGTGCAATATTATAGCATGCTTAGATTTAAATCAATTAAACACACAATTTTCACACAAAAATTAAATAAGATAGGTTTATCATATAATGACACAAAGAGACATATTTTAGATAATAATATTGAAACATTAGCTTGGGGTCATTATAAACTGCGTTAAGTGTTGATAGTTTTTACTTTTATGTCTGCGTTTAAGAAAAATTTATATTGATTGTAAAATTATGATAATACTATAATATGACGTAGTTTATTACATATTTAAACATTGTTTTATTGTAAATAATTTAAGTTAATTGTTGTTTCTATTTATTTGAGGTTGAGTTAATTGTAAAATTATGATGTACTAATTGTTGTTTCTATTTATTTGAGGTTGAGTTAATTGTAAAATTATGATGTACTAATTGTGTTAGAAATAGTATACAGATAATTCTGTTTTATATAATTTTTGGAATATATATTAATTGTTTACACCAACACTTTCATTTTTTATTTCACCCCTTTGAACTTTAGACGTGTGTTATGTTTCACTTTATCCATCCGTTCACTGCTATTGTGGCAGGACCAAGTGGGTCAAATTTTGTAACAAATTTCATAAAATCAGTTACAGAAATATGTAATTGTGATTTTAATCAGATCACATGGTGCTTTGATGAAATGCAACCATTATATAATTTACCAAATGTTAACTATCATCAAGGAATTCCAAATCTTAATATGTTTGATGGTGAAAACCCACATCTTGTTATTATTGATGATCTAATGAGAGAGTCAGATGGAAGAATTGTGGATATATTTACAAAAGGTAGTCATCACAGGAATCTTAGTGTATTTTATCTAACACAAAATTTATTTCATCAGGGTAAAGGACAAAGAGACATATCTTTAAACTCAAGTTATATAATATATTTTAAAAACCCTCGAGATAAAACTCAAATAAGATATTTAGCAAGACAAGTATCACCAGATAACCCAAAATTCATTGAAAATGCCTACAGGGATGCAACTCTAGAGGCGCATGGATATTTAATGGTAGATTTAAAACAGAATACCAATGATTTTTGTCGTATCAAGACAAATGTCTTTCCATTTAATGGTTTCTGTACAGTATACCTCCCCACAAAAGAGTTTAAATACATCAAGAATCAAACAATTGAAATCATTGCTAAATGATGCATCGTCGACTCACAACGTATAAACATTTGCTAACCGCTTTGCATACGCTTAAACCAAAATATCAAAGAGCATTACTTAAAACGTGTGATGAAGAAGAAATTAACTGTATTTGTGAGTGTATTCATAACGTTTTACAAGGAAAAGTACCTCTTAAAGATCAGGATAAACAAAAATTGAATAAACATAAAAACATACTCCGTAAACTAGTACGTAAGTGTAAACATAAACTAAGAAAAAATATAATTATACAAAAAGGAGGGGCTTTCTTACCAACAATATTAGGTGCAATATTGAGTGGATTAGTGAGTGGACTAGCCAGTTAACATGGAAAATGCAAAGAAAATGATACTTATCGAACCTGGATTGATTGAAAAATTAAAACAAGAAAATAAGGTTAATAGTAATTTATCTCGATTAGATATTGAAATGCAAAATATTATGAATAGTAAGACGGAAGACCGAAAGAAATGGATAATCTATTTACAAACACTACAAAGATACCTTCATTTTACCGAAGAGGATCGTCAACCACTCAAATTACCAATTTATTCTGATACATCTAATGAAGATTCAAATGAGTCAAAAATTGGTTTTAAAAATAAAGATAGAGATCTAAAAACTTCAGTTGATATTGAATCTTTGCTGGAGGAGAATCGATCCATTAAAAGTAAAGAAAATGATGAAAATCCACTTTACACACCAGCTCAAATACTCAGTTTAATACCAAAAACTTATCATAAAAAAGGGCAGTTATTATTAAACTTAGTTGAAACAAGTAAAAGTAAAATACATTGGGATAACGAAGGTACAGTCATAATTGATAGTGAAAAAATTCCTGGAAGTAATATTGTTGATTTATTAATGATTCACTAAGACCCCTAAAAAGAAGTGATCCGGTAGGGTGGGTTAGATTTGCTGAAGCATTAAAAGATATTAAAGTACCACTTACTTATATTGGAAATCCAAGGAGATGTGAGTTTATTAACCAACTTCAAGCAAAAGATCTGAACAAACCCTCTGAGATTGAAGTTCAAGAGTTTTCTACACCGTGCAGTAGAGATAAAAAGTCTACAACTAAAATACGTAAAGGACTTGAGTGGGAAAAATGGACTCCGTACAAGAAGAAATTAACAGGATTTATTATGATCCATCTAATCCCGCTGGTTTTGGTAGTATTGATAAATTATCAAAAGCCATGAAGGGTAAAATGAATAAAAAGCAAGTAAAGGAATGGTTAAAATCACAAGAAACATACACATTACATAAACCCATTCGAAAAAAATTCCCGCGTAATAGGTACATTCTATCAAATATTAATGAACTGTGGCAAGCTGATTTAAGTGATATGCGAACTTATTCTCAATATAATGATGGTTTCAAGTATATACTTTGTATATTGATGTATTTAGTAAATATGCTTTTGCAAGACCAATAAAAAAGAAAAACTCAGAAACAACTAAAGAATGTTTTGAAAGTATATTTACTGAAAGTAATTTAACACCTACTCACATACAATCCGATAAAGGTACAGAATTTGTTTCAAAAGATGTACAAAAATACTTTAAATCCAAAAAGATTAATTACTATACCACTAACAATCCTGACATTAAGGCCAGTATTGTTGAACGATTTCAAAGAACACTAAAAATGAAAATGTGGCGTTATTTCACTCATAATAATACTTATAGATATATAGATGTTTTACAAGATTTAATATACTCTTATAATCACAGCTTTCACTCTAGTATTAAGATGTGCCCATGTGATGTAAATTCCAACAATATTATGACAGTTTGGACTAATCTTTATGACAGACGGTCAAAAAAACTTTCTTTAGAAAATCCTAAACCAAATTTCAATGTGGGTGATTATGTTCGAATAACTAAATATAAACATGTATTCCAAAAAGGATATGAATCAAATTGGAGTGATGAAATATTTATTATATCTTCAATAATTGATAGATCTCCATGGGTTGTTTATACAATAACAGATTTACAAAATGAACCAATAATTGGTACTTTTTATGAAAGAGAATTACAGAAAATCACTTACAACCCCACCTCACAACATAAAATAGATAAAATAATTGACACTCGTTATTCAGGTAACAGAAAAGAAGTATTAGTGAAGTGGAAAGGTTATCCAGATAAATTTAACAGTTGGATTTTAGCTTCTAGTTTAAAAGAAATATGAATAAAGAAAGTTTCTATTTAACTTTGCTCAGCAATAGTTCAATGGAATACTTTCCTGATAACAAGACCACAAATTTTTCAACGAAATTACCAAAAGCTATAAAATTAGAAGGTGAATGGTCGGTTGGAGTTGTCGAGTTTCAATATCCATGTACCATGTTTACTGTTCAAGACCATGAAAATGTTATATACATTACAAAATCTATGTTAATGCCTAATAAAGATAAGCCATCCACAGTGTACTACAAAAAACATATTCCAGCTACCAACTATGATAACGTTGAGCATATTTTAAGAGTGTTAAATGGTATCGGAGAGAACTTGAAATTTCGCTATGATGAAATAACAAAATTTGTGTCTATTTCGGTATTGGATAAAAATATAATATCCGTAACATTATCACCCAAATTAAGTTTACAGCTAGGTTATGAACCAAATAAAAATCTCCTAGAGAGAAATTTTGGAAAGTGTCCTGCTAATTTACACTTAGGGTTACCATCTCAACTATTTCTATATTGCGATATTATCGATCCTCAGATTGTGGGTGATGTTATGACTCCTTTATTAAGAGTCATTTCATTAGATCCTACAAAATACATTTATGGTGCAAATAAAATGCACGTTTTCTCTCAACCTCACTACTTACCTGTTATGCGAAGAGAGTTCGATACGTTGGAAATAGTTATAAGATCGAGTACAGGACAAAAAATACCATTCCAGTTTGGAACCGTGTGTATTAAACTACATTTCCGAAAATTATAATAATGAATTCTCTTCGTGATCATCATAAATGTCCATATGAAAATTATTATACACATCAAGCTGGATCAGGAGTTGGAGTAATTTATAAGGGTTCACCATATCAACGCGGTCATGGTATTGGGAGCTTCTTAGGGGGGTTATTCAGATCAGTTTTACCTTTACTTTCAAGTGGTGCTCGAGTGATTGGTAAGGAGGCATTAAGCGCTGGAGTAGGACTTTTATCGGATATGGTTCAAGCCCGTCCTATGGAAGCCTCAATAAAAGATCGTCTAAAGCAAGTTAGTACGAATTTAAAACGAAAGGCTGATGAGAAAATTGATCAATTTAACATGACTGGATCTGGGTATAAAACTAAAAGAAAACGATTGACATCGTTCATTCCACCATTACCTGCTAAAGTGAAAGCTGCGAAAAAACTTAGTCTAAAACCAAAATATATCAAAGATATATTTTCAAACTAAATATGTCTTTCCTTCATAATCATTCTTGCGAGTGCGTTAAGTCAGAATTGGATTTGTTTGCACTACCGTCTACACAAACTAGCATTGAAAATGGATTGTGGATTCATTATAAACCAATTTCATCTCTTGGTGATGATGGACCTATCGAGTTTCAAGTTCCTGGGACCGGCGATGACTACATAGATTTGTCTCATACATTACTCCACATAAAGGCAAAAGTATTAAATCAAGATTCAACTAACTTGGTATCTACTACAATAGTAGCACCTGTAAATAATTGGCTGCATTCACTTTTTAGTCAACTTGATGTTTATTTAAACCAAAAACTTGTATCACCACCTAATAATACCTATGCATATCGAGCATACATGGAAACCCTTTTAAACTATGCCCCTGCTGCTAAACAATCTCATCTTACTTGTAGTCTTTGGTATGAGGATACAGCAGGAAAAATGGATTCTACAGATGGTAAAAACATAGGATTTGTTAAAAGACAGGAATTGATTAGTGAAAGTAAGGAAATAGAAATGATTGGTCATCTTCACGGTGACATTTTTAACCAAGATAAATTTTTAATTAATGGTGTTGAAATGAGTGTTAAATTGGTTCGATCAAGAGAGAGTTTTAATTTAATTGTTGGGTCGAACGATGTAAAGTTTAAAGTTTGCATTACGGACGCAACTCTTATTGTGCGACGAGCACGAATTAATCCAAGTGTATTACTCGCACATCAAAAAGTTTTAGCTTCTACCACTGCTAAATATCCTATTACTCGAGCTGAAGTAAAAGTTTTAACAATTCCTTCAGGTGTTCAAGGAAAAACTCTTGATAATATATTTTTAGGACAGGTACCGAAAAGATGTATAATTGGATTTGTGAACAATTCTGCATTTAATGGTTCCCTTACTAAAAATCCATTTAACTTTGAAAACTATGGTATTAATTCTTTCAGCTTATATATTGATGGTCAACAAATACCTTCAAAAGCTTTGCAACCATCTTTTAATAATAGCATATTTACATCAGCATATCATACTCTATTCTCGGGAACTGGTATTCACTTTCTTAATGAAGGAAATGGAATCTCTTGTGAACAGTATGGCAAAGGTTACTGTCTATTAGCATTTGACTTAACTCCTGATTTATCAGCTAACTCATCAACTCATTGGAATCTCATAAAGCATGGTAGTGTAAAAATAGAAGTACGATTTGAATCCTCATTAATACAAACAATTAACTGTATAGTTTATGCTGAGTTTGATAATATTATTGAGATAGATAAAAACAGAAATGTTACTGTAGACTATAGTAGTTAAGGTTATAATATGTGTTGTGTGTTAGATTTTATGTGTTATGTGTAATGCATTTTGTGTGTATGTAACTATGTGAAACGTTATAAAATTAAATAAAACAAATTGTATGCAATATATTTTTTTTTTTATTTCTTTATAAATCTTCTATTTAATCTAATACAAAACACTGTTCGAGTTGAAATTTTACATAAGCACACTGACTAAACCACTGAACATGCTGCTGCCAAGGATCATCATCATCTTCCCAATCTTTTAAACCACCACCACAATGGAAACACTTGGTCCCGTCTGCATGGCCAGTATAAAAGAAACCAGCTTCTGCAAGATCTTCAGGTTTCTGTCGCATAACTAGAGGCCAGTTTTCGAAACTAAGCAAACGGCTAGATTTTGAACTGAAGAATGGATATTCAGCTCTTGAGTACTGCATACTCTTCTCGTTTTCTTCTCCACTCAGTGTTGTAGTTTTGTTATTCAATGATGTGTTTTGTACACGTATGCCACACTCATCTCTTCCTTCCGCTCTTGTCTTCCTGTAATTGAAGTAAACAGAATCACATTCACTAATGATCAGCTAATGACTGTCATTGTTAAAAAAGTATTTTTTAACTTTTTCACTTTCTGCTATTGTCTTTGTTATATTGTATACGAGGGCGTTTGTGTTGTCGTAGATGCTATCCTTATTAGTCTTTACGTAATATTTAATTCTAGTGGAAGCATGTTTCCAATGATCAGTAGTTGGAATCTTCGATAGCTTCTTCATATCGTACATTTCAATTTTGATGAGATGCGTCGCTTGGTCTCCGTCGTCAGAATTAGTAGAAATGTATGATACACCATCTCTAGCGGCTCGTGCTACGGTTGATGATAACAGCTTCCTCTTTTTTATTTTTGATTCAGCTTCAAAAAAATGATAAATCGATTGCGATTTTCTTTTTCCACCATCGCATGTGTTATTATTAATGACGAGGTTATCACTCTCTTCTTGAGGGGAGAGTGGCGAGTAGTAATACTGTTTATAGGTATCTTCATCGAAGCTCAATGATTTCTGCAACAACACAGTTATCATGTTAATATCAATTTGTTAACACTTAATCATAAAAGTTAAAAAAGTTAAAGTTACAGCCTATTAAAGTCCACTGCTGAACATAGGCCTCCTCTCATTTCTGAGAGGGTTTTAGAGCAAGGAAATGTCCGCCGCGCTCCCTCAATGTGTGTTGGCGAACTTCACATGCCTTCGAAATTTTCTCAGACATGCAGGTTTCCTCACGATGTTTTCCTTCACCACCAAGCACGTGGTAATAAGCACTTAAAATTGCTATTAACAATTTAATTGGTGCTGGCGGGGATCGAACCCGGGTCGCGTACTGTGAAATTTACAGCTAGCGCTAACCATCTGAGTTACCACGGCTTAATCATTTACATACACAATATTTAAATAAAATAATACACACACATGAAAATAACAGAAAAAAAGTAATTTAGTCAATAGAATAAACACTTACATCCATAGCCTTTGGTGTATTGAAGTAACACAAAATGTACTATTGATAGATCCACTGTAGCCAAACGACCGTACACTAACTCGATGACTGCGTTTGTTGGTCTTATATACCACTAGTACGTAAAAATTCTAATCTAAAGTATTTCCGTAATGAGTTGATAATTACTTTATGCGTCAACCAGTTTATCTCACATTTCCGTTGCCTATCTCAACATTTCTTCGTATTGTGTTTTGTTTGGTGATCAATGACTCAAGTACGATTTGTATAACACAAAAATGCAATTTAATATTTAGAAACATATCAGTTTATCTCACATTTCCGTTGCCTATCTCAACATTTCTTCGTATTGTGTTTTGTTTGGTGATCAATGACTCAAGTACGATTTGTATAACACAAAAATGCAATTTAATATGTAGAAATCACTATAATTGACCATTCCTATGTTATTCATTGAGTAGCTAGGTACTGTAATAATCTACTAATAGCAGTAATATCATGGATACACTAGATGTACAACAACATCTGAAAAAGATTCACCCCAGTCTAGAAAATAATGTTTATGCAGCTAATAGACTGCCTATGTATACCCACGTACCAACGTATATAATATGTAATTTGGATACAGATGATAAACCAGGGTCACATTGGGTAGCTTTATATATCGATACGAATGACGTCGGTCAATATTTTGATTCATATGGACGATCACCTGTTCGATATCATCTAGAGTTTTTAAAAAGGAATTGTAAAAGATGGAACTGGAATGTTGATAGGATTCAGAATGAGTGGACTTCAGTTTGTGGCGAATATTACTTAATGTATTTGCTATATAAGTTTCAAGGATGTTCAATACATAGTTTTACGAGTATATTTACAAGGAACACATTGTACAACGATATTTTAGTGGATGAGATGTTTCGCTCCTATTTTATAGATAATAATTAATAAGATTTTGTATTTTATAAATAAAAATTGTAACAAAATTATGTAATGTGTTTAATTGATGATTCAGATTAGCGTTGTATAAACAAAGAACTATAACACAATAGCACTGATATAGTCGACGCACACGCTGCAATGAAGGTGATTAATGAACAATAGAACAATAGAAATAGGAACAATGGGACGCTAATGACGGTGGAGGCCCTTACCGGATATCAATTAGATATTAGCTAATTGATCTACACATCTCTGGAACCGTGCATTCTACACAAAAATGGACAACATGGCAGAATTACGAATGCATGCAAAAACCTTTTTTTTTTTTTTTTTTTTTTTTTTTTTTTTTTTTTTTTTTTTTTTTTTTTTTTAGGATCGGGTGTCGACGAACGTCGTTGAACCACGTCTGACTCAGGTGGTCTAGAAGTGGTACAACTACACTACTCAGGGAAAGCAGGATTTATAAGTTGCAACGAAACCAGAAAGACTAAGGGAAAAGGTGGCGAAATAATTCACAGACATATAGACCAATTAAAAAGGAGATCTTTAAGGACATCTATGACATGTTCTTACAATGATCCTTAGTCAGGTTGCAGCACAAATTCAACCAACGAGCCGACGGTGACACCAGAGGTGGGAAAGGCTCAGCCGGGTCTGTCGGCGGATCCGGATGACCGTGGGGTGTTAGAACCTCAGAGACTGAAATCGGCTTAAAGGAGCCGGCAAGGGAGACGGCCTGTGAGAACCCGGGTTCACAGGCGTATCAGGATACCTTGCCAAACGTTGTACCGCCTACAGAGCCTCAGAGTCGCCCTATATATATAAGATAATGTAGACTCAAAAACCTTATTATTGATTTAGCGCTGATACAATAATGTTAAGTAGTTAAGTTATATTTAAGATTAGCATAGTAATAAATCATTGTAGAGGAGTGTAATTTAAGGTAGTTGGTTAAGACTGATTATATAGGTGACGGGTAAATTAAGATATTACAGCGAATTCATTGTGGAATAATTTGTTATGAATTGCGTTACGTTCATTGTGTTCTCTCCGGCGTTTATATACATTACACATTCCTCCAAAACCCACTATACGGTGTAAATGGGAGACTTCAACGCAAAACTAGGCACAAGAGAGAACGGTGAGTTGAAAGTAGGAAAATTCGGAATAGGGCAACGGAACTCGAGGGGCAAGCAGCTGGCCGACTTCATGGAGAAAGAGGGACTCTTTATGATGAACTCTTTCTTCCAGAAGTGTCCCCATTGGAAGTGGACCTGGTCGAGCCCCGACGATTCGACAAAAAATGAAATTGACTTCATTGTGACGACCAGACGACAACTGTTCAGTGATGTCTCGGTGATCGCGAGGGTGAAAACCGGCAGCGATCACCGAATGGTGAAAGGCACACTGAACCTAAACGTTAAGTTGGAGAGGTCACGTCTAATGAAATCAATGCTCCCTCCCCCTCGTTATCTGATCCAAAGTCCCGACACCTTTCAGCTCGAGCTACAAAACCGTTTTCAGTGCCTAGAAGATTGCAATGCAGTGGACGATATGAACGACAAGCTCGTGGAAAGAGTCCATGCGGTCAAAGCTAAGTTTAGCACGAGCTGCCGCAGAAGAACACAAAAACTATCCGATCACACTCTTAATCTCATGGTTGTTAGACGGGATATGAAGCTGCAGTCTTCAGTAAATTTGACAGCATATAGGCAACTGAACAGACAGATCTCCAAATGTATGCGGCGGGACTTACGCAACTTTAATACTGCTCGTATTAAAGAAGCGATCGAGCGGAAACAGGGCGCCAAAATTATTTACTAGAGATCTGTCTGCCGGAAAGAGCCAACTCTCGAAGCTGAAGGCCGAGTGTGGCAGTGTCCTTTCCGGGAAACCTGAGATTTTCAGTGAGATTGAGAGGTTCTATGGACAGCTGTGCACATCATCGTTGGAGCCACACGCAAGTGTAAGTAACGACTCAAGAGCGAGTCTTATCCGACACTATTCCGACGATATCCCGGACGTCAGTCTGAGCGAGATTAGAATGGTTCTCTAGCACCTTAAAAACGGCAAGGCCCCAGGCGAGGTAGGAATTACAGCGGAGCTTCTGAAAGCGGGTGGAAAACCGGTACTTGAAGTCCTTCATAAGCTCTTTAATTCTGTCCTCCGTGGTGGCATTACACCGGAGGCATAGAGCAGAAGTGCGGTGGTCTTGTTCTTCAAGAAAGGTGACAACGCTCTTTTGAAGAACTACAGACCGATTTCCCTTCTGAGCCGCGTCTACGTGCTGTTTTTTGAGAATCATTATGAATCGTCTCGCGCGCGGAAATGACGACTTCCAGCCTCCCGAACAAGCCGGTTTCCGAATGAGCTTTAGTACCATAGACTACATACATACGCTTCGGCAAATTGTACAGAATTCATAGGAGTACAATTTGCCACTATGTCTAGCGTATGTGGACTATTAGAAAACCTTTGATTTCGTCGAAATTTGGGCGGTGCTGCAGTCCAGTCAGAAGTGCTGAAGTGCTTGTACAGTAGGGCTACGATGATTATCCGAGTACAGAACCAGAGTTCGTAATGTGTAAGACAGGCTGACTTTATATCCCCGAAACTCTTCACCGCTGCATTGGAAGATGTTTTCAAGCTTCTGGAATGGAAAGGATACGGTATCAATATCAATGGCGAGTACATCACTCACCTTCGATTTACCGACGACAAAGTCCTTATGGCAGAATCGCTGGAGGACCTAAGCACTATGCTCAATGACCTCAATAGTGTCTCCCAACAGATAGGTCTTAATATGAATATGGACAAAACAAAGATCATGTTGAATGTCCATGTCACACCCATGCCGGTAATTGTTGGGAGCACTAAGCTAAATGTTTATTAGTTCTCCCAACTTTTCTTTTGTTGAACCGTCAAATTTACATACAGTCCACTTAGTCTCAGTTAGTCCACTTGCTCTCTCCGCTGTCCCTTTCAATTACATTGTCATCCGATTCTGAGCTATGTTCAAAACTAGCTCTTGCTTATCAGGAAGTTAGTTTAAAATCAATTACTAAATTCAACCCAGATTACAACGGTGACACTCTCTGTACGTGAGAGTTCAAGCGCCAGTGACACTAAACCGGAGCGTGTAACGCTAGGGTTGATACCGAACCGAAATGGAATATTATAGACATGTGCCAAAGAAGATACATAGTAGGTATATGTTATATAATGTAAACTTATGTATTTAAGTAGTGAAAGATACGATCAATTTTAAATCAACTTTTATTAAATATCTTTACAGATGAGGAAAATTAAAATTTCCGAAAATACACATATGCTTAAGTGTCGTTTCTTTTCGCGTAGTGTATATATTCTTTACCCCAACTGAGTACATGAAAGCTGTTACTAAAAACGTGGTAAAATGGGGTTTCGATTTTAGAAAAACAAATATTTCAAAATCGAGTGATTTCTTCTGGGAGTAAGACTACTTAGAATAATTAACTTAGTAACAGGTTTAAATAAAATGCAACCCCATACTACTGATGAGCTATGCTTGGAGTTTTTCTAAATGATAGACTTCTATATGAGAATATTCCCAGAAGCGCTAGAGTAAACGACAAAGGCATGCCAAAAAAGGACATCACTCAGCACGTTTTTTGATAAAATTAAAATGTGGTAAGGTCATGCTGCAGCTATATTATGGTTATAGTTTGAATGGGTTAGGTCGTCCGAGGGAGGCCCACACTCGCACAGAATACCAGCGTGAAATAGCAGCTCAATGCTACTGTGTTTCATACGGTGAATGTAGAGAACCAGATACCCTTTTTACGGGATACAACGCATTCTATCTTAGCCCTCAAGGGTAATAACGCATCTGCATTTTAAGTGTTCGAATATTTTAATTTAGAAAATTTAGCATCGATTAAGAGTGGTTTCGAGACGAAATCATAATTTCTTCACCATACACTTAACAAATTTGCACATATCCAGCCATCCTTTTAAAATCAATAGAGTCAAATCTAATGTCCCTTAAAACGAGGAAATATGTGAATTACTAGACTCGTAGACGTGCATTCTTAGGGAAAAAAGAAGTCCTATCTCCTAATTTTCTTAAAAATGTAGATCCAGAATTTCTTCTTAATGGTAACAAGGTACTTTACTTTATTCTAGTACTCGGGGGTGACAACAAATCTAAAGTTCAATTTTTACCGATGGCCAGGTTTTTATACAGAATAGTATATTTCAAGCTTTGGCTTATGTACTTTAATGTAATATTAATGTTATGAAAGAAAAATCTATTCTGAAATTCCTTTTTATAAATCATTTTATACTAACAAACGAAAATGCAATTGCATTACACATATGAAATACGAATAACAATAGCCGACCCCGTTAAGAACTACGGTACGCAGGATCCAATATCCGTGTGGGGTGCAGCCGCTACTTTTGCCTCGTAGCACTAAAGTAAAGTTATTATCTGCATTTGCATTTCAAGAATTTTAAATAAAAATTATATGCTTCTTATATTTTTATCCACGCTGCAGCTATATGATGGTTGTAGTACGAATGGGTCGGCTCGACCGGGTTAGGACCACGCTCTCACAGAATACCAGCGTAAAATAGCAGATTAATACTTCTGAGTTTCGTATGGTGAGTTTAGAGAACCAGAGACCCTTTTTACTGGAAACAAATTCATCTCAGACCTCAGTGGTGACAACGCATCTGTATTTTGATTCTTAATCTAGGATAAATGTAGATATATAAGACACAACATCCAGTTATCATTAAGGTGAACTGTGTGCTCGTTTTTCACCCCATTCTATGAAAAAATATGTGGTTATGGCGGAATAGGAATCATCTGTCCATTTCTCTCAGTTGTGAGTTCTTACACACGGTATTGTTGCGTTCTTTTTCTATGTTGACCGTGTACTGCCAGTGTCAAAGAATCCACTATTCCCAGACCCATGGTGCTGTAAAAGGCAACACAGGGAAATAGTCCCGGAGGCAGGCAGCAGCATGAAAATAAAAAAACTGCATTTGCCAGCTCGCTCAACAAGCGTGGCAAATATCCCTCCTTATGAAACAATCTATGGGTAGTTCCGAGTTCAGCAGTGGATCTTTCTGATTAATTCTTATTATTTATTTATTTATTTTATTTTACCGTATATGTTACACAAATGTTACAATGAAAAATAAAAACATATTTTTATTACACGACCAGAGAGAGATCAGCTGTAGGAACAACGGCTATTCGTGCTTTCCGAGGCACGGAAGTGTAACACCACCAAATTACTGACTACCGGCTGCTAGTGAGATTTTCTTGATAAGAAAACCCAATAATTGATTTTGGCCTACCCAGGATTTGAACCCGGGATTTCCTTCCATTTGAACCTTTATGATCAGCAATTATGATTACAACCACTAAACCAACGAAGCAGTCAAATGCCTGGTATATACAGGATAGTTATAACGCTATCTATCGGATGCCATAAGATCAATATGGTATTTCCTTATGTCGTTTCTTACTAGTCCCACGCGACGAAATGAGGCGATGTATTCTTTTAGGCTGTCGACTCACGGTGTCAATAAATATAAGTTTTTATGGAGTAACTTGATAAAAGACCACAAAGTCCCCTGATTGTAATTGAATGTTTTGGCCTTTTGACTTGATTAATAATCAAAATTCAGATGCGTTGTTACTCCTGCGGACCAAGACAGAATGCTACGTTTTTATATATATCAAGTTTTCTACACTCACCATACGAAACAAATTATTACACACAGTAAACGCCTTTCATTATTATATTTGAACTGTTACATCTCATCCGTTCATTCGTTTGTTTTAACAATGCTTTAGTCAATTAATTACACGTGGATCAAAACTGTAAACGTAAACTGAGAAATTTCAATTAACAAGGAATTTATTTACAAATTGCTAAATAGAAATGTTATGGGAAACTCGTTTAAATAATTGTTTGTATCCATTCATTACACAGATAATGTATTGACTAACAAAGTTTACAGATTTCATTGTTCGTTTGTTTAATTAACGTTATTTTGAATTTGATGCGGCAGCATCCACTTACCTATATCTGCCACAAAATAGCAGCTTATGCACTGCTGCGTTCGATCCTGTGTGTCATGTCCGGTCTAAAGAGAACCAGCACAATTACAGGCTGTGAGGCATTCAATGTTAGTCCTCGAAAGTGACAACGCATCTGTAGCCCTCTTTGTATGATGTTGACTGCAAGTGTCCAAATGACTGTACTAGTCAACTACTATCAGGAGGACTTTTTTTTTTATACTTACGTGAGGTCGCGGTCGTAAAGAATCATCAAAATCGGTTAAAGACGAAGATATCGCGTAACGTTCATACATTATTCTTTATTAATGTTCTAACTCTTACTTCTTTTAAAATCCCTCGTCTCTTTTCTTAAACTCGACTAATAAAATAAACATGACGATGTTGATGACGTATCAGTTAATTTTTAAGTTTTAACATCTTTATCAAATATTTTAAGGAAAACCAATTGTAGCATTTTTTAAAGTACTGATGTAAACGTAATTGGTGTTCGTGTTATAAATTAACATAAATGTTCATATTATTAAAACAGACACCAGAATTAATGTAGGGGTGCTTATTAATTATTCATAACAGTCAGTCTTGTAAATGTTGATCAAGATTGCAACGGACACTTTGTTTTACATACTAATGAAATATAAAATCAGAACAGACTTCAAAAATCACCAAACTCATAAGTTTATGACTTTATTGATTTTCTCATCGATCCTATCATCATTTCTTGATGAAATTTATATGGAACCACATCAAGGGCATTATCAAGGGTAACTCAAAAACTACTAGTCAGATCTTGATCAAATTTATATGAAACCACATGAGAACCACCAGCTTTTAAACAAAGAAAAGAATCGACAAAATAGGTTCACCCAGAAAAAAGTTCTGAGGTAACACATAAAAAAATACAGTCAAATTAAGAACACCTTCCTTTTTTAAATTTGGTTAAAATGCTCTCGTTTACAATAAAACAAATGATAATAGTTGTTTAAGATTACTACTTTCAGGTGAATAGGTCTGATGAATGATGTACTTTCGGGTGAATAACTCATCATTGAGTATTTTATTATGATAAGGATTAGAGAGCACCATCTAAGGGATCTGTTCTTCTCCCAGTTATCTCTACATATCTAATAATTTAAATATATCTATACAACACAGACTTCACAAGGTTGTAGAATAACAAATGCCGATTCATATTTCAATAACTGTTTAATTCAAGTATTCGTTTTCTAACGACAATAATATTTAAAAATGATAGTACTAAAAGTAGTTATAACGACAAATTACCAGTCAATAAATTTTCATCTAGACATTGCAGTAGATAGCTTCACTGAATAATTGCTTTAATTCAGTCGCATTCACACCAAAATAGTACGTTTCTTATTGGGTATTTTTTTATAATTTTGAAACCATTCTTTATTTATTCTGTTTCTGAGGTCTACGACTAAACTTGGGCTTATTGGTTAAGGTAAGAGTTAGTTTTAATCGCTACGCTTTGAAAGTAAATTGGCGATTGCAATACTAAACGATTAGCAGCTATGATTTTTATTGGATCCTCTTTTACCTTTGATGAGATCTTTTCAGCATTTAATAAAGTCGCTGCTTACAATATTCACTGAGCTAAATTAAGTGGTGTGTTTCGCTAATTATGATGTCTTAATCTACAATTTATTCGTAAAGAATCAGTTACTATTCTGATCAAAATTCATGGCATGGCATCTCGAAATTGAGTTATTTATTACTAGAAAAAGGGTAACAAACGAGCAAATAGTCCATAATCCACCTGATGGCAAGTGGATGCTGTGGCTCCTACGGGCCACATAGAGACACGTATGTCTTACTTACATCTTCATCCATCCTCAGTTAAAAGTAAAAATGCGGACGCGTTTTATGATGTCAATATAAAATACCTCGTTTCCAGTAAACATGTTTTCGGTTCTCTACATTCGCCATACAAAACACAGCAGCATTAAGCTGCTATTTAACGTTTGTATTGTGTGAGAGCGTAGTTCTTCTCCGACCCATTCGTGCTACAACCATATTATAGCTGCAGCGTTGCTCTACCACGTAAAACCCAGTAGCGCATAACTGTTAAAAGAACTGCAAGCAACTTTCTTATGTAAAAAGTGAGGCGAATATCCTAGAATATAATTGTAGCAAATATTTTCATGCAGTTAATTTTTTTCCTAACTTAGATAAAATTAATACTTTCTTAACTCATATTTTTTATAGGATAAGGGGGACAAGCGAGCACACAGTCCACCTGATGGTAATTGGTTGCTGTGATCCATAGAAATTTACATCTATCCACGTTTGCAAATCAAAATGCAGATGCGTAGCCGTGAGGACTAAGATGGAATGCCTCCGTTCCAGTAAAAAGGGTCAACTATACAATTAATATAGCTGTCGCATGGCTCTACCACGTATAAAATATGTTGTTGGAATGTTGAATTCATATGTAATATTGGAGAAATTAATTGAGATGACGAGTTGTTGGTCACCATCATCATCATCATTACAGCCCTTCACAAGTCCACTGCTGAACATAGGCCTCCCCCAAAGAATGCCACAAAGCACGGTCCTGAGCCACCTGCATCCATCGACTTCCTGCATGTCTTACTAGGTCGTCACTCCATCTCGTGGGGGGACGCCCTACACTTCGCCTACCGGTACGAGGCTGCCACTCGAGAACCTTTCTTCCCCATCGGTTGTCGGTTCTTCGAGCTATATGGCCGGCCCACTGCCACTGCAGCTTACTAATCCGTTGGGCTATGTCGGTTACTCTGGTTCTACTGCGGATATCCTCATTCCTAAGTTTATCACGCAGAGAAACTCAGAGCATAGCCCTCTCCATAGCTCGCTGAGCGACCTTGAGCTTCCTCATACGGCCAGCAGTGAAGGACCACGTCTCAGTTCCGTAAGTCATCACTGGCAACAAGCACTGGTTGTACAATTTCGTTTTCAGGTTTTGAGGTATGTCTGACGAGAAGATGAGTCGTAGCTTCCCGAACGCTGCCCAACCGAGTTGAATCCGTCGATTAGTTGGACTTATCTAGTCGGACTATTTGTCCCAGGTAAACATACTCGTCAACAACTTCAAGCTTAGTGCTCCCAACAACTACCGGCATAGGTGTGACATGGACATTGAACATGATCTTTGTTTTGTCCATGTTCATCTTAAGACCTATCCGTTGGGAAACACTATCGAGGTCATTGAGCATAGTGCTTAGGTCCTCCAGCGATTCTGCCATAAGAACTATATCGTCGGCAAATCGAAGGTGAGTGATGTACTCGCCATTGATGTTGATACCGTATCCTTTCCAGTCCAGAAGCTTGAAAACGTCTTCCAATGCAGCGGTGAAGAGTTTCGGGGATATGACGTCACCCTGTCTTACACCTCTCTGCAATTTGACAGGTTTCATACTCTGATTCTGTACTCGGATAGCCATCGTAGCCCTACTGTACAAGCACTTCAACACTTCGATATACCGACAGTCAACTTGGCACCGCTGAAGGGACTGCAGCACCGCCCAAATTTCGACGGAATCAAAGGCTTTCTCATAGTCCACATACGCCAGACATAGTGGCAAATTGTACTCTTCAGACTTCTGTACAATTTGCCGAAGGGTATGTATGTGGTCTATTGTGCTAAAGCCCTTTCGGAAACCGGCTTGTTCGGGAGGCTGGAAGTCGTCAAGTCTGCGCGCGAGACGATTCGTAATGACTCTCGAAAACAGCACGTAGACGCGGCTCACAAGGGAAATCGGTCTGTAGTTCTTCAAGAGAGCGTTGTCACCTTTATTGAAGAACAAGACCACCGCACTTCTGCTCCACGCCTCCGGTGTAATGCCACCATGGAGGACGGAATTAAAGAGCTTCTGAAGGACTTCAAGTACCGGTCTTCCACCCGTTTTCAGAAGCTCCGCTGTAATTCCATCCTCACTTGGGGCCTTACCGTTTTTAAGGTGCTGGAGAGCCATTCTAATCTCGCTCAGACTGACGTCCGGGATATCTTCGGAATAGTGTCGGATGAGACTCGCTCTTGGATCGTTACTCACACTTGCGTGTGGCTCCAACGATGACGTGTACGGCTGCCCATAGAACCTCTCAATCTCACTCAAAATCTCAGGTGTCCCGGAAACGATGCTGCCACATTCTGTCTTCAGCTTCGACAGTTGGCTCTTTCTGGCAGACAGATCTCTGGCAAAGACTTTGGAGCCTTGGTTCCGCTCGATCGCTTCTTCAATACGAGCTGTATTGAATTTGCGTAAGTCCCGCCGCATGCATTTGGAGATCTGTCTGTTCAGATGCCTGTATGCTGTCAAGTCTGTTGAAGAATGTAGCTTCATCTCCCGTCTAACAACCATGAGATTAAGAGTGTGATCGGAGAGTTTTTGTGTTGTTCTGCGGCGGGTCTTGCAGAACTTAGCTCCGACCGCATGGACAGTTTCCACGAGCTTGTCATTCATATCGTCCACTTCATTGCAGTCTTCTAGACACTGAAAACGATTTTGTAACTCGAGCTGAAAGGTTTCGGGACTTTGGAACAGAGCACGAGGGGGACGGAGCGTTGACTTCATTAGACGAGACCTCTCCAACTTAACGTTTAGGTTCAGTGTGCCTCTAACCATTCGGTGATCGCTACCAGTTTTCACCCTCGCGATCACGGAGACATCACTGAACAGTTGTCGTCTGGTCGTCATAATGAAGTCAATCTCATTTTTTGTCGAACCGTCGGGGCTCGACCAGGTCCACTTCTTTTGGGGCCGCTTCTGGAAGAAAGAGTTCATCATAAAGAGTCCCTCTTTCTCCATGAAGTCGGCCAGCTGCTGGCCCCTTGGGTTACGTGGCCCTATTCCAAATTTCCCTACTTTCAGCTCACCGTTCTCTCTTGTGCCTAGTTTTGCATTGAAGTCTCCCATTAACACCGTATATTGGTTTTGTTGGTACTAAGACTTTATTAAGACTAATCCTTAAACTAAATACAAATGTCGTGTGCCCATAACATTACACATCCCACCTCCAAAAAGTATATTTTTATACATGATGCATTATTCTTAAATATCATATTATTTCGTTCATTTTAAGTGGACATATAAAAATAATATAAAATGACTAGCTGACCCGGCAAACGTTGTTTTGCCATATACATTATTTCTAGGAAATATTTTTTGATTTTAAAAATGCGATTAAAAAACAGGGGTTGATCGTAGAAATTTGAAAATTTGAAATTTTATGTATTTTTCAATGCTTAGTCATAATAAAATACAAAGAAAATTTTTGGTCAAAAAATTAAAAAAAATATTTAGGGGTGGGTCACCCTTATCATTTAGGGGTTTGTAAATTAGATGTTGGCCGATTCTCAGACCTACCCGATAAGCACACAAAATTTCATACAAATTTTTTCAGACGTTTCGGAGGTGTTTGTTAACAAACACCGCGACACGAGAATTTTATATTATATTAGATTAAAATCATTACCTTTAAGTATCTGACGACTATTTTCAAACCATCATTTAGATTGTGTGCACGTTTGTCAATGACAAAAAAAAACAAGACAATGGCATACAAATAACCCATTTAGCTCAATTTGAGACAGTTATTTCGATATTACAGATAGAAAATTCTATTCCGTTTATACTTATAGTAGATCATTAAAGGGCGTGACATATAAATAACTATTTTCCTTACGAAATGATTGATTACGCACTAATGTGAAAAGACAACGCACAATCAGAAAAGGCGGAAGCCGTGGGAGATTATGGTTTCAGTGCTCGCTGTAAATTTTCACAGTACGCTAGCAACCTAGGTTCGCTCTCCGCCGGCACCAATGAAATTGTTAATTGCAATTTTATGTGATGGTTTTCCACATGCTCGATGCTGAAGGAAGACATCAAGAGGAAGAAATATGGACAAGTTATTGTATATGTGTATACTCCATATTATATGAAACACAATATCAAAAGCGAAATTTACTGGGGTTAGTCGCCACAACAGTAAAAAAAAGTGTCCTAACTTACAGTTTCCCGGATCTCAAAATTTGGCTTTTAATAATTATTGTTTCATTGTTGTATAATAGTGTTAGTAATTTTATTTCTAATTATTCTTAAACCCGTGTTAGCTCAGGAAATAAGCAATAATATAGTAATTTTTTCTTTTTGTAGAATAAGGGTGACAAACGTGCACACAATCTAAATGATGGTTTGAAAATAGTCGTCAGATACTTAAAGGTAATGATTTTAATCTAATATAATATAAAATTCTCGTGTCGCGGTGTTTGTTAACAAACACCTCCGAAACGTCTGAAAAAATTTGTATGAAATTTTGTGTGCTTATCGGGTAGGTCTGAGAATCGGCCAACATCTAATTTACAAACCCCTAAATGATAAGGGTGACCCACCCCTAAATATTTTTTTTAATTTTTTGACCAAAAATTTTCTTTGTATTTTATTATGACTAAGCATTGAAAAATACATAAAATTTCAAATTTTCAAATTTCTACGATCAACCCCTGTTTTTTAATCGCATTTTTAAAATCAAAAAATATTTCCTAGAAATAATGTATATGGCAAAACAACGTTTGCCGGGTCAGCTAGTCATTTTATATTATTTTTATATGTCCACTTAAAATGAACGAAATAATATGATATTTAAGAATAATGCATCATGTATAAAAATATACTTTTTGGAGGTGGGATGTGTAATGTTATGGGCACACGACATTTGTATTTAGTTTAAGGATTAGTCTTAATAAAGTCTTAGTACCAACAAAACCAATATACGGTGTTAATGGGAGACTTCAATGCAAAACTAGGCACAAGAGAGAACGGTGAGCTGAAAGTAGGGAAATTTGGAATAGGGCCACGTAACCCAAGGGGCCAGCAGCTGGCCGACTTCATGGAGAAAGAGGGACTCTTTATGATGAACTCTTTCTTCCAGAAGCGGCCCCAAAAGAAGTGGACCTGGTCGAGCCCCGACGGTTCGACAAAAAATGAGATTGACTTCATTATGACGACCAGACGACAACTGTTCAGTGATGTCTCCGTGATCGCGAGGGTGAAAACTGGTAGCGATCACCGAATGGTTAGAGGCACACTGAACCTAAACGTTAAGTTGGAGAGGTCTCGTCTAATGAAGTCAACGCTCCGTCCCCCTCGTGCTCTGTTCCAAAGTCCCGAAACCTTTCAGCTCGAGTTACAAAATCGTTTTCAGTGTCTAGAAGACTGCAATGAAGTGGACGATATGAATGACAAGCTCGTGGAAACTGTCCATGCGGTCGGAGCTAAGTTCTGCAAGACCCGCCGCAGAACAACACAAAAACTCTCCGATCACACTCTTAATCTCATGGTTGTTAGACGGGAGATGAAGCTACATTCTTCAACAGACTTGACAGCATACAGGCATCTGAACAGACAGATCTCCAAATGCATGCGGCGGGACTTACGCAAATTCAATACAGCTCGTATTGAAGAAGCGATCGAGGGGAACCAAGGCTCCAAAGTCTTTGCCAGAGATCTGTCTGCCAGAAAGAGCCAACTGTCGAAGCTGAAGACAGAATGTGGCAGCATCGTTTCCGGGACACCTGAGATTTTGAGTGAGATTGAGAGGTTCTATGGGCAGCCGTACACGTCATCGTTGGAGCCACACGCAAGTGTGAGTAACGATCCAAGAGCGAGTCTCATCCGACACTATTCCGAAGATATCCCGGACGTCAGTCTGAGCGAGATTAGAATGGCTCTCCAGCACCTTAAAAACGGTAAGGCCCCAAGTGAGGATGGAATTACAGCGGAGCTTCTGAAAGCGGGTGGAAGACCGGTACTTGAAGTCCTTCAGAAGCTCTTTAATTCCGTCCTCCATGGTGGCATTACACCGGAGGCGTGGAGCAGAAGTGCGGTGGTCTTGTTCTTCAATAAAGGTGACAACGCTCTCTTGAAGAACTACAGACCGATTTCCCTTGTGAGCCGCGTCTACGTGCTGTTTTCGAGAGTCATTACGAATCGTCTCGCGCGCAGACTTGACGACTTCCAGCCTCCCGAACAAGCCGGTTTCCGAAAGGGCTTTAGCACAATAGACCACATACATACCCTTCGGCAAATTGTACAGAAGTCTGAAGAGTACAATTTGCCACTATGTCTGGCGTATGTGGACTATGAGAAAGCCTTTGATTCCGTCGAAATTTGGGCGGTGCTGCAGTCCCTTCAGCGGTGCCAAGTTGACTGTCGGTATATCGAAGTGTTGAAGTGCTTGTACAGTAGGGCTACGATGGCTATCCGAGTACAGAATCAGAGTATGAAACCTGTCAAATTGCAGAGAGGTGTAAGACAGGGTGACATCATATCCCCGAAACTCTTCACCGCTGCATTGGAAGACGTTTTCAAGCTTCTGGACTGGAAAGGATACGGTATCAACATCAATGGCGAGTACATCACTCACCTTCGATTTGCCGACGATATAGTTCTTATGGCAGAATCGCTGGAGGACCTAAGCACTATGCTCAATGACCTCGATAGTGTTTCCCAACGGATAGGTCTTAAGATGAACATGGACAAAACAAAGATCATGTTCAATGTCCATGTCACACCTATGCCGGTAGTTGTTGGGAGCACTAAGCTCGAAGTTGTTGACGAGTATGTTTACCTGGGACAAATAGTCCGACTAGATAAGTCCAACTAATCGACGGATTCAACTCGGTTGGGCAGCGTTCGGGAAGCTACGACTCATCTTCTCGTCAGACATACCTCAAAACCTGAAAACGAAATTGTACAACCAGTGCTTGTTGCCAGTGATGACTTACGGAACTGAGACGTGGTCCTTCACTGCTGGCCGTATGAGGAAGCTCAAGGTCGCTCAGCGAGCTATGGAGAGGGCTATGCTCTGAGTTTCTCTGCGTGATAAACTTAGGAATGAGGATATCCGCAGTAGAACCAGAGTAACCGACATAGCCCAACGGATTAGTAAGCTGCAGTGGCAGTGGGCCGGCCATATAGCTCGAAGAACCGACAACCGATGGGGAAGAAAGGTTCTCGAGTGGCAGCCTCGTACCGGTAGGCGAAGTGTAGGGCGTACCTCCACGAGATGGAGTGACGACCTAGTAAGACATGCAGGAAGTCGATGGATGCAGGTGGCTCAGGACCGTGCTTTGTGGCATTCTTCGGGGGAGGCCTATGTTCAGCAGTGGACTTGTGAAGGGCTGTAATGATGATGATGATGGTTTCATTCCATCTTAGTCCTCACGGCTACGCATCTGCATTTTGATTTGCAAACGTGGATAGATGTAAATTTCTATGGATCACAGCAACCAATTACCATCAGGTGGACTGTGTGCTCGCTTGTCCCCCTTATCCTATAAAAAATATGAGTTAAGAAAGTATTAATTTTATCTAAGTTAGGAAAAAAATTAACTGCATGAAAATATTTGCTACAATTATATTCTAGGATATTCGCCTCACTTTTTACATAAGAAAGTTGCTTGCAGTTCTTTTAACAGTTATGCGCTACTGGGTTTTACGTGGTAGAGCAACGCTGCAGCTATAATATGGTTGTAGCACGAATGGGTCGGAGAAGAACTACGCTCTCACACAATACAAACGTTAAATAGCAGCTTAATGCTGCTGTGTTTTGTATGGCGAATGTAGAGAACCGAAAACATGTTTACTCGAAATGAGGTATTTTATATTGACATCATAAAACGCGTCCGCATTTTTACTTTTAACTGAGGATGGATGAAGATGTAAGTAAGACATACGTGTCTCTATGTGGCCCGTAGGAGCCACAGCATCCACTTGCCATCAGGTGGATTATGGACTATTTGCTCGTTTGTTACCCTTTTTCTAGTAATAAATAACTCAATTTCGAGATGCCATGCCATGAATTTTGATCAGAATAGTAACTGATTCTTTACGAATAAATTGTAGATTAAGACATCATAATTAGCGAAACACACCACTTAATTTAGCTCAGTGAATATTGTAAGCAGCGACTTTATTTAATGCTGAAAAGATCTCATCAAAGGTCAAAGAGGATCCAATAAAAATCATAGCTGCTAAACGTTTAGTATTGCAATCGCCAATTTACTTTCAAAGCGTAGCGATTAAAACTAACTCTTACCTTAACCAATAAGCCCAAGTTTAGTCGTAGACCTCAAAAACAGAATAAAAAAAAGAGTGGTTTCAAAATTATAAAAAAATACCCAATAAGAAACGTACTATTTTGGTGTGAATGCGACTGAATTAAAGTAATTATTCAGTGAAGCTATCTACCGCAATGTCTAGATGAAAATTTATTGACTGGTAATTTGTCGTTATAACTACTTTTACTACTATCATTTTTAAATATTATTGTCGTTAGAAAACGAATACTTGAATTAAACAGTTATTGAAATATGGATCGGCATTTGTTATTCTACAACCTTGTGAAGTCTGTGTTGTATAGATATATTTAAATTATTAGATATGTAAAGATAAAAAAAAAAACTGGGAGAAGAACAGATCCCTTAGATGGTGCTCTCTAATCCTTATCATAATAAAATACTCAATGATGAGTTATTCACCCGAAAGTACATCATTCATCAGACCTATTCACCTGAAAGTAGTAATCTTAAACAACTATTATCATTTGTTTTATTGTAAACGAGAGCATTTTAACCAAATTTAAAAAAGGAAGGTGTTCTTAATTTGACTGTATTTTTTTATGTGTTACCTCAGAACTTTTTTCTGGGTGAACCTATTTTGTCGATTCTTTTCTTTGTTTAAAAGCTGGTGGTTCTCATGTGGTTTCATATAAATTTGATCAAGATCTGACTAGTAGTTTTTGAGTTACCCTTGATAATGCCCTTGATGTGGTTCCATATAAATTTCATCAAGAAATGATGATAGGATCGATGAGAAAATCAATAAAGTCATAAACTTATGAGTTTGGTGATTTTTGAAGTCTGTTCTGATTTTATATTTCATTAGTATGTAAAACAAAGTGTCCGTTGCAATCTTGATCAACATTTACAAGACTGACTGTTATGAATAATTAATAAGCACCCCTACATTAATTCTGGTGTCTGTTTTAATAATATGAACATTTATGTTAATTTATAACACGAACACCAATTACGTTTACATCAGTACTTTAAAAAATGCTACAATTGGTTTTCCTTAAAATATTTGATAAAGATGTTAAAACTTAAAAATTAACTGATACGTCATCAACATCGTCATGTTTATTTTATTAGTCGAGTTTAAGAAAAGAGACGAGGGATTTTAAAAGAAGTAAGAGTTAGAACATTAATAAAGAATAATGTATGAACGTTACGCGATATCTTCGTCTTTAACCGATTTTGATGATTCTTTATTATTAGATAGGTTATAGTACTTCAGGGGTGACCTCACGTAAGTATAAAAAAAAAAGTCCTCCTGATAGTAGTTGACTAGTACAGTCATTTGGACACTTGCAGTCAACATCATACAAAGAGGGCTACAGATGCGTTGTCACTTTCGAGGACTAACATTGAATGCCTCACAGCCTGTAATTGTGCTGGTTCTCTTTAGACCGGACATGACACACAGGATCGAACGCAGCAGTGCATAAGCTGCTATTTTGTGGCAGATATAGGTAAGTGGATGCTGCCGCATCAAATTCAAAATAACGTTAATTAAACAAACGAACAATGAAATCTGTAAACTTTGTTAGTCAATACATTATCTGTGTAATGAATGGATACAAACAATTATTTAAACGAGTTTCCCATAACATTTCTATTTAGCAATTTGTAAATAAATTCCTTGTTAATTGAAATTTCTCAGTTTACGTTTACAGTTTTGATCCACGTGTAATTAATTGACTAAAGCATTGTTAAAACAAACGAATGAACGGATGAGATGTAACAGTTCAAATATAATAATGAAAGGCGTTTACTGTGTGTAATAATTTGTTTCGTATGGTGAGTGTAGAAAACTTGATATATATAAAAACGTAGCATTCTGTCTTGGTCCGCAGGAGTAACAACGCATCTGAATTTTGATTATTAATCAAGTCAAAAGGCCAAAACATTCAATTACAATCAGGGGACTTTGTGGTCTTTTATCAAGTTACTCCATAAAAACTTATATTTATTGACACCGTGAGTCGACAGCCTAAAAGAATACATCGCCTCATTTCGTCGTGTGAGATTCGTAAGAGACGACATAAGGAAATACCATATTGATCTTATGGCATCCGATAGATAGCGTTATAACTATCCTGTATATGCCAGGCATTTGACTGCTTCGTTGGTTTAGTGGTTGTAATCATAATTGCTGATCATAAAGGTTCAAATGGAAGGTAATCCCAGGTTGAAATCCTGGGTAGGCCAAAATGAATTATTGGGTTATCTTATCAAGAAAATCTCACTAGCAGCCGGTAGTCAGTAATTTGGTGGTATTACACTACCGTGCCTCGGAAAGCACGAAAAGCCGTTGGTCCTACAACTGATCTCTCTCTGGTCGTGTAATAAAAATATATTTTTATTTTTTATTGTAACATTTGTGTTACATAAACAGTAAACAGAGATGGAGTGACGACCTGGTAAGACATGCAGGAAGTCGATGGATGCAGGTGGCTCAGGACCGTGTTTTGTGACATTCTTTGGGGGAGGCCTATGTTCAGCAGTGGACTTGTGAAGAGCTGTAATGATGATGATGATGAAACAGTAAAATAAAACAAATAAATAATTAATAAGAATTAATCAGAAAGATCCACTGCTGAACTCGGAACTACCCATAGATTGTTTCATAAGGAGGGATATTTGCTACGCTTGTTGAGCGAGCTGGCAAATGCAGCTTTTTATTTTCATGCTGCTGCCTGCCTCCGGGGCTATTTCCTTGTGTTGCCTTTTACAGCACCCAAGGGTCTGGGAATAGTGGATACACTGGCAGTACACGGTCAACATAGAACAAGAACGCAACAATAACGTGTGTAAGAATTCACAACTGAGAGAAATGGACAGACGATTCGTATTCCGCCATAACTACATATTTTTTATAGAATGGCACAGTTCACCTAATGATAACTGGATGTTGTGGCTCACATTTATCCGAGCTTAAGAATCAAAATACAGATGCGTTGTCACCACTGAGGTCTGAGATCAAATTGTTTCCAGTAAAAAGGGTCTCTGGTTCTCTAAACTCACCATACGAAACTCAGCAGCATTATTCTGCTATTTTACGCTGGTATTCTGTGAGAGCGTGGTCCTAACCCGGTCGAGCCGACCCATTCGTACTACATCCATCATATAGCTGCAGCGTGGATAAAAATATAAGAAGCATATAATTTTTATTTAAAATTCTTGAAATGCAAATGCAGATAATAACTGTACTTTAGTGCTGCGAGGCACAAGTAGCGGCTGCATCCCACCCGGATATTGGATCCCGCGTACCGTATTTCTTAACGGGGTCGGCTATTGTTATTCGTATTTCATATGTGTAATGCAATTGCATTTTCGTTTGTTAGTATAAAATGATTTATAAAAAGGAATTTCAGAATAAATTTTTCTTTCATAACATTAATATTACATTAAAGTACATAAGCCAAAGCTTGAAATTTATAATTTTGTATAAAAGCCTGGCCATCGGTTAAAATTAAAATTTAGATTTGTTGTCACCCCTGAGTACTAGAATAAAGTAAAGTACCTTGTTACCATTAAGAAGAAATTCTGGATCTACATTTTTAAGAAAATTAGGAGATAGGACTTCTTTTCTCCCTATGAATGCACGTCTACGAGTCTAGGAATTCACATATTTCCTCGTTTTAAGGGACATTAGATTTGACTCTATTGATTTTAAAAGGATGGCTGGATATGTGCAAATTTGTTAAGCATATGGTGAAGAAAATATGATCTCGTCTAGAAACCACTTTGAATCGATGCTTAATTTTCTAAATTAAGATATTCGAACATTTAAAATGCAGATGCGTTATTACCCTTGAGGGCTAAGATAGAATGCGTTGTATCCAGTAAAAAGGGTATCTGGTTCTCTACATTCACCATACGAAACACAGTAGCATTGAGCTGCTATTTCACGCTGGTGTTCTGTGCGAGTGTGGGCCTCCCTCGGACAACCTAACCCATTCAGGCTTTAACCATAATATAGCTGCAGCATGACTTTACCACATTTTAATTTTATGAAAACACGTGCTGAGTGATGTCTTTTTTGGCATGCGTTTACTCTAGCGTTACTGTGAATATTCTCATAAAGAAGTCTATCATTTAGAAAAACTCCAAGCAACAGAATGGGGTTGTATTTTATTTAAGCCTGTTACTAAATTAATTATTCAAGGTGGTCTTACTCCAAGAAGAAATCACTCGATTTTGAAATATTTGTTTTTCAAAAATTGAAACCCCATTTTACCACGTTTTTAGTAACAGCTTTCATGTACTTCAGTTAGGGTAAAGAATATATACACTACGCGAAAAAAAAACGACACTTAAGCATGTGTGCACGTAAAATCGCTTGCGGCTATGTGTGGGTGTCTGGATGTGTGCTTGTGTCTTGAGAGGCGTGCGGGGCGTGGAACGGGCCGTCGCCGACTGCCCTGGCCTAGGGCTAGTACGTAGTAGTTCGCGTCTCGTCTCTCTAACCTCGCGCTCTGCACGCAAGTACAGACTGACTGCGCTTTATACAAAAATAATGCCTATTCATTTGTATATAATTATTCTACCTTTACTTAGTTACAATATATCTTATCTATGTACTTCTATACCATTTTATGTTTCTATTTTATGGCTTTATTAAAAATAATGTTATTTTTGTCACCAAACCACACACGTTTTTATTATTTTTTTACAATCATGTCCATCCAAAGGTTGTTTGGAAGAGATAGTTCTAGCTCTTAGCCTATTGTACCACATTTATTTTTCTCATTTTTTGTTAATATTTATGTTATTTTTTGGCGTACAATAAAGTGTTATCTATCTATCTAAGCTTCCCTATGGATTTTCTTAAAAAAATATACATACGGCTACGAATTTTTGCAATTCTTAGAAATATTAATAAAAATTTTAAAAGTCATCGAAAAAGCCAAAAATATATAAGAGTAAGTAATTTTTAAAGGGTAGTAGGTAATAATGATCATACTGCGTACTGAAATACTAAGTATTGGTTAATTATTTCAGATTACCATATTTTGTTTTGTCGGAAATTTTAATTTTCCTCATCTGTAAAGATATTTAATAAAAGTTGATTTAAAATTGATCGTATCTTTCACTACTTAAATACATAAGTTTACATTATATAACATATACCTACTATGTATCTTCTTTGGCACAAGTCTATAATATTCCATTTCGGTTCGGTATTAATCCTAGCGTTACACGCTCCGGTTTAATGTCATTGGCGCTTGACTCTCACGTACAGAGATTGATGATTTTAAACTAACTTCCTGATAAGCAAGAGCTAGTTTTGAACATAGCTCAGAATTGGATGACAATGTAATTGAAAGGGACAACGGAGAGAGCAAGTGGACTAACTGAGACTAAGTGGACTGTATGTAAATTTGACGGTTCAACAAAAGAAAAGTTGGGAGAACTAATAAACATTTAGCTTAGTGCTCCCAACAATTACCGGCATAGGTGTGACATGGACATTAAACATGATCTTTGTTTTGTCTCTGAACTCTTCGGACCTCGGATAGTCCTATAATATCCCAGCGCAACTTGTCTATCTCTTCTTCCAGCTCCATCCATCTTCTCGTCAGTCCTCAGGGTGCGTGCGTTATAAGTTGCCAGGTCGAGTCGTCTTAGGTGGCAACCAAACCTCCACTGGAGATTTTTAGCCCCCCCTGCAACCCGTTACGATTGGTCGCCACCGTAGCCAGGAATAGCGGGGCCGCCGTGTACTGGGGGCCGTCTCATAGTAACTTTATTCATTTGGAGGGTATATTGCCATAATTGCCACGCTTGGCGAGCGGGTTGTCAACCGCAGTTTTTTTATTGTGACATTGCTGTTATCAGGAAGGTGCTGCTGCCCATCTCCTGACTGTTTCCCACTGTCGCCTCTTACGACACTCACGGGAAGTTATGGGGTAGTGGATATTCTTAACCGCCACTACACGGCCAACACATTACATACACATATTTTACGTAAATAAATACCCAGATCCGGCAAAACCATTTGTAGGCCTATTAATGTTCGGAATTCAAACCCCGCTGCACCACAACCAAGCATCTTTACAGTACTACCAAAACACTACCAGAGCTATGGAGTTACTAAATATAAGTTAATAAAAACAAAATTTAATTAAAAATTAAAGGGGGCTCCCCTTTTAGAAACCATACGACACACAGTATCATAGAGCTGCTATTTTACAGTGGTATTGTGTGATGCATGGTCTCTGCATGGTCTTGGGTCCTGAATCCCGGTCGAGTCGACCCATTCGTGCTACAACCATAATATATATAATAAACTTTCAAATTAAATATGTAAATGCCAATAGTTCTATAAGTGAAAATATTATAAATAAATTTTAAAAGTAACTCTTCTTCTATTGATTTTTATTTCATAGAAATTCTGATAACGGTGACAAATGTCAATTCAACCAAAGCGGGGAAATGCAATTAAAGATATTATCGAGTTTCGTCCCTAGTATTTCTATAGCAGAGGTATGAATGAACTTTCCTCAAAAATGACAACAATTCGTTGACAATAAGAGACGATACGCCGAATAGTTAATATTAGTTTACGCCAAAAATATTTTACTTTAATATTGTTTAGTATTTACGCCAAAAAAACTATTTTCATTCAAAAAACAAAAACTTAAATTATCATACAGTTGTTCTTCCCGAGGTATATTTTTTTATTCAGTAACGGTGACTAACAAGCACGTAGTCCAACTGATAATAAGTGGATATTGTGGCCCATAGTCTTCACAACCATCCTCGATTACGAATAAAAAAATAAGAACCAAGAACGCTTGCTGCATTTTTCGCTATATGGCTTTATATAAATATATAGCTCTTGAGCGAGAAAAGAACCAGCCCTATTCTCTCCAGCGTCGACGATAAGTCGTGGATACAGTTCGCCATAAATTATTGTTTTATACTAAAATTGAAACCACTATCGAAATAACCTAACAATTTTATACAAAAAAAAACCATTTTTATTTATATTTATTTACCTTTTATTGAAATAAATAGATAAGATTTTTTTCAAGAAGAGAGATGTGTTTAACCCCGTGCCTGAGAAAGGACTTAAAGCCGTTGGTCCTTCCCCTAATCTCTTTACAGTAGCGTCGAATTTCCTTCCCATCGGAAAATGAGAATGAGATGACAGAGAGTACACCTGTGCCGGCGCCCACACTCCTGCACTATAATCCTGTTCTGCGTAGATGGCTTGTCTCGAAGCCAGTGGCCGAAATTCGGTCTGGAGGCCATTAGTATGTGGAAAATTATTTAATTATTTTTACTACTTTGACGTCCGCTTTTACTTTTTATTAATGGTTTAATTATTCGCTATACTTAGCGGACTAAAAAGCTTAAGGATACAACTAAAATATCGTCTTTATACTAATATTAAAACTTAATCCTAGACTTTTTTCTCAAAAGTTATATGGGACTACTTCAAAATTATAACTAATGAATATAAATAATGAATAATGAGAATCATAAAAATCGGTTCACAAGTAACGAAGATATCGCGTAAGCGTACACACAAAAAGAATTCATACAATTAAAAACCTCGTACAATTATTGTTTTTCATTGAATTCCTCTCATGTAGAGCTTGTCACGCATACCGACATAGAAAGAAGCTGTCAGACACAGACAGGCAGAGATATGGAATTGTCTGGTGCTTTGATTTCCTCCGAGACGGTTTCGTAACAAATGCGACCGGAACAAAACAACTGAATGTTGTGTTCAGTGTTCATTGTGGAATTAAATTCAGATATTTCATAGCAATGATTTTTAAATGCCTGTGAGAATTGTATCGATAACAATTCATTTTATCTTAAATGCAATATTATCATTTTAATAACCTCTTGTTGATTACTAGTACCTTATAATTACTAGCTAAACTACATTATGGTTGCCACACGCTAATAATATGGTTATCATCGTCTCGACCGAAGAAAGACCACGCTCTCACTGAATAGCAAGTTAACAGCTATGTTTTGTAATGAGTGTCAAGAACCGGAAACCCTTTTTACTAATATCGACGCAATCCAACTTTGCCCTAAGAGTTGACAACACATCTGCATTTTGTTTCTAAATCGTGGTTAGATGTAGGTCTTTGAGCCACAACATACACTTACTATCTTATATACTGATAGGTAAACTTATCTATTTGTTATCCTTATCCTTTAAAAAAACAAAATTGATTTTTGGAACGAAGTTCCTTATCGGACGGTACGAATTTGGCGGATGGGGGCTAGGCGAGAAAAAGTGTTAGGTGATTTTTCCATCACGACGACTTCTGACGTAATCAAGACGGCTTTGACGGATGTGAGCAAGCGAGATGGACATGTCCATCTCCCTCGCACTTTTTCTTATCTTGCTACGAAAGAAATATTATTTTATTTTAAATGACGCTTCATTTTAATAGACGCTAGTAGTTAATTTATTTGGTCGGTGGCTAAAGTATGTCTTTTGACAACCAATTTCAAGCAAAGGTTTCCATTCCCTTCAACACTCAAAACGTCTGTGGATATATATGATTGGATACAGCAACGAAATATGCCCACTGATATTACCAACATCATGAGAAAACCTGCATAATAATTAAAAAATTATTAATGAATAGTTGTACAATTTTTAAATCCGCTTAATGGCAGACTAACTAACTACCCATAATCCTTCCAGAAATAATCGTAACTAAACTTTTTTCCGAGCGCCGTTTAACTTAGGGGTTAAGCGCCCGCTGTTAATTTCACAGTACATTAGTAACCAGGGTTTGATCGCCGCTGGTAGCAATGAAATTTTAATTGCAATTTGAAGTGCTGATTTACCACGTGCCCGGCGGTAAAGACAAACATCGTGAGGAAATCTGCATGTTTGAAAAACACGAATTGGAATAACATGGCGGATATTTACCTGCCCTAAAACCCTCTAAGAAATGAGAGGAGGCCTGTACCCAGCAGTGAGACGTATATAGGCTGTAACTTTTGTTTCACCTTTTGGAACGAAGTACTTTATCGCACAGAACGAATTTGATGGATGGGGTCTAGGCGAGAAAAAGTGTAAGATTTTTCCATCACGACCCCCTTTCTATAGAGCGAGCGAGATGGAATAATATCCATCTCCCCCACACTTTTCCTAGTCTTGCCATGAAAGAAATATTATTTTAAATGACGCTTCATTTTAATAGACACCATTACATAATTCATTTATTTGTATTTGTCAATCAGTAATATAATACTTTTATCAATTATAATATATCTACTAGGAAAGAAACTTACTTTTTTTGCTGACTCTGTCACTGATGTGGTGCTTCAGGGAATTGAACTATTTATTTCATTATCTGTGGTACCCATCGGAGGCAGATCTCAGCCTTGCTTTGGCAGCTCCTATAAGACTGCATTACGCAGTAAGCAGGAGTGTAATCAACCCTGGGCTGCGGCTTTGGCGACTCGGGATGTAAACACCAACATGCTTTAAAAGAAGTATAACTTCGCCTCCAAGTTCTTCAAAAGAGTTATTGCCATGGGAAAGTCAGAGCACATAGGCAGAATGGGCAAGAAACTAGTTCGCCTTTCTTCGGGAACCCGTGCATTCTGGATATCAGGCAATATCTGTAAGCCCTCACTACCATCTCTGCACAGGTAGGAGGAATCACTAGCCCAAGCCGCAAAAGAGAAAGCCAACATTTTCGGCTCCCTGTTTGCGTCCAACTCGACTATTGATGACGGGGGGAACATACCGCCGACCATCATGTAGCGATCATGCGAGTTCTCACAGCGCTCGGTTCGCAATACACTCATATCCCTGGACATCCACAAGTCGAGTGGGCCTGACGGAATCCCCCCAATTGTGCTGAGGACGTTGGCTCCGGAGTTGGTACCGGTCCTAACGCGTTTTTTCCGGTACTCCTACTCCCAAGGCGTAGTCTCGAATTCATGGAAGACAGCTTTTGTCCACCCGATTCCTAAAAAAGGCGACCGCTCAGACCCGTCCAACTATAGGCCTATCGCCATCACCTACTTGTTCTCTGAAGTCGTGTCTTGTGTCTGAAGTCGAGTCTTTGCTTAATAAAGTCTCGGATTGGGGGCGACTAAATCTAGTCCAATTTAATACTCAGAAGACACAAGTTTGCGCGTTTACCGCTTAAAAGAACCCCTTTGTCGTATCCCCTCAGTTTCATGTCACTCCCCTTGTTGTCTTAGCCAGTATCGGAATTCTCGGCGTTGACATATCGAGTGAAGTGCAGTTTCGTGGTTACTTTGAAGAGAAGGGCAAATTGGTCTCTAAAAATCTTGTAGTGCTCAACAGAGCGGGACAATATTTCATACCGGTACACCGCCTGACACTTTACAAGGCGCAGGTTCGGCCTCACATGGAATACTGTTCCCATCTCTGGACTGGCGCTCCCTAGTGCCAACTCCTTCCACTTGACCGCATCCA
Source organism: Parnassius mnemosyne (assembly GCA_963668995.1). Taxonomy (NCBI): domain Eukaryota; kingdom Metazoa; phylum Arthropoda; class Insecta; order Lepidoptera; family Papilionidae; genus Parnassius; species Parnassius mnemosyne. The sequence goes on along the minus strand of CAVLGL010000001.1, from coordinate 6,189,971 downwards.
GCGCAGAGCGGTTCGAATCGTCGACGACCGAGTCCTTTCCGATCGGCTCGACTCATTGGTGCTGCGAAGAGATTTTGCATCCCCTTGCATTTTCTTTCGCGTTTACCACGGGGAGCGCTCTGAGGAATTGTTCAGATTAATTCCAGTTCACAAATTTCACGAACGCACATCGCGTCATAATTCACGATACCATCCTCACCATCTGGATGCTTGGCGGTCCACGACTGTGCGTTTTACTAGGAGTTTTCTCCCTCGTACAACTTCTCTGTGGAACTGTTTACGACCGGCGGATTTTCCGGACCGATATGAATTAGGGACCTTCGAGAAAAGAGCTTACACCTATCTAAAAGGCCCGCAACGCATCTGCAATTCCCCTAGTGTTGCGGTTGTTCGTGGGTGGCTGTAGTCACTTACCATTAGGTGAGCCGTATGCTCGTGTGCCCCCTCTTCTGTAAAAAAGGCCGAACTTGCGCTTTGAAAGTAGTGTTCTTATATTTTCGTTATGATTCCCAAGTCTTTAAAGCTGCACTGTGTCACATTAAGTACCATGTTGAATTTTCTTGGGCTCTGGACCGTACTTTAAACTCATAAATCCAGACAAGGTTGAATCTCGTATAGTAACGTGTTGCTTTAGCTCAGCCACTAGATTTTACTTTGTACTTCGTGGTACTTCTGGGGCTGAGCACTGTCCTTAATGCTCACTTATAGCAGGTGAGTGACCCAAGTTTGTTCGTCATCGGTTTCACCAAAATGATTTCAGATGCTTTAAGATACACGTTGGCTCCGGGCCGCTACTGAGAATTTTATCACGTTATCGGTGATAAGAGATAACATTACGAGGAAACCTACCTGTCTGAGAAATTTGAAGATTTAAGTAAACTGAAGTTCGCCATTACTCATTAAGGCAACGTGGTGTACAGCAGTGGGACTTACACGTGAACTTACTTTACCTTACGAGTATAAGTGTTCACACATGTTAGAGTTGAGGGTAAAAAAATGCTACACGGGTAACAAAATTTGGTCATTCCACGAGTCTTAATGGTTCGACGTTATTCTGTTAGTCGTGGCAACTCATTTCATTTTATTTGTTTTTTTTTTTTATGTACTTATTATTTTATTTATTTGTTTAAATAATTCTGAGAGTATTTCTTTACAGACAATGCCCCTTTTGGTACCCAACCAACAAACCATAGAAGGCGTTACACTTAATAATGAAATGTCCTATTGCCAGTATTCACGAAATAATTATCCTCTTCACAAGGTAAAATATCTTGTTACTTCCTCCCATTTTGCTACGCTTAAATTCTTTGACTACAGCTTAAGGAAATACCCTCGAAAACTATTCAGCAATCGAAAACTTTAGAACTGATATGACTCGCTCCACCATTCTGCATGTTACAGAATGTTAAAGTATATTATTGTTTTGTTTAAAATATCTGCTGAAATATAGAACTACTTGTAATAGCGGATATGGATATATTTATTATACCTATAAGCTTTAATTCAAACCACACAACTCCTGTCAAACAGATTACGATTAAAATTGAACATGACCACGTTCAGCTCTTTTATAAGTAGCTTAAAAACATGTTTTAACAAAGCGTACTATGAATAATGTCGGATGTGCAACTCAGGCTAAAACCCGCTCTCACATGCATACGCACACGTATAAATGCACGTACACTCGATAAAAAGAAGCTGAATTCGACAAATTTCGTGAATCACTCCCCTTACTCTGCATACTTAGGCTAACCTGGTGCGGTTAATGGGAATGGAAGTTACGTTGATAGCATTGCAAAATAAATAAATTAAATAAATTAAATAAAAATAAATAGCATGAGACAAATTATCCTCAATCTTAGTTGTCTTTTGTAAATATTTGAACAAAGCGGGATCACAAACTCGTGTAAGGATTGTTTGTAAAGGACTTCTCGATTATTATACCTTTTTGTTCATGATTAAAAAGTTCAATATTAGTACGTGATTTAACGTCCTTCAAACCGAATTTCGGTCACGGCAGTCAGTGTCAATAGATAATTCCACTATAATCCACGGCATTATAGTGCCTGAGGGTATGTGCAAGCACAGGTGTACTTTCTATTCCTCTTACAGATGAAAAACCGACATGACCGGAAAGATATCAGGCGCAGGACCAAGTGCTTTACGGGCTTTCCAAAGTGCGGGGATCAAACATCTCCTTTCGGAATAGTAGTATATTAAAAATGAAATTTGACTAACGAAAGTTTACTTTCTTACCTCGAAGAAATGAATATATTTAATTTCACACCCATGGAACGAAACAGTGAAGTATTCTAGACTTTGCTACTATACGATATCTAGTACGATTTTTAATTACAAGGTATTTCGTCTACTTCAGGTATGATATATGAGAAGCTAGATATGCAACAAGGTTCGATAGAGGAGCTGTTGGAAAGTTTGCAGAAAGTACACAGCTTGATATCGAAAATCTAGGGTCAATGAAAACAAAATTGTACAATTTTGTAGCAGCATTCGAAACAAAGGCTTAAGAAATTACATACATTAGTACACAATTATAAATTTTGTATTAAAAAGCAAAAGAAAAAGAAAATACCTTTAAATATATAATATGGATTGAAATATTTTTTTTAACTCCAACAAGGATGACAAACTAGCCTTCAGTCCACCCAGAATACAATAGATTTTTATTTCAATATAGATCACATATTATTCTTATAAAATTTCATTCTTTACTTAACGACTTCTCATAGTCACTTACATCTATCTTCGATCACCCTTGAGAACTATGAACTAAAATTAAGAGCTCTCAAATTTATAATATGAAAAATATTTAGAAGCAGAAGAAAGAATCTTTATTTTGACACGGATCTTTGACGCAACATTATACAAAATTTTCTCAATAAATTTGACTTTATACGTCAAAGGCATACCAAAAAAGACATTACTCAAACTGTGTTGTGGTGAAACAACAACGCTGATTTTCGCTGATGACCAAAATCTTAAATCAAGGAAATCTTAACTCAGCACTAACTCCATAACTAAGTCACCGGGAATGCGTGGCGGTCAGGCATATCTACCATTTATTACAGCTCGTCATTGCGTGTCCATACTTTACTAAAAAAAGTTAAGGAAACAAGGAACTAAAATATCGTCCAAAATCATATAACAGTCACTGCACTATTTAAATTAAAGAAATTTAAAATAAAGATACAGGTAAAGAGTTAAAAATTTGCGTGACAGCTCCGACTCGTGGCTGGAGTTTACTTCTGAAACGATTGCCTTAATATATTATATACCAAAGGCAAAGGAAAGGAACCTATATATTTATTTTTATTGATTTTATTAAATATATATCATTTATTACATTACATAAAACTATATGACTTATATAACATTATTCATTTCGTGAAAGTAACGTCATTGTTAAATACTGTGATAATAGGTTTGTAGAAATGTAAATAAGATACATAGACGTCAGAAGTTACATGAGTTACGAAATATGAACACAACGCATCCATGGTTGTACCAGGATGTCTAAGGATCTCCATTATTCTAAAAGTAACTAAATTTATATTACAAACTTTTTTTTAAATATTATGTTACGCAGAGGAAAACCATAACGGCTTCACATGTTGTTAACGCTTCATTTTACTAACCATCTATTTTTCATACCATGCGCTATATATGAAATTATTCTTAAGCAATAAACTCTATTTTTACAGTTTTGTCTTTATTTTGGAGTGTACTCCAAAATAAAGACAAATCTGTAAAAATAAAGAAAAAAAGTTAGTTATAAAATAAAAATAAAGAAATAATTAAATAAAAATGTTAAGTTAATTAAACAAATTAATACTAGACAGGCGATTAGAACAAAACCTACCGTCCCAAATCAAATCCGTTTGGCAGGCGAATTAACAACTGTAGTACCTGACGTTTCACGTTTTTGACGCAGCTACCCGTCACCGGTCAGGGTATTTTAGATCTGGTGTTAAAAATATGGTAATACTGCCATCTATTATGAACCTTCGGGTATTTTCGGCATTTCTAATAATCGCCATGATACCCATGGGATGAAATAAACTGGTAGAAATAACACTTTGCTAGCTTGAGGTTTTTAGTAAGTGCAAGTGCGACATAACCCGTTCTTGCCCCAGCAAGGCAAGTATGCATAGGCATTTACCCATGTTAAAAAAGTGTCCATGTGTTGCAGTTGGCAATTAACACCAGGTGAATTGTAAGTTCATTTGTCACCTCAATTTTGTTATAAAGTGGGGTCATGGATTCACTAATGCCACCCACACACAGTTAATTAATTCGTCAGTCATTGGAGGAGGCCTATGTTCAAAATCGGACTTGTGAACGGCTGTAATGATGACAATGAGACTACATAACTATTATAATATATATAGTTTATATACGTCCCACTTTTGAGCATCGTCTAATTTCTGAGAGGAGTGAGTTAAGTTTTGTTACTCTGAAATAAATTTTTATATCATTATTTAAACGTCCACTGCTATATATAGCACAGGCCTCCTTCATAGATTGCTTTATATTATTATTATATTAATTTTTTTAATAAAGAATAAGGATGACAAACGAGCACACAGTACACCTGGTGGTAAGTGGATAAAAGTGTGTATATGTAGTGATATTAGTAGTAACTACGGTACATATACATCTATCTTAGATTAAGAATTAAAATGCGGGAGCGTTGTCACCCAAGATGACTATGATGTTATCCGTTGTTGCCAGTAAAAAAGGTATCCGATTCTCTACACTCACCATACAAAATCCAGCAGCATTTAATCGTATTTTACGCTGATATTCTGTGAGGGCGTGGTCCTTGTCTGACCTAGCGACCAATTTTTGCTAAAACTATAGTATAGGTGCAACATAACACTGCTCTATACAAAAATAAGGGGGATATTAGCTATAGTTGCTACGCTTTGCAGGCAGTTTGGTAACAACCGTTTTTTTGAATGAAGTTCTTCATCGCACGGGACGAATTTGACGGATGGAGGCTAGGCGAGAGTGTAAGATTTTTCCGTCACGACCCTCTTCCTATAGTGCGAGCGCGATGGAATAATATCCATCTCCCTTCCAACCGAGTGTTCCACGACACTCACGCATGTTTTTATTTTTAGATGTTTTAACGAAGATGCTGCTGCCCAACTCCTCTTTTATTTTTCTCTACGATACTATCGACATAGAACATAATGTTATTATTACGGCTTTGAGATAATATCTGATAGTAAAATAGCTTTCGCCGCCACTACAAAACATATATTTCAAACAAATTGTTACTTAGTTTTTCAACTATTCAAAGTCAAGTGGCGAAGTAATCAACTTCAATCACATATGTATTTTCAATTTCAGAACATTATTTTGATAATATGTGATTAATAAAAACAAAATACTTTCTTACTTTTAACAAACAAAAGAGTAAAATATGAAAAATATGTAGAACATCAAAAGAAACAGGGGACAGATATTCCTTGCTTCAAACACGTGGCCCCGCCCTAACTAGAAAACTTCGCTTCTTTTTCCAGAAGTGCTCCTTGAGAATTCCATTACTCTCGATTACGAAAAGAAGACCTTTAAAAGTAGATTCAGTGACACATATTGACATCTTCATTCAGAATGTAATAAAAATGCTTTAGTATTTATTTTTGTAGTTGTCATACAAAATACTAGCGTATAATGGCAGCATAATGTTGCTGTGTTATGTTTGAGTGTAGAAAACCAGAGACCATTGTGACTGGTAATAAGGTATTCCATCTTAGTCCTTTGGTATAACGACGCATCTGTATATTGATCGTTGATCGAGGATACATGTAGATGTCTATCATTTACAGCACCCACTTAACATTTGGCAGACTGTGCGCGAGTATGTCACCCTTATTTTAGAAAAAAAAAATAACTTTGACTATTTTTAATACAATATGCACTCTGTGTACACGAACAACATTTTTTTAAGAATATGTGTGTGTATAACATAGTTCACTTATTGGTAAGTGGATTCTGTGTCATGTACACATCTACATTCTACATCTATTATCGATTAAGAATGAAAATGCAGATACGGTGCTACATATAAGGACTAAAATGGAATGCCTCGTTTCCAGTAATAAGTGGTCCAATATCAAGAGCAGGCGTCTCTTGAGGCGAACAAGCTAATTGTTTGACATCTTATTTGTGTCAACTCATTTACTTTTTACACACACATGTTACTAAAACGTAGTAATTGTATATTCTTTTGAGGGCCAGAGCCAATAAAGTATTATGGCTCTTACAACAATGAAGAAAATACTATTGTTAAAAAATCTACACCAGAATGTATTTTTGCATATTCAAACATTCAAAGACTATTTTCATTTACATTATTTCAGATTTGTATTACAAAATAACAAATCTCAAATTCGTCATTCTTCTTTAATCATCATATTCATTGATACTCGTACGTTCTGATCGACTGAAGTAAATGAGTGGACTAATTAACTGAATCAAAACGTTGTATTGGTAAGACCACGCTCTCACAGAATATCAGCATAAAATAGCAACTTAATGCTGCTATGTTTCGTATCGTGAGTGTAGAGAACCGGGGAGACCTCTTTTACAAGAAATAAGAGGCATTCTATCTTAATCCTCAAGAGTGTCATCAACGTATCTGCATTTTAGTTCTTTATCGAGGATAAAACAGATGTACGTCTCTATGAACCACAACATCCACTTATCATCACGTGGACCGTGTGCTTGTTTTTTCACCCTTTTTTACAATAAAAGAATTTCTTTGAAATATTTTATTCCGTTGGCGTGCAATGTAATGCAAATAATTTCATTGGTTGCAGCAGATGTCCAACTCAGGTTGCTTGTGTACTGTAATATCAACGGCGAGAACTTAGATTATTTTTTATAAAACTATAGTAACTAACGAAGTAACAGTCTACCTGATGGTAAGTAGCTACTGTAGTCCAGGAACACTTGCGGCCAAGTACCAACACGGAAGACTACAAAAGCGATGTCACCTCTGAGGACTAAGATGCAATGCCTTACAGGTGTAATTATACTGGCTCTCTATAACCTTCCGAGCAGAACACAGCAGTGCGTGGAAGTCATACAAGTAGATAAGAGGGTGTTACCTACGTAGATGAACTTCTAGGCAGAACAATAGTGCTACTGCCCAGAGCCTATGAGCTATCTCGCCCCTTATGAAGCAACGTTGGCCGCAAACTAACTAACCAATAGAATTTAGCACCACATGCAGCCCCATAAATGTTGTAAGTGGCAAATAACATATTATTGTACGATCCAAGAGCTTCCTTTTTTTTAAAGGAATTGCATCACTTATCATCCTTTAGCCGTTAATTTTGCAGGAATATTTCACAATGTGGAGTTTGTGTTTAAGCTTGTGCTTGACTCTGAATGCCTTTAGTTAGTTAAGCTCCTGTATAAAAAAATTGTTGGTGGTTTCTGATGTCTGTATGGGTTGATTGATTTAGTAATTTCAGGGTTTTATTTTTCTTTCTTTTAACAGTGTTTAACATTCTTCTGTTGGTAATGAGGCGATTCCATTGTAGAAGGGGTTACTTTCCGAGTTTTTCCTTTTTCTAAATTTCTTCCTCATAATCCATTCTTTAATTAAAATCCTACATCATAAATTCACTACTGTATAAAGGCCTCCTTGCCTAACTTAATCTGTTCCTGCACGTTTCATCAAGTTTAAGTGATTTAGTGAACTCTAATTAGTAAGTTTCATCCTATTCCGCTTCAGCAGATACGGCGCTGCTAATTAAGAAGCTACCTTCTAAATACGTCTGTCTTTCCATTTGAATACAATCTCGGCGTCTTCAAGGCAAGATCTAATATGCTTTAGTGATGCTAAGGCCACCATCTAGGGTTTCATCACCATTTACCACCAGGTGGGATTGTGGTCAAGCATTGGTTTATAATAAGTTAAAAAATACAATAGTATTTCGCCTGAATATTTATTACTTATCAAAGATGAGTAGGTTTATTATTATTTTGTTCCAATTTGGCGTTTACATAATTAAGTTTACAAAACAAGTTAAGCTGAACGAAGTTGAGAATTTGTTAAATGTTACTCGAGTATTGAATTTCTTGTAAATTACATTATTATGTTAAGGTTAAACAAGTTCTCTCAAGCTTATGAAATTGTTTTAATTTTGTTTTCGCTCGAAATATTAACATGCATTTTTTACTTTCATCATATAGCTATTGTAAACTCTTTTAAAGTAAATATTGTTGAAATTTAAGTTTAATTTAAAGGGAATGCATGACACACTGTGTGAAAATAGGGCTCTTCACTCTAATGTGGGAATTTGTCAAAAAAGTCGAGAATGGAAATTCGCAATTCTGTGTTAGTCCCTAACATAATGTACGAGTATGATAGTGAAAGCTGGGTTTGGCAGAAGATAAATGAAGGTAAAATAGTTTAGAAAATCCAAATGTGCAGGCCTTTCATTTAATTTTTATGAAAAACAATGTATTCCTGACTTTTAAAATATGTTATTTACGATTATTTTAACAGGTACTGTTACTTACAGTGGCAAAAAATAATAATAGTACCCAAAATAAATCGATTACACTAAGTATAAAATCGATATAGGCCGTGTAGTACCTACATTTGTCCTTTGTCTATCAAATGCTAATAAAATATGACAGTACCTTCATAATTTTAATAGCAATAAAACTTATAAATTTGAAAATCATTTTATTAAAAAAACTACGTGTACTAGAAGATTGATATGAAATAGGAAACCAGTTGATGTTATTGTCGTATAAGTGCAATATGGTTATGGTAGAGGCAAGATGCAAGAACACAAATTGCTTGACCTTGACGTGTCGAGAGTAAATCATACCTATAACGCTTTGCGTTATGAGGCGTGCAAAATAAATGCTAAAGAAATGCGGTCATTAAGGAGAATGTTTGGGGGGACTTTGTAATAGCGTTATTGTGTCATAAGAGATAAGTGTGGTTTGCAAGAATATTTTGTTAACAGGATTAAGAAAAGAATGCTTCGGTGGTGCGTTTATGTATTAAGAATTAATGAGGAAAGAGTGACACAGGTGTATGTTGCAGAAGTAAATGGAACAGAGGCAAATTGGTGATATTGAAAATGGGCCAAATTAAGAGTACCTACTATCGACAGCACGTAGTCGTAGGTGTATGGATGTGAAGGAGGCGAGAAAGGTATGAGAGGAACGTGCAAAATGGAAGGATGTGTCTCTGCCTACCCCTCTAGATGACAGGTGTGAGTGTTTATATTATGTTATTTAATTTATTTAACCTTCTAAATCCACTGCTGTTTCTCAGACGAACAAAAAATATAGACGCAGCATACATTTCTAGTGACGCCGAAACCATACTCAATTTCTCGACTTACACTCCCGCACATATTTTTTTCTTTCTTTATCAGCCCGTAAAATTTAAACCATTCTGTTGGTTGCAAATGATTGTAGATGGCATATGTTGTGTATGTAAGTAAGTGTTCTTACAATAAGTTCAGCATGATTTTGGCTTGATTTTCGTGTCACTTGAAATGAATGCAGCACTTTGTCTATCTTTATTTGTTTGTATAAGTACTGAACAAAATATTTTATAGAGGTAAAGTGTAAAAGAAACAAGTAAGTGGATGTTGTGGCCAAGAAACAGCTTAATCTATTCTTTTCTTTTACATAGCGAAATGCCTAGGTGGGTATGCCTCGAGGGGGCAAGGATGGGTTATGTCGGACTTGCATTACTAAAACCACATGGTGTTCCAGCTTTGCCGCACATTATCAGGGTCAAAGGAACGCTTTTGCATACATTCGTGACCCTACCAGCGTCGGCCGTACCTTGGAAACCCGTGCTCCTTATCAGGTAAAGCGCATCTGAACACTTTGCACGTCTTCCTCAGCTCGGTACCTGGAGTCAGGTAATGGGTCATGGGGCCAGAATAGTCGAGCATTTTTCTGGCCGTATGACCAGACCACCAGCCTTTCTGACCCGGACCTGATCTTTGATTCCGCCGCTAGCTGTTTCGTCTGAAGAAAATAGGGAGAGCGGCACCTTGCAATACTGACATTCCTCTCCTCACGCGGCCCTACCACCACCACATCAACGGTGCGGCCTCACCAGAGTCGCGAAGGATAAGATGGATGGCGCATCGAAATACAAATACTCCTCTTCCCGCGGGACTCCACCTCAGCCAGACACCAAATCACATCCGAAGCTAGGCAAGTACACTTGCAGCGGCTACTTTTGGCCTGCCTTACACCTTGGGCCAGCCAAGTGAGTTCCTCTTTGTTCACAGTGGGAGACCAAGCCACGGCTTTTAAATCCCCATGTCACAACAAGGTAGGAATCCATTCGGGGAACCTTCATCTATTCTCGCGTAAGAATCAGAATGCAGATGTGCTGTTATCCCTAAAGACTACGATGGAATTCTCGTTTTCAGTAAACAGAGTCTGTGGTTCTCGTTATTTGCCATGCGAAACTTACATTATGATGCTATGCACTGCTAGTTGTCGATCAACCATAACAGATACAATCCATTCGTGCTGCATATATACGGCACCGACGCTACAAGTACAAAAGCTGCTATGTGGAAATTATTTTATTATTTACTATGTATTAAAAGAAAATTTGAAACCCCTTCGAGTGAACTAAGGAATATCACAAGGTCAAGGTAAAAACAGAAATTTTGTCTTAATATTCACTCAAAGTTTACCCCTATTTTTCCACCTTAAGGGGTGACATTTTGTCCACATCGAATGTTCGAATGTGGATGAAATATAATATAAATTATGAAATATAAATCTCTTCGACTATCAATCATAGTAAATTAATCTAAGCCCGTTTTAATGTAAAGAAACCACACGTCAATCAAAATGAACCAACAAATATTAGGAATTCTGATGTCACGTTAATGTTACGGATGAAAGCTTTCAATAGATTAATATTGTATAATGATATTGTGTTATATTTTATGTTGAAAGTAATTATGAAGTTAAAGGTGAGTACTAATTTGACCTATGAGAAAGTTCTTTAATTAAAGAAAAAACATTCCACATTAGTTACCATTTATACTATTACTATCAAATTACTAAAAAAATATATCAGAGTGCATCCAAAGTCCACTGCTGAACATAGGCCTCCCCCACAGAGTACCTCACAGGAGGAACATTTGCTAATTTGAAACGTTTGATAAACGGGTTGGCAATCGCAGTTTTATTTTATTTTTTTCAGCCGTTATTAGAAATATGTTGCTGCCTATATTCTGGTTTATTTCTCTGTGTCACCTCTTACGACACCAACAGGATATAACATTAAAAAAAAGAAATGTTTCTTCTATGTAGTTGAGGTGCTTTAAATTGTACGGAGTTCTAGTTGCAGTCACAGATTATTAAATTGCAGTATCATAACCAGTATCCCTCAGTCGATGACATTGGTATGACCTTCTTGTTTATGCCTGACGTAAAATACTCAGATCAGTGATGGGCAACAGCTTCAAAATTGAAAGACGTCAGGTACTGCTACCGTCAATCCTTACCAATAGTGATGATTAAAGCAAAAAAAATACTTGGCAGAGACACGCTATAACTATGTTATGGCGTGTCTCTGCCAAGTACGACACGAATGGGTCACACGACCGGGGAAGTCTTGCGCCCGATCCCTCTCCGGTCGAGTCGGATTACCCTCCCCTTCGGCCTATTAGAGAGAGGGAATAGGGAATGCACCTGTGCTTGAGCATAAACTTGGTCACTATAATCCCGTCCAGTGCAGATAGCCGTTAAGATTGGCCACCGTGACCGAAACTCAGTCCGAGGAACGTTATTATTAAATGCTTACAAAGCTTTTCTTCGCCACCTAGCATGTGACAAAGGAAGACTTAAAACTATAAAACACGTTCAGTTTCAATGATGGCGGCAGGGGTTGATCTTGGATTATTTGTGTACTATGAAATTTAAAGCGAGTACACAGCACCTAATCTAACACTGCTGCTTGTCATTTTAATTGTAATCATTACAGTATTTAAATTGATTAATGTGCAAATGTCCCATAATTTTTATTATTTTCATTTTTATTTTCCTTCTTTATCTGACTGTAAAGGTAGCTGTTGTATATAGGTCTCTCCTTTCTTATAGGGAGGATAACGTTTATAGAAATTTATAGAATAATGACGACAAATGAGCACACACTCCACATGATGGTAAGTGGATGTTAAGACCCATAGACATAGGCAGATGCATTGTCACTCCTGAGGACTAAGACGGAATGCCACGGTTATAATGAAATCTATTGAAGATATTGTTCTTGCACGTCTCATTGTTGTCTTATGCGTTACGCACTGAAGGAAAATCAGTTACTTTATCTAACATGTTTTAATATTATACTAAAAATTAATACCATTTATGCATATTAAATCTAAGAGAAAAGTATTATTTCTAAGAACAAAGGAGTATTTATCTTCACTAGCTGAACCATTATTAAATTACGAAGGATTTTCAATGAACTAAAAAGCTTGTCATAACATTTAATGAAAGCAGTTCATATTAATTCGACAATAAATGCTTATTCGTATAATAAAACGTAAATGTAATTCACTTTATAAATAAGTGTTATTTATTTACGAGTATAATAGATAAAGATGAAACATAATATTTCGGTTATTCGGTTTATCCACACTAAAACAGCCACTCTATGGCGGATACTCAGAAACGTATGTTCATCTACTCACTCCAGAGTGGGGGATAGTAATAAAAAACATTACAAAAACTAGCTTAAGATACTCAGGAGACATTAGGATATTTACCTATAAAAATATATTACATACTTCTTGTTATAAAGGTCAAAGCTAAAATAACAGCACTATGCAATACTATGACTTGATTCAAATGCAATACGAAATATGATTTTCATTTCAGTTTGTGGTTATTACAAATTTATTAATAATTATTTTTGTGAGTATATTTATTGTTTTACTTGGGGTAAAAAGTTACAAGAGCTATCAAATGTGATTATCCGATTATAGTATATTTATGTATATGTAGGAAATATAATGGGTATGGTACAGAGACTGATTTTATAATTAGGAATAATAATTAATTCGTTTACACGAATTAATTATCCAACGAGTCGAGGATAAACTAGTAACGGAATACGACAAGTACACCGTTCCACGTCAGAGCCAAGACTGCCCTAACGGCGGCAGCTCCGTCCGTTTTATACAAGCTAAACGGGCGGTACCGCAGGTGCAATGCCGCAGGTGTGCGGAGCACGAGTTATTTACAAGAATTCTGTCTAGCTACACCGACGGCGCCGCACCTGCAATGGTGCTGGTGCCGTCACGGCCATACTGACATGCGTGCGTCCTCGCACGCGCTCCATCACAATTTTAGTTACCTGTAGACAAAAAAAACATCGTTCGACTATCCTGACATAACAGCGTCTGGTCCGGTCTATATTGACCCTTCAGACTTGGGTGACAATCAGTTTTCTTCCGGCAGTAAGCCCTACAAAACTTTAATCAACTTTATGCTAGATCGGAATGATTAGTCTGTAGCTTTCTGTATTTTCTCTTTTTTTTCAAGTACTGTTTTCGCTAGTCCGGAGTAACTATTCCCTATAGCCATATCATTGGACCGGCACAAAGCCCTGCAATGATAGTAAGAACTATTTTTTTTCTTACGCTTTTTTTTCAAGTACTATTTATGCTAGTCCGGAGTCACTATTCCCTTTAGCTATATCATTGGACCGGCAAACGCCCTGCAATGATAGTAAGAACCACATTTTTTTTCTTACTCTTTTTTTTTCAATTCAGTATAGAACAGTTACAGACCAACCATACCGCAAACATGTCCCCGTTACAATCACACAAAAGTGTATCGTGAGGGACGTAGTGACACGATAACACCTAAGTATGTAAACCAACAGCAACTCGACACATATCCCAGTGCAGCACAGACCAGTCTCCCTGCAACTTCATGTTCCTTTCCTGCACTATAATAATTACTTCGCTAGAGTGTTGAAACGTCTCTAGTATTTTCTAGATGCACAAACACGGCTACCTCTGACTGTCGCACGTCCTCGTGCGGTTGATAGTAAACAGCATACGGTCTAGCAGTTATCACCACCTACTAACAGATATTAACTCTTGTTAAATATTACAACGGTCGACCATCCCAGACTTCATTTAAGTCTGGAACGCGCCGATATGGCTACCTCCAGGCAAACGCACTACAGCTTTTCGTTCTGCTGCGTTCGTGCCACATTCGCGCCAGCAAACCGTCGCGCCGTACTAGCGCTAGCGAATCGTCGCACTGCTTTGCAAAATTAAAAGAAATCGAGATAGATGTATTGCGAACCATGGAATTCAGAGCTTCCAAAATTCATCACATATTCTCTTAAGAAACGGCAACTGTAAGATGTTTGAAAACATTGCAAAAAACGGAAACTATGTGAAGAGACGGGTACCATCACATATTTCAAAGGGAAGGAGGCAACTGCGCAAAACCTACGAAAGCCGACCAAGCCTCAGACGTTCATTTACAGCACCAAAGGACCATGTGTTCGGCGGCCGCTTGAATTGCATTGCCGTAAGATCTGCCGATAAGTTACAGACTGTAGCGGTGTAGGCTCAATCTTACTAGCGCTCGGCCGTACCTGACCATGTTCGATTAGTCGTCACAACATCTTCCTCATTGATTATTGTTGTAGAGACTTCTACGAATCTCTCGACATCAAACGCCAATCTTGTCGACCACACAGTATTCGGAGCAAACTGCAACACTGATTTTGACATTAGAACACAAAAATGTCACTTATTATTTTCATTTCCTAGCATGTTAAAGTTCATCCTTTATTTTGGTACATCGCTTAAACGTTTTGAATTTCAAAATATAGCAGATGATAATCATGTTTCGCATGAATTATCAAATTACAACAAAACTTGAACAAGTTAATTTTTCATTCAATGCAAGCTATGACTCTTCTAGAAAGCCTCAGACATTTCTTTCATTTGTTAACATATTTAGGTACGTCCGAAATAATGAAAATACTTGAGGGTACTTTTAATACAAATCGAACAAAAGGATTTATCTTTTGGCTTAAATAATTTCACTTTATCTTTTCTCTACACTTTAATGATACCACAATATCGTAAGTAGGACAGCAAATTTTATTACGGTATTTAACATAAAAAGAGATCCATCAATGCGAAATGCATTATAGCCTTTACAAATGTAATAATTCTCATACTATTCGAAGATTATATGTGGGCAATAAGAGGCCACTTCTGATGTAGGAAATATAATGGGTATGGTACAGAGACTGATTTTGTAGTTAGGAATAATAATTAATTCGTTTACATGAATTAATTATCCAACGAGTCGAGGATAAACTAGTAACGGAATACGACAAGCGCACCGTTCCACGTCAGAGCCAAGACTGCCCTAACGGCGGCAGCTCCGTCCGTTTTATACAAGCTAAACGGGCGCTACCGCAGGTGCAATGGTGCAGGTGTGCGGAGCACGTGTTATTTACAAGAATTCTGTCTAGCTACACCGACGGAGCCGCACCTGCAATGGTGCTGGTGCCGTCATATATATCGATAAACACGCGTTTCTGAGTATCAGCTTTAGGGTGGATATTTTAGGTTTGATCAACAGAATAATCGGAATATTTAATATAACAAGAGTAGAACTTGTTACTAGTGACGAGACAATCTTATTATACATCTTAATCCTGGAGCAATGTCGCTGCTAACTAGCCTTCTTCACTAGCCTTTCATTTGACAGCCTGGCGTTTTGTACTAAACGTCGCCGTTTAATCTCTATTAATCCCTTACAGCACCAAGGTCATAAATAAGCGACCACGCGTGTGACACGGCCTTTCAACGGTCACGCACTAAGAGGCCTTTGCGTGCGAAAAATGGGTATATATGTTGATTAGTCTATCAGATTGATTATTAATTGTATATTCCTCTTGGAGTTTTTCAACTTACTATGTAGTTTGTTATAAGAATTAACTAAACTACATAGACTTCTTGGACGTGAGAAATCAAAGATGATGTGGTATGACATAATATGTTTTAAAATAGATTTTGTTTAATACAAATAATGCGTGCCGTTTTATGATCACACCAAAATAATCCCACAAATAAACAAATACATTAAAAACAACTGTAATTATGATGAGATATTGTTCATCTTTGTCACTCCACCAAACCGAGCGGCAGGCCAGTGTCGAAAGATGTTTTATTAAAACTGAGACAGGCAAATGTACGAATAGGAAAAATAACAATACCATTAGTTCGTTTTTTAAAGTACTGGGACACTCTTATTCTAGTGGCCATAGAGTTAAAATTTGATAAAAGTAGAACTATGAATGCTACGTAAATTGAAAATCCACCCACAGTGGGTAGGCTGCCACTAAAAGGGCTATCTAGTCTGATTCTAATTATGTGTCTATTTGACTATTTGAATGATCCTATTTGCTGTATTATATATATTTACGCGGATTAAGGATGACTCAAGGGTCGCTCTAACTGCACATTAAACTACTGTCGCTGATATTAGATAAAGATAGGAGCAATGTTGTATTAGACGCATCTGCTGTATATAGTTCAGGCCGCTAGTTAAACGGCGCCGTTTACTAAAAAGGCTATACTGTTTACTGAAAGGCTAATTAAGCTATTTGGCTGCGACAGGTGACACTGTGTCTGCATATTTATTTTTAGCCGGGGACAGCAGGGCAATGGTAAGTTAAAATGGGCGGCAACGTCTACTTACGATCAGTGGACGTAGGCGATAGCGTCTATTTACCATCAGGTGCAATGATTGTCACTCTTACTACTATAAAACATTTGTAAGGTTGTTGATAACAAATTCTTGACATGTTCATACTTATAAATTGTAATTTTCATAATTTATAAACACTCACGCCTGTCACCCATGGGGGTAGGCAGGGACTTCCATTTGGCATGAGCCTGACACACTTCTCTCGTCGCTATTACATCCATGTACATACGCATACATGCTCGTCGGTTAGGGGTACTCCTAATCTGGCCCATTTTCAATATGTTGCCAATTTGGTCGATAAACTTTCATCTAGCGTGTCACTTCCTGACTCTGTCGTTCACATTTGCTACGTAAGTTACATAGTTTTACTTTGTCACTTCTTCATTCTTTCTACATGAACAAACCACTGAAGCATTCCTTTCTTAATCCTCGTCACAACATCATCTTGCAAAAAATACTTTTATCTCATAACATCTCACCCTGTCATTCAGATTCAGGCCTAACATAATATAAGTTATAAGTAAGTAATAAATGCAATTACCTTCTAAGTTATACCATATATCTCATTTTTACGGATGACAGATGATATTTATGATTACATAGATCAAAGATGAAAAGAAAAAAGTTTGACGAACATGAATGAAATGAAAAGAAGTATTTACAATTTTTAGATGGTAGGAGTTCTGTAGATGGTAAGCGTCGAGTTCTACCTAGGAGTGCGTCTGAGTAGGCTGCATCCACATCAAAGAGAAGGGAACAGAGAACAAGTACAATGACAGACTTTGAGGTCATATTAGTTTCCAGAAGTGACAACGCTTCTGTAGTTTTCTTTGTTTGAAGGCCTGCAGACGTCTTTGGACTACTGTTGTCACTTACCATCAGGTCAACTGTAAATTAATTTGTTACTTTAATTACATAAAAATAATGTTATATTTGTTTAGACAAACATGCACAAATGAATTATGGAAATAGAGAATAGGATTGTTATTAACAAACATATCCAAATTTAGTTTTATCCATCCATTTATTACAGTCTATATAAGTCCACTACTGAACATAGGCCATCGCCATAGATTGCCTCATTTTGCCATAGTCGCCACGCTTGGCTGGCGGGTTGGTTACCGTAGTTTTTATAAACTTTGAGTTCACAATAGGAAGATGCTGCTACCAATTTTCAGCATCAGCTTGCCACTCTCACCTAATACAACACCCACGGGACGACATGACATTCTTACACCGCCGCTACCCGATAGGTAAAAGTAAAAATAAAGTTGAAGCCTATTTACGTCCCACTGCTGGGCACAGGCCTCCTCTCATTTCTGAGAGGGTTTTAGGGCAAGGAAATTTCCGCCGCGCTGCCGCAATGCATGTTGGCGAACTTTACATGTCTTCGAAATATTTTTTTTTCTTATTTCTCAGACATGCATGTTTCCTCACTATGTTTTCCTTAACCGCCGAGCACGTGGTAAATCAGCACTTAAAATTGCAATTAAAAATTTTATTGGTGCCGGCGGGGTTCGGACCCGGGTTGCTCGAGTACTGTAAAGCTTACAGCGAGCCCTAACCATCTGAGCCACCATGGCTCTTCTACCCGATATATACTTACATAAAATATATAATCATAATTTTTATATAAAATCGGTTATTATAAATAGAGTGGAAAAATATATTTGCTGGGTTGTCTGTTGTAATAGCAATATTAGTTAGTTAATAAGCAATGATATTCATAATCGCTTATAAAATTTTCGGAGCACGATACGTATAATAAATGAACTCCTAAAATACCCGTTAACCATTTACGAGAGTGGTGGTGTAGGAATATCTTCTACCCCCATATCATCCATTAGGTGACATGAAAAGCAACAGAGGTAAATGAAAAAAAAAAGTGAGCAGTAGCATATTTTTGATAACAGCTAAATAAAAACAAAATATTTGCGGTGTAAATGAAACAGAAAGTGAGCAGTAGCATATATCTGATAACAGCTAAATAATAACAAAACAACTGCGGTGTAAAGGAAACAAAAAGTGAGCAGTAGCATATTTCTGATAACAGCTAAATAAAAACAAAATATTTGCGGTGTAAACGAAACAGAAAGTGAGCAGTAGCATATTTCTGACAACAGCTAAATAGAAACAAAATAACTGCGGTTGTGAAAATGCTTGCTAAGCGTGGCAAATATGCTAAATAACTTCCCTATGAGGCAATATACGGTAGAGGCCTTTGTTTAGCAGCGGACTTTTGATAGGCGGTAATGATAATGATAATGTTACTAAAATACTGAGTGGGCAACGAGAAATATTAAATGTGATTGCCAGTGGGCAAAGCGCGGATGTGGGGTGACCGAAGGAACAAATGACGGATATTTTGTTTGTTCTATTTTTAATTGTGATCTGGAAGATGTCCAGGTTCTCCTATTTTAGTTCCCTCTGTCGCCTCTAAAGATACCCACGCGACGAGCTGATTCTATTACTCGGCCATAACGCGCTGCATAAGACTAATGTCATCTACAAATACTCTTAGCGAGGTATTTATTGGTGATGTTTCGCTTTGTTATTTATCGCACT
The DNA here is from genome assembly GCA_963668995.1 of Parnassius mnemosyne. NCBI lineage: Eukaryota > Metazoa > Arthropoda > Insecta > Lepidoptera > Papilionidae > Parnassius > Parnassius mnemosyne. Next base: position 6,170,606 of record CAVLGL010000001.1, on the reverse strand, counting down.
TTGAGTAAAATGTAGCTCAGTTTAAATAAAAATTAAACAATTGTTGAATATGTGAGACTACGCATTTGTGCAAAACTGGATTATAGTACCGGAGTATATACGCAAGCACAGGTGCACTCTCTGGTCCCTCATTCTCATATTTCGATGTGAGATTTTGATTCCAGAGAGAGATCAGGCGCAGAACCAAAGGCTTTACGTGCTTTTTGAGGCACTGGGGTATAACGCCGTCGCAAGACCCAAGTAACTAATTTTAACCTGAGCCGGGATTCCAACCAAGAGCAGAACCCCAAGAGCATCGGTCGCGCTTAATACCACTAACATCAAAGAGGCAGTCAAGTTTAAGTCATGTAAAAACAGTTTATTTTACAAACTATTCTGAGTAAACAGTTTATAAAACAAACTGTTTAACAATATCCTAAGTCTGAAAAGGAAAATAACTGAACGGTTCATAAATAGTTGAACTGGTATTGTCTTAAAAAAGGGGGAAATGTCCACCACGTTGGCCCATTGCGTACCGGCGGGCTTCACAACATATCTTATAAATATTATTTTAAATTTTTAGACATGCAGGTTTCCTCACATGACTACCGAGAACGTGGGTAATCAGAACTTTAAATTGTAAATTACAATGTTATTGGTCAAATCAAACCCAGGTAAGGTTGCTCGCGTACTGTGCTTTTACTTTACGGAGTTTTATTGCTTTCGTTTCTTTATTGTTGCATATATGCAATTGATTAATCAAAACCTGATTTAACTTCATTGGTTCAAACTGAACTCACATTTGCTACCACTGACAAAATGAGGACATCTGTAAAGATCTTTAATGTTCGATAGCACAACCAACTAATGTGTCACTACCGAAATATGTAGGATTAAGTCCATGTACAGAAATTGTGAAATCTCTATAACAGATTGTGCTACGTTTGTGGTCATCAAAAATATCAAAGCTCCTTAAACTGTAACAGAAGTGGCGAGTTGGCTCGTCTGCTGATTTTCCCTTGAGCGCAAATCGCCACAAATTGCTCAAAGAAACTAAAGTCTCGTTCACCTTTCGCATTGGAGAAATGATGTTAACCAATCTTTATAGGTAAATGGAAAATTAAAAAAAAAGCTCTTTATTTTTATTTTGCAAGAGTTGTAATTGTGCCACTATGATAGTTATTAGGATTTAGCCATTGAATACAAATGAAAGTTAATTTATTTTAGCGGCCTTCCTGATCTAGTGTTCCATTTCACTATTTTCTTCATGAATTTTAATGAATTTGAATGTATACTTGGGGAGTGCTTTTAGCCGGGATGGAAGATGTGATTTAGATGTGGACAGGCGTGTCGCTGCCGGGAACAAAGTCAATGGTGCCCTGACTGCGTTAGTCAAAAGGCAAGGCGTAGCGAAGAGTGCACGCCTTGCAATACATAACGCAGTGTTGGTACCGACTTTGTTATATGGCAGCGAAACCTGGGTATGCCAGAAGAAGCATAAAAGTAAGTTGAATGCAGTGGAGATGCGATCTCTTCGTAAAATGTGCGGCGTTACTATGGCCGACCGAAAGCGAAACGAAGAGATTCGCAATATGGCAGGTTTGAAAGATGACCTTATCACAAAAATTGATAAGGGCGTGCTTCGGTGGTTTGGGCACGTTGAGCGAATGAGTGAAGACCGAATGGTGAAGAAAATATATAGCGCGAAAGTTAATATTAAAAGGTGTCGAGGTAGACCGAGACTAACTTTCGAAGACCATGTGAGCAAATTGCTCGAAGAGGGTAGGGTCAAGAGTACTCGGATACCTAGACGTGCATGTATGAAGAAGATAATGAATCTGAAAGAAGCGAAAGAGATATGTAAGGATCGTGACACTTGGCGATCTGTTCTCTCTGGCTACCCCGTCAGGGATTGTGCGTGAAGATAAGTAAGTAAGTAAGTAAGTAATTTTAATGAATAGTTGAAATGAAATATTCATAGCATCTTTGGGCTTATATACCTTCGTATCCCCTAAGCCGATGAATAATAAAGGAGTAGTAAGGTATACTTTGTTTGGACAAAATATTTTTTCATTTAAGTTATTCTTGGGCTAAAAATGACTAAAATGACTTACCGGGTATGAAATACTCAGTTAAATTAATAATTTTGAATATGTTTCCCATTATCTACAACAAAACTCGCAATTTGGATTCATCATTGGCTCGCTATTATAAAGTGGGCTTTAGTTTACACTAATATGGATCAGATCCGTTGGTATATTAGTTTAAACTATAGTCAATGTTACAGAACCTTTTAATATTCATAAATCAATGAGTGCAAAAATCTAACATAGAACCTTGTAATAAGGAGCTAGCAATTTTTATTGATAACGATTATCCGCAGGGATAACAATGCATCCAACAACAAACAATGTTCTTGTCTATCAATACAAGTAACAGCAGAAATGAACTTCGAAAGAATCTACAGGCGATCTTTTTGTTTGATATTTTAAAAAAAATATTTAAGAAAAATCATGAAAATGTAATTTAAAAGAACTACTATAACCTTCCAGAAAAATTGTAAAAAGTCATTAAAAATTTAAGTGAGAAATTGATAATTACATTTTCGCTAATTTAAAGTATAATTTTTAATTTAACATATATACACATATATATACACACACACACACACATATATATATATATATATATATATATATATATATATATATATATATATATATATATATATATATATATATATATAACGTACATATAAATGTATTTATATATACGTTATGTGTGTATTTATGCATATTATTAATTTCATGTTTTCATGTCATCTGCATAAGTAGCTCCGTTTAGCTGTGGTTAACTGGTAAAAAATCCCTGACGGCATTAAGTCCTCCCTTTCGTATCCTTTTATAGGTAAATGCAATAAAGGTTGACAATAAATAAATAGCCGTTTAAATAGGTAACGTAAAATCAAAAGTCATCGTTGCCCCCCCCCCCCCTCCTCCCGCCAGGTAAATCATTAATCTATACATATAATAAAACTGTAAATAGCAGATGTCTGTACATTTTATAATTTTGTAATAAAAGTGATTGAGGGGTACTAAAAATAAGTAATTAAATACATTTCTACCATTTTTAGAATTTTCTGTCTGTCTGTCTTTCTGTCTGTCTGTCTGTTTGTTTGTTAACGTATCACGTTTAAAGTACTAATTTATATCATAAGAATTGTTAAGGAAATTCTAAAGTGTACCTTCGGGTTACATTTAGTCTTTATTTCATTAAAATCGGTTCATTCCATCAAAAGTTATGATAAATATTCTGAAGTATGGGTAGGGAATTTGCTCAACGGTGGCTATGTTTGAGTCATCAAGTTGATGTTAGCAGCGCCATCTCTCTTTAATTAAATATATACATATAATAAAAATGATGATAACATGTTGTGTCTCTTTCTGTACATTGTATATATATTTTGGTGACTAAAATCATTATGGGGAACTAAAAATAATTAAATAAGTACTTTTTTATAATTTTTAGAATTATCTGTCTGTCTGTTTGTCTGTTTTTATATGAAGGCATCACGTCTAAAGTAAACATCTTTTTTTTTCAAAGAAATCGTTAAGAAAATCATAAAGCGTATCTTCAAGTTACATTTAAACTTTGTTTTATTAAAATTGGTTAATTCTATCGAAAGTAATGATTATTATTTTAAAATGTAGGATCGAATTTGTTCAATGGCGCCATAAAAATCTCAGAAATAGTAATAAAAAGATTTTTGTGTAAAAAAAACGTTCCATAATAATTAATATATTTATACTTAAAACATAAAAAGAGTTTTAAAAAGGATGTTTTCTCACACAAAGGATGTAATAGATGGAGTTGTACAAATTACAAACTTTTCTGATTTGCTGTATTGAGATTGTTCTCCGAGGAATCGTATTGAGACTTACTGAAGAAATTTGTATCTATCGAAGCCATACAACGGAACCCGAACAAAAATAACAAAATTGCAACGAAATGTCGTGATATTGTATTTATAATATACGCAAAATCAGTACTGCCATTTTAGCGCTTTGGAAACTAGATTTAGCGCTTTTTTGGAATGTATAGCGTGCATTTCGAAATTTTAGCACCTAGCACTTAATCCAGCGCTTTTTGGTGTATTTAGCACACATTTCAAAATTGTAGCGACTAGCGGGTTATCAACTCTTTTATAGCAGCACTGTTAGTCCACATTACCGATAATAATAATAATGACCTTTATTATTTTTTTCCACAAATAGTACATTGCAGTTTATCTTTTTTAAACATATTTTTTCCACAAAACAAAGACCATGGGAAACGAGTCCAAACTAGGATACCCTGTGCTATGGATCTCCCGGCTTCCCCTTTAGGATGATCAACTTGATTTTTTTTATCGACGGCTATAAGCGGGGAAATCCCCTTCATTAAAGTTTTCGTTCATGGTTTTGGCAACGCATTTATTTTGTTTTATTCAGTTTTAGTCAGTTGTTTAGAGCACAGCTAAGTTAAAAGTTACTTAGAGTAGTACTAACTACTGTTGACAGCAATTGCCATAATTATAAGTCGATGTCCTGCGAAGTATTGATACATCAAAAAATATTGCCAGAAAAAAAACTTAATGTTGTTTTCTTTATTATGATTATATTTTCTTGAATTATAAATTATAATAAAAAACACAAACTTTGCAGTTAATTTAGCGCGAAATCTAGGGCTTTTTTAAAGCGCTGTTTTCATGAAATCTAGCGCTTTTTGTGTTGTCCTAGCGCTGAATGAGTTTTTATGATCTGGCAGCACTGCCAAAAACCCTCTATAAAGAAGTAACTTTCCTTTCAGTTTTAAGCGCGTTCAGTTCCCAGTTACAGTGAGCGTGTGTTATGCGATGACCGTAAATATAGCGCAAGGTCAAAATTTACGCGTTGTAAGAGTAGACCTCAGTACTGACTGTTTTGCACATGGCCAACTCTATGTTGCTTTTTCCCGCGTTAGTAGCCCCCGTAACCTTTTTTGTGTACACCCCGTCTAAGTCTACTTCTAACGTCGTTTACACCGAAGCTCTATCATAAACTACTTAGAACTTTGATGATAATGATTTATTTGTTACCACTTATTGATACAGTAATGATATAAATCGTTTAATATTGTCTTACCTAAACGACAAATTCTTTATGTAAAATCTATATACGCGAGCTACGCCGCGGGCACAGCTAGTATAATATAAGATTAGGAAAGGGTCAAGTAATAAGTTCCTGAGGGACAGCCATACTACCGAATCGAAAGGGCTCTACCATTAATAACAACTGTTTTGTACTTTTCAACTTACTATTAACAAGTTAAAGCGTTATTCACACCACAATTCTGTAGCTTCCTGATTAATATCTCATGGTGAATACAATAACAACTTTTAAATTACTCTATGAACAGAAAATATGTTTACACAATTTATAAAGGGGGTATTTACCATAGTTGCCACATTATGTAGGCGGATTGGCAACCACAGTTTTTTTTTTCTAGTTTTTATTAGGAAGACTCTGTTTCCCATCTCCTGGGTAACAAATTATTAATGTACAACTTAATTTAAATAAAGATATAACTTTACTGTGATTTATGATATAAATATTAGCAATAATACGGTGCCATTGTATCTACAAAGACTAAATAAAAAATAATAAAAAATCACACAATCATCACATATTCTAAGCATAATGACAAACATTACCTTGTGTTGCTTCGGTTGATTCGCTCGCCAGATGTACTGGCTATGAGTTATGAGTAGTGGCTCCAGAAGAAGAAGAACACCTGAACAACACAAATTAGTAATAATGCATCACACGTTTCTTCACTGTTTAGAAAAATACATACGCTGTAGAACGTAACCAACACTTAATATAAGTAAACTCATTTGAACTCGTTAACTTCAGTTTCCCACATACCGTGGCACAGTCCGTTGGGTACCAAAAAACAATCTACCGCACATTTATGGCTTAAAACGAACCGACTTCAATATTATTACGCACGCCGTCGGGCCGCTTTATTAGATCTAATGAGTCAGTTGCTCTTTATTTACCAAATATTGTGTACAGTTGGGAATTATGCGAAGTCCAAATTAAATATAAAACTTTTAACATACCACACAGTAAGCAATGCATTTAAAAAGCACCTATGTTTTGTTTTATGAGCGTATAAATAATTTTTTATATAATATTTTTTGGTTTTTTACCACCTCACTTTTTACTATTATAAGGCAAAGCTTGACTTTTTTAATAATATAAGGGTGACAAACGGGCACGCACCTGGGGGTATTTTGAAGCTGGGGAAAATAGAAATCTACAGCTGTCCTCGATTAAGATTCATAATACAGATGCGTTATCACCTCTAACGACTAAGATGCCAGTAAAAAGAGTACACTCACCATAAAAAACACAGCAACATTAAGCTGCTTGTATTTTGCTACAGTCAGTTATTCAGTTGATGATTAGTAGTGATATAGCCGATGATGGAGAAACACACTGACTTAATTTAGTATAAGTAAGCTAAGCCGTGTAAATCTCGTACTGCACTCGAATTCATTTCTCCCCGTTTAACCTCTTTAATTGAATAGTGGTCATAGTTCAATCAGAGAGAGACTAGGCGCATGACCAAAGACTTTGCTTTCCGAAGCTCGAGGATGAAACACAGCCAACTTCGTGACTACGGGCTGCTACTGAGTATTTCTTGACAGGGAAACTCAATGACTGATTTTTTCGGTCCATTACTAAACTAACGAGCTACTGTTAGGTGGTACTTACTAACGTGTACCTTTAAAAAAGAAGAAAAAACGTGTCATGCGATGCTAGATCTGTCAAGCTTATTTTTATTTATTTAACAATTTATGTACACACAAAGTAATGTTACAATGAAAAATAAAAAAAGATATTTTGTACAAAGGTTGTGCTTATTTCATATTGAAATTTCTTTACCAGCAGGCCTGTTACTGGACAAATTCAAAGAGAAGCGGATTTAGTGTGCACTATCATAATATACAAACACATAAAGCAATATATATATATATATATATATATATATATATATATATATATATATATATATATATATATATATATATAAGTGACGATAAGTGCACTTTAAATCGCCTTTAAACACTGAAACTATTTGAGCCTCACGAATTTTATATTCACAATGGATTGATTGGATACTTTCGTATAGACGATGACTTGCAACAATTTATTGAATACAAATAAGCTGATTTATGTACATTAGTTGTGTTCACGCTTGCAATTATTAGGAATGAATTTCCGCTGAAAAATGTATTTATTGGGCCACAAATTATTTTTCTCAGTTTGGATTGTGCTAATGTAATATATTATGTATGTGAAATGCCTCTGCGATACAGGAGCAGATACTTGTGTACAAGTAATATTTGTTTTCAAACTTTTTCTGTTTGAAAAATGTGTGATAGAATGCCACAAGTTTTAAAAGAACAGATATGTGTACTTATTGCGCGAGTACCTAACACATATCTGCAGTCACTGAAGACCGGCATACTGCGGTCTCCTTGCTTTTATATTCTGTTTTTTATGTTCTATGTTTTTATGTTTTATGTATACAATGTGTTGTTATTTCCAAGTAATTTTATTCTGTCTTATGCTGATTTCGCTTTCACTCACTTCTCTGATTTTTTTTCTATTTTTAGCTTTAGGTAATATATGTCCGTCCATGAAGTCCATATTATGCTGTATTAAAAGTCAGTAATTTTTAATAGAGTAGCAGTTGGCTGAAATAGAGACATAATTTGACTTCATAACAATTCTTTTATTTTTTATATATTGTTATTTTATTTTTTCGTGATGTGAAATAAAGTTTTGTTTCTTTCTTTATTTATTTATTTCCTTTTTCGTTTTACCATTGCGAGTAACCCACTGTCAGATGTTCTCAACGTCAGGGAAGTACAAGCTGTCCTCCACATTCAACAACAACTAATTGAAGCCATGTGATGTCTTCTGTAAAATTAGAAACAAAAATCATGTAAAAATCATGTTAATCCAATTTTCCCAAAAAAAAACAACTTTTTTAAGATTTGCCTTAACTGTCAGGCTTGGCATCCGGATTGACTATCGCAGTGCCAATCCCATGGGAATGCGGTGGGTGCATCCAAGCTATTATTAAATAAGCTTTGTGAGTAGTTTGTAGAACCTGTGTATTATTGTATAATTTTACTTTGTAATTTTAATTTTAGTTTCTTGCTGATTCATTCCTGGAAAGATTTATTCCGAATCAGTAGTAAAAGTAAAAAATGATTTTCAATAAGAAACACATGGTAAAGCCATGCTGCAGCTATATTAAGTTTGTAGCAAGAATGAGTCGGCTTGAAGGGGTAATACAACGCTCTCACAGAATGCGAGCGTAAAATAGCAGCTCAATGCTGCTGCTGTCTGAAGAAGTGATTTTTGACCTGTCAGATCAAGACTGGCAAGACTTTTCAGAGTTGGTTTAGGCGAATGGAACTTTGTATAGAGCATGATGGAGAATATTTCGAAAAGATGTAAAATAAATGTTAATAGTATCTAAAATACTTTTTGCATATCTCAAAACTTATTAGAATAGAATAGAATGATTTTTATTGAAAATGGATTATTACATAATACTTATTGAAAGTCATTATTTTATTTACCACTGGTTCGGAAAGTACCTCTGTCCTGGGAAGGACCAGCAAGAAACCCAGCGGGACATTTTTTTAAACATAATTTCACTTAACAATAATTTTGTTTATACAATTTTAAATGAAATTTCATAGAACCAGCATGGTGGCGATCACCTTATTCCCAGGGGTTATTTTCATTCATGTATTCCTTGATATTATAATAACCCTTTTTGTACAGTTTTTCTTTAATAAAACTTTTAAACTTGTTTATTGACAAACTTTGAACATGTTCTGGGATTTTGTTGTAAAAGCGTATACATTGCCCCATAAATGAATTACTAATTCTGTGGAGTCTAATAAGTGGCATTACAAGCTTATGTTTGTTGCTAGTGTTTAAGGTATGAACATCCTTATTCTTATTAAAGCTATTTATGTTTATATGTACATACATTACATTTTCATAAATATATTGCGATGCCAAAGTTAATATGTTATTTCTTTAAATTATTCTCTGAGGGACTCTTTACAATTTAGATTATAAATCGGCTCTCTTTTACAAAACAAATATAGCTTCAATATCAGTCGCATTACCCCATAGCAAAATTCCATAAGACATTACGCTATGAAAGTAACTAAAATACACTAACCTAGCTGTCTCAACATCTGTGAGATTTCTAATCTTTCTTACAGCATATGCTGCAGAACTAAGTCTGCTTACTAATTTCAATATATGGGGGCCCCATTGAAGTTTCGCGTCAATAGTAATACCGAGAAAAACAGTGGTATCCACAAGACTCAACTCATCCCCATTTAAGAGCACATTGGTTTTCGAATGTTTTACATTAGGTATTGTAAATTTAATACATTTTTTCTTATTGCCCATATAAAAACTTATTGAGTGACATACGTAGAAAACACTATTGTAATTGCAATTTTTTATTTTCTGAGAACTGATTCTGTCAAGATTTCTCCATAGTTTTTAATTTAGGAGCAATTCCAATATGAATGATAGAGTGTGAGACGCTGCATTTATCTTTATGTTGTTATCTACGTTATTGCACGAGTGTGGTGCCGCTACTTAAAACTTTATTTAAGTTCTTGGCAACAAATGTGTCACGTTCGGAACCTATTTTAACATTACAGGGAGAAATATGAAGACTTTTTAGCACTCCTACTAGATGACTAGAATAGAATAGAGTAGAATCATTTTTATTCAATACAGGTTACAAGAATATTTATTGAAAGTCTTTCAATAATATTCTTGTAACCTGTATTGAATTGAAATCATTTAATTTTACCACTTTTTCAACATTTAAAATATATTATTTTATACAGTGATGTGTATCCATCCATCCCTTAAAGCCTATAAAATTCCACTTCTGAACATAAGCCTGTCTCATAGATTGACTTCTGGGGGAATTTCAGAGAAAAGTTGCTAGGCGGGTTGGCAACCGCAGGTTTTTATATGGGGTAGTGGATATTCCTACACCACAACTACACGCAACAAGGTAACTGACAACCGATCAGGAAAAAGGCTCCCAAAATGGCAGCCTTGTACTGGCAAGCGCAGCGTTGTGCGACCCCTTACTAGATGGAGTGACGAACTGATAAAACACGCAGGCAGTAAATGGATGCAGTTGGCTTAGAACGCTGATTTGTGGCAATGAATGGTGAAGGCCTATGTTCAGTAGTGAACTTGTGATGGTCTGTTTCAATGCCTCTTTGGTCAAGTGTTCCTAAACACAACTCTCCCGGGTAGCGTCAAAATCAGTTTTTTTTTTGACAAGCAATTCTCAGTAACAGCCCGAAGTCAGGACGATGGCGGTGTTACAACTCCGTGCCTCTTAATGTACATAAAGCCTTTGGGCCTGCGCTTGATCTCGCACTGGTCCTGTCGGATTACCTTCCCATTGGGGTATGAGAGTGAGAGAATATAAAGTGCACATGTGCTTGCGCAAACACACGGGCGCTATAAACCTGTCCAGCGCCGCCGTGACCAAAATTGATTTTGAGCACATTATTAAAGTTAAGCAGTTATCAAATTATTGATAAGGCAAGATATATGTATTTTATTTATTACCTAATAATATATATTTTTTTTTATTTTATAAATAGTGTTCTGTAAATTAGTGTAGTTTTATAAAAAATGAATATTTTATTAAACCTTTTATTGTTTTTGTGTACATACATTAAATTTTCGTTAATATATTGAGAGGCCAAAGTTAATATATTTATTTTTTTAAATTTTCCTCTAAGGGATTCCTTCGGATCTAGGTTATAAATTGCTCTTATTGCTCTCTTTTCCAAAACAAAGATAGTTTCAATGTCAGTCGCATTACGTCATAGCAAGATTCCATATGACAATGTGCTATAGAAATAACTAATATAAACTAGATTAGTTGCTGTTTCAACATAATTATGTAAGGCACCTAATCTTTTTATAGCGTATGCTGTAGAACTAAATTTGCTATCTATTTTTGATATATGAGGGCCCCATTGAAGCTTCACGTCAACTGTCATTCCGAGAAAAACAGTGGATTCAACAAGGCCCAGCTCCTCCCCATTTAAAAGCACATTGGTATTTACCTGTCTAACATTAGGTGTACTGAAATTAATACATTTCGTTAAGCCAGTGTACTACTTTTGATATAGCATTATTCACTTTGTCATATTTCAATAATTGCTTTTTTAGTCGGAAAATCAACGAATTATAATCAGAAAAGATAAGTCGTTAATAAAAACTAAGAACTGATAGGGACTAAGAACTGAGCCCTGAGGAACACCCATAGGTACTACCTATCTGGAAGACCTGCATCCATTAATAACAACTGTTTGCGTTCTTTTATTTTGATATCTATACATATAATAAAAATGTAAATAGCCGATGTGTGTACATTTTAGATTTATATAATAAAAGAGATTGAGAGGTACTAAAAATAAATAATTAAATATATTTCTACCATTTTTAGAATTTTCTGTCTGTCTGACTGTCTGTATGTTTGTTTGTTAACGTATCACGTATAAAGTACCAATTTGTATCTAAGAATCGTCAAAGAAATTATAAAGTGTATCTTCAGGTTACATTTATTCTTTATTTCATTAAAGTTAGTTCATTCTATCAAAAGTTATGATAAATATTCTGAAGTATGGCTACGAAGTATAGGTACGAATTTGTTCTATGGTGGCGTTCGTTGAGTCATCATGTACATTTTAAACTAATATCATATTATAAATCATAATTAAATTATGTAAAATAAGAAGAAAATAAAAAAGAAAAATATTATTTTATGAACTAAATATTTTATTTCCTTTAAACCAAACCGGTACTTGCTTTTGTTCAATTTTAGATTAATTTTTCTACATCGTTCTAGAACTTTTATAAGTCTCATATCATGCTCCTCTTTTTTGGAACCAAAAACCAATAAATCATCAATATACATACATACTCCTTCAATATCATCATTATTTTCATGTATTTTTTGTGAAACACTTCTGAAGCCGAACAGATCTAATATGGCATTCGCAAAAATTTGTATCGAACAAAAAGGAGTATTGAACGTACAATAATCACTAGTGTCATCTAACTGTAGTTGCGATCTGCAGCTTACCGCCGTGTTTGGCACTATAGGTCTGCCGATTGGGACGGGATGCGGTCTTTTGGGTTTTCTTCTCGCCGAAAGATCCCAGCGTTGTTGCCGATTCTGTTGCTGATGTGGGACTTCAGGGTATGGAACTTTTTATTCCATCCTCTGTTATGCCCATCGGAGGCAGATCCCAGCCATGGTTTGCTCGCTCCTGTAAAATAGCATTACGCTATAAGCAGAAGTGCTACCGGGCCTGGACTGACGCATCAACTTCTCGGGATGTAAACACCAGCGCACTTAAAAAGAAGTACGATTCCGCCTCCAGGTCCTTCAAAAGCGTCATTGCCAAGGCAAGGTCTGAGCACATCGGCAGAATTGGCGAGAAGCTAAATCGCCTTCCTTCGGGACGCGTGCATTCTGGACTCTCGCCAAGGCTGTCCAAGGAAACTTCTGTCAGCCATCTCTTCCATCTTTGCACAGAGAGGACGACTCATTGGCCCATGCCGCAATGGAGCAATCCGATCTGTTGAGCTCTCTCTTTGCGTCCAACTCGACTCTAAATGACGGGGAGAACACACCGCCGACTATCCCGCGATGTGTGTGCTCCATGCCGGATATGCGGTTTACACAACGCTCGGTTTGCAAAGCACTCTTCTCCCTAGACGTCAGCAAGTCGAGTGGGCCTATGGAGTCCCTCCCATTGTGCTGAAGACGTGTGCTCCGGAGTTGGCACCGGTTGTAACGCGTCTTTTCCAGTACTCCTACTCCCAAGGCGTTGTCCCGAATTCATGGAAGACAGCTTTGGTCCACCCGATCGCTAAAAGAGGCGACCGCTCAGACCCGTCAAACTACAGGCATATCGCCATCACCTCCTTGTTCTCCAAAATAATGAAATCCATTATAAACTGCCAGCTCATGAGGTACCTTGAGGATCACCAGCTGTTTAGTGAGCGCCAATACGGTTTTGCCGTCGGGGTCGATCAGCTGGTGATCTTCTAGTCTATATGACTCATAGATGGGCGGAGGCAGTAGAGTCCAAGAGGAAGGCATTGGCCGTTAGCTTGGACATAGCGAAGGCCTTCGATCGGGTCTGGCACAAAGCGCTTCTTTTGAAGCTCCCTTCCTATGGGCTTCCCAAGAAATTGTGCAAATGGATCACCAGTTTCCTTGCTGATCGGAGAATCAAGGTCGTAGTAGACGGTGCATGCTCTGATTTCAAGCCTATCAACGCTGGTGTTCCACAAGGTTGCGTGCTATCACCAACGCTGTTTCTCCTGCATATCAATGATATGTTGCTAACTGGTAGCATTCATTGCTATGCGGACGACAGCACTTGTGATGCCTTAGATACCGGTCGTTGTCTATACCGGCCCTATATAAGGCCGGTAACGACCGAGTCAGTATTGAATTGGCGATACAAGACAATACTTCGAAGCGAAACAACTGCAAACTTAAGTGATCATTAGTACAATTGTGTTTTATTATCAGTGTGGTTGTAGATTGTAAGTAGTGTTGTGTAATTAAAGTGTCAATTTTTGTAATTCAATCGGCAGTTTTTAACTGTCGCGAACCCGAAGCTCGTAACAGTATATTAATTTGTGACTAAAATTACTATGGAGACTGAAATTCATTTATTAAGTACATTGTTATAATTTTTAGAATTGTATGTCTATCTCTCTGTCTGTCTGTTTATTTATGAACCCGTCACGTCTTAAGTAAATATATTTTTATTCAAAAAAATCGTTAAAAAATGATAAAACGTATCTTCCAGTTCATTTAATCGTAGTTTTATTAAAATTAGTTAATTCTTTCGAAAGTTACGATTATTATTTTGAAATATAGGTTCAATTTGTTTAAAGGCGTCATAAAATCTAAGAAATAGTAATAAAATTATTCCTCTGTAAAAAAAAACGTTCTATTATAATATATTTATACTTGCAAAAAATATGTTTTCCTTAAATTAAAAAAAGGATGTTTTCTCACAAAGAACGTAATAGAAGGCGTTGTACAAATTACAACTTTCTCTGAATTGCAGTGTTAATATTTTTCACCGGTGAATCGTATTGAGACTCACTGAAGTAATTTACATTAACAAGTCCATTTAAGCTAATAGAGCCGTGTAGGGTGTAGGCAGTACAAACATCATCAAAAACAGAAACCAGAAAAAAGGTACGTACGCCCAAGCTAATGTAGCAAAATTGCAACAAAAACAAAATGTCATGATGTTGTTTTATACCAAGAATCTATCTTATATCAAATAACTTTCCTTTCAGTTTTAAGCGTGTTCTGTTCCCACTTCTCAGTCAGCGTGTGTTATGCGATGACCGATGACCGTAAATAAAGCGCTAGGTCAAACTTTACGCGTTGCAGGAGTGGACCTCAGTACTGACTGTTTTGCACATGGCCAACCCTATGTTGCTTTTTCCCGCGTTACTAGCTCCCGTAACATTTTTCTGTACGCCCCGGCTGTCGACTTCTAACGTCGGTTACACTGAAGTTCTATCACAAACGACTCAGAACTTGGAGCATAACGAATTATTTTGTTACCATTTATTCATACAGTTATGATATAAATAGTTTAATATTCTCTTACCTAAACGTTAAATTCTTTAAGTAAAATCTATATACGCGAGCTACGCCACGGGCACAGTTAGTAACATAATAAGTTTACATGCTATGTTTTTACACCATAATGATGTAGCTTTCTGATTAATATCGCATGGTGAACACATTAAGCAGTCTTGGAATGGTCACAAAATATACCCAAAGCATCTTCTGAATTCTCACATGCACAGAAAATATGTTTGATTTGCTCAACACCGGTGTCAGTTGTCGCGCGACCCCTTGTAAATCCAAAGTGATTGTTATGGAGTAATTTATTTACAATAAAAAAACTTAACATTTGTCCTAGAATAATTTTTTCAATAAATTTACTGAGCGTTGGCAGTAAAGAAATAGGTATAAAATCAATGGGGTCCAATGTACTGCCAGATTTAAATAAAGGTATATAACTTTACCATATTTCATCAAATCAGGAAACACACCAGATTCAATACCAGTATTGAAAATAATAGAAAGTTGTGGTGCGATCGCATCTATTATAGCTGTTTTCTTAATATCAATAGTTTGAAATATTTTACAATATCACCTGATATATATATATATATGGTATAGGGTAATGGATATATAAGAATATCCATTACCCTATACCATTCCGTGGGTCTCGTAACTGGCGACAAAGGTAAATAAATCAGGAGATGGGCAATAGCATCTTCCTGATAACATCTGAATAAAAATAAAAATCTGCAGTTGACAACGCGCTTACGAGCATGGATACTACGACAAATATCTCGCCTATGAAGCAATCTACGGGGAGGCCTATGTTCAACAGTGGACTTTAATATAGGTAACGTAACGCTAAGACATTAAATTTGTCAAACCATTGTTTTCCCATTTACTAACATTTTCTTTTGTATTAAATAAAAGATTGGGACATTTACCAGTGTCTGTCTGTTTCATTAACTGTTTAATACTTATTATTATATACTGTCAAAAGTCAAAGTGACTAAAATCTAAACATAGATTGAATCAAAGGAGGGAAATTGCCATAGCATACACGCTTAGCAGCCAGGTTGGCAACTGCAGCTTTTTAGTTTTTTGAGATGTTATCAGTATTGGAGGTGGAATTTTTCTCCTTGTTTATATGGAATAATTCCTAAAATGTAACCTATTTAATAAAAAAGGAATTATTAAAATTCATAGAGCAACACAATCCACCGGTAGACCGAAATACAATCCGCCAGTGGCCCGTGTAGCTCTTCGTTAAAATCGTTCAGTTTATAAAAAACATGCAGTCGTATTATAAACCTTCTCTAAAAAGAAATAAAATATCGTAAAATTTTCTTATCAGTGTCAGTAAAACGTAAATCGACAGTACTTATTTTTATTCATGTACACGCGTTACACGAGCGTTAACACGTTTCTACACGGCATGAATTTAATGCTTATAAAAGTGAAAATATTAACGTTGATTCCACTCTACATAAAATGTGCTTTTTACGAGCGTTGCGCTCGGGTGTATTTTGTCTAAATGGGTTAATGGAATAATTAACGAATACTTACGAATTTTATTTATTGTAACTTCAAAGGAAAAATGGATATCTTCCTAATTAAAAAAAACGCATCTGAACACAATACTGAAAAATGGCATTCCGCATGATTCAATAATATTTCTTCGTGTATACTGAAAAATGATCGAAATTTCGCCAGCGTTGAAATAGCCAGACTAGTTTACCTTAGCTATTACCATAGCATAATTTCATTTGGTATTTTGTTATGGAGAAACGCAATTTACAATTGAATTATATTTGTTTTACAGAAGAGGTTCATAACAGGAAACTGTGATTAAAAGTCTCAAAAAATAATCAAATTAATTAATTAACTTTTGACTCTCAATACATTTACGAAAATGTATATAAAAGTAAAAAATTTAAGTAGTTGTAAAAAATATGTTATACTTTCTATTACATTCTGTTAATACTACGAATAACACCCTAAAATGTGTTCGCTAGTAAGCAATTTGATTATTTTTGTGTAAAATAATTGCATAACCTAATATGTGTTTGTATACTGTTCTATTTTCAACAAAAAGTCCCACTGGGTTTCTTGCAGGACAGAGGTATATTCTTAACCAGTGAATAATTAAACATAGGAATGATTTTCAATAAGTATTATTTATTTAAAACTCTATATTGATAAAAAATCTATTTTAATAACTTTAATCGCTAATAAAAAGCAAAATAATTTAATACGTCATCATGTAATTATTAACAAAAGATTGATAAAATTAACCAATTATAAATTTCTTTATTGGCCGAATACGTACACTAAAAGAAATGAATAAAAGCAGATTGATTACAATATACTCAGCTTGTATGCCAATTTAGTAATTTACATCTTAAATCTTCTTTAATTGAACAAATTAATTAGGTAGTTTTAAAATTAATATTTAACAACTATATAAAATAATACAGGAATAACAATTTAAATAAAGATTAAAAATACATTTTTTACACTATAGAAGAAATATTTTATTATTTTGAACATTATACATTACATTCTACTCTAGTCTTCAAACCTTACATCAATTAATAAATTAATGACACTAAACGAGCAAACACGGATCTTGTGTAAGAAATGCTCTATGATGACGATGTGGCATCAATCACAGCGTACGAATATAATTTTATTTATTAATGTGAGTTTAATACATTCATATATATACATTTATATAAAATTGTTGTTGCATCTGTTAGTGATCGGATAAATTCCAAATGAAGTGATTTTTGATTGGTTAACGATGGTTAAGAAATATGCTAGGATCCAATAAGTTACCCTGTAGTAAAATTACTAACAAATTCTATATTGATGAAGCACTTGTGGTGGCTTAGTGCCAAAAAATAAAATCATAAAATCTCGATCTAACAGTCGGCGCTGTATTCGAGTAATTTATGCATTTTATATTAACATTCGAATTGATAATGAAAATGTAATATAGATTTATAAATTCTTTCTAAATGCTGCTTAGCAAATAATAAATAAAAATCGTTTTCCCATCGATTCAAACAAAATAGTATGATCCAAAAGCATTTTAAATAGACAGTGTTAGTGACGGTAAAATAAAATGGAAGTTAAAAGCTGCACCAAATTCGACTCTAAATACTCTCAAATACTCGTTTTCTTTTAGAAGAATACTTTTGTCGCTTGTATGCTCAAATGCTCTGTTCTTAAATTTTGCTCCGGTTGTTTATACAGTCACTTTCGTCTCATAGAAGATAGAAATGTATCCTATATCACTTTTTGTACGCGTAAGCACTCCCTACTCACAGACTGCGAGCCTATCTTTAAGTCGGTTATCGTTCGCGCGTTTATGTTAAACATCTCGCTGCGCGGCTTGCCACGTATCCCTATATTGACTAATCTACTATTAGCCTCGCGTTGACTGTTACCTACGCCTTTAATATTGAGTGGCTTTACCGGTCCTTCCGCTCCTAACTCGCGAGCTAAGTCGTCGTCGATTAACGATATCGTAGAGCCTTCGTCAAGTAGCGCGTACGTATATACTTCCTTTCCGCGCGGTCCGCGCACGGTTATCGGGCACACTTTCAACAGTACGGACGCACTACTGCTAACACTCGACGCGACGAGCACGGTTTCGTCCGGTTTAACCGACGCTGCAGGCCTTGCGGGTGTGAAGGAGAGCGTGGTTGGGGGCGTTGCAGCCGTGGACGCCGAACTTCCTAGCTTTGCAGCGTATGCGTCGGTGTTTGCTGCTTAAGCACTTGAAACACACCCCATCTTCCCTAACCCACTTCCACTGTTCGTCCGAGCCCATTTGCTTCTTACACTTGACGATAGGGTGTTCACCCCCGCAACACATACATGAGGCACTACCGGTGTCCTCCTGGACGGTGAACGTCTTTACGTCGCGGGCCCTATCTTCTACGCGGCGTGTTAACACTATTATTTTCGACGGCGGCGCCTCTCGTCTTACGGGCGATTTCTTAGTCGACGTTACGGACGTATAGGCATGACTTAACGCACGTTCAGCCTCTCTCATCATGAACCGGAATAACGTAACGATGTCCGGTTCGTCCGCACTTCCGTAGTGCTCCGCATAATCGCACCAACGCGACCGTAAGTGAGGGAGGTTTGCTAGTAACCTCCCTAGTCAGCATCGGATTACGCAAATATCCCTTGCCGTCGACATTCTGCATAATGCACACTATATTTTGTAATTTAATCGCGAACGAGTTTAATTCCTGGGCGGTTTGACCCGGGCGCGGAAGGCGTTTTAATTCTTCTAACGCACGATCTATAATTACTTCCGGGCGGCCGAAACACTGCTCCAGTGTCCGCATAATGTCTGCCGGATCCTTCGCGGTAAACAGCAGAGCCGATACTACCTCTCTAGCCTCACCGCGTAAACAGTTCCTTAATCTTGCCATATTTTCCGTATTTGTGAATCCATATAAACGCGTGGATTTATTCATCGCGGCTTTAAACGCTAATCATTCCACATCCGAGCCGTTAAAAATAGGCAAGTCCTGCGTCTGCTTTGCAGCGGCTGGTCTAACCCTAACCATGCTTTCTAAAGCTTCCGCTAGCCGTTCTATACCCCTATCTTTCCCTCGCGGGGTGAGCGACCTATCTCTATCCCTATTTCCTTCTAGCCTACGCTGTGGCGCCGGCGACCTATGTACACCTACATCCCTATGACACGGCGACGGTAATCTACGATCCGCAAGGCGATGTGGCGATTTATCTCTGCCTACATCAAGCCTGCCTGCCTACAACGAGGCGTTCCATCTTAGTCCTCAGGAGTGACAACGTATCTGCATTTGTGTAAACATCAGGTGGCCTGTGACCTATAAAAAAATAATACATTACTAAGCGTATAACAAGACGTTAACTCTAAAAGCAATTACTGACATGCCAACTTCCATAACTTGCGATATACACCACTATTTTGTAAGTACCAAAAAACATTGAGTACAGTTTCAGCAGATGTTACTTGTGATAATGACATTATAATATTTTTTTATTATTTATCTATCACAATGTTATCGAGATTTGTTTTTATCCAAAAACTAGCCTAACTTTATTGTCACAGTACAATAAAATACTACACAAGTAAATAACGTACGCACTCCATTAATTTATAAGACGCTCTCGTTCTATCTCCCACCATCATTACAGTGCCTACGTCACTACTTCTTTCTCACTCGTATTCTCTCGCTTACTTCAACGGCTAACGAATCGAATGAAAGTTCAGTAATTACGTACAATAAATGAGTGAATAATCCTTTTTTTGAGATTTTTTTAATTAATTATTTTAAGTTTTTTCTACCTAAACATCAATCATGATCAGTAACAGACACTGAGATCATTTTTTTTGGTAATTACAAAATATGGGTTTATAATACATACATAATATACGTAGGTCACTCAGTAAGTTTTGAGATGCTCCAAATTTAAAAATGGAACGTACCCCTGTTATATGTTCCTAAAAATCAAATTTATTTAAAAATAGAACTCCAAAAGCCAATTGCTCAATATTAAAAAAGAACCAAAATTGTATTAATTTTTGATTTTTGATTTGAACCAAAATTGAATTTGTGCGATGGCCTGTGTTATGTTCACCTTTAGGCCATCGGTCGATTTTGGTTTGTTTGCATCGACCTGTGACTTAACCAAACCCCACAAGAAAAAGTCAAGCGGGGTCAAATCGCATGACCTTGGTGGCCAATTCACATCACCCTTGCGAGAGATACGCGTACCGTCAAATCGCTCATGGAGAATGTCAATCGTGGCATCCGGCCGTCCTGCTTCAACAGTCAGCGAACAAACGGCGTTATTTATGGTCATGAACTTTAAGCTTCTGGGTCAGTTGAATCATGTACGGGTGTAGGCCTAAGTCCTTACTTACGAAAATTCGCCAAGTTGAGGTTTACGATAGGCCGAGTTTTTGTGTACGGCGAAGAATCGACTACCTTGGGTTCTGCTACACACTTTCACGAACCGCGACGATGTTCTCGGCTAATCTTGCGTGCCTTGAACGTCCCGTACGTTGTTGGCTGAGTATTTACCGAACCGGTCATTTCAAATTTGGCTACTAAGCGTTGAAGAGTCGACTGTGAAGGGCCACCACGTCTACCGTAAAATGGGTGCAATTCGCGGCAACGTTTGCACTAACGATAACTAATTTAGGTGAAAAAGATTTGATAGATTTCAATAAAACAAAATGGCCACCACTGGCCGCCAAAATCTACCCGTGCCAATTGAAAAAGCCCTTTATTTACATGAATACTTGACATAAACGAGTTTTCAAGGTACTATAAGCTTTTGGTGCGTAGTTAGGAACCAAAATAATATTCAATAGCTAAAGGTAGCCAGATAATTATGACATCGGGACGTCAAGCACCCTTCCCCCTCACCCCCGTCATAGTAAAGTTTCGTGCGGTAAAGCACACGAAACGTCCAGAATTAGAAGTAAAATAAACAAATAAACTAAACGCGACATAACCCTTAAAATAATTTTTATTCTATTCTAGATAAAAATACATGTAATTATACTAATAGGTATTCTTTTAAAATGGAATCTTGACTATTTGGTAAACATTAAATAAATTCTTGAGCCTTACGTAGCGCTCAATATGAGCACGCTTCCAAAGTATAAAGCGTGAATAGTGTGCTACTTTAAATTTTCTCGCTACTTCTTGAAGCTTATTTGGCATGAAATTGCTTATTGTCGGGTTGATCAAAATCTTCCATTAACTATTTTGTGAATAGTTAAAAGCTTAACTTATCTGGAGTTCTCCTTGTCGTTCCTTACTAAAAGTGTTACAAAATATATATCTTAGTAATTAAATGACAGCACATGCACTTGCTTTGATTGGAGAGTGGTATGGCATGGTATCGCGCCATTCCGAAGTCGCGACAACTAACGCCATCTCTTGACGTTATTATGTAACTTGGAAGAAAACCCTTAGTACGTGATTGCTATACTAATAAAAGCGTTATAACGATAATTTTATTACATCTAAAGAAGTTTTTTTTAATATAAAAATTGTAAGATTATTAATTTAATGAAAGCCGAAGCACTTCTCCAGAGGGTATTGAGAGAAGCCCCGTACCCAGTTGTGGGACAAATATAGCTTTTAACTTTACTTTACTTTTTACATGCTTTTTTTATTTTTTCATTTATTCATTACATTCTATCAAAAGTCCACTATTCTTCCCCATAAGGAGATATCAGCCATAGATGCCGCGCTTGGTAGGATTCGTTATCAAAAAGATGCTGTTGCTCATCTCCTATTTCAGTTTCCACCTGTCGCCTCTAACAACAGTCGCGGTATGATATGTTAGTGGATTTTATAAGTATCTATTGGATAAAGTAGATTGATTTGTACGAAAAATGCGTAGCAATATCGGTGGAAATCACCCTTCTCTGGTTAGTAGTCCATCTGCATAGGTATCAACCTCTTATCTATTTATATCACCATTAGCAGTGATTAGGAGCCGTGGTAGCTCAGATGGTTAGCGCTCGCTGTAAATTTCACAGTTCGCGAGCAACCGGGGCTCGATTACCGCGGGCACCAATGAAATTGTTAATTGCAATTTTAAGTGCTGATTTTCCACGTGCTCGGCGGTGAAGGAAAAGATCGTGAGGAAACCTGCGTGTCTGAGAATTAAGACAAAAAAAATTCTAAGGCATGTGAAATTCGCCAACACGCACTGGGGCAGCGCGGCGGACATTTCCTTGCCCTCAAACCCACACAGAAATGAGGGGAGGCCTGTGCCCAGTAGTTGGACGTATATAGACGTAACTTAGTTTTCTTTAGCAGTGCTTCTACTGCTGTGTTCCAGTCTGAGCCAATAAAATTACAGGCTGTGACACATTTCATCTTAATCCTTGGAGTTAACCACAGATTTATTTGTTTGAAGTTGATTGCAAGTGTCTATGGGCTGCAGTAGCTTTATACCGTCAGGTGATCTTAAAGTTCGTTCATTCTTAAATTTTAGTAAAAAAGGGTGCCCGTCTCTACCATGTTCCATCGGTGCAAAGAATTTCATATACATGTTGAATTAAACTAGTTTTACAAATTTTATCACGTTTTATTCAACATTATGTAGTTCGCATAAACATAAGAAACCGTTATACAAACAGGTAGTTTCAATTTAAGTGAAAGGAAGTCAATCAGCGATGAACAAGATAAAAGAAATTATTGCTATAAATAAACTGATCTCTGCCAATATATCACAAAAAATAATTAATTACATTTTTACTAAATGTACCTAAAGAAGAAACAATTCTTGCTCCTTTTTTATTACTTTGTGGTCGTGTTGTAATCACCAAGACATTTTTACGTATCTTCTGTTAACGTTATGACGTAAAGAGCTCGAAGGAACTAGGCGTCTCAATTACAAGATTAATGAAAAAAACTCATTTAGCTAAATCCAATGCTTTGGATCCATGGTCACTATACGAGTACAATAGCTGTGAACAATTTTTGGATTAATGTTGCTTAAGGTAACAAATTCGTTAGACAAAAATTTCGTATTTAGACGCTCAAGATTTGATACTTCTTGAAATAGTATATGCTCAGAAAAAGTATGCGCATACATTAAAAAATAAAAAGATATCCATTTATATACTTAATCGAATGGATTTACAAAATACTTTAAAAAAAATCTCCTGGAAATAACTTTGACGTTCGAGTACTCATTTTTTAAAGCGATAAACATATATTATTCTACGATAATATGAAAGGCCTGTTATTGAATTCTTAATTGACAAAATTTTTATTTTTATGCTTTATTTATTGATAATAAGCAAAAACATAATGATGTCTTATATTTACACCAACACTAAACACCGAGTAAAACTATTTTTACGTATTATATCGCGTTTATAACTTTATTTAAAAAAAAACATTTATAAAGGTAACATCTTGTCTATCAAATGTGACACGCTAACTTCATGCCGAATAAATACGGATGCAGCAGATAAAGCAGCGCTACAAGCCTTTTAACGTAGTAATATTCTCCTTAAGCCTTCACGTGCTTGCATCAAATAAGAAGATCGATAACAAACCTCGCTCGTTAACAACTTACGAGTACCAGATGTTCAAATTTCCAGCGAGCGCTTATCTCCTGAGCAACAACGGCTCTTGTCTATTAACAAAACTTTGACAAAACGTTATCTCTCATAACAAAGCTTATTTGTTTATGGCTAAATGCCACCAGCGGCCACTGCCACGTCCAAGCCATTTTTATTTTGTTAACGTAACCCGCACACTAGGATATTCTCCTACATTGTGAAGACAATTTATAAACAAATTTTACAAGGACGAACATCTACACCAGGAACAATTTTTTTAGGCCATTAAAATAATGTTTCCGGGCGAGTTTCGAACCGGCGACCCTTAGTGCCGTAATTCGTTGCTAAGTCAACACGTCACGAAGCCACGAAAAGCTATCTCTCATAAACTCAACACACTACCGTCGATAATACGACGAGTGTTTGTGCAATTTAAAGACAGTGCACACAATTGCGATTCGCCTCTAATCAACGCACCATGAGGAGATAGACTCTGTCGGTGCTCTTTTATCATTTTATATTTTTTAACGCAGATTTAAGCTAATATATTTTCAGATCTTTGATATGTATCTATTTTCCACAAAGTAAGGCCTGATGCTATTAATAACGTATTTTAATCGCTCCTCACCTTAAAATATACGAGTACATTATGCTATTTATAGAATTTGCCTTTCTATTTAAAACTTCATAACTTTAAATGCGACGCAGAGACGCGGATATTACGTGGCAATTGCGATGCTTCGAGTATTAGGTAACGAGAACGAAACGAAAAATAGTTCTCAGAAGTCAGTACGACGCGACGTACGAGCCTACTGTCATTTCTGAGAGGGTTTATAGGCAAAGAAATGCCCACCGCGTTGTCCCAATGTTTGCTATATTATATATTCATTTGATATATCAGATATGCAAGTTTCCTCACGATATTTTCCTTTACCACGTGGTAAATCAGCACTTAAAATTACAAATAATAAATTCAGTGTTACCGGTGGGATGATTAAGAAACATTATAATTATTATACTACACACAGTCATCTTTATAAACATTGATTGGTAAACATGAGTTTATAATAATAATAATATAATAATAATACAATTAAAATATGTTATTGGAATACATCATAAAGCATAAAGTAACAATTTAAATGGTAAAAAATAATAATATTAGCAATTACAACACACAATAATTAATTTAAATAACAACACACTACAATCAATTGTATAATTCAATTTGAGAATAACATATTATGAATAAGTTAGTTGATAAAAGATACGCTACCAAAAAAATAGACTTAATAAAAATTACAACACACAAAAATTAATTTAAATAACAACACATTACAATCAAATGTATAATTCAATTTGAGAATAACATATTATGAATAAGTTAGTTGATAAAAGATACGCTACCAAAAAAAAAAGACTTCATAAAAATTAATGGCTTGAAAGAACCAAAAAATAATAATTTCCGCATAAAATTTGTTGCAAATACAAAGGCCCGTATTAATAAACGTTACTCAGCTCAAGTACACGCACTTGAGTACAATCTTCTTATTAATAAACATATCTCAAGATACGATTTAGGTTTACGATAGCAGCTGAGTGCCACACTGATTAATAAACGAAACTTGACTCTCAAGTATGTGTAGTACTTGAGTGCAAGTCACAGAACAGTATTCCTAAATACAGCGTTTTGAGATACTGTTTTTATGTGTTCATTAATTAGCAACGATCTTGAGATGCTGATATCGTAATGAGGGCGTATCAAATGATTACGCACTTGAGTTCGTTGTTAAGTAACGTTTATTAATACGGGCCTTAGTGTATTAAAAGTATTAAGCATCGACTAAAGACAATAGTAGAAGTAAGAATGAAGAACGAATACACAATCCACCTGGTGGTATATGTAGGCTGTGTGGCCCATAAATATCTACATTGTATCCTTGATTAAGGATGTACCGGAGGCCACAAAATCTTTCTTACGTTTTCTATTATTTTTTTACAAAACTGAAGTATCACACAAACTAACAGCCAACGATGGTACGTGACTATTGAAACTTCTTTCAACCCATTTGTGTACCGTAAACGCGCAAACCTTTGTCTTCTGGGGATTGAACTGGACTACATTTAGCCGCACCAAATCCGAGAGATTGTTTAACAAAGACTCGATTTCAGACACAAGTTTGGTCCAGTAGTCGACGACGTGTTCCCGAGACAATACATTGTTTACGATCATACTGCCACTACTAAACATATAACAGTCGCTTGGATAAATTATATTTATTATTTATCTATATTTTATAAGCAAATGGACGGACCCACCTTTGAAATTTTAGAAATTTCTCTTTATTTATTTATTTAAACTTTTATGCACAAAAATAGTACATAAGTAGGACTTGGAAATTGTCTTAAGGCATTTTATACCAGTCAACCATGGCTAAGCAGAGATAGACATATATTAATGATATTCTATACGTATATCATACACATGCGCACATAATATAAATATATTAATACACTACGCAAAACACATATCTTCTTAAATATATTTTTATCCAGTTTCGATAAGTAAACTCATGTAAGTAAGTAAAAGATAGATAACCTCCCACCTGAAGTTTTTTTTTAAAGAAGTAAGTGCCAAACAACACAGTTTTCCTGTGAAGAAATTCTCAGCTCGGAATCAGAAAGGTGGCAGTGTTTCAAACTTATGCCTCGGAAAGCACGTGAAGTCACCGGTCGTGTCGGATTGCCGTCCCGTCGGACTATGAAAATAAGGGAATGGAAAATACGCCTGTATTTGCACTCATGCACTATAATGTGCATGAGTGCAAACACAATAAATCCTGCACAAATTGCTACTCTCAAAACTGTCCATGTGATGGGAATCCGGAGTGGGGGATATTATTTGAACATGGAATCCCCCATTCAACCATAATATAACTGAAGGTATAGCCACGTTGCAGCTATTTCATGGTTGTACCGTGAATGGGCCGGCTCTACTGAGAAAGGAATACGCTCTCACAGAATACCAGTATAAAATTGCAGTTAGACGCTTAAAAGCTTTTGTGGTTTCCAATAAACAGTGTTATGTTCTAACCTCAGTTTATACTAAATCTATCGTGGTATGATCATCTAGTTTGCTTCAGGCGTAAAGAATCGCTAACCTAAAGTTACTCACTCAACCCCCTAAGCGTGATGCTTGAGGCAAATCCTCTCTATAACACTGTTGGTCTTAAAGAGAAGAGTGAAGGGTTAAAACAACAGGACGAATCTACTTCCAGCTATGGAATTTAAGGACTGATGAAGCAGTAACACGAGTGTGTCAAGACAGTGAATTTGAATTCACAACCTTTTAATTTCGTAGTCACAGCGGTAGCACGCTAATTAAATACGATAAACAAACAAATTTAAAGACTTATTGCTCCATCGTTCTCTTTGTTTTGTTTCTATAATTTAATATTAATTATGCCTGTTTATATAGGAGTCATTTAATTCATTTATATTAATAGCAACCGTGAATAGCGCGTGCCAGTTATAAAAGAATATGTAACACAATAGAAATGACAAAGTGAGTTCTTTAATTATGTATAAAATTTTCTAAAAACAGCGATAAAGTTTGCTAATGGAATTAATTCTTAAATTATTATTTCGCCCCGCTTCTCCATTTCTTGCATGCCAAACGTGACGATTCTGGTTAATCTATCTTGCAAAAAGAGAGGCCCATGGTCATCAATAGACCAAAATGGGCTAATGAAGAAGAAGAATATTAACTTAAGAGAAAATATATCTTCTAAAAAGAGCTCGTCAGCAGTCTACTGCTCGATATAAGCCATCATATAATAATGTTGTCCAGACCGAATATTGACCACGGCGGCCAGTATCTATGAAGACTAGCCATCTGCGCAGAACAGAATTAATATGTCCGAGTATATGCGCAAGCAAAAGCGCACTCTCTATTTCCTCACTCTCACAGTTCGATGGGTATCCAGCATGACAACAGAGAGATAAGACGCAGGACCATCAGCTTTACGTGCTTATATTACTGAAAATTCCTAACAGGAAATCCAAATTACTGAATTTGGCCTGATCCCAAATTCAAACCTGGTACTTCATGATAAGTAACCGCGGTTACGACCAGTTAATATGAAATGCATACGATATGACGGCATAAGAGAGAGTCATGCCCTATGGCCCTATGCCTTCACGGCATACGAGTAATACTGCAAAGGCACGCCAATAGATGTTTTACATCAATAATGAAATATTACTTGGCATTGTATACTATAAGACGATATCAACGAACAAATATAAATCACAGAACGCATCAAGGTAACCGATGAAATATACGCCTATCTTAAAAAGTACGTCACTTTATTTGAAATACGAAACGAGTGCACTCAGGCTATCGATACTGTACGGGTACGGCTTTGTATAAGAATTTATTACGAAAGTTATAATTGAATACAAGAATCCACTACCCATACTAATATCGTATGTTGTCGTAAAAAAAACACACGACAGAAGAGGGAAATGAAACTGGGTATGGGAATATATAATCTTCCTTATATATATATATATATATATATATATATATATATATATATATATATATATATATATATATATATATATATATATATATATATATATTCCCGTTTTTTTATAAAATATATAAAATTTTAAAAACGTAAAATTTTAAATTAGATTAATTACACACAAGTTTTCACTAAAAATCTTATTATTACCACTATATTTCCAATTTTCCGATAATTTAATGTCAAATTTCAATTTAAAAAAAGCTTGGCAAATTCAAAAGTGCACGACGCATAATGCTCATATAATCGTGAAAAAATAAAAAAATTGTAAATTGTAGTGCCATTTGTCAAAGAGTTCCAGTAGCAGTTACTGAATTATATCTTCAAGTCTCTCCCATCAAGTCCGGAGGTAAGGTCTATTCATGACTAACAAAACGAGTCCAAAATCGGGACACCTATTTCTCATCGTAGAGTTCAAGTAGCAGTCATCAAAGCACACCTTCAGCTCACTCTATCAAGTCCGGAGGTAAGGTATCATTATAACTAACAAAACTAGGCCAACCTTGGCACATCTAGTTCTACTCTTTGAGGAATTCCAGTAGCATTCAATGAAGTACATCACTCCACAAAGTCCAAGACATATCATCATCATTACAGCCCTTCACAAGTCCACTGCGGAATTCCACAAAGCACGGTCACGAGCCACCTTCATCCATTGTCTTCCTGCATGTCTTACCATATCGTCACTTCATCTAGTGGGGGACGCCCCACCCTTCGCCTGCCAGTACGTATAAGTATATTTGTATATAAGTCCTACGTACTTTTAGCGAAACAATATAGTATAATTAAAATCTGGGTATTACCTCGGACCATTGAAGTTTTGCATCAAATTTGGTTTTTGGAATATTTTGTATTTCACAGCGATCGATATTTTTGCTGCCTATTACCGCTTTTAAACACACGACATAGTAATTCACACACAATGGCGACCGAGCGCGGTGTGAGTGAATGAAGCAAAGTATATTTAATAAAATAAATAATTACAAGGTTGTTCAAAACAGCGAAAATTTCAAGATTTCTCAGCCGAAAAAAATTAATCATAGCAAAACAAAACAAAATTAAACTTTCATTTACATTCCACGGCTTTCCACATGATAGATGATGTGCAGGACAAGTGAAAACAAATAGTGATAGGATAATACATTAATAAGACAAACATGTTATTTTAATGGAATAAATATTATAGTTTAGAGTTTATACTTAAATAGGATATAAGCGTTTATGTTATATTAGATTGAATAAAGATTATATAGTGTCACATAAAATAGGATATAAGCATTTTATGTTATGATAAGGAAATAATAGTTTAGTGTTTATATCTGTATAATAGAATTAGTTTTAAGGTAAACAATGACTCAGTAAGGTGGTCACCTTGTATAGTAGAACTAGCTTTAATGTAAACAATGTAACGTGACTCAGCAAGGTGGTCACTTAACATCGTCACTTGCTCTGTCACGCCTCGCGCTGATTGGTCGACGCCGTTTGCACGATACTTACACCGTATGTATTGACCCAGCCGAGGTAGTATAAAAGAGGGGCGATTTTCGCTCGATACAGTCGGCGGCCAGCTACCTCAAGAAAAACATCGATATAGAAGAAAGACAATATCTCAGCGGTTTTATTCTCCACCAACCCAGCACACAATTGTGCAGGTACAGCACATTTAATGGTCCTTCGAGCCGGATGTTGTGTGAAATAATTACCTGGAGACTTCAAATAGTGAAACAAAGAGTTAAGAAGACTTCTCGGAAATCGTTTTCAAGACTCAAGTTTTTCGAAGAAAAAGTCAGCTGACAGCATGGTCGTTACGCGCTCTGAGAGAAAGGGCAGCAAGCCGTCGTCGTCCAAGGCTACCACATCAGCGACCGGTACCACCAGTATGGAATCGACAGCTACAAGGACGACCGCCACGGAGACTTCGGAGTATACAGACACCTCCGCGGCAACTGATCCATCCACCGTGACTGATTTGGTATGTAGGTGAGATAAACGCCGAGGTGGGGCAGCTGCGTGGGAGTCAGTCGCTCGACGCGTGGGCGAAGGGTCGGTGCCCCGCCAGCCACGATGCGGAGAGACCGTCAGGCCCTCTTACCTAATTCACGGGCCCGTCCTGGATCTAGATAGCTAGATGAAGTACGTGCTTCTTCGTCACGTAGATATGTGAATCGTGCGATATTTAACTCGTGAGAGAGTGCGGAATAGTGTACGCACGTCGAGGAGATATACGGTCTAGGATTCGAGCCGTGCATTCCTTGTTTGAGAGCTTCTCTCGGTTAATTGGCAGGATATCGTTATAATTGGGTCGTCGCGTTAGTGACTTGTTGTGTTTTGGTCGCCTAGTTAAATTAATTTGCGTGTCAACGAGGCGTATTTTGAATCTTGTGCGACGTGTTATTCTGTGTCGAATTTATAATTTGTGATAAGTGAATCCGGGACATTGAATATTGAACTTTGAACTACTGTCCGTTGCCGTGTCAGGTATCACGTGTTCGATACTGAGATGAGTGTGGAATTAGGCGAATTGAAGTTAGTTAAATGTACAATGAAGCTAAGAGACTGAATCAGTGACAGTAAAGAAAGAAGTGGTACGGCGCTGAAGCAGTCTGAAGCGATGCAGCATTTTGGAGCAGCCTGGAACTCGGCCGCTGCTGGTCGCCTATGCTTGCCTATCTACCATTACACACACTCACGGCCTGCCCAAGCCTTGGAGCGAAGTTAGCTCCTGATACAGGTAAGTACCTTTGCTTTCTAGTATGCTCCCATATAGTTTATTGTGATAGGAAATTTCACGTGGCCATATTGAGGCCCGACCTGCGTCTGCTCGTGAAGTCTTCTGCTGAATGGGCCCCGGAGGATTTGATTCTTGTAGGGGCAGCCGTAGGCCGTAACATTAGTGGTAGCAGAGCGTGGTCCCGGGTTCGATTCCCGGTCGAGCCCGATCGTAGTGTTTGATTAGATTAGTTTAGTTTAGTTTACGACGGGCTGTTTTCCGCAACTCCACGTCTATGCGCGTATTTTGCGTGTGGGCAGGAATAATGTGATTATTCGAGCCATGAGATCTCTCCGAAGAAGCTCAACAGGCCCTTGATGTTGCATGCAACTTCGGGGAGTGATCCCGGCGTGCCGAGATGTTTAGCCCTGTATGTAGCGACCTCCGGACATTTCAGTAGCACGTGGGCCGCCGTTTCTTCCTCCGCCATACATGCCCTGCACAGGGGACTATCTGTAACACCTATAGTAAATAAATGTTTGTTAAAGGTGCCGTGTCCTGTGATAGCACTTGTTACTATCCTAATCTGTGGCTTGTTCAGTCTCATTAAAACTTTTGTTAAGCGACTGTTAATTTCAGGCAGGGCATCCCTAGCTTGTCTACAGTCTACTAGATTTTTCCAAAGCTGAGCGTGTTGATTAGTGAAGTGTCTACGTACCAGTGAACAAACGTTACCAAAGGGGATTGGTATGATTAGTTCCGGCCCTATAGTGGCCAAAGCCGATCCTCTTCTAGCCAGTTCGTCTGCTGCATCGTTGCCTCTGGATCCACTGTGTCCCTTTATCCATTGCAGGGTTCGTGTTATAGGTACCCAGCGGTGTGCATATGTGAATATTGAGGTCTTCAGAGAAAGCTCCAGAACCTACACCTTCATTTGTTTTAGAACCATCGGTGAAAATTCTAAGCTCTTTTGGGCTTAATCCTTACGGCTGGCTGTTTTCATTTAACTGTATCTTGTATTTCTTATCGAAAACAAACTGTTTAGGAATCCTATCGTATTTGGCTTGTAGGATAGGAATTTTTGAGTGAATTCTATCAATTATGCCTGTATGAGGGACACTATTCTTACTCCAAAGATTTAGGGTCTTGAGTCTGATGGCAGCTAAAGTCGCTTCTTGTTGTATATGTAGATGAAGCGGAGTTAGCTCCAGCATCGCTTCTAAGGCTGCTGTTGGCGTAGTTCTCATGCAGCCTGTGGCAGCCATACATGCCAGTCTCTGGTAGCGCTGAAGCTTTTTAATTATGGTGGCTTCATTTGTCTTGGTCCACCATACCAGAGCGCCGTATGTGATCATGGGCCGAATTACAGTTTTGTAAAGCCACAGTATGATTTTTGGCGTCAATCCCCATCTTTTGCCAATCATGTTTCTGCATTGCCAGAAAGTTATGCTAGCTTTGTTGATTTTGTTTTCTATGTGTTTATTCCAGTTAAGTTTGCTGTCCAAGGTAAGACCTAAATATTTTACCTCAGAGGATAGCTGGAGTTTTGTGCTAAAAAGACTTGGAGGATGATAGTTATTCAGTTTTCGTTTTTGTGTGAACATAACTAAAACCGTTTTATTTGGATTGACGGTTAAGTCGTGTTCCCTGCACCATCTCTCCACTATACGGAGAGCCGCTTGGGTCAGGTCGCACACTATGCTTGCTGTCTTTCCAGAGACCAGTATTGTCAGGTCATCAGCATAACCTACTGTATAGAAGTGATTGTCATTTAATTTGCTGATGAGTTCATTAATGACCATATTCCACAGGAGAGGTGAGAGAACCCCACCCTGCGGGCAGCCTTTCTTAATTTGGATTGGTTGAGATTCACCAGCAATCTTTATTATTCGTGTACTGAGCATGTAAACTATCCAGTCGATCAGTGCCGGTTCAACTTTGTGTCTACCGAGTGCACCTTTTATGCTGGAGAAGTTCGTTCGGTCAAAAGCACCTTCTATATCTATGAAGGAACCTAGACATATTTCTTTGTTTTGGATGGCCTCTTCAATCTTTGTAATTACCTTATGAAGGGCCGATTCTGTTGATTTGCCTAGACTGTAGGCGTGTTGCTTGTCGTGTAGTGGTAAGTTCATTAGCGCCGACCCCCTTAATTCCCTTTCACACATCCTCTCCATCGTCTTTAGGAGAAAGGATGTGAGGCTAATGGGCCTGTAGGATTTAGGGTCAGTGTAGTCGCTCTTACCTGGTTTGGGTATGAATGTAACTTTCACTTCCCTCCATCCCCTAGGAACATATTTAAGAGCAAGACAGGCTCGCATTATGGCAGCAAGTCTGACTATTAGGGCTTTACCCCCCCACTGTAGGAGTGCCGGGAATATACCGTCGGGTCCTGCCGCCTTATAGGGGAGGAAACTTTGAATGGCCCAATGGATTTTGTCCATCGTTACCACTCTCTGTGCTAAATTCCAGTCTTCTGCTGTTGATGTCAGTATATCGTCATGCCGGTTTGCCTCCTGGGTTACGCAGCAACCTGGGAAGTGCGTTTCAATTAGGATGCGTTGGGCTTCATCCGGCGATGTTGAGTAGCTACCGTCGGGTTTCTTTAGAGACATGGATCCCGACGTGTTCTGTTTAGCTAGAATATTCCTAATCCTATTTGCTTGTTTGCAGGTTTCTATGTTGCCACAGAATTTACGCCACCCAATCGAGCGTCGATACCTGATACATTTTTTGTATTCAGACTTAGCTTTCTTATATAATAGCCAGTCTTCATCCATTGAGGTATTCATGGCCCTATTTAGAGCTTTTCTTACCTTCTTACGTTTTCTATCGAGTTCTTTACCCCACTACGGTTGTTTTACCTCGGCATATCTTGGTGGAGTGATTTCTGGACATGATTCATGGTAGCTGTCTATCATGGCCTTAGTAACAGCTGCTACCTGTTCTTCTAGGAGCGACTGATCTGCTATAGTATTTATCCCCTCAAAATCCGCTAGCAAAGACGTCAGCCTATTTAGGTATTTTGTTTTATCTGTCTTGCGGGGATTTCTCCATGGTGGTGTAGAGGGGATATCGACCTGTAGTGCGAAGCAGATCCATCTATGGTCTGAGCATGAGGCCTCTCTCGACACATGCCATCCCGTAATTAGTTTGGCTGCTCCTTCTGTTGCAAGTGTGAGGTCGATTATAGTGCGACAGCGTTTGTTTATGAAAGTAGGTTCAGAACCTATGTTTAAAATGGTTAGGTTAGTACTAAATAAATATTCAACTAAAACTTTACCTCGTTCATTTGGTTTTTCCATTCCCCAAAGGGGATGATGTGCGTTGGAGTCCGTCCCGATCACAACCTCTAGTCCGGTCCTCTCGCAGAAGTTCACCAGCCTGCTGAGGTCATGAGGGGGAGGAGTGTCTTCCTCCGGCATGTAGACCAAGGCGACGACTAATCTACTCTCCTGTGTGTACTGTATTGCTACGGCATACATGTCTCTAGAACAGAAATCTGTTAAAGGTTGTGCACAGATATCTTTAGTAGTGTAAATACACGCTCTAGGCTTGTCGTGTTCAGAGCTGTAGAATAACTTACCTTTTAGGTTGTTTAGGCCTTTAATTTTACCAGCCTCAACCCATGGCTCCTGGATTAAGGCTATGGCAGTCCTTTGAACCTCCAACCACTTGCGTAATTGAGCCGACGCAGTTTCGCTGTGGTGGAGGTTGGCCTGCACTAGGCTAGTTTTGGACGAAGGGCACGTCATCATTGATCGCGTCCTCCCCGTCCCCGCCCAAAAATAGGCCTGCCAGAAGATCTCGGGTTTCATCGTCAGCCACCGAGTCGGAGGTGGTCGGCAAAATGCAGTCCTCCTCGTCACTGAGTGAGCTGCCGCTGAGCCCAATCTCCACTGGGGGCTTCGGCTCAATTGTGCAGGCCGTTTCTTCACTGGACTTGGCCTCCAGTGATTCCGCTGTACCGGTAACTATGGCTCCGGTATCCATAACTTCCGGGTTGTTTTCTACCTCTTTGCTCGGTGGAGTATCAAAGAATTTGCCTCCACGACCCTGGAATTTTACGTATACCGCCCCGCATACACATGCGAGACGGCGTCCGGCCTTCATCAGGGTCGGGATATGATCCTCCGGCACCGAAACAACGAGGAACCACCCGTCCGTCTGCTTATCTGCCTTGAGTAACAGCCAGTCCCTGATGTTAACCCAGCGGTTCTGGTACGCCAACACGCGGCCAATGTCGCGTGAGTCTTTCCAGGCCCCCTGGGCATCAGGGATAAGGATACCACATTTGACTCTTTGTGGTATCTCTGACTGTTTCTTTATTGTCAGCAAGGTGCTGGATTTAAGGTCGAGGGTAGCAATGTTCCCCTTCAACCAGTCCAGAGCCTTCTGATCGTCGCACCACAGTTTCAGGACACCTTCCGTATAAACGGGTTTGCCCCTAAAAACTGGGCCCGACGCATCAGGGTCCTGGCTACTCTAGGCCTCGCTGATCATCTTCCTCTGTATTGCTACGAGGATGTCGTCTGCTACTTCCTTCGTAATGTGACCTGAACGCGCACACGTTAAGGCCACACCCAAATCTGCTTTAGCAGCGGAAGCGTAGCTCGTTCTTGCAGTCTTTGGTTGCTGTTCGAGTCGCACTTTTTTGTGTTCACCTCTAGGCGAGGTGGACTCTTCCAGCATCCTTTTGGCTGCTCTTTCCTTCTTCCCAGGACGCTTGGCCGCTCGCTGCTTCCTGGCGGATATCCTAGAGCTGGTTCCCGCGTCCGCGACTTCCACTTGGGCTGGATTTTTATCCTTCCCAGCTTCAGCGCAGCTACTGGTTCCAGCGCCAAGCACCCCAGTCGCAGTAGCTTGCCCAGCCTCCTTGGTTTTGGTATCTGAAGCAGCCAATGCGGCTCGTTCTCTACGGCCTTCTTCCCGCTGCTTCTTGTTCTTCTTTTTGGCCTTTCCACTACTGCCTGCAGGGAAAGACCCTCCTGATGGTCCGTCAGGTCGGCAAGTCACCTTTTTGGGTGCCTTGCCTTTCCCCTTACGGCTCACCACTTGCCAGGCAGCAGAGAAAAGGTCGTCAGTCCGTAGTGGCTCCGCAGTTTTATCACTTGCGGGCTCTTGTTTCTTTTTCTCTTCCAGCTCCTTGGAACTGGTTTTGGAAACGTTCAGCGAGGTTATCCCTTTGGTGGGGGCACCTACGCTGGACGGTACTGTCCGTGGAACCGTCGGTTTAGTGACGGTTCCCTTTTGTTCTTTGGTGTCTCTGGTAAGCACCTCTGACACCTCTCCCTCTTTCTTATTGGGCCTTAAATTGTCCATAATTTGTGTTTTTTAAAATTCATCCCCCCGGCTTCCCACCCTCCATGGAGCCCGCACCTTTGGGAACGCCCTACTTTAGAAGCAAAAGGAATTTCAGGCGTTAGGATTACCGGGAGAATATAGGGACGCGAAGTTGGCTCACAGCGCGACATCGGGAGCTCGATCCAGCTGGTAGATGGGGCTGACAAGGCCCATCCCCACCACCCGAATAAACTGTCACTTGCTCCGTCAGCATGGCCTTTACCACCACCCAGCCCCCTTTTCAGGAAGACTAGGCAGCCCCCACATCCCTCGCCTGCGACCCTCTGACGGGGCGCTTGGCCATTTCCCTATCTGTGGCTAGCAGATAGGGCCACCGTTTAGCTTGAAATCCGGACCAAAGAGGGCGTGTTGCCTCTCGCCACTATATACCCCAGCGACGATCGGCTCAACCCTCCAGGACTCCTTCATCCCCGCGTACGGCGCTCGACTGCGCAGGTCCTAGCGCAGGTGGGTGTGTTAGTCCACCGGATACACCCACTCTCTCCGGCGGATTCGTCCCCTCCTCCTTTCTCATCCGGGCTTGGGACCGGCAACGGCGGAGTTAAAAGTTAGTGTTTGATAAAAATTAAACAATTTTGGTTGAAGGGAGCGTTGGTTTGATTGGTTTAATTTTGTGTCTACAATCACGCCCGGCCGTAATACGTAAAAGTAAAATTCTTTTCTTTTGTTGCTTTGTTGCTTGCTTTTTTTGTTGTTGGCGGGTAGTTGCGGGAGTTTGCTAGAGAGATGCGTTGGGTAATAAAATATAAAAACATTACTAATATTTCAGAAAAATAGATTAATCTCTAAACTTTTATCACAAATAGACTTCCGGCGCTCTGAAATCTGTCAAATATTTTACCAGATTCTATATACATAAAAATATATAGAGAAAATATATCATATAGAGTAAAAGTCGTGGAAGCCCTCATGAAGAACAAGATAGCCTCTTTATCGGTGAAGAACAAGATAGTCTCTTTATCGGTAAAATCATACGAAACATAGAAGCACTATGCTGGTATTTCATTATGAGAGCATGGTACTTACTTCCCCGGTTGAACCTACCAATTCATGCCACAACTATAGTGGCACTGTAGCGTAGCTCTATCACGTAGAATTATTTTAAACCAATTGAATAGGAATCATAATTACATTTTGTAAATTGATCCACTGTTTGTAGTCCCGCATGCACGTTAGTTTAAACACACATTAAACCGTTAATCCGTGTTGTAATTCTAAAATACATTTCGATGGCTTTGTTCAAGAGGTAATATTATTTCCTATTTTCTGCCGACTTCCAAAAAGGAGCCGGTACTCAATTCGACTGTATGTTTTTTTTTTTTTTCGTTTTTTTTTTTTTTTTTTTTATGTGTGTTACCTCAGAACTTTTTTCTGGGTGAACCGATTTCGATGATTCTTTTTTTATTTGAAAGCTGGTACTTCTCGTGTGGACCCATATGAATTTGATCAAGGTCAGACCAATAGTTTTTAAGTTATTCTTAAATAACTTATATTGAAGTCGGCTGTACAAAATTTTTAATTTTAAATTATAATTTTAATAAAGTTGTGCAAAAAATACAATTAAAGGAAAAGAGTAGCATTATATTTGGCAAGTTTGGCCACGTGGGGCGGCGTAATTATATCCACTACCCCATTACGTCCCGCAGGTATAGTAGAAGGCAACAATGGGAAATATTAGAAAAGCCAACGTATTAGAGATACTCTCTAAAACTTCGAGCTTAGTGCTGCCAACAACTACCGGCGTGGCATGGACATTAAACAAGGTCTTTGTCCATGTTAATTTTAAGACCTATCCGTTGGGAGGTACTATTGAGGTGATAATGCTTAGGTCCTTCAGCGATTCTGCCATAAGAACTATATTGTCGGCAAATCGAAGGTAAGTAATGTACTCGCCATTGATGTAAATACAGTATCCTTTCCAGTCAAATAACTTGAAAATGTCTTCCAAAGCAGCGGTAAAGAGTATCGGGGATATAACGTCACCCTGTCTTACACCTCTCTGTAGTTGGATAGGTTTCGTACTCTGGTTCTGTACTCGGATAACCATCGTAGCCCAACTGTATAAACACTTCAGCACTTCGATATACCGACAGTCAACTTGGCACCGCTGAAGGGACGGCAGCACCGCCCAAATTTTGACGGAATCAAAGGCTTTCTCATGGTCTACATACGCAAGACATACTGGCAAATTGTACTCCTCGGTCTTCTGTACAATTTGCCGATGGGCATGTATGTGATCTATGGTGCTAAAGCTTTTTCTGAAACCAGCTTGTTCAGGAGGCTGGAAGTCGTCGAGAATGCGATGACCGGCATCAGTTGTCGAGCCACCCCTTGCAAATCAATCGACCAGATCCATTTCTTGTAGGCTGCTTCTGGAAAGAAAAGCTTATCATAAAGAGTCCCTCTTTCTCCATGAAGTCGGCCAGCTGTTGGTACATTGGCTTTCGATGCCCTTATCCGAATTTCACTACATTCAGATCACTGTTTTCTGTTGTGCTTAGTTTTGAGTTGAAGTCTCCCATTAACAAAATATATTGGGTTTTGGAGGAATGCATGGCTTTAGAGTTATCCTCATACATTTCTTCCAAATTCTCATTAGGATGTATCAAGGTTGGTGCGTAAACCTGTATGACCTGCAACGAATACCGTTTGGATATCTGATTATAAGGTACGTAACCCTCGTCGACACACTTCTAATCTTTACAACGTCATTACCGAAAGACTTGTGGACTATAAATCTGACACCTCCTTGAGACAGGTTACAGGTCGTAATTTTAAAACAATCTTGAGACAGACTCCCGGTCATAGTACACGTTGCCGGATTAGAAAGAATTGATTAAACCTCTCGATAAAGTTTTAAGTTTATTTGAAGTCAGATGCAAAGTTATATCGCGGAGTGAACAATGCTAACAAGTATGAAAAATCGAGATTAATTTGAAATTCAACTAAGTTATTAAGTTCTTCGCATGAACCTCGTTACATAACTTTGATTTAACTTGAACATTCATAGTTACCATACATCGTTAACTTTTAAGATTGAAAACCCAAAGCCGCTATTACGTTGATTTTTTTAAAAACAAAACATAAGTGACAAACGAACTTACTGTGGCCACTGAAATCAATGGAAGCCCGTAGCCAACTTCAAACAAAACAGGATATGGCTAAATTCTGACCTCTGAAGACTTGGAATGTCTCGTTTCCAGTAAAATAGCTATCTGGTTCTCTACACTCACCAAGCCATCAGTGTGACAACAATAATATAACTGCAGCGTGGCTTTACCACGATTATAAATGTTATAATATATGATAGTACTAAAGCATATGAATGAATAAAAAACTGGAAAATCTATATAGTTTTATATGTTGGGAGTTAATAATGAAAAATTTTTTTTTCGAAAAAGCGATATTCTCGGTATTCCGATTAGATATTTTGATTCATTGAGTTTCAAATCACAACGATTCTAAAGAAGTTTTCACTTGAATAAGCATGTGTAAATTAAGTTTTATAATAACGTACAAAATTAATAATTTTATGATTTAAATTTTATATTTACTAAGACAAACGCAGTTTTTTAAAATGCTCCGGTTTCTCTGACGTCTGATTGATACGCACGCGATTATCGTGCCAGGTACGGAGGTTGGACTAAATACGGTGTAAGAATATTTACTACCCCATATCGCCCCGTGCATATCGTAAAAGGCGATAGAGAGAAACAAATCAGGGGATAAGTAGCAGTTTCTTCCTATTAACAACTGAAAAAAGCTGCGGTTGCAAACCCCATCAGCCAAGCGTAAGTCCATGCCTTTTTATTTGTATTACTCGACTAACCTCTATTCGCTAACAGAATATATAGTGCAGCGAAAAAGATGACAACGTCGCAATAACTGTGTAATATTATAATAATCTCATATATCATATCCCACCAAGATTTGGCAACGTTAGTGACGTCGCGTTATTTACTTTACGATACTTGAGTTTTAGTGAAGACTTTAAGAACATTAGACGGATTTGAAATTTGTTGATATGTGGCTGTAGATATCGTGGCTCTATAGATTGGTCTAATGAAAGGGTTTCGAAGTGAGTGTGCACAGGAGTTACACGCTTTACTTCCTCCCTCTTCTTTTCACCATCGGACGATCAGGCGGTCGGCGGGACTTCACCCCTTTGTTGTCGATATTCCACGCATTAGAAACAAACAGTTTGTTTCTTCTTTTGTAATGAATACATACGGCAAAGGAGTCGGATAGGCTTTTCTTATGGTAAGACAGTGCGGTTTACCATCCTAAATCTGGCTGCATCACCACTTTCCACCAAGTTGGATTGTAGTCATGCACTGGTTTATAATAAGTTAAAAAATCAGGAAGATGCTGCCAACTTTTTTGTTTCAGTTTCCATATGTCGCCTCTTACGACATACATGGGACGCGGACGATAAGAGAAGTGGATATCCTTACCCCGCCACTATACGGCAAATTTCTGTTCTGAGACCCAGCGAGACTTTTCGATACAAGGACAGTGGTTAACCTTTTTTTTAAATACTAAAAATATAAATAAGTTAATATACGCGATAAAATCCGTAAAACTAGTTTCATTTAAACTAAAAATATCATTTTGTCGTGTGGTGACGATTGTCGGGAATCCATAAACCCTTTTCTTATCATGTAAGTGCTGACGATCGACATCAATCGAAGGTCTTTAGGGCTTCCGGTAGATGGTAGTAGTATATTATATATTTTACCTACAGCATTAAACCCAATGATAGGCAGATTGGCAAATGGAGTAGTGTCATAAGTGTGAGATAATGATTGTGAGAAGAAAAAGTAAAATCGGGGTGTGTCAGCGTCGTGCGTGGATACATGTATGTAACGAATCGACCTCAAAATGGCGGCCCTTCACTTACCACCGCGCGCGATGCATCACAATTCTCACTTAAAGTAATACCTTTAGCTATAGAGTGGTTTAATTAAATTTTGGATATACATGACAGATATGTAGCTGTAACACCAAACTGAATCTCCCGAATTAACTATCTCCGGTTTTCTGAATTGCCTCTCACTATG
This sequence comes from Parnassius mnemosyne, assembly GCA_963668995.1. Classification (NCBI taxonomy): domain Eukaryota; kingdom Metazoa; phylum Arthropoda; class Insecta; order Lepidoptera; family Papilionidae; genus Parnassius; species Parnassius mnemosyne. The sequence continues at coordinate 6,129,002 of CAVLGL010000001.1, read as the reverse complement.
AAAGCAAATTTTAAGATGTATTTAGATAAAAATAACGCGAAACCAATCGCCATCTTGAAAAGTTAAAGAAAAATAGCTTAGATAAAAATTAGTTTTTATTTTGATGGGAGCAAAATATCTTTCATAATTAGTCGACTTAGAGCGTGACAAGTTTTGCAGTTCATTAATTTAATTCGTAAATTATTAACGGTCCTGCTAATGAAGATTCATTAAATATTCTTTAGACTTTGTCAATATTCTTCAGTATTTGTATATATCTTTAGCTGTATTTATATGATTACAAAATTATTTAAAATCGAAAAATTTTAAAATTTTATAGTTTACTTAAGCTCCATGAACGATTTACTTTTTTCGCAATACAAAATAAGCTGAAATAAATACATCTTACACTAACTAACGAATTCACAGGCGTAATGGCGGCATTACACGCTCGTCTCGTCACCTCGCGTGCCTCTCGTCACGTAGGGATTCGACACGAGAGACACCATGTACACACTCGTTGTATCACTTGAACTCTGGATACCCACTGCGATGGACGTAGAAGAAACTGTTGCTGTGTTTTGCCTTTGCAATTTTTTATTATAATTATTTACATATTTCCAATGAAAAGAAAATTAATAGGCCATGGTGGATGGTTTTTATTCACTGTAATAAACATGTAAGTACCTATATTGTATTTATCAATATTAAACAATTTTTTGATAACTTTTATAATTATCAGAAAACGAACGAGTGTGTACAGGCGCGCTCTCGTTTTCATCGCGAGACTCACGAGACCCTCTGACTCGAGCGCAAAAAACCGACATGCTTCCGAGAGCGAACGAGGGCCGCGAGACGCAACGCGACGCGACGAGGGCACCATGTACACACTCGTACTCGGCCTGTCTCGTGGTGTCTCGACGAGCGTATACAGCCTCCATAAAAATTAACATAAACAAAGCGAAATAATAGATGTAGCGAAGCATTCTACGGCTATTTTTACAACAACAGCTACGCCGTAGCTGTAGCTTTACAACATCAGCTACGCCTTTTTTTTTTTTTTTTACATGGGGAAATGCCTACGCATACCCGCCTCGCGGGGGCAAGGACGGGTTATGTCGGACTCGCACCGACTAAAACCCCATGGTGTTCCACCCTCGTCGCATATTGGCAGGGCCACGGGAACGCTTTCGCACACTTCCGCGGCCCCACCTGCGCTGGCCGCCCCATGGCGGCCCCTCCCCGGGAGAGGACCACTCCTCCCCCATTTCCCTCTCAGGTAAGGCGCACCAGAACACATGGCGCGCCCTCCTCCTCTGCCTCCAATTTCATATGCGCCACGGACGCCCCCGCGTCCGATGCGCGAAGGCCATGGGGCCAGGAAAAACTAGCACTCAGTAGCACCAGCCTTCCCGACCCCAGCGGCGGATCTGGTCTCCGGCTCCGCCGCCAACCAAGTTTCGGCCGCGGAGGGTAGGGAGAGCGGCGCCTCGCAATACCGACATTCTCTCCCCCCGCGGCCCCACCACCACCGCATCAACGGTGCGGCCCCGTTTGAGTCGCGGAGGATAGGGCGAGTGGCGCATCGCCATACCAACACTCCTCTTCCTCCGCGACTCCACATCGGCTGCAGCAGTAGAGGGTGCGGACTCCCCTCTCACCGCAGCCCACCAACACACATCCGAAGTGGGCTTCCCAAGCCCACTCGGAGTGGCCACCTCGGGCCGGCCCTACACCACGGGCCAGCCAAGGGGTTCCTCTTTGTTCACCGTGGTTGACCAAGCCACGGCTACTAAGCCCCCCCGCCACGACAAGGCGGGAACCCGTTCGGGGGGGAACATCAGCTACGCCTAAGGTGGCTATTTTATTTTATTCATCATCATCGTCATAATTACAGCCACAAGTCCACTGCTGAAAATAGTCCTCCCCCAAGAAATGCCACAAAGCACGGTCCTGAGCCAATCTTATCCATCGAAATCCTGCACGCCTTACCAGGTCATTACTCCTTCTATTGGGGGGTGGCCCACCAATTCGCCTGCGGTACGAGGCTGCCACTCTAAAACCTTTTTTCACCGTCCTCATTTAGCTCAATTAAACATTTATAATTCTTCCAAAGCGATAAATGTCATTTTTAAAAAGAAATATTATATTTGTTCAATACAAACTATTTTAACGGATTTATATATTATTGAACTATATATTAATTATTGAACTTTCACCCCTGTTTTGTCTCCCAGATACATCGCGCGCTCCCGAGTGTTACCACGCTTTTATTAGCTTGACATGTGTGTATGTGTGTATATATGTTTATATGTATGAATGAAGTGTGATTTTGCAATTTGGTCTTCACACACATCCGTGTGTCGAAATGGTCATCTTTATTTTTGAACATCGCTACTAATCTGTATTACTGAAAACGTTTGATTTGATAAATTACAATAAATCTTTCAACTACACACTACGCTCCTCTACTCCGTAGAATATTTTTTAGATCATTTTATTTAGATTTGCTTTAGATCGGTCTCATTCAGGACAAATTGATTGCTTTCCTATCAGTTCCTATTAGTTAACGCCCAAAACATAAACAAAGTTATACTAGAAGGTTCTACTACAAATCAGGCGGGCCAATTTTTTTTGACCTATCGTGGACGCCCGAGCGTCAAGAGACGCCATGTTACAAATAAGGCTAGCCTTAGCCGATCCCTAAAAAAGGTAACTGCTCAGACCCGTCCAACTGCAGGCCTATCGCCATCACCTCCTTGTTCTCCAAAATAATGGAATCCATTCTAAACTGCCAGCTCGTTCGGTAACTTGAGGATCACAAGCTGATTAGTGACCGCCAATACGGTTTTCGTCGGGGTCGATTAGCTGGTAATCTTCTGGTCTACCTGACTCATAGATGGCGGAGGCAGCTAAAATCGTGTTAAATTTAAATTAAATGTATCCAACACTGTTGCCAAGATAAGGTTTTTAATCCTTTATTTGTATCTGTAAAGAGCATAATATGTTATGTTGAAAAAACTTCCACACAGTGTAAGTAATAAAAATATCCTATTATAGAACTGATTAAAAACTTATAGCTGCATGATACAACATAGTACAGCTAAAAGACTATAAGACCCTCGATATACCGTTTAGGCTGTTTAGCAAATTGTCGCCATTTCAGAAACGGCTTATCGGTCTCGAGATGGTGATGAACTTCGCTGGTGACATGAGCGTAATCCTCAAATACGGAGAGGTTCATTTTTAATAAGAGGACGCAGCCGCTGTTTAAACATGCCTCTCTTTTAAGATTTTCTCATTGGTAAAAGGATGAATAGAAATGGAGAATGGCAGTTCAACGAGTGGTTTATAACCCAGCATTACGACCAGAGCTGCTTTGACAGTGGGATTTTATTCTAAAGGCCCGCAGCCCCCCAGATCGCTATTGGATCTTTCGTCCAGATAAAGCCACCCAGGGATATAGTTATTTGCTTAGGATCCCGCTACCCTCTGCGACCAAGCAAGCACCCGAAACAGCAACAATTGTCGCTTCGCACCCGGTTCACACACGTGGCGCTACTATTCAGACCCATTCCCATATTATGGCTAATCGAAGCATCATGACGGAACACGACGATGTTTTTTGGCGACACGACTTTGCGTGGTAGACTAAAAGTATGCGCCCGATGCGTACCACCGGGAAGTGGTTTAGCACTACTAAAGGGATACAGAGTATAAAAGTTTTATCAAGACACGAGCAGCCACAGCAAAATTGGACTTTTAAAAGTCAGTGATGTATTAAAAAAATACGTTTCAATATTTGGGGCAATAGTCCTGCAATGGCAACTGTAATCCAGCATTGTCATATTCAATAAAATCGTTCACCAATATGTCTTATGCATCACGTCCCATTTTATCGAAATTCTATTTTCTGCATTGTTCTGTTTCATAACGTTTAATATCAAGTGGATATCAAAAAATAATCAAAGTAAAAACATTATATCATCTGCTTTTTGAAAATTTAATCTGTCAAAAACTTTCATGATATTCTTAACCAATCTTTGTTACTAATAAGCATTGAGCAACTAAGCATAATAAGCATAATTGAAATATCTTTAAAATTAAAATTTGTAAGTCTATAATATTAATAACTTTTCTTCACCTTACGGAGAAACATGCGCATCGATGACAAGGAACAAATGTTTTATTTTTTGATTTATGAGACATATCATTACAACTTGGCCAAAACAATTAGTCGCATGACAGGTATGTGGTTTTATCACTGTTCCGGTGTTCCCTCCCTAGTTTTAATGACGTCTTAGCTGTCATTCGCCTAATTGTTTTGTTCACGGAGTACGTGGTATTTACATGAGCCTACATTGCTACGTATAATTATTTCAATAAAAATATCGAAAAAATAGTTGATACAAATATATAGTCTCATATATTTAAACACATTTAACTTTATTTTTTAATATTAATATTTAAAGACATCATCATTACAGCCCCTCACAAGTCCACTGCTGAACATAAAAAACCCTCCCTCAAAGCACAATCACGTTTTCAGATTTTTACGTATAACTGACAAGATTTGCCGTAATTACCCGAACGCTGCCTAGCCGAGTTGAATCCTTCGATTGACCTCTCGGTAGATGTTGTACTTACCTGGCCGGTCTGTTTGACCCAGGTAAACATACTCGTCAACAACTTCGAGCTTAGTGCTCCAAACAACTACCGGCATATGTGTGACATTGACGTTATACATTATCTTTGTACCGTTGGGAGGCACTATTGAGGTCTAAAAGCTTTTACAAAAATTTACTTCGCAAATATCCGCGTTATAAAATAAAATGATGTGTCTTACCTAGTACGAAGAGCTCCCGCCCTCCTTCAATTGCGTGCACTATCCTCGTCACCACTAATTCCAGCACCGCTACTCCCAACACCACTACACTAGGCAAGACACACCACTGACGATAATACGACACGTGTTTCGCCTCTACACGAAGCATCCTCAGGTGATATAGACTCTACGGTGGCTAATTATAATATTAAAGAAATTGATATGCGCGGAAGAAGAAAATTCATTTGCATACAGAGGGGAAGTAAGTTATCGTCATCATCATTACACCCCTTCACAAGTTCACTGCTGAGCACGGTCTTGGGCAATCAACATCCATCGGCAGCCTTTTTGCAATGGGCTGGCCATATAGCTTTAAGTACCAACAATTGATGGTGAGGAAAGGTTTTAAAATGGCAACCTCGTACTGGTAAGAGAAATTTAGGGCCACCTACTAGATGGAGTGATGACATGGTAAGATATGCAAGAAAGTAAGTTGCCTAAAATAATCAGTGAAATAATATAAAAACCTAGGATAGCTAATGAGATAAACAGAAAAGCTGATACAGATGGTGAGGTGGTGCTGATTGCGAAAAACCTCATATTGTGAAAGATGCAAACCACACTAGGTTTTAATATAGAGTGCCAACGATCATACAGTTATTTTATAATCTGAAACTCTGGAATACAAAGTTGTCAAATGGACTATTAAGTATTTGATGACTTATTATTGTTATTTGATGAATATACCTTATTTTGGATCGCAGACCACATATATTTTTGTAGTAGCAACTGAAAAGTAGTATTTTATACATTAAAAATAAGGAAAAAACATAGGGAACTGAAATAAATGTAAAAGAAATTAAAAATTAAACACGGACAAATTCAAAACAGCTCAGAGAAATAAAGTCACAATTATTATGTCTAATTCAGAATACGTATAACGTATGTCTCTGTTTAAATCCTTATAGATCTAAAGTGACAGTGAAAGTGAGAGTGCATGAAAATTATCATTTATGTATGTATTCCTTCTTCTGCCTATGGTGTAGTTCATCGGGTTACCAATTAATCATAATAAATAGTAAATTTTAAAATACTACTAATAAACCAATGCGATTTCTATACTAAATGATTTATCGTCATCATAACTACAGTCCTTCACAAGTCCAATGATGAATATAGGCCTCCCCCAAGGTCCAACAAATCACGGTCCTGATCCATCTGCATCTATCGGCTTCCTGCATGTCTTACTAGGTAAGCTCTCCATCTAGTGGGGGGCACCGATACTTGGCTGAAACTCGAGAAAGTTTCATTTCACCATAAGTTGTCGATTCTACGAGCTATATTGCTGGCATACTGCCACTTTCATTTTCATATCCGTTGAGATATGTCGGTTACTCTAGTTTTACTGCGGATATCCTCATTTTTAAGTCCTTTACGTAGACCAACCCCGAGCATAGCTCTCTCCATATATTGCTGAGTAATCTTGAGCTTCCTTATACGGCCGGCAGTGAAGGGCCACATCTCAGGTCCATAACTCAGCACTAACAAGACGAACTAGTTGTACAATCTTGTTTGAAGTGTTAACGAGCAGGTGTATCGAAATTTTCCGCACGCTGCCCAGTTTTCTGACGGATTTGAAGTACAGTTTTTCCACCCGCTTTCAGAAGCTCCACTGTAAACGCATCCTGGCCCTGATCCTTGCCAATTTAAGGTGCTGGGGAGCCATTCTAATCTCGCTCAGACTGACATCCGGGTTATCACCGGAATAGTGTCGGATAAGACTTGTTCTAAGATCGTTACTCACACTTGCCTATAGCTCTAACGATTACGCGTAAAGCTGCCCGTAGGAGCTCTCTTCTGCGACGGTTCTTGCAGGACTCTAGCACAAACACCTTCCACAAACAACAATTTTCAACTAATGAACTTTATATTTATATTTGCTTAAAATGTTAAAAAATTAAACCAGTTAAATTAATTCTAAACACTGTTTTCAAAGAATCACCCAACTATTGTCACATAATTTCGGAGACAATTAACGTAACACTCGTTTGATAATAATACGTATGTAACCAATATTTAATTGTTGTTGTTCAACTTTACCTTTTAAAATACGAAATATTGCGTTTCATTTGCTTTCGAACTGTACAAAGTGTACGTACGTGTACTAAGAACTACTACCTCAAGCATAATACTTATTGAGCTAGTAACAATTTAATTATGTTTTCACTAAAAGTTTTGATCTTATTAAGTCTCACCATACATTTGTGTAAAAATCAAGAAATATTAATTAAAGACAACAATCAGGAATTATCGTCGTGTATTCGAAGTATCATTACACATTGGTTCCACAAAGGATCAGAAGTTACATACGTCGATATTAATTTCTTTGACAATGAAATAATTAAATCAGTTCACGAAATGAAATATTTGTCTGTAATATCACGAACAACAGAAAAGAAAGTGGTATATCATAATGAAGGCTACTTGATAACACCTAAAAATACAAGAGTTTTCAAAGATAAATTTATGTTCCTATCAATGGAAGAAGGTTGGAAACCGGATGTCCATTTTCTGATTATATTTGAAGAACTCGAATTATCAGAAATTAATGATGTATTTAAAATTCTTCTACATCATCATGTTTTTAAAGTTTTGGTAATGAATGGAGCAAGTAATTCAAATATCTACACTTACAATCCATTTGAAAACTATGGTTGTGGAATTGTTTTCACTAGGACTATATCATACGGGAAATGTCTTGAAGCAAACATAACAAAATCATTTTTTGATAAACCTCTAACTGGACTTAAAAACTGCACATTTAGAGTAGCTTTTTGTGATACGCCGCCATTCTATATTAATCCCAATAATGATCATAGGAAAGAGAAACTTATTGGACTAGAACAATACGTTTTACAAACTTTAAGCGAGTTGGAACAATTCAATGCTGTATATACCTACCAATTTAATCCTGAAGAAGGTTCTATTATAGGAGATGATATGATAGCCATTGGTCCTATGAGATCAATTCAGAAAGGTGATGCTGACATAATGATAGGAGGATTAATTTTGAGACCTAGAAGAGTAGAAGCTTTTAGCTACTTATATGGACACCATACTAACTACGACGGACTCATAATCTTAGTTAAGAAAACAGGCTTAGTATCGAATTTGAAAAATACTTATATTGAGTTTGATGTATTGGTTTGGATATTATTTAGCGTAGCATTCATATTATTTTTTGCGGTTTTTGTTGCAATATTTCATATAAAAGACAAATGTGGAACAATTTTAGTTATGTGGGACGTTCTTTTACAACACGGTGCCACATTGGGTAATAAGCCAAAGTATAGGTATTTCATGTTTATTTGGATTGTTTTTGCTTATTTGATTAGCATACATTACCAATCAAATCTGTCGAGTCTTACAACAAACCCTAGCTACGAATATCAAATTTCTAACGAGAATGATCTCGAAATCTATAATATAAAGCCATGTATAAGCTCTCTTGTAAACAAGCATTTTAAAGCCACAACAGGACGTGAGTTGGAAGGGGGAAACCGTGAAGAATGTGAAACTATGTTGCAGAGCATGGCAAACAGAATACCGGCGTGAAGTGGAAGCTCTGCTTCCGCGTTTCGTCTGGTGAGTGCAGGTGACCGGATGCCCAATTCCCCCCCCCCCCCCCCCCATCAACATGGTAGCGGAATTACGTCAAAAACTACCCCAGGAGGGTACCAGTACCCCTGGAGAATCCCTCGCTGAGCATCCACGACCATGCTATTCCACTCCTGAGCGTGGGTGCTCAGGCTGCCCCGCGTATTCTGGGGGGGGCAAAATTCCGCTCAACACAATAACTGCTCGGGGCAAACTGAGCAACAAGACCAAGGCGACCCCTGCCACGCTATCCGTGAATTTCTGCAACATCAGGGGACTTCACTCGAACCTAAACGCCGTCCACTACCATCTTGAGACGGCGAAGCCGGCCTTGCTCTTTCTGACCGAGACGCAGGTGTCCTCTCCGGCTGATACTTCGTATCTCTCCTACCCGGGGTACAAATTGGAGCACTCCTTTGTGCCTCGGGCTGGAGTTTGCGTGTATGTCAGAGAGGACATCTGTTCTCGACGCCTCGGCAGTCTTGAAGGTTCGGACCTGTCCATCCTTTGGCTACGCGTAGACAGCGACGACCATCCGCGCGTCTACGTGTGCCTCTATAGGTCCCATAGCGGTAATGCCGAAACAGACCGACTCATCGACCACGTCCAAATGGCTACAGATTCCTTGCTACAACAGGTCCCATCCGCAGAGATCGTGATCCTTGGCGATTTTAACGCCCACCACGCCGAATGGCTCGGTTCACGTTTAACCGATCATGCGGGGAGATCTGTTTATGACTTTGCCTTGGCATATGGTCTGACACAACTGGTTACATCGCCTACGCGGATTCCAGATGTTGAGGATCATACACCTTCCCTGTTGGACCTTCTGCTGACCTCTCATCCGGACGGATATCAGGTTTCCGTCGATGCCCCTCTTGGCTCTTCGGACCATTGTCTGATCCGGAGTGTGGTGCCACTCACGCTCCCCTCGCGGTTGCGTTCTGCAGGTTGCCGCCGTGTTTGGCATTACAGGTCGGCGGATTGGGACGGAATGCGGTCTTTCTTTGCTTCCTACCCATGGGGGCGGGTTTGCTTCTCGCCGGATGATCCCAGCGCTGTTGCTGACTCTGTCACTGATGTAGTGCTACAGGGAATGGAACTATTTATTCCATCATCTGTGGTACCCATCGGAGGCAGATCTCAGCCTTGGTTTGGTCGCTCCTGTAAGACTGCATTACGCAGTAAGCAGGAGTGTTATCAAGCCTGGGCTGCGGCTTCGGTGACTCGGGATGTAAACACCAGCACACTCAAAAAGAAGTATAACTTCGCCTCCAGGTCCTTCAAAAGAGTTATTGCCAAGGCAAAGTCAGAGCACATAGGCAGAATTGGCGAGAAACTAGTTCGCCTTCCTTCGGGAACCCGTGCATTCTGGTCTCTCGCCAAGGCTGTCCAAGGGAATTTCTGTAAGCCATCACTACCATCTCTGCACAAGGAGGACGACTCACTGGCCCACGACGCAAAAGAGAAGGCCGACCTTTTAGGCTCCCTTTTTGCGTCCAACTCGACTGTTGATGACGGGGGGAACACACCGCCGACCATCCCGCAGTGTGAGTGCTCCATGCCGGATGTGCGATTCTCACAGCGCTCGGTTCGCAGAGCACTCCTCTCTCTTGACATCCACAAGTCGAGTGGGCCTGACGGAATCCCCCCAATTGTGCTGAGGACGTGTGCTCCGGAGTTGGCACCGGTTCTAACGCGTCTTTTCCGGTACTCTTACTCCCTAGGCGTAGTCCCGAAATCATGGAAGACAGCTTTTGTCCACCCGATCCCTAAAAAAGGCGACCGCTCAGATCAGTCCAACTACAGGCCTATCGCCATCACCCCCTTGTTCTCCAAAATAATGGAATCCGTTGTAAACTGCCACCTCATGCGGTACCTTGAGGATCACCAGCTGATTAGTGACCGCCAGTACGGTTTTCGTCGGGGTCGATCAGCTGGTGATCTTCTGGTCTACTTAACTCATAGATGGGCGTTGGCAGTAGAGTCCAAGGGGGAGGCATTGGCCGTTAGTTTGGACATTGCGAAGGCCTTCGATCGGGTTTGGCACAAAGCGCTTCTTTCGAAGCTCCCTTCCTATGGGCTTCCCGAGAAATTATGCAATTGGATCACCAGCTTTCTTGCAGATCGGAGCATCAAGGTCGTTGTAGACGGTGCATGCTCTGACTACAAGCCTATTAACGCTGGTGTTCCACAAGGCTGCGTGCTATCACCAACGCTGTTTCTTCTGCATATCAATGATATGTTGCAAGCTGGTAGCATTCATTGCTATGCAGATGACAGCACTGGTGATGCTCTATACACCGGCCGTGCCAATATTTCTCGGGAAAACGTCACCGAGTACCGGAACAAACTTGTGTCTGAAGTCGAGTCTTTGCTGGACAAAGTCTCGGATTGGGGGCGACTAAATCTAGTCCAGTTTAATCCTCAGAAGACACAAGTTTGCGCGTTTACCGCTAAAAAGAACCCCTTTGTCGTATCTCCTCAGTTTCAAGGTACTCCCCTTGTTGCCTCAGCCAGTATCGGAATCCTCGGCGTCGACATATCGAGTAGCGTGCAGTTTCGTGGTCACTTGGAAGAGAAGGCCAAATTGGCCTCTAAAAAGCTTGGCGTGCTCAGCAGAGCGGGACAGTATTTCATGCCGGCTCAACGCCTGCAACTTTACAAGGCGCAGGTTCGGCCTCACATGGAATACTGTTCCCATCTCTGGGCTGGGGCTCCCCAGTGCCAGCTTCTTCCACTTGACCGCATCCAGCGCAAAGCGGCTCGAATCGTCGACGACCGAGTCCTTTCCGATCGGCTCGACTCATTGGCACTGCGAAGAGATGTTGCATCTCTTAGCATTTTCTTTCGCATTTACCATGGGGAGTGCTCTGAGGAATTGTTCGGATTAATCCCAGCCGCCAAATTTCACGAACGCACATCGCGGCAGAACTCCCGATACCATCCACACCATCTGGATGATTGGCGGTCCACCACTGTGCGATTTAGAAGATGTTTTCTTCCTCGCACAACTTCCTTGTGGAATAGTTTACCACCAGCGATTTTTCCGGACCGATACGACTTAGGGACCTTCAAGAAAAGAGCCTACTCCTTTTTAAAAGGCCGGCAACGCATCTGCAATTCCCCTGGTGTTGCGGTTGTTCATGGGCGGCGGTAGTCACTTACCATCAGGTGAGCCGCATGCTCGTTTGCCCCCTCTCCTATAAAAAAAAAAAAAAAAAAAAAAAAAAAAAAAAAAAAAAAAAAAAAAAAAAAAACTGTGAGTCAATCCCATAACATGTATACTATAATGTATTATCCTTATTATAACCAATATAAGCAAAATTATATGGACGAATATGGAAATCCTACACTTTATGTGTTGAAAGAACCAATTAGCAGTATTATATCTGCCATATACTTTTACAAAGAATTCCCTATGATTAGGCAATTACAATTGCAACTTTTTCGTATTATGGAGAGTGGTTTGTATGCAAAGCATTTAAGAGATTTGTCAGACGAAGATGCCAAAAAACAATATTTCTCTGAACCACACTTTCAAGCTCGTCTTATTATTCCTTGGCATATTCTTGCTTTTGGTCTTAGTCTGGCAACCGGATGTTTTGCAACTGAAATAATAATATATTTTATTAGACAAAAGATCAGAAACAAAGTTTTCACTTTCGTCAATTAAATTTTGAACATTTGAATCGCTCAAGTATTATAAAGATTTAAAAAAGAATATTACTTCTATGTGGAAATACAAAACAAGGACAGAAAATTATTTAATGAGTTAATGTTTGACCTCTGGAATGGAACGCGCAAGCCATCATCTTGTATGAAAGGTTGTAATGAAATACCTCGACAAAAGTTGAACTTCGAGGAAATGCTTACTACATTATTTTGAAGTTCTTTTAATTTTTTTTCAAATTTTCATTATTTTTCTAATAAAACTGAAGAGAACTTCGAACCAAGTCGACGTTAAGCCAAAGGATCCTTTTGGGGACTAATTTGAAATATTTCATAGCTGCATGGCTCACCATGCTCTACGAAACGGAACACAATAGTGCAAGCACTGTTATTTGGCAGCAGAAATAAGCAAAAGGGTGTGTAACTTACGGAAGGACTCCTTATGAGTGTATGTTTTTTTTTAACATAAGACTTAAATATAGGAAATGAGATAATTTTAAATGATTATTTTATTGAGAAATATCAACCCATATTATTTTATTGGTCATTTTTACATAATAGACACAAATATTTTTAAAAATATGTAAAGTTTAGTGAGGTTCATAAAAATTAGTATCGTCTGTAATTCCAAATCGACACATGCTATATTTTCACTACGTTAGCCTAAAGACCAGCAACGCACCTACAATTGCCTTGGTGTGGCGGTAGTTCATCTGCGGCATCAGTCACTTACCATTAGGTGAGGCGCGTGCCCATTTGTCCCGTTTTATATATGAAAACCTTTGCTGCAACTATGCTTTAGTTCTATAATCTACAAATAACCTTCTGCTACAGTTGCTCCTTTATAGCACTGACTTTATTCAATTATCCTTCTTTGTACAATATGTTATTTTTTGGAATGTTATTCCTTTCGAAATCGGGAGGGCTATTTAAGTTCAGTTTAGTTTTACGTTAAAGTCAAAAATAAAGTTATCATTATGTACATAATTTATCAATTTTACGTCAAATATGTATCATATATATACATTTATTTTATAAATATAATATATTAAATATTCAGATACGTTTATCCTATTTATTTTACTTTAATAATTCTATTACACGTACCTCTTTTTATCTATAAACTACTTCAAGGTGCCGCCTATATATTACTGTATATATGAAGTTATGTATATAAATAAATATCATAATATTGCAAAAAGTGCTGTGAAACAGTCATGGGATTTGTGATGAAACACATAAGAAATTTACGTTTCCATTGTTGGGATAATTAGACCCGCCAAACCACGGAATCAAATTTGCGTCATTGGCAGATATCGAAAATGAATAAAGTATTATAATTGTCAATGACGTTTAATTTATTTTCATTTTTTTTTGTTTTATAAATTTCTGAACGTGGTAGAGCCATGCGCCAGCTATATTAATTGTATAATTGTAGCACAAATGGTTCGGCTCGACCGGGGAAGGACCACCCGCTCACAGAATACTAGCGTAAAATAACGGCTGAATGCTGCTGTGCAGAACCGGATACTCTTTTTACTGGAAAAGAGGTTCCATTTTAGTCCACATGGCTGACAACGCATCTGCATTTTGATTCGCAAACGAGGATAGATGTAGATGTCTATGGGCCACAGCAACCACTTACCATCAGGTGGACTGTGTGCCCCTTAACACTTTTATCCTATAAAAAATTATATGAAATACATGTAAAGCTTCCATTTCATAACTTTACATACTATGCAAGATGTGCATGTCTATTGTATGTGTGTTGCTCATGTAGTTGTTTTCTTGGAAACATCTATATTGAACCATTGAATTAAAAAGGCCATTTATATGTCGTGGATGTAAGTAATGTATGAGAGCACTTTTTATTATTTTATATTCCAACCTACCGTGCTTGTTAATTTATTATATTATATGGCATATTTCTCAGATATATCTGAAATGAGTTCACTGGTTAGAAATAATGTCCATGTTTCCGACCTAAAAATTTAAGAGCAAAAATAAAATTAACCACAGCTAGATCAAAAAAAAATCGTAAACACTGACCCCTATGCAATGTCAATAAAAATATATAATAATAATAATAATAATAATAATAATATAGCCTCTTTATTTCCATAATGAATGACAAATATATATATATATATATATATATATATATATATATATATATATATATATATATATATATATATATATATATATATATCTTAAGATTACGAATACATAATTATGCATGCATAAAACAAAATATTACATTTCATAATTATCATGATTAATATTTTACAATGGCATAACAAATAATTTCTAAATTTTATACAAATTTCAAAATAATAAATAAATTAAATTTTCAGTTCATTTTATAAAATTTATAATATAATTCATTATGGACCCCTCAACGGGTGAAGGCCTCCTCCATTTTTCTCCACATCTGTCTGTCCTTTGCCTTTGTGATCCAATTTTCACCGGCTTTTCTTATTATTTCATCAACCCATTTTTCTCTCGGTCTACCTCTTTTTCTTTTGTTTATTGGTCCTTGCCAGTTAGTTACTATCTGTGTCCATTTTTGTTTGTCCATACGTGCAATATGACCCGCCCATTTCCATTTTTGTTTTTGAGAATGTTCCAAAGCATCTATTAATTTTGTTGTGTTTCTTATGTCTGTGTTTCTTTTTCTGTGTTTTCTTTGTATATTTAGTATACTCCTTTCCATTGCTCTCTGACATACTTGTATTTTGTTTATAGTGTTATTATTTTATTGTTATAGTTTAGTATATAATAATATTCCATAATAAATCAGCAACATTAAAAGCACAAACATGTTCAAAAAGGAAGTTTAATTATGTATTACTCGTTGCAGGAGTTTTTAGTGATTAAGTAGGAAGTAGGAAATAATATTTTTTCTCTCCCTCTATGAACTCGTTATTATTTAAGTTAACTGTAAAATATTCATAAAATAATAATTATATTTTGTCGCTCCATTCTTCAGATACAATAAACTTAGGTAGTTCCTTAACCTACTCGAGGAATTCGCACGTTTGGAGAATCGGTCTATTTTAAATCGATTTTTTATTTTTCTGATGGCAACTCCCACTCTCCGATTACCCGTCGGTCGAATAACTACTTCATTCCTTACTTGTGCGAAGCAAAGTTCGCACGTGCCTTTCGCAATAAAGTTAAAAGTGAAAATAATGTATATTCCGTGATTATTATGCCAACAAGAAAAAATGAAGAAAAAATTGAACGTTATCGACGCAAAATTGGAAAAATAGAACAGGAGCAGCGAAAATACAAACGAATCATTTATTCGTCTTCAGAAGACTTTGATAAAGATTCGGGTTAGTAAAGTTTTATCTCTAAATATTATTAATACTAAATTTAATACAAATTTAATATGGAATATTGTACTTGCATTTTACATGGATGTTGACCATGTCGTCACGAAGGTCATTTTAATAGCAAGAGGTTAATCGTGTGTTAACACGAAGGTACTTGAAAATCGTTCGAGAAACGATTTTGCAGCTATTCGTATATAAAATAAAAAAAAAGTTGTATTCAGATAAAAAATAATACATTAAAATTAATGACCTGTGTTTACACATGGCAAGCAGATTGTTATTCGAGCAGTAGTATATTAGCCTTTGGTTTTAATATCTACCCTGAATAACATTTAATGTTGTTTTAGATAATGAAAACCTTGATAACGTTGATATAGAACCGTTGAATTCAGGGTATCGAAACGACAAAAATAGTGCTTTAAATAATAAGGAGACAAAATATGACTCTGACCAAGATCCGGTAGTGTCAGAATTAGAGCCTGACATCCTTACTGCCTTAGGTGAGACCGCCGAATAGACAACGAAGTTGGGCCCGAAAATCCATGACAAGTTAGTTCAGCTATAGTTACCTATACTTAGAAAAGGTATACATAAAGAGGCGAAAGAGTAACTACTCAAAGAGTATCTCATACCGGAAACTTGCTCGTTATTTGAAGCGCGAAAACTAAATCCTGACGTTTCGGCCGCTGTATCTGAGGGCACCAGGATTTGCGACAAGAGAGTAGAGGGCGTGCTTCAACAATTAGGGCAGGGGACATCAGCTCATAACAGAGGTCTCGAACTCCTCTTGGATGATTGCAAAGATAGACTTCAAGCCGTTAAGTTTCTCAGTGACAGCTGTAAAATACTATGTAACCTACACTTAGGTATATAAACGGAAGCAAGAAAGGATTTGTGACCCCTGGATTGCATAAATATTATGCAGGAAGTGTATCGCGATGACCTGCCATTGGAAGTAAGCTTTTAGAAAAAATCAAAGTCACAAATGTGATCGAGAAACACGGATTACAAATCAAGAAATCTGTCCAAAATTTTAAAGCTTCTTACTCGTCACACCACCCATCGACGAGCCGCTCACGCTCCCAGGGAAACTCGGGAGACCCTTCTCGCTTCTCGTCAAACAGAGGGGGGAGGGGAGGGCCGTAGTAGAATACACTATCAAGTCGCAGAGCGTTACCAGGCACCAGCATCCAACCAAAGCCATCAGCTCAGAGCAAGCACCGTGCCACAACTCAACAACAATAAAGTAACTCGCAAGAAGAATTCTGCATTTTTTCTAACTGCTAGTTTAAAATTCCTAAAAATGCTCAAATATTTAAGTGGACCTCAGAAGGGTATTCCATAACATTTTGTAGCAAAGTGAGACAAGTTTCAGTTTCACGTAATTCTGTACCCAGTAATGACCCGCATACTTTAAATTCTATCAAATCTTTATTGGATTTTGGTGGTATTTTACTCTGTCGTAGATCAATGGACGACTTTGTTTTCGCTGTATTTCTAGCTCCAAAATCTAACGGAGCAAAATAATTTACCCTAAATCTTAGGAGTCTAAATAGGTTTATTTCAACAACCCATTTCAAAATGGAAGACCATAGGACTCCAGCTAGACTCTTACCTAAATCTGGCTTCAAGCCAAATATCGATATAAAATAGGCTTACCTTTTAGTTCCAATAGCAAAAGAACATCGTAAGTACATACGTTTTAATTTAATAAAAACGCTTCGAATTAAACGCTCTGCCATATGAATTCTTCATTGCCCCGTGGGTTGTCACTAACTTAATGAAAACACATTCCTCTTTCATACCCGTGACTAATGCCTGCAGTTCTGCCTCTGATGGTGCAATAAGCACTGCATCATCAGCGTACAGCAGACAATTTACTTTTATGTCACCCAATTTCACACCAAAACAGCTATCTTTCAGCATCTGTGAACAGCTTTCGAGATACAGTATGAACAGCCAGGAATAATGAGGAATGAAGCGACGAAATATAATATAATATCAAACGAACTTCTTGAAGTAAAATTCGGTCATTATTATATGAGTCACTTCATTCGAATATACCCACATACCCAGCGTAAAAAAATACTTAAATGAATATCTCTAAAAAGAATGAAGTGGCTATCGGACCGACGGGTAAACGGACAGTGGGAGTTGCCAACATTCATTCATTCATTCATTACAGCCCTTCACAAGTCCTCTGCTGAACATAGGCCTCACCCAAAGAATGCCACAAAGCACGGTACTGAGCCACCTGCATCCATCGACTTCCTGCATGTCTTACCAGGTAGTCACTCCATCTCGTGGTGGGACGCCCTACACTTCGCCTACCGGTACGAGGCTGCCACTCGAGAACCTTTCTCCCCCTTCGGTTGTCGGTTCTTCGAGCTATATGGCCGGCCTACTGCCACTTCAGCTTACTAATCCGTTGGGCTATGTCGGTTATTCTGGTTCTATTGCGGATATCCTCATTCCTATGTTTATCACGCAGAGAAACTCCGAGCATAGCCCTCTCCATAGCTCGCTGAGCGACCTTGAGCTTCCTCATACGGCCAGCAGTGAAGAATCACGTCTCAGTTCCGTAAGTGATCACTGGCAATACGCACTGGTTGTACAATTTCGTTTTAAGGTTTTGAGGTATGTCTGACGAGAAAATGTGTCGTAGCTTCCCGAACGCTGCCCAGCCGAGTTGAATCCGTCGATTGACCTCTCGGTCGAAGTTGGGCTTACCTAGTCGGACTATTTGTCCCAGGTAAACATACTCGTCAACAACTTCGAGCTTAGTGCTCCCAACAACTACCGGCATAGGTGTGACATGGACATTAAACATGATCTTTGTTTTGTCCATGTCCATCTTAAGACCTATCCGTTGGGAAACACTATTGAGGTCATTGAGCATAGTGCTTAGGCCCTCCAGCGATTCTGCCATAAGGACTATATCGTCGGCAAATCGAAGGTGAGTGTTGTACTCGCCATTGATGTTGATACCGTATCCTTTCCAGTCCAGAAGCTTGAAAACGTCTACCAATGCAGCGGTGAAGAGTTTCGGGGATATGACGGCACCCTGTCTTACACCTCTCTGCAATTGGATAGGTTTCGTACTCTGGTTCTGTACTCGGATAGCCATCGTAGCCCTACTGTACAAGCATTTCAACACTTCGATATACCGACAGTAAACTTGGCACCGCTGAAGGGACTGCAGCACCGCCAATATTTCGACGAAATCAAAGGCTTTCTCATAGTCCACATACGCCAAACATAGTGGCAAGTTGTACTCCTCGGAATTCTGACAAATTTGCCGAATGGTATGTATGTGGTATATGGTGCTAAAGCCTTTTCTGAAACCGACTTGTTCGGAAGGCTGGAAGTCGTCAAGTCTGCGCGCGAGACGTTTCGTAATGACTCTCGAAAACAGCACGTAGACGTAGCTCAGAAGGGAAATCGGTATGTACTTCTTCAAGAAAGCGTTGTCGCCTTTCTTGAAGAACAAGACATCCGCACATCTGCTCCACGCCTCCGGTGTAATACCACCATGGAGGAATGAGTAAAAGAGCTTCTGAAGGATTCCAAGTACCGGTTTTCTACCCGCTTTCAGAAGCTCCGCTGTAATTCCATCCTCGCCTGGGGCCTTACTGTTTTTATGGTGCTGGAGAGCCATTCTAATCAGCTGCCCATAAAACCTCTCAATCTCACTCCAAATATCAGGTGTCTTGGAAACAATGTTGCCACATTTGATCTTCAGCTTCGACAGTTGACACTTTCTGGTAGACAGATCTCTGGCAAAGGCTTTGGAACCGTGGATCCGCTCGATCGCTAAATCAATACGAGCAGTATTAAGCTTGCGTAAGTCCCGCCGCATGCATTTTGAGATCTGTCTGTTCAGTTGCCTGTATGCTATCAAATCTACTGAAGATTGTAGCTTCATTTCCCGTCTAACAGCCATGAGGTTAAGAGTGTGATTGGAGAGTTTGTGTTCTTCAGCGGCAGGTCTTGCAAAACTTAGCTCCTACCGCAGGAATAGTTTCCACGTACTTGTCATTCATATCGTCCACTGCATTGCAATCTTCTAGTCACTGAAACCGGTTTCGTAGCTCGAGCTTAAAGGTTTCGGGACTTTGGATTAGAGTACGAGGCGGACGGCACGTTGATTTCATTAGACGTGACCTCTCCAACTTAACGTTTAGGTTCAGTGTGCCTCTCACCATTCGGTGATCGCTGTCGGTTTGCAAGCTCGCCATCTGAGATATAATTGAACAGTTCTCGTCTAGTCGTCATAATGAAGTCAATATCATTTTTTGTCGAACTTTACGGGCTCGAAAAGTTCTACTTCCTGTGGTGCCGCTTCTAGAAGAAAGAGTTCAACATAAAGAGTTCCCTATAAAGAGTCCCTCTTTTTCCATGGGAGTGGCCAGCTGCTGGCCACTTGGGTTCCGTTGCCCTATTCTGAATTTCCCTACTTTCAGCTCACCGTTCTCTCTTGAGTACGGTTGAGAAGTCTCCCATTTACACCGTATAGTGGGTTTTGAAGGAATGCAATGGTCTAGATACATCCTCGTACATTTCCTCTACTTCCTTATCGGGATGTGTCGAGTATGGTGCGTAAACCTATATGACCTTCAGCAAATACCGTTTGGTGATTCTGAGTATCAGGTACGCAACACTCTTTGACACACTCCCAATCATTACAACGTTGTTACCGAGAGACTTGTGGACGATAAATCCGACACCTCCTTGGTACAGATGGTTGCCATCTTGGTAATAAAACAAAATGTCGAGTATTGCCATGTCCTCACCCTCTTTTCGGACCTCGGATAATCCTATGATATTCCAGCGCAACTTGTTTATCTCTTCTTCCAGCTCCAGAATCTTCTCGCCAGCCCTTAGGGTGCGTGCGTTATAAGTTGCCAGGTCGAGTCGTCGTATGTGGCAACCAAACCTCCACCGGAGATTCTTAGCACCCCCTGCGCCGCTGTTACCATGGTCGAAACCGTAGCCAGGAATAGTAGGGCTGCCTGGGACTGGGAGCCGTCTCTTCGTTACTATCATGGGGAGTATATTGCCACAGTTGCCACGTTTGGCGAGCGGGTTGGAAACCACAGTTTTTTTAATGTTGTTTTGCTGTTATGAGAAAGATGCTGCTGCCCATCCGCTGCCTCATTTTCCTTCTGTCGCCTCTTACGACACCCACGGGAAGATATTGGGTAGTGAGTATTCTTACTCGCCACTACGCGGGGGAAGAATATTTAACTTACGCGAATACTACTTATGGAATAGATTTTATCGCGTTTTATTTTAACTTCATTTTACTCAGTTTTTTTTTACGCATATTTAGATGAAAAATATCCATAAAAATCCGCGCTAAAGAAAATATTGCTGATGCAAAGTACTGTCGCTTCTGGAAGTCTGAAGCATGTCAACATTTCCAGTATCGTCTGGAACATTATATCCTATATAATATGGTGAATATTCAGAGTATTAATAATAAATATTTAGAGCTAGAAATATTAACCGAAAATACAACTTGTGATGTGCTTTGTGAGACTTGGACGAATGAATTAAAGTTAGGTGTAATGAATATCGAAGGCTATATACTTGTGTCATATTACAATAGGATGTTATTTGAACATGGAGGTACAGCGATTTTTGTTAGAAATACACTTGAATATAAAGTAAGACATGACATTCATATACTGGAAATTATAGTTAAATTATCCTCGACTAATAAAGAAAATTAAATATCGTAGTAAATATTGAATAAAGTACAGATAATTTAAATTTTCTGCGCGAGAAAAATCTTCAGGTCCTTCACCTAGATCACATTGACCGAGTGACCCTACATTCCACTTACCACTTACGCTCTCCGACTCAACCCAGTATCATGATTGTGCAAATCATGATACTGGATTGAGTCAGTCACTCAGAGACTCTTCGTATTGAAATTATTGTAAGTAGCGGTAGGGGTGTTAATGTATTAATCGTTGTCTGGAATAAAATGCAACTTTTTTCAATTTATTTATTGTACGCTGAGACGCGACCAGGATATGATCTTTTAAGTTGGCGTAATTTAAATTAAGGGTAACTTAAAATATGTTAATGTACGAATTACCTAAAATACACAAACCGAATGCTCCTTTACGTCCAATAGTGAGTTAGATCGATACGCCAACTTATAGATTGAATCAGCAATTAGCAAAAATACTATCACCACTCAGAGGACACACAAGAGCACACACTAAGTATTTATACCGTTTAGTCAGTGAGATGAAAACCTATGTCTTACTGATAACGAAACCATGGTCAGTTTTGATGTTCAGTCTCTATATTCATGCCCACCTGTTGAAGGTTGCATCTCAATCGTAACTAGGGAACTAGAGGAAAACAACATGCCAGCTGAATATTCTGTATTACCTACTCGGACATTGTCTTACATCTGGCTATCTAATGTGGAAGAAAGAGTTTTACAAGCCAAGAAGAAAGAGTGTTACAAGACAATTGTCGCCGATATTTTAAGGGAGGACAAAGCATTGCATACTGTTACTAGAAATCCAAGGTTTTGCAAGCGGCACGTAGATGATACTTTCACAATTTTGCCATCAGAGAAATTAACTGCAGTTTTAGAAGATTTTATTTCCATAAACTCTAAAATTCAATCTACTATGAATTTAGAAGGAAATAATTCTTTAGCTTTCCTAGATTTTTTTATAGGAGAGGGGGCCAACTGGCATGCGGTTCACCTGATGGTAAGTGACTACCGCCGCCTATGAGCAACTGCAACACCAGGGGAATTGAAGATGCGTTGCCGGTCTTTTAAAAAGGACAAGGTTCTTTTCTTGAACGTCCCAAAGTCGTATCGGTTTGGAAAAATTAATCGATTCCACAGGGAAGTTGTGCGAAGAAGAAACAATCTTCTAAATCGCACAGTGATGGACCGGTACGCATTGCCAGTGAGTCAAGCCGATCGGAAAGAACTTGGTCGTCGATGATTCGAGCCGCTCTGCGCTGGATGCGTTCAAATGGAAGGAGCTGGCAGTGGGGAGCCCCAGCCCAGATATAGGAACAGTATTCCATGTGAGGCCGAACCTGCGCCTTGTAAAGTTGCAGGCGCTGTAACGGCATTAAATACTGTCCCGCTCTGCTGAGCACGGCAAGCCTATTAGAGGCCAATTTGGCTTTCTCTTCCTAATGACCACGAAACTGCACAGACTCACTCGATATGTCGACGCCAAGGATTTCGATACTGGCCGAGGCAACGAGGGGAGTGCCTTGAAACTGAGAAGATACGACAAAGGGGTTAATTTTAGCGGTAAATACGTAAACTTGTATCTTCTGAAGATTCAACTGGACTAGATTTTGTCGCCCCCAATCCGTGACTTTGTTCAGCAAAGACTGGACTTCAGACACAAGTTTGTTTCGGTGCTCGGCGAAATTTTCCCGAAAAATATTAGCACGGCCAGTGTATAGAGCATCACCAGTGCTGTCATCTGCATAACAATGTATGTTACCGATTTGCAACATATCATTGATATGCAGAAGAAACAGCGTTGGTTATAGCACGCAGTCTCGTGGAACATCAGCTAAAGCTGGTGTTCCACGGTAGCCACGAGAGGCTTGTAATCGGAGCACGCACCGTCTACTATCACCTTGATGCTCCGATCAGCCAGAAAACTGGTGATCCAATTGCACAATTTCTCGGAAAGCCCATAGGAAGGAAGCTTCAAAAGAAGCGTTTTGTGCCAGACCCGATCGACCGCCTTCGCTATGTCCAAACTAACGGCCAATGCCTCCCCCGTGGACTCGATCGCCTGCGCCCATCTATGTGTTAGGTAAACAAAAAGATCTCTAGCTGAACGGACACGACGGATACCGTACTGGTATCAATCAGTCAATCAGCTGGTGATCTTCAAAGTACAGCTTGAGCTGGCAGTTAATAATGGACTTCATTATTTTCGAGAACAATGATGTGATGGTGATAGGCCTGTAACTTTACGTATCAGAGCGGTTACTTTTTTAGTAATCGGGTGCACGAAAGCTGTCTACCATGAATTCGGGACAACACTTAGGGAGTAAGAGTACCGAAAAAGACGCGTTAGAACCGGTGCCAAATCTGGAGCACACGTCCTCAGCACAATTGTCGGGATTCCGTCAGACCCACTCGACTTGTGGATGTCCAGGGAGAGGAGTGCTTTGCGTACTGAGTACTGTGTGAATCGCACATTAGGTATAGAGCACTCATACTGCGGGATGGTCGGCTGTGTGTTCCCCTCTCATCAAGAGTCGCGTTGGTCGCAAAAATAAAGCCTAAAAGACCGGCTTACTTTTTTGCGGCTTGGGCTAGTGAGTCATTCTCCCTGTGCAGAGATGGTAGTGATGGCTTACAGAAATTCCCTTGGACAGCCTTGGCGAGAGACCAGAATGCACAAGTTCCTGAAGGAAGGTGAACCACCTTCTTTGCCTTGGCAATAAATCTTTTGAAAAACGTGGAGGTGAAGTCATACTTCTTTTTAAACATGTTGGTTTTTACATCCCGAGTCGCCGAAGCCGCTGCCCAGGTAACACTCCTGCTGACTGCGTAATGCAGTCTTACAGGAGCGACCAAACCAAGGCTGAGATCTGCCTCCTATAGGTACCACAAATAATGAAATAAATAGTTCCATTCCCTGTAGCACCACATCAGTGACAGAGTCAGCAACAGCGCTAGGATCATCCGACAAGAAGCGAACCCGTCCCCATGGGTAGGATGCAAAGAAAGACCGCATTCCGTCCCAATCCGTTGACCTGTTATGTTAAACATGGCGGCAACCTGCAGAATGCAACCGCCAGGGGAGCGTGAGTGGTAACACACTCCGGATCAGACAATGGTCCGAAGAGCTAAGAGGGGCATCGACGGAAACCTGATATCGGTCCGGATGAGACGTCAGCAAAAGGTCCAACAGGGAAGGTGTATGATCCTCCACATCTGGAATCCGCGTAGGCGAAGTAACCAGATAGGTCAGACCATATGCCAAGGCAAAGTCATAAACAGATCTCCCCGCATGATCGGTTAAAAGTGAACCGAGCCCTTCGGCGCGGTGGGCGTTAAAATCACCAAGGATCACGACCTCGGCGGATGGGACCTGTTGTAGTAAGAAATCTGTAGCAATTTGGACGTGGTCGATGAGTTGGTCTGTTTCGGCATTACCGCTATGGGACCTATACAGGCACCCGTAGATGCAAGGATGGTCGTCGCTGCCTACGCGCAGCCATAGAATGGATATTTCCATACCTTTAAGACTGCCGAGGCGTCGCAAACAGCTATCCTCTCTGACGTATACAAAATACTCCAGCCCAGGGCACAAAAAGTGTTCTAATTTATACTCCGGGTAGGACAGGTACGAAGTATGAGCCGGAGAGGACACCTGCGTCTTGGTAAAAAAGAGCTAGGCCGGCTTCGCCGTCTCTAGATGATTTTGAGGTTTTGCCCCCCTCCCCCGCTCCTCCAGAAGACGCGGAGCAGCCGCAGGACCCATGCTCAGTAAGTAGAGGGTAGCTTGACCGTGGATGCTCAGTGAGGGATTTTCCATTACCAAGAGTGCTGTAACTGAGTGGTATACCTTTCTTTTTAAATTCCGCTACCATGTTATTGGGGTGCCGTGTAGTGGCGGTCAAGAATATCCACTATCCCATATACTCCCGTGGGTGTCGTAAAAGGCGACAAAGGGAAACACCGATCATGCGGGGAGATCTGTTTATGACTTTGCCTTGGCATATGGTCTGACCTATCTGGTTACTTCGCCTACGCGGATTCCAGATGTGGAGGATCATACACCTTCCCTGTTGGACCTTTTGCTGACGTCTCATCCGGACCGATATCAGGTTTCCGTCGATGCCCCTCTTAGCTCTTCGGACCATTGTCTGATCCGGAGTGTGTTACCACTCACGCTCCCCTGGCGGTTGCATTCTGCAGGTTGCCGCCATGTTTAACATAACAGGTCAACGGATTGGGACGGAATGCGGTCTTTCTTTGCATCCTACCCATGGGGACGGGTTCGCTTCTTGTCGGATGATCCTAGCGCTGTTGCTGACTCTGTCACTGATGTGGTGCTACAGGGAATGGAACTATTTATTTCATTATTTGTGGTACCTATAGGAGGCAGATCTCAGCCTTGGTTTGGTCGCTCCTGTAAGACTGCATTACGCAGTCAGCAGGAGTGTTACCTGGGCAGCGGCTTCGGCGACTCGGGATGTAAAAACCAACATGTTTAAAAAGAAGTATGACTTCACCTCCACGTTTTTCAAAAGATTTATTGCCAAGGCAAAGAAGGTGGTTCACCTTCCTTCAGGAACTTGTGCATTCTGGTCTCTCGCCAAGGCTGTCCAAGGGAATTTCTGTAAGCCATCACTACCATCTCTGCACAGGGAGAATGACTCACTAGCCCAAGCCGCAAAAAAGTAAGCCGGTCTTTTAGGCTTTATTTTTGCGACCAACGCGACTCTTGATGAGAGGGGAACACACAGCCGACCATCCCGCAGTATGAGTGCTCTATACCTAATGTGCGATTCACACAGTACTCAGTACGCAAAGCACTCCTCTCCCTGGACATCCACAAGTCGAGTGGGTCTGACGGAATCCCGACAATTGTGCTGAGGACGTGTGCTCCAGATTTGGCACCGGTTCTAACGCGTCTTTTTCGGTACTCTTACTCCCTAAGTGTTGTCCCGAATTCATGGTAGACAGCTTTCGTGCACCCGATTACTAAAAAAGTAACCGCTCTGATACGTAAAGTTACAGGCCTATCACCATCACATCATTGTTCTCGAAAATAATGAAGTCCATTATTAACTGCCAGCTCAAGCTGTACTTTGAAGATCACCAGCTGATTGACTGATTGATACCAGTACGGTATCCGTCGTGTCCGTTCAGCTAGAGATCTTTTTGTTTACCTAACACATAGATGGGCGCAGGCGATCGAGTCCACGGGGGAGGCATTGGCCGTTAGTTTGGACATAGCGAAGGCGGTCGATCGGGTCTGGCACAAAACGCTTCTTTTGAAGCTTCCTTCCTATGGGCTTTCCGAGAAATTGTGCAATTGGATCACCAGTTTTCTGGCTGATCGGAGCATCAAGGTGATAGTAGACGGTGCGTGCTCCGATTACAAGCCTCTCGTGGCTACCGTGGAACACCAGCTTTAGCTGATGTTCCACGAGACTGCGTGCTATAACCAACGCTGTTTCTTCTGCATATCAATGATATGTTGCAAATCGGTAACATACATTGTTATGCAGATGACAGCACTGGTGATGCTCTATACACTGGCCGTGCTAATATTTTTCGGGAAAATTTCGCCGAGCACCGAAACAAACTTGTGTCTGAAGTCCAGTCTTTGCTGAACAAAGTCACGGATTGGGGGCGACAAAATCTAGTCCAGTTGAATCTTCAGAAGATACAAGTTTACGTATTTACCGCTAAAATTAACCCCTTTGTCGTATCTTCTCAGTTTCAAGGCACTCCCCTCGTTGCCTCGGCCAGTATCGAAATCCTTGGCGTCGACATATCGAGTGAGTCTGTGCAGTTTCGTGGTCATTAGGAAGAGAAAGCCAAATTGGCCTCTAATAGGCTTGCCGTGCTCAGCAGAGCGGGACAGTATTTAATGCCGTTACAGCGCCTGCAACTTTACAAGGCGCAGGTTCGGCCTCACATGGAATACTGTTCCTATATCTGGGCTGGGGCTCCCCACTGCCAGCTCCTTCCATTTGAACGCATCCAGCGCAGAGCGGCTCGAATCATCGACGACCAAGTTCTTTCCGATCGGCTTGACTCACTGGCAATGCGTACCGGTCCATCACTGTGCGATTTAGAAGATTGTTTCTTCTTCGCACAACTTCCCTGTGGAATCGATTAATTTTTCCAAACCGATACGACTTTGGGACGTTCAAGAAAAGAACCTTGTCCTTTTTAAAAGACCGGCAACGCATCTTCAATTCCCCTGGTGTTGCAGTTGCTCATAGGCGGCGGTAGTCACTTACCATCAGGTGAACCGCATGCCAGTTGGCCCCCTCTCCTATAAAAAAATCTAGGAAAGCTAAAGAATTATTTCCTTCTAAATTCATAGTAGATTGAATTTTAGAGTTTATGGAAATAAAATCTTCTAAAACTGCAGTTAATTTCTCTGATGGCAAAATTGTGAAAGTATCATCTACGTGCCGCTTGCAAAACCTTGGATTTCTAGTAACAGTATGCAATGCTTTGTCCTCCCTTAAAATATCGGCGACAATTGTCTTGTAACACTCTTTCTTCTTGGCTTGTAAAACTCTTTCTTCCACATTAGATAGACAGATGTAAGACAATGTCCGAGTAGGTAATACAGAATATTCAGCTGGCATGTTGTTTTCCTCTAGTTCCCTAGTTACGATTGAGATGCAACCTTCAACAGGTGGGCATGAATATAGAGACTGAACATCAAAACTGACCATGGTTTCGTTATCAGTAAGACATAGGTTTTCATCTTACTGACTAAACGGTATAAATACTTAGTGTGTGCTCTTGTGTGTCCTCTGAGTGGTGATAGTATTTTTGCTAATTGCTGATTCAATCTATAAGTTGGCGTATCGATCTAACTCACTATTGGACGTAAAGGAGCATTCGGTTTGTGTATTTTAGGTAATTCGTACATTAACATATTTTAAGTTACCCTTAATTTAAATTACGCCAACTTAAAAGATCATATCCTGGTCGCGTCTCAGCGTACAATAAATAAATTGAAAAAAGTTGCATTTTATTCCAGACAACGATTAATACATTAACACCCCTACCGCTACTTACAATAATTTCAATACGAAGAGTCTCTGAGTGACTGACTCAATCCAGTATCATGATTTGCACAATCATGATACTGGGTTGAGTCGGAGAGCGTAAGTGGTAAGTGGAATGTAGGGTCACTCGGTCAATGTGATCTAGGTGAAGGACCTGAAGATTTTTCTCGCGCAGAAAATTTAAATTATCTGTACTTTATTCAATATTTACTACGATATTTACGGGGGCAAGGGGGAATCGTAGCCGTGGCTTGGTCTCCCGCAGTGAACAAAGAGGAACCCAGTTGACTGACTCAAGATAGCCGCGTTGAGTGGGCTTGGCAATCTCACTTCGGATATTTGTTGGTGAACTGCGACGAGAGGGGTCACTTCACCCCCTACCGCTGCAGCCGAGGTGGAGTCGCGGGGGAAGAGGAATGTTGGTATGGTTATAAGCTACTTGCCCTATACTCCGCGACTCTAGCGGGGCCGCACCGTTGATTCGGTGGTGCTGGGGCCGCGGGAGGAGAGGAGTGACGGTATTGCGAGGTGCCGCTCTACCTGCAATCCGCGACCGAAACTTATTTGGCAGAGGAGTCAGGACCAGATCCGCCGCTGGCGTCGGGAAAGCTAGTGCTTTAGAGTGCTCATGGTTCCTGCCCCAATAGCCTCATGCCCCTGTGACGCCTCATAATTATTATTAATAAATAATAATTAAATTCATTATACAGACATTTAAAAATGTCATAGAAATTATAATTTAAACAATCAAATGCAAATAATAAGCATAAAGTTCAAAAATATCCATTTGGAATATTGAATATTATATATATATTAGTAAACGCATAAAATGTCTCAAAAAATCTCTAAATTTATTAAAAATCTGCTTAAAATGTTTAAAATATATCAAATCATATAAATACAAGTCGATTATATTGCAATAGCAAAGATAAATAACATTTGTAATATAATAGAAAAAATGGATAAAAATTTTCTAAGTTGATGAAGGTGTTCGTGTAATAATTGGAAAAGTTAATGAACGTGTTCTTGTAATGTTCCCTTATATTGGGGCGTTGTCGGAGACACATACCCAAGGTTGTACATATATATGGGGTGGTCGGCTGACCGACTGCTAGTACTAAGGTTGCACAATGACTAGTCCTATATTAGGGACTTAACATAGTAAGGTCTGACGAACCAAAGCATTAATATAGAAGGTCTCTATGATGCATAAGCATTATGATAGCAGAGTTATGACTTGAAGTCCCATATGAATAAGACATAAAGTAGTATGGTCTATGAAATAAAGCAAATATGTGGAAGGTCTAAAATATGTAAAAGCATTATATTGAAAGAAATGGGACTTGAAAAGGATTATTATAGTGGCGTGTAGGTTGCTTCGCAGCCTCTGAGACCGAGGTAAACTTGGACTCACTAACCGATGTGTCCTAGACATATCATCTTAGTGCCGGTGGTAAGCGGGTTTGTTGTAGCAATACGACTTGCCCGTGGACATCGCACACCCCTACCGGTTGTGGGCGGCGTCTTAGCGCATAGCGTTATGATACGTCGGCTATCTTTCGGATTAGGGTGAGTGTGTTTGGTAGTACTTTTAAGTGCAGCAAGCATACTCAACTTCATGTCTTAGTGCAATAGCGCTATGATACGTGGAGTTTTGGCTACTGACGTCTTAGTACCGTACTACTACGATACGTTGGTGGTATTTTTAGTTAACAACATTATCAAATTTTGTTACCAAAGTCGATAGGGATCATGTGGGTGTGTTGTGAGGGGGCGCCATCCGTATGATAGTTGCATTGATGCTTACTGCTACTTGCAGTATTGTGTCTTGTGATGGATCTGCGGGTGTGCTGCACCTGATTCGATGAATCTTGTGGTTCTGGTCGATGGAGGTATATGCGGGTGGTGATGTCTGCTGGGACTGTATGGGGGACCTTGGGATGGTGTAAGCCCGACGATAGTCGTATTGATGCTTGTTGCATTCTGTAGCATTGCGTCTCTACGATGGTTGTTTGGCGGGTCGCTATTCTCAATGGCGCTCTCTGCGTCTTGGTTTGACTCACAACCTAAGTAGCTTTGCCCAAGTCGGGTCCCTTCATTGCGGGGCTGCAGACTGTCTGCCCTCCATGATGTTTTATATAACAACTTAATAATATATCTCTATAAAGTTCCCACATTTGAGAGATTGAAGGCAACTTGTTGGTGGGTGAGACAAACATGATCGAAAAATGCATATACTCAACGTCAGTGACACAAACCCTTCCTGATGGCGATTTATTAATATTATCTTATAACTGCCTATTGGCTATATCTGCCATTGTATTGGTTGGTGGAGCATATGTGTTGACCTCATGCGGGTGGTAGCTGGAGGGAGAATCTGAGGAGGCTCTCAAGGCTGCGGCCGAAAGCCGCGCAACGTGGGACCCCATTCCCTTGAGGTGAGCGGTAGACTCATGACACGCTCTGCGGCCAATTGGCCGTGCTGACCATGCAATTGGTGGTGATGCCTTACACTTACATCACGTCTGCAGGAACGGCGGTCTGGCAGGTGGTGGCGCTCACGGAAGGCTTTTTATGGTCAGTGTGCCGATTGTGGCCTAACCCGTGTGACGTACATTTCACTGTGGCTGGATTTGATCGTATTCTGTATGGCGTTTACACGCATTGACATGCGCGACTTCGGTCGATGTTTGTGCTTACGCACTATCAAGGGGCCAAGTCCTCTTTTACTGGTTCGCCAGTTATTTTGCTGTGGACTACGGTCCAGTTCCCAACTTTGCGTACCCTTCGGGGGGAGCGCATTAAAATGGTTGGCGCTCACCGTGCGCGGCGTGTGTGGGGCCGTGTACCTCCTCCACATTTTTTTTTAAATGTGGGAGAGCGAAGCCCTTGTAACTGGTATTTGATATAAATATTGTGAGCCTTTTCCAAGCGGGAAGGGATTAATTAATAAGGAATTGACTGTTGTGAACCAGATACAAGTGGAATAGGGACAATTTATTGTTCTTAACCTTTTTGAGCTCTGTCTTCGTGAACGGGGTTCTTTAGCTTATAAGACTCTACCAACAGCTTTCGATTACTCTCGTGAATATTCATTCTTCCAAGATACACCTAAAAGAACTAAGTTACTATACAAACACAACGTAAAAAAGGGTCCTAACTAAGACGATCACGCCATAAATTTATTAAACGGCCTATATTTAAACCTTTAGAAAGATCAAGTTATACTGGTCACGTAAATTAGATATATTTATATATCTTACAGATATAGATTCTAAAGAAATACAAGTATAAGTGGATATATAGTAGAAGAGAAAAAAGATGGGGGGGGGGGGGTTCGTTACACCCCATTGTATCGGACTCGGGGGTTCCGTAACGAAGGTGGAGTTAGTGACCGCGAAGGAAGGCGCACCTTGTGTTCCTGGCGCGCCTTTCCTGAGAAGGAGCGGCCGGCGCTGGTGGAGTCGTAGATGTATGCGAAAATGTTCCCTTGGCGCTGCCAATATGCGCCGAAGGTGCAAAACCATGGGGTTTTAGTCGGTACGACTCTGACATAACCAAGCCAAGGCAGCCAAGTGTAGTGCGGTTCCCCAGGAGCCACAAAGCTGCTTTTCAAGAATTTTTCTTACTCATTGATTGTCTTTTCTTGCTATATATATGGTCGGCTCATTACCATTTCAGCTTACTAATACGTCGGTTGCTCTGGTTTAAATGTGAATATCTTTTGAACACTCCATAAAGGAAGTCTTTCGGCGTGTTAAAAAGATATCCATATAATTGTCAAGTAATGGACGATTATTCGTATGTACTTGCAAATCGGGTGATGTAGGCTTTTTTCATAGAATAAAGGTAACAAACGAGCACACAGTTTACCCGATGGTAAGTGGATACTGTGGCCCATAGTGAAAATGCATATGCGTTGTCAACCCTGAGGACTAAGATGGAATACCTCGTATCTATGCAGTAAAAAGAGTCTGCGATTATCTACACTCATCATGTAAAATACAACAGCATTAAACATTTTGTAGAACTAGAAATATGTACGTTGAATAATACGCCCTTTTTTAACTAATGTCCATTTTATAAAAGGTTGATATGGCTCTTAGGTCTATGCATATATCATCATCATCATAACAACCCTTTGCAAGTCAACTGTGGAACATAGGCCTCCCCCAAAAAAAAACTACTAAGCACGGTTCAGAGCAATGTGCATCCATCGACTGCCTACATATCTTACTAAGTTAAATGAATCTAATTTTTACGTATTATATCGCGTTTAATTTTAACTTTTTTAATTCCCGACGTTTCGGGTGCTTTACAGTACCCATGGTCACGATGGGGGGGGGGGCTGATGTGTTTGACGTCCTGATGAAAAGTTTGTCCTCCGCGTTAAAGAATATATAGCTGACGTGAAGCACCGACGTATCGGGAAGTCTGCAGTTTGTGAACATGTTCAAGATCGTCCCCGCTATTACATTAAAAAAGTTAAAATTAAACGCGATATAATACGTAAAAATTAGATTCATTTAACTTAGTAAGATATGTAGGCAGTCGATGGATGCACATTGCTCTGAACCGTGCTTAGTAGTTTTTTTTTGGGGGAGGCCTATGTTCCACAGTTGACTTGCAAAGGGTTGTTATGATGATGATGATATATGCATAGACCTAAGAGCCATATCAACCTTTTATAAAATGGACATTAGTTAAAAAAGGGCGTATTATTCAACGTACATATTTCTAGTTCTACAAAATGTTTAATGCTGTTGTATTTTACATGATGAGTGTAGATAATCGCAGACTCTTTTTACTGCATAGATACGAGGTATTCCATCTTAGTCCTCAGGGTTGACAACGTATATGCATTTTCACTATGGGCCACAGTATCCACTTACCATCGGGTAAACTGTGTGCTCGTTTGTTACCTTTATTCTATGAAAAAAGCCTACATCACCCGATTTGCAACTACATACGAATAATCGTCCATTACTTGACAATAATATGGATATCTTTTAAACACGCCGAAAGACTTCCTTTATGGAGTGTTCAAAAGATATTCACATTTAAACCAGAGCAACCGACGTATTAGTAAGCTGAAATGGTAATGAGCCGACCATATATATAGCTAGAAAAGACAATCAATGAGTAAGAAAAATTCTTGAAAAGCAGCTTTGTGGCTCATGGGGAACCGCACTACACTTGGCTGCCTTGGCTTGGTTATGTCAGAGTCGTACCGACTAAAACCCCATGGTTTTGCACCTTCGGCGCATATTGGCAGCGCCAAGGGAACATTTTCGCATACATCTACGACTCCACCAGCGCCGGCCGCTCCTTCTCCGGTAAGGCGCGCCAGGAACACAAGGTGCGCCTTCCTTCGCGGTCTCTAACTCCACCCTCGTTACGGAACCCCCGAGTCCGATACAATGGAGCATGAGGCTATTGGGGCAGGAACCATGAGCACTCTAAAGCACTAGCTTTCCCGACGCCAGCGGCGGATCTGGTCCTGACTCCTCTGCCAAATAAGTTTCGGTCGCGGATTGCAGGTAGAGCGGCACCTCGCAATACCGTCACTCCTCTCCTCCCGCGGCCCCAGCACCACCGAATCAACGGTGCGGCCCCGCTAGAGTCGCAGAGTATAGGGCAAGTAGCTTATAACCATACCAACATTCCTCTTCCCCCGCGACTCCACCTCGGCTGCAGCGGTAGGGGGTGAAGTGACCCCTCTCGTCGCAGTTCACCAACAAATATCCGAAGTGAGATTGCCAAGCCCACTCAGCGCGGCTATCTTGAGTCAGTCAACTGGGTTCCTCTTTGTTCACTGCGGGAGACCAAGCCACGGCTACGATTCCCCCTTGCCCCCGTACCGAACCTTTCAGAAGATACATAAAAATAATTTCGGTGTGAAACCTCCTTTTTGAATCGTTTTGAAGTCTTAAAAATGTATATCTCGCAATGTAATGTTTTCGTAACACGACAGGGAAACCGTTCCAAGACTGAAATTATTATTATTCAAAAGTTACTTTAGACTAAAAAATCATTTTTAATTTATTATCTATTAGCAGACAAAGTTTAAATTAACGAGTTAGTGAGTATCCATTACTTCCAAAGATCCTCAAAATTTAAAATTTAGCTCATCATTTTTTCCAACTATCACGGAAATTTAATACAATGTTCTTTTTTAATAATAATGATAATCTTTATTTGCAAGAATATGGTTGTACAATGGTGTTTGAGTATAATTCGTTCTACATATTCTACCTTAGTGGTGTGCAAATATTAATGGTCAAGTAACCTAAATAACAACACTTATCGAATTTAACAACATATATTAATTTAACAAAATATAAAATTATTTAATATTAATTAGTTGATTTGATAATTAATTTATTATGCCACAGTGTCAGAAAATGCCATCAAATATATAAGTAAGTATTATTATGTCAAGTAAGATTATTATTATAGGTCAATGTCATATATTAATTATTATTCTTATGTCAATAATTAAATAATGTTACATATCCAATTGTTATTAATTTCTTTCTATTTTTACATCAAATTTATTAATTAATTAAATACATAAGTCAAATTTTATATAAAATAATATCAAAAACATTATTTTGTTTAAACATTGGAATCTTGTAATTATGTAATTAATCATATTGTAAAATTATCATTCATTATTACTCGTATGTAGGTCGTTGTCGTTTAAGAACTCTTCTACAGGATAATAACATTTAGTGAGCAACAATGCCAAAACATATTTCTTAAATGACAATAAACTTTTACGCTTTAAATTATCAGGTAATTTATTATAAATTCTTATCGACATTGCAGAAGCATTTCTTTTTGTAACTTTTAAAGTTACAAAGTCTTGCTAAGTTAATGTTCCAATAATTTTATTCCATTGATACAAAAGTCATGGGCATCTCCCATAGATTGCCTCATAGGGAGGATTTTGCCATAATTGTGTTATTTATAATCCAGACGTAAAATATTCAAATCAGCGACGGGGAGAAACATCAAGGTGCGAGACGTCTGGTAATGTGATTGTCACTTAACATCAAGGGAGGCCGTATGCATTTATTTACCTTATATTCTATTTATAAAAGTCATTTTCTGTCCGTTAGTCCCGCTAAAACTCATAAACGGCTTGACCGATTTAAATGAAATTATTAGTGCGTGAAACTAAACCATCTAGGAACCCATTCAAGGGTTCCTAGATGGTTTAGATTTACATTTCGAATCGGTAGATGGCCCTGTTGTCCAGATCCAGAAATCACCCGTGCAAAGTTGAAGCGGATCGCCAGTTCTACTATTAAAATTCCCGCCGAGAGTGATTAAGGCAAATCCTTCTTAAAACGACTTTGGCGACTTTGACGGACTAATAATAAAGAAGATAAACAACTTTTTTAATTGAAAAAACTTTTAGTTCCAATAAAGGTTTCATTCCATTTTATATTATTATTATTATGACGTCATAAATCTTTAAATTAATTGTAAGTCACGCAATCAATGCTATATATTATGCAACATTTGACACATCATTTAAATTGATAATAGCATGAATTTCGATTTCGGTATTAAAACGTGCGCTCGCTGCAGCAATGACAATAAATTAATTATAGAATATATTTTAAAGGTTATTTTTATCATGTGATAAAATAACATTGATTATAATTAAATATTATGTTATACAAAAAAATCCCAGAAATAACATTTGTATAATGTTTCCTACGGCGTCCGAAATTCAACGACTTTTGTGAGACGGGCTCTGTGATGTTGGTGCTGTTAGCTTATGCGGCTCTAACAGCATCATCTGAAACAGGGCTATTTAAAAAAGTGAAAGGCAATGAAAATGAGGATGAGGATGATGGTTAATGATTTGGTATTGTTACCGATCATCATGTCATCATCAAGTGGGGTTGTGCGTACCGCCGCCTCTAACTGCTTAGCACGTGTCGCTCGATGTTCAGAGTGGTAGCAACCGCCCAGGAAATTGAGAAATTAGCCTTTTTCGACATCAACCATATATATGTAACAAAATTGTGTGTAAAACAAAGATGTTTTAAACATATTATTTTCTTTTATAATTTCTTTGGTTTCTTTTGTTCTAAAAATAATTGTCAATTTATTCAATTACACAATTTACACAAGTAATACATTACTTAATTTATTGTTATGGCAGCGGTTACGTACCTAACACAACATTGTTTGACCCAAAACTATCTGGCGTTGCGTTAATTCTCGTTTCTACAATAGTGTAGCTATTATCCACTATCCCTACCTATTTACCAATAAAAGTTATAAGTTGTCACAATGTTTTTTTTTTATATATTAAGGTTGACAGACGGGCACACAGTCTACCTGATTGTAAGTAAAAGCTGTGGCTCACAGTCATCTACATCTATTCTCGATTAAGAATAAAAATTCAGATGCGTTATTACCCCTTAGAACGAGGATGGAATGCCTTGTTTCCAGTAAAAAGGGTCTCCGGTTCTCTACACTCACCATATAAACACAGCAGCATTAAGTTGCTATTTTACGCTGGTATTTTGTGAAAGCGTATTCCTATGCCTATCTACAGTTATATTATTGGTATAGTTGTAGCACGAATGGATCAGCTGGACCGGATAAGGACCACGCTCTCACATAATAATACGCTGTTTTGTTTCGTATGGTGAGTGTAGAGAACCGGAGTCCCATTTTACTGGAAAAGAACCGGAGACCCTTTACTGGAAAAGAGGCATTTTTTATAGAAACGAGCATGCAACTCATCTGATTGTAAGTGATTAACGTCGCCCATTAACAACCGTAACACCAGGGGAACCGCAGGTGTGTTGCCGGGCTTTTAGAAAGTAGTAAGCTCTTTTCTTGAAGTTTCCTAAGTCGTTTTGGTCCGGAAAAATGGCCGGTGGTAAACTATTCCACGCAAAAGTTGTACGAGGACGAAAACTCAAATATTATCGCAATACCAACAATATTCGCCAATCAGAAAAGGCGGAAACCGTGGTAGATCATTATTTTATATAATTAATACCAAACGTATATAGCTAATTAATACCAAACGTATATAGCAAGAACAACAAATAAATTAAATTGATTTGAATAAAATTGTATTAAATTGAATAGATAATGACAATTATGTAGGTAAAGATCTTAACACAGAAGCACAGAATACCTAATAGTACAAGGTAACAGAAGTGTCCCATGTCTCCTTATAGTGACTAACGCTTTTGCAATAAAATTTTGTTCAAAGTTTCATTAATTTCATGTTAAACAAAAGTAATTTTGCTTGACGAGAGATAAGCACAAACGATAATAACTTCGGAACGGTTATAAATCAGTACTCATCTGATGGTATTCCACATTTAAGTGAGCGTTAAATGTTTTTAAAAACAATGGATTATAAGGGACTGATGACACGGTATATTTTTATTGCTTACATATTTCATACATACATTAATAGACATACATAGCGTCGTGCCTCTAATCCCCGAGAAAGTAGGCTGAGTCGTAATAGTAGGGAGCTACTCGAGCCACTATGAGTTTAAAAATGGGTTTAGATTTTTAGGGAAAAAATTATGTATGAAGTTATAGGTGGTGAGGCCATTGCCTACACAATCACAAACTTAATATCCCATTATGCGCCTTTTTTACTATTTTAAGCCAGTGTTTGTCTTCTATGCCACTTGATTGTAAGTGGTGATACAGCAAAAGTGGTGGTAAAGTGCATTGTATGCACTATTTCGACAAGTAAAGCAAATGAAACAGTTGAAACATTATTATTCTTATTATTTCTTCTTACATAACATGGGACTGATAAGTCTCAGAGCAACATAGAACGTTTATATACAATATTGTCATGATGTGTACAAACGTTAATGATGTTAATACAATTAACTATTATAATATAATAAGTAATATAAGTAAAGTGATGTTAATACAATTAACTATTATAATATAATAATTAAGTATTATAATATAATATTAATGTCCTTCAGACCAAATTTCGGTTACGGCTGCCAATCTTAACGGAGACTAGCCATCTGGAATTTAGTGTCCGAGTGTAAGCGCAAACACACGTATACTCTCAATTCCCTCACTCTCATAATTCGATGCGACCATAATCCGACACGACCGGGGGAGATTTGGCACAGGATCAATAGGTTTACGTGTGGTAGATTTATTATAATTTAAAATTGAAAGATTTGTACAACTGACTTCAATATAAATTATAAGGAATAACTCAAAAATAGAGAGG
Organism: Parnassius mnemosyne; assembly: GCA_963668995.1. Classification (NCBI taxonomy): domain Eukaryota; kingdom Metazoa; phylum Arthropoda; class Insecta; order Lepidoptera; family Papilionidae; genus Parnassius; species Parnassius mnemosyne. The sequence goes on along the minus strand of CAVLGL010000001.1, from coordinate 6,090,481 downwards.
TGTAAGACAGGGTGATGTTATATCCCCGAAACTCTTCACCGCTGCATTGGAAGACGTTTTCAAACTTCTGGACTGGAAAGGATACGGTATTAACATCAATGGCGAGTACATCACTCACCTTTGATTTGCCGACGATATCGTCCTTGTGGCAGAATCGCTGGAGGACCTAAGCACTATGCTCAATAACCTCAATAGTGTTTCCAACGGATAGGTCTTAAGATGAACATGGACAAAACAAAGATCATGTTTAATGTCCATGTCACACCTATGCCGGTAGTTGTTGGGAGCACTAAGCTCGAAGTTGTTGACGAGTATGTTTACCTGGGACAAATAGTCCGACTAGGTAAGTTCAACTTCGACCGAGAGGTCAATCAACGGATTCAACTCGGCTGGGCAGCGTTCGGGAAGCTACGACACATCTTCTCGTCAGACATACCTCAAAACCTTAAAACGAAATTGTACAACCAGTGCGTGTTGCCAGTGATGACTTACGGAACTGAGACGTGGTCCTTCATTGCTGGCCGTATGAGGAAGCTCAAGGTCACTCAGCGAGCTATGGAGAGGGCTATGCTCGGAGTTTCTCTGCGTGATAAACTTAGAAATGAGTATATCCGCAGTAGAACCAGAGTAACCGACATAGCCCAACGGATTAGTAAGCTGTAGTGGCAGTGGGCCGGTCATATAGCTCGAAGAACCGACAACCGATGGAGAACAAAGGTTCTCGAGTGGCAGCCTCGTACCGGTAGGTGAAGTGTAGGGCGACCCCCCACGAGATGGAGTGACGACCTTGTAAGACATGCAGGAAGTCGATGGATGCAGGTGGATTAGGACCGTGCTTTGTGGCATTCCTTGGGGGAGGCCTATGTTCAGCAGTGGACTTATGAAAGGCTGTAATGATGATGAATGATGATGTTGACTCAAAAACTAGTGGTCATACCTTAATCAAACTTATATGTGGCCACATGAAAATCACGAATTTTCAAATAAAAAAAAGGATAATTGTAATCAATTTACCCAGAAAAATGTTATGAGGTAACGAACATAAAAAAAACATAAAGTCGAATTGAGTCCCTCCTACATTTTGAGGTCGGTAAAAAATGTAGTGACACGAAAAAGCTTTAAAAATATATAATTTATAAGTTATTGTTTTAATATTAGGCTTAATAAAGGCTTTAGAATAGGATAGGATCATTTTTATTCAATATTCCACAGGTTCGGAGAAAACTTCAGTCCTAGGAAAAACAGGCAAGAAATCCAGCGGGACACATCTTTTAAATAAAACATATTTACAATATATTGTTTTATATAATTAGTATAAACAAACCAGGAATACATAGTTCTTAAATACACAGTTCACAAAATGGAATTAAAATTTATAAGATATATAGAATAATAGCAAAATGCAAAAGTCAATTAACTTTAGTAATCCGGTCCAATGAAATAGTGTTGAGCGCTACCATTAATGCCTGGTACATGGAAACACTAGTTACCACTAGCGCCCTCTAGTATCGAGTAGCAGAACTAGGATAGTCAAGATCCTTCTGGAAATTTCCATGGAAGAACTTTATAGAACTGTCGACACCTAGTCAATCGGGACCGGTAGGTACTCGAATAATCTAGATTTTTCTACTGTAAGAGATTGTGGAACTATCTGAGGCCCTATGTAAGGCCGGTATAGACCGCGACTGGAGTCAGTATTGAATTGGCTATACAAGCGAATGCTTCAAAGCTATACAACTGGTAGCTAAAGTGATCAGTAGTACAATTGTGTTTTGTTATTAGTGTGGTTTTAAGTTGTAATTAGCGTTGTGTAATTAAAGTGTCAATTTTTTTAATTCACTGGGCAGTTTTTAATTTTCGCATCCCAAACTCGTAACAATAGGTTGCTTAGGTTAAAAGCCCTTCGGCTCTTTACAGCAGACTATCAGAGTTACCCCTTCTCACGTGTTTCCTTGTGGGCGGTTATAAGCATAGATAATATACTTTATAGGGCATAGATGATCCACTCTGACAAATTATTAGGTGACGAAGCAAGAGAAGTTTCTTCTGGCTCTTATAGACGGCGTTGGTATTATAAATTACTGAAAATTACACTATATGGCGCTATCTAATAAGTTCAGTATTTTCTCGTACATATTTCAATAAAATAAATTTGTTTTAAATAATTCTTAATTTAGTTAGTTTTAGATGACCATTGTGTGAATTGCTTCGTTTATTCTCATAGAATAATTCTATATGTTTTTTTTACGTGGTAGAGCCATGCTGCAGCTACATAAGTAGTGTAGTAGTAGCACGAATGGGTTTGGCTCGACCGAGGAAGGACCACGCTCTCACAGAACACCAGCGTAAATTAGCAGCTTAACGCTGCTGTACTTCATGTGGTGAGTGTTGAGACTGGATGCCCTTTTTAATGCAAATGAAGCATTCCATCTTAGTCCTCACGGGTGACAACGCATTTGCATTTTGAATTGTAATCGAGAATAGATGAAGATGTCTATGGGCCGTAGCAACCACTTACCATCAGGTGGACTCGGTTGTCACTGATGACTTTCATACTCCCGGTTATAAGACAACTTACTAATCTATTTATCATAGCCAACCTTTCTTTTGAACAAAATTTTATACCAAAGGGGTAAATAACTTTAAGGAGACATAGGACACTTCTGTTACCTTGTACTATTAGGTATTCTGTGCTTCTGTGTTAAGATCTTTACCTACATAATTGTCATTATCTATTCAATTCAATACAATTCCATTTGACCCAATTCAATTTATTTGTTGTTCTTACTGTATACGTTTGGTATTAATTATGTAATAAAGTTCATAACTTAAATTGATTTTTATAAAAACCCAAGAAAAACAGCTGATAACCTTGAAGCGGATAAACATATTTAGATAAAACATGTCTAAGAACTACTGCTAGAAAGACTGCTTTTAATAAAAAAAAAATTACACTCAAATTGATGCCACAGACAGACACACATACAGACAGACAGAAACACGGCGTTCAAACTTATATAATCCCTCTTTTCTCGTCGGGGGTTAAAAACAAGAAACCTGCAAGGGCACGACAAATATTGGCAATAATTGATATTATTGTTACATTTATAATATATAGTATTATTTATAAAACTATGTATATATGATATCAAACGAACTTCTTGAAGTGAAGTGCGATCATTATTATATGAGTCACTTCATTAGAAAATACAATTATCTTAGGGACTACCCCTTAACCTACTCAAGGAATTCGCACGTATGGGGAATCGGTCTATTTTAAATAATTTGTTTTATTTTTCTGTTGACAACTCCCACTTTCCGTTTACCCGTCGGTACGATAGCCACTTCATTCTTATTAGAGATATTCATTAAAGTTATTTTTTACGCTGGGTATGTGGGTATATTCGAATGAAGAGACTCATATAATAATGATCGAACTTCACTTCAAAAAGTTCGTTTGATATTATATTATAATTCGTCGCTTCATTCTTCAGATAAAATTTGGGTAGATGTTTAGTGATAGTTATATTGCTTTAATGTAATTGCAAATTCATAGAATTTCGACCCATAGACTTAGAATATACTGGCGTAATATTCTAAGTTTATGGGTCAAATCACCATGATAGTACCAAAGTGTACCTTACACTCTGAATCGAGAAGATATTACTCTAAGGCAAAAAACATAGCGATTATATACTCTTTGCTCAATGTGTTAAATCGAAACTTTTTAATCTGTGATGATGACTCTCAATTCAATGTTTATAAACTGTGACCAAAACACTGTATTTACCCATATATAGGTAAATATTGTTAAGATAGATTAGCATCTAACTCAGAACAATAAAACCAAAACAAAATCACAAAGTTGATGTTCAAAGTGGCGTAGATAGATATCACATAGTACTTTTATATAATGGAGATACATTGTACCAACTTATTTACTAATTAACTCTTAAATCTTATTTAACACTTAAGATTAGACTGATAAACAGATACGAAAGGAAAAGAAATCAGGTTAGCAAAAGGTACAATGCGGAGACACTGAAATATTGATGGAAAGCATAATGTGATATATATACGGTTTATTAAAGAGTTACCAAATCACTATCATTTCTTCACTACCCTCTTGGAGCATTGAACTACCTTGTCAGGGGATCTACTTCTTCCAGCGACTGCCGTCTGTACTTGGGAAGCAACAGCTGGTGCTATTGGGATGACCTCGAGCTCAGCCAGCGATTCAACTTGATGGCACGAGCAGTCACAAGCGATAATATGAATATAACCATCCCTACTCCAGCAGTTACTTATGCCAAACTTCTGACTGGCCACCATGAACACCTTGTGACGATCTTTTATTAAGAATTCAGACATAGTGACACCCGTGCCTATCAGTTTTGTTTTTAAGAACCAAACTTGATCAGGAAATGGGACATCCTGGAACTTTACAAGAACTGGTCTTGGCTTCTTTTCTTTTGAACGTTCAAGGCGATGGCAGCTGATAAAAGAAGTGTTGGACACATTGGATATCTTGAGCTTGTTCAATATAAGTTTAGCAGCCATTAAAAATATATCTTTGGACTTTTCCTTGGAAATACCATGAAGCAGCAGAATTTTACGACGCCGTATCATCTCCAAGCGGTCGAACTCTCTCCTAAGAAATTCAACCTGTCTTTGAACAGTTTCAAGAGTGGACAAGATGAAGTTTCTGAATTTTGCAAACTCCGTTGAAAGTACAGATGTACAGTCTCAATGCAACAAGTTGTGTAGAGATTTACGACGCCGCCATATCCATGAATCAGTACAAAACGAAGATCTATGTCGTGTTTGGAATTTTCTAAGGTCTATAGGAGTTGGCAAAACACGTTCATCATCATTCATCATTACAGCCCTTCACAAGTCCACTGCTGAACATAGGCCTCCCCCAAAGAATGCCACAAAACACGGTCCTGAGCCACCTGCATCCATCGACTTCCTGCATGTCTTACCAGGTCGTCACTCCATCTCGTGGGGGGACGCCCTACACTTCGCCTACCGGTACGAGGCTGCCACTCGAGAACCTTTCTTCCCCATCGGTTGTCGGTTCTTCGAGCTATATGGCCGGCCCACTGCCACTTCAGCTTACTAATCCGTTGGGCTATGTCGGTCACTCTGGTTCTACTGCGGATATCCTCATTCCTAAGTTTATCACGCAGAGAAACTCCGAGCATAGCCCTCTCCATAGCTCGCTGAGCGACCTTGAGCTTCCTCATACGGCCAGCAGTGAAGGACCACGTCTCAGTTCCGTAAGTCATCACTGGCAACACGCACTGGTTGTACAATTTCGTTTTAAGGTTTTGAGGTATGTCTGACGAGAAGATGTGTCGTAGCTTCCCGAACGCTGCCCAGCCGAGTTGAATCCGTCGATTGACCTCTCGGTCGAAGTTGGACTTACCCAGTCGGACTATTTGTCCCAGGTAAACATACTCGTCAACAACTTCGAGCTTAGTGTTCCCAACAACTACCGGCATAGGTGTGATATGAACATTAAACATGATCTTTATTTTGTCCATGTTCATCTTAAGACCTATCCGTTGGGAAACACTATTGAGGTCATTGAACATAGTGCTTAGGTCCTCCAGCGATTCTGCCATAAGGACTACATCGTCGGCAAATCGAAGATGAGTGATGTAGTTGCCATTGATGTTGATACCGTATCCTTTCCAGTCCAGAAGCTTGAAAACATCTTCCAATGCAGCGGTAAAGAGTTTCGGGGATATGACGTCACCCTGTCTTACATCTCTCTGCAATTGAATAGGTTTCGTACTCTGGTTCTGAACTCGGATAGCCATTGTAGCCCTACTGTACAAGCACTTCAACACTTCGATATACCGACAATCAACTTGGCACCGCTGAAAGGACTGCAGCACCGCCCAAATTTCGACGGAATCAAAGGCTTTCTCATAGTCCACATACGCCAGACATAGTGGCAAATTGTACTCTTCGGACTTCTGTACAACTTGCCGAAGGGTATGTATGTGGTCTATGGTGCTAAAGCCCTTTCGGAAACCGGCTTGTTCGGGAGGCTGGAAGTCGTCAAGTCTGCGCGCGAGACGATTCGTAATGACTCTCGAAAACAGCACGTAGACGCGGCTCAGAAGGGAAATCGGTCTGTAGTTCTTCAAGAGAGCGTTGTCACCTTTCTTGAAGAACAAGACCACCGCACTTCTGCTCCACGCCTCCGGTGTAATGCCACCATGGAGGACGGAATTAAAGAGCTTCTGAAAGACTTCAAGTACCGTTCTTCCACCCGCTTTCAGAAGCTCCGCTGAAATTCCATCCTCGCCTGGGGCCTTACCGTTTTTAAGGTGCTGGAGAGCCATTCTAATCTCGCTTAGACTGACGTCCGGGATATCTTCGGAATAGTGTCGGATGAGACTCGCTCTTGGATCGTTACTCACACTTGCGAGTGGCTCCAACGATGACGTGTACAGCTGCCCATAGAACCTCTCAATCTCACTCAAAATCTCAGGTGTCCCGGAAACGATGCTGCCACACTCTGTCTTCAGCTTTGACAGTTGGCTCTTTCTGGCAGACAGATCTCTGGCAAAGACTTTGGAGCCTTGGTTCCGCTCGATCGCTTCTTCAATACGAGCTGTATTGAAGTTGCGTAAGTCCCGCCGCATGCATTTGGAGATCTGTCTGTTCAGATGCCTGTATGCTGTCAAGTCTGTTGAAGAATGTAGCTTCATCTCCCGTCTAACAGCCATGAGATTAAGAGTGTGATCGGAGAGTTTTTGTGTTCTTCTGCGGCGGGTCTTGCAGAACTTAGCTCCAACCGCATGGACAGTTTCCACGAGCTTGTCATTCATATCGTCCACTTCATTGCAGTCTTCCAGGCACTGAAAACGGTTTTGTTACTCGAGCTGAAAGGTTTCGGGACTTTGGAACAGAGCACGAGGGGGACGGAGCGTTGCCTTCATTAGACGAGACCTCTCCAACTTAACGTTTAGGTTCAGTGTGCCTCTAACCATTCGGTGATCGCTACCAGTTTTCACCCTCGCGATCACGGAGACATCACTGAACAGTTGTCGTCTGGTCGTCATAATGAAGTCAATCTCATTTTTTGTGGAACCGTCGGGGCTCGACCAGGTCCACTTCCTGTGGGGCCGCTTCTGGAAGAAAGAGTTCATTATAAAGAGTCCCTCTTTCTCCATGAAGTCGGCCAGCTGCTGGCCCCTTGGGTTCCGTTGCCCTATTCCAAATTTCCCTACTTTCAGCTCACCGTTCTCTCTTGTGCCTAGTTTTGCATTGAAGTCTCCCATTAACACCGTATATTGGGTTTTGGAGGAATGCATGGCTCTAGAGATATCCTCATACATTTCCTCCACCTCCTCATCGGGGTGTGCCGAGGTTGGTGCGTAAACCTGTATGACCTTCAGCGAATACCGTTTGGTGATTCTGAGTATAAGGTACGCAACCCTCGTCGACACACTCCCGATTTTTACAACGTTGTTAACGAGAGACTTGTGGACGATAAATCCGACACCTCCTTGGGACAGATGGTCGCCCTCCCGGTGATAGAGCAAGTTGCCGGATTCGAGGATTACCGTGTCCTCCCCCTCTCTTCGGACTTCGGATAATCCTATAATATGCCTGCGCAACTTGTCTATCTCTTCTTCCAGCTCCACGATCTTCTCGTCAGTCCTCAGGGTGCGTGCGTTGTACGTTGCCAGGTCGAGTCGTCTAAGGTGGCAACCGAACCTCCACCGGAGATTCTTAGCACCCCCTGCCCCGCCGTTACCATGGTCGCCACCGTAGCCAGGAATAGCGGGGCCGCCGGGGACTGGGGGCCGTTTTTTTGTTGCTCTCATCATTGGGGGGTATTTGCCATAGTTGCCACGCTTGGCGAGCGGGTTGGCAACCGCAGTTTTTTTATTGTAATTTGGCTATTATCAGGAAGATGCTGCTGCCCATCTCCTGGCTGTTTCCCTTTGTCGCCTTTTACGACACCCACGGGAGGATATGGGGTAGTGGATATTCTTGACCGCCACTACACGGCAAACACGTTCATGCCCTGTACTAAATAACGTCGATTTAAATTTGCTTAATTAGTATTTTTCTTCTGGTTCTTGCTTGGATAATATGGCAAAATCAACATCACTTACTCAACTTTTATCGTTTCCCACTCCTGACTTTTCCCTATTTGTGTTTAGACAATTCGCGGATTCTGATGTTAGGTAACACATACTCGCTATCCATTCTGACGCTGTCGGAAGTGATGACGTTATTCGTAAAATAATCATTCCCTTGTTAGATTTTTTAACATCTATTATAACCTTTATCTTAAACTTTTCCATATCTTCATCTTCTTTCCCTAACCAATGGAAGGATGCCCAAATCATACCTATACCCAAAAAAAAAACAAATCCTTCAAGTTTTTCTGAATATCGTCCTATTTCGATTCTTCCTTTCCTTTCTTAAGTCTTAGAAAGAATTGCAACAGCAAATGAATTCCTTTTGCTTAAGAAATAGCATCCTCTACCCTTTCCAATCTGGCTTTAGATCTGGTCATAGTATGACTACGGCGTTATTGAAAATCACGGACGACATTCTCCACGGTATGGAAAATCATCAAGTCACATTATTGGTGTTGCTGGATTTCAGCAATGCCCTTAATACTGTTGATCATGACATCCTGTTAGGGATTCCGCGTTCTCTTAACATATCTCCAACTGCAATTTCCTGGTTTCATAGTTATTTGTATGGGCGCCGGCAACGTATTCATGTCCAAGATAGACTTTCTTCGTGGCTTGATACAGTAGCTGGCATTCCACAAGGTGGCGTCTTATCTCCTCTTTTATTCGCAATCTTTATTAATACGATTACATCCCAAATATTTTCTCTCTGCCACTTGTATGCCGATGACCTAAAAATATACTTACAAACAACCATGGAAGATCTTCATCAACATGTATTCTCGACTGGAGTCGTTCTTATGGGTTAACGGTGAACCCTTTAAAATCCCAAACCGTAATCATTGAGAGTTCAAGAATGATTTGCAAAATAAAAAAATGTCAACTGTAACCCGTTGTATGTACTGGAGTTCCTATCCCTTATAATGACGTTGTCAAAAATTTAGTTATCCTTTTGGATTCAAGTCTTTCTTGGGCTCCCATAATTATTACAGTGAGCCGTAAAATGTTTGCAGCTTATGCTTCACTTCGGAGGCTTAATTACTTTTTACCCATTGCCACCAAAATTTCGCTTGCACAATCTTTCTACTCCCTACTCTCGACTAAGCTGACATTTGTTACCTTGACATCACCGATGAGCAACTTAACAAGCTTGAGCGATTTCAAAATCATGCTGTAGCTATATAAGTAGTATAGTTGTAGCACGAATGGATCGGCTCGACCGGGGAAGTACCACGTTCTCACAGAATACCAGCGTCAAATAGCAGCTTAACACTCCTGTGTTTCGTATGGTGAGTGTAGAGAACCGGAGACCCTTTTTACTGTAAAAGATGCATTCCATCTTAGTCCTCACGGGTGAAAACGCATCTGCATTTTGATTCGCAAACGAGGATAAATGTAGATGTCTATGGGCAACAGCAACCACTTACCATCAGGTGGCTTGTGTGCTCGTTTGTCACCCTATCCTATGAAAATAAAAAAAGTACCTGCATACTACGTTTGGGATAAAAAAGTTCTAAAGGAGAAAGAGATGAACAAACGCAGAAGGCTGGCTAGGGGTAAAGAAAGAACTCGTTCTGGGCAGTGTTTACACTGTGCATCCAAACAATACAGAATGCTGTCACCTTCGCATGCTTCTTTATGAGATCTGGGGCCCAACTTCGTTTAAAGCGTTAAAAACTGTAGATGGTCATATATATTCCACGTTCCAATCACCGTTCAAAGCTCTCGGCTTGCTTGAACATGATTAGCATTTGTTCACAGCAATGGAATAGCCAGCATTTTGCCAATCACCGCGAATGATTTGGGATCTTTTTACGATTATTTTAGTGTTCCCATCCCTGATAATTTGTGTACAGTTGTATTTACGTTTTAGAAGTGAATATCCACAATTTACCCAGATAACTCGTATTGCTCATATCCACGATAAGCCAATGGAATGGTTATGTGAATGTGCCATACAAACCCTGAAAAACGAAAAAGCAACGGTATTAAATAAAATAAATAGGCTTAACCTTTAACTGTGGGCGTGGAGTCTCCGAGGCCTCGCCTGTTCTGAGAAATTCGCAAATAAGTAACTTCCCCGCTTCACCGACATGGAGCCGCTTATTACGTTCACGTAAGTGGCGAAGCGATTGTAGACGGAGGTGGATGTGTCGCCAATTTCAAAACACGTAAGTATTTAACTTTTAAAATTTGGCTTGGGCCTGTGAGACCCCACGTCTACATTTTCCATACATAGTATTTTAGTCAGTATTTGTATTTTGTTTTAAGTTTTGCAATAAAAACGGATAATAATCAACCAAGTACGTTCGGAATAAAACGGCCAAGCAAGTCCTTTGATAGTCTGGTTGGAAGGAAAGTATTGGCTTAGAAAACCCCTCAGTTGGGGATGAGGTTAATGCATTTCTACTGGCCTCCGATGAACTGAACACTCAAAATGATATTGCAGACGGTTTCATTTCCGACGAATATTTTCTACAAGCTCATGAAAGCGTATAAGAAAATGTAATAAGAGAAGAAGAAGAACCTAAAGTAGAAAACCAACCTCATAATGATGGTAGTTCTGATGATGATACACAACTCTCAAATTTACACAAATAAAAATATTATTACGGTAAAAATTGTTTTAAGTGGACTACAAGTCCCCCATCAAGTAAATCGAGTCATACACTGCAACATAATATAATATCTATCAACAAAACTCCTTCCTTGTTGGCAACAGAAGATAGAAAGGATGTGCTTGGTATTTAGTATAAGACTATTGATAAAGAAATGCGACAGACAATTTTGACCTGGACTAATGAAAAAATTGCCCAAATTCGAATAAAATATAAACGTTCTGATCGGTCAGAGTTGAAAGATTTAGATATGGTGGAATTAAGTGCATTACTGGGGTTATTGTACTACTCTGCAGTGTTGAAATTGAACCAAGAATGTTCCAATTACATATTTGCTACAGATAACACAGGCTGCAAAATATTTTGATGAAATTATAATTTCTGACAAGATTTCTAGTTTTAATATTATGTTTGTGTACTGATAATCCATCAGATCGTTATGAGAGGCAGAAAACTGATAAGATGGCAGCAATATCATTTGTTTTTGATCGATTGGTCACAAATTCCCAGAAATAATATCAACCTAGTGAATGCGCTACCGTCGATGAAATGCTGGTAAAGTTTCGTAGTAGAAGTCACTTGATCTCATACATGCCTTAAAACCTGAAAAATATGGACTAATAATAAGGGCGTTGTGCGATTCAAAGACATTTTATTTCTACAACCGCTACCTATATTGTGGGAAAGGTATCGATGGTATATATGTTTTTTTTTTTTCAGTCACTGCTGACAATTAGTTTTCTTCAGTGGAACTCGTTGATGAACTATCTAAAAGGAAGCTTTCTTACGTTGGAACCATGAAAAAAAAAATAAGAGATAGATCCCTAACGAATTTTAACTCCACTAGACCCATGTATTACAATCCACCTTGTTTAGTTTCCACCCTTTCAGTCGCCGACATTGAGACAACAGACTCAACACCAACAGCAGCGATATTACGCGAGTAAACTCAGCGAAAAAGTAATATTTGCTAGATACCTAAACATTCCAAAAAGCATTCACTCGCTGTGAGATAAATTGGCACCAAGCAACCTGTGAAATAAAACACTTTCAATCGTTACCACGTCTTATTAGAAGGCCTACAAAAGAACACACTTTTGACATATTATCTCGTAAGTAAATGACACCTACCCTACATAATATATAATATATTACGCATTCACCCATAGTCTAACAAAATATTATAAGCCCTATTTTCTTATAATATAACATAACAATGAAGTATAATGACTAAATTAACATAAAAACATTAATAACAGCGCACACTTAACTTATATTATTCGATCAAACTCTGTAAACACTTTTGGTGGTTTCTTGTTTCTTATGGGATAGCGGCGTGTACAACTTTTTGGTTGTATTTTATTATTAATATCTGGCGTTGTCATACTCATCTAGACTCCTGCACCCTCCTTCATCGGGCCTGTAAAATACTCAGATATATTGTCATTCAAAAAAACATTAAACGCACGTCTTAATTGGTCTACGTGTCCATGGTGTACGCTTCCGTCGATATCTTAAAATAAAATTTCATAATCCCTATTACCCAATTTTCAATGAACTTTACCGTCTAACCATTTCCTCGCCGCGTCATAGTTACGGTATCAAATTGTGTCCCCTTCCCTAAAATTCTGATGCAGACCGCCTGCTGCTAACAGCTGACGATTTTGTGAGCTGCGACGTGATCCGCTCGCCCGGATTTTGGCAGTCAAGTCGCATACTTAACAAGGGCCTTGTAATAATTTTGCTAGACTCTTTCCCATGGTACGGTGTTCAGTATTACTATATACCATGAAAATCTTAGGAGCACAACGTCCACGTCAAGTTATGTAACATAGCCTTTTTAATTACGTTTTTGCAGGTTTTAACTGCATTTTCAGCTGTTCCGTTGGATGAAGGATGATACGGCACTGAATTCGTGTGTTCTATCCCGTTAGTCATTAAATATTGTTAAAATTCTAAATTCATGAAGAGTGGGCCGTTATCTGAAACTAATTGTTTTGATAAACCAAATCAAGACCATAATTCTCTTAATGCTTAAATTATCGATTTGGAAGTAGTAGAATTCATTTTAATTACTTCCAACCATTTGGAGTAAGCGTATATGACAAGATATATACGTGCCCTGCAATTGGACTGAAAAAATCTATATGTAAGCGAGACCGAGGCCGATCCGGCTAATGCCACGGGTGGATGGCATAGCTCTATAAATATAGCAGTGAAAAGTCAGCAGAAACATAAAAATTGTATCCAGGAATTTGTAGCTAATTTGTTGCTAATTAGTTACCAAAATCTCGATTTTGTTGCTCCAACCGGTTTTGAGTAAATTAAATTACTGCTATCTTTACATTAAGATAGCAGTAAAACTTTCAATCAACCCCGCCGTAGCGGATAAAACGGGATAATTTGTTGCTAATTAGTTGCTGACATATAATGCAAAAAAAAAATATTTAAAAAATTAAAATTAATAAAAATTAAAAAAAAACATTAATAAAAATCAATTTATGTTTTGATACTGATTCTGAAATTCCAAAGTAATAAAAATTTTGCTGCTAATTAATAAATAGATCAATAACTCCCAGACAACCTACAACATCATAAAATCGGTCGAAAAACTGTATCAAGTACCTAATAAGTTACAAATAAATGTGAACATGCTGCCTATATGGAAGATTCAAAAACAGAACAACAGATATATTGTTGCTGTTCAGTTATGAAAGCATAAAGAGCTAGCATCAAAATAAAATAGATCGACAAGTTGTATTACGTTATTAGTTAAAAATTATTTGTGTACATACTATATCTTAATGAAAATTTAGGAAAACAATTATCAGATATTTTGTTGCTAGCTCTATACGAGTTGCTGCTTCCGTTACTGACCAGCAACAAAATATCTACTATCTTTTTTCCTATAATTTTCACGTAAATATAGGTTGTACACAAATAATTATTAACTTATTACTTTGTGCAGCTTTTCAATAGATTTTATTTTGTTGCTTGCTCTTTATGACTTAGTGCTTCAATTACTGGCTAGCAACAAAATATCTGCTATATTTATCCTAAAATTTTCATAAAAATATAGCATGTACACAAATAATTACTAACTTATAACATGGCGCAACTTATCGATTTATTTTATTTTGTTGCTGGCTCTTTATGAGTTCCTGCTACCGTTACTGACCAGCAACAAAATATCTTGAAACCTTTTTTTCTAAAATTTTTATCTAAATATAGCATGTACACAAATAATTATTAACTTATTACTTGGTGCAGCTTATCCATCTATTTTATTTTGTTGCTGGCTCTTTGTGACTTACTGTTTCAATTACTGTACTATATTTTCCCTAAAATTTTCATAAAAATATAACTTGTAAACAAATAATTACTAACTAATTACTTGGTGCAGCTAATCGATGAAATTTATTTCTTTGTTGTCTCTTTATGAGTTGCTGCTTCAGTAAGTGACCAGCAACAAAATATCTGCTATCTTTTTCCCATAATTTTCATGTAAATATATCATGTACACAAATAATTATTAACTTAATACTTGGTGCAGCTTATCAATCTAGTTTATTTTGTTGTTGGCTCTTTATGAGTTGCTGCTTCAGTAAATGACCAGCAACAAAATATCTGCTATCTTTTACCCATAATTTTCATGAAAATATATCATGTAGACAAATAATTATTAACTTATACTTGGTGCAGCTTATTGATCGATTTTATTTTGTTGTTGGCTCTTTATTCTTTCATAACTGAACAGCAACAATATATCTGTTGTTCTGTTTTTGAATCTTCCATATAGGCAGCATGTACACATTTATTTGTAACTTATTACTTGATACAGTTTTTCAACCGATTTTATGATGTTGTAGGCTGTCTGTTAGTTATTGATCTATTTATTAATTAGCAGTAAAATTTTCATCAATTTGGAACTTCAGAATCAGTATCAAAACATAACTTGATTTTAATTAATGTTTTTTTTTTAATTTTTTTATATTTTTTTGCATTATATGTCAGCAACTAATTAGCAACAAATTATCCCGTTTTATCCGCTACGGCGGGGTTGATTGAAAGTTTTACTGCTATCTTAATGTAAAGATAGCAGTAATTTAATTTACTCAAAACCGGTTGGAGCAACAAAACCGAGATTTTGGTAAATAATTAGCAACAAATTAGCTACAAATTCCTGGATACAATTTTTATGTTTCTGCTGACTTTTCACTGCTATCTTTATGGAGCTGGATGCTATGGGCGGGCGGTAAATCCGCCACCTCTGCAGACACTCGACACGAGCGAGATAACTTTTCTATTTTTTCATCTATACCAGGTCACCATGCATGACTAAGATAGAAGATATTTTAAATAAAGAAAGATATATTGACGATGGATATATTGAACACGGCTCCGTGGTGCAGTGGCTTAGCAACCATTTGTTGCGCTGGGGGCCGCGGGTTCGAATCCCTCACGGAACAAGTATTTGTATGGTTTACAAATAATTGTTCCGGGTCTGGATGTTTGTCATTGTGCAATTTATGTTTGAAAACTGCCTCCACGACACAGGAGAAAATCCTAGTGTGAGGGTAACGTTTTTTAAATTAAAAAAAAACAAAAAAAAACAATATAATGAAGATGGGCCAGAAAAGGAGTACACTTAACCGACGAGTATGTATTCGAAGAAGTCCGTAGTCACTGCCTACACCTCTGTGTGAAAGGTTTGATTGTTTATGTACTATATTATGTAAATATAAGTGCGCTATGGCATTCTAGAGCTCCATATAAGCTGTGATGCATTCTAACTTAGTCGTCAAGATTCATATCGATTAAGACTGTAGTCCTTGAGAGTGGGAACTGCCTAAACTTGTTTATTGTGTCAATTAGTCAGAATTATCACCGGTAGGCGTCATCCTAGTTTTGCTAGTTATCTGTAATCACACTGGGATTCTTAAGTATGTTTAAGAGGCCGGTCCTTAAGAAACGCGAAATAGGCAGTCTATTTTGGGATAATGCAGAGACAGAATGAGATAGGTGTAGTATAAATGTTATAATGAGAATACAAAATCAAAATTACTAAAATTCAATAAATTCATCAGTATTCAAAAAAATAGGTGGCATGCAATTAAGTCTAACCTCACTAACTACGTTCTTCTCACTTGGCAACTAATTGTATAAAAATATTTTATTGTTTAAAAGATATTCTATCGATTTGAATGTAAATTTAAACATGTTTTAAATATGTATTAACGCGTCAAATAAATTCGTACAAACCCAAGGAATATAGATTCCTTTTATTTTGCAACAATTTCCATATGGATAGATATACGAGGGGAGGTCAAAAAGTTCGCGGAATGACAGGGAAGGATAACGAAATGAAACATTAAACTATTTTTTTTTCAATGTATTCTCCCTTAATCCTAATAAGTTTATTAGATTTGTCTAAAAACTTAGTAATACCGTATAAGAAAATGATCCGGGAAGTCTGCAGTTTGTGATCATATCCTAGACGGCCCCCGCCATTACATGAGATTTGATAAACCAAAAATTCTCGTGAAAGAACAACAGTACCTGCCAAGGATGATACGTAAGGCTATTGAAATTAAAAAAAAACATCCTAATTTCAATAGAGAGGGTGGCTAGGTACTACAATCTGCTTAGGATCCTATAATTAATAGAATTAAAACTAAACCCAAGTATACCACTGCAAGACTTCAAGACAGTAATTTCATTCTGCCTAAATGGGACCAAAATTAATAATTAAAAATCTGAAGGTACTCCGGGTTAACTCCGACATCGGGATGTCAGTCACCTCAGTCCTCATGAATGCTATAGAATAGAATAGAATAGAATAATTTTTTATTCAATATAGATCACATGTGTAATTCTTATTGAAAGTCATTTTTCACTTTACCACTGGTTCGAAAAACAACCTCTGTCCTGGGAAGAACCAGCAAGAAACCCAGCGGGACTTTTATTTTAAAGCAAATTTTACAATAATGGTTGTACAAACTATATAAGTACAAAATTTATTTTAGAAACAGCATGGAAGCGATCACCTCATTCCCAGGGGATATTATCAACCATGTATTCATTTATACTATAATAACCCTTTTTATACAGTTTCAACTTAACAAAACTTTTAAGCTTGCTAATAGAGAGAGCCTGTACACTTTCCGGGACCTTGTTGTAATAGCGTATACATTGCCCCAAGAATGAATTACTGACTCTGTGAAGTCGAGAAACTGGTAAAAACAACACCTGAAAGGTCGGGAATTAATAAAAATAAATCAATAAATGCGTTATAATCCATAAAAGTGGTTTTATTCAATGAGGGTTATTATGAAAAACCATTTATTTTATCCATTTTTCGATTTTTAAAAATTTCCAAAATTTCTAGCCTAGATTACTCCGGGCATTGCCCTCTATCTGTCCGAGTAGTTTCTTTACAATTCCAACGATTAGCCCGGACACACAGATAAACATCTAAAAAATAGTTATTCCAAACATGATCATTAAGACAATGGCATACAAACTACTATTTAGCTCAATATGAAACAGTTATTTCGATATAACAGATAGATAGTTTTATTCCAATTATACGTTTAGGAGATCATTAGAAGGCGCAACATATATGTAACTATTCCTTACGAACTGATTGATTACGCACTAATGTGCGCAGCTAACACAACGTATGTGATTTAAATGTCAAAATGCAATGTTATTAATGGTTAGGCATTATTGGTGGACTCGGGAGCTAAAATATATAATTTTTTTTACTTATTACAAGTCAGTGATTGACACTTCTCCCTTTTCGCTCAATTACGGGTGACATATACATAACGAGGACCAAGGGAAGCCTAAACCGTGTTATCGATTTTTCCGAAGGACTGTGCTTCTCTTATAAAGATGAAAATTCCGTACTTCAGCTCGGACCGTTGGCCGCTCTCTGAAGAACAGGGCACATCACATCTTGCCTGGTAAGATATCCCCCCTTTTACCCAAACGGTAAATGGATGCTGTAGCTAGGCAAGCGCATCTTTTCTTAATTAGAAATGAAAATGAGATTGTCATCCCTTAGGACTAAGATTAAATGCTTCGTAACTAGTTATGGAGTGATTATAATTTAATTATTTACCAAATAAGACTATTGCAGCTATTTTACGTTGGTATTCTGTAAGGGAATGGTCACCGCTTAGTATAGATGAACCATTCGAGATGCAACCATAATACGCTACAACGTTGAAAAAAACTAATGATAAGAGTCAACACTTGTGTATGTAGCTTTAAATGCTGATAAAGTAAGAAATGACTTTCAATAAGAATTACTTATAATCAGTATTAAATAAATACTTATTCTATTCTAGGTTAAACAATAGACATCTGGTACTCATGTACGGGGGTAGGTGGGGGAGGGGGAGGAGTAGGGTTTAGAGGGAGCCTCCCCTACCCTTCACCTTTTGCGGAAATGTACAGTTTATGAGTAACATTTTTTTTGTAAATCATAACTTAATTTTTACACAGGAATTTTGACACAAATTTACTTCTGAACGGCTTCGGCGCTGCGGGAAGTGCAGCCCCCGCCCGCTGTAGCAAATGGCAGTGAGCCGTAGCGGCTGAGGGTGGTAGCCAAAGGCGACCAATAAGCCGAAGGTGCGGAGGTGAGCATGGGTGCCTGCCATTTGCTATAGCGGGCGGGCTATTGCTACGCAAGGGTAAGGGCCTCTCTACGTGCCTACGGCTTTACAAAAACACTCTAGGGGTAGGGCAGACAAGACTACGTGGATTCGGGGTTTTCTGATTTAGTTTTCGTACAGATTCGACCTATCTTATCTATAAAGTCAGGTTTTACACAGACACAGACAGACAGACAGAGTCGTCGAAAAAAACAGAGAAAACACAGCACTAAGCACAAGAGAGGACATTCGAGTGACCACTAAAGAAACAAAATGACAATTGAAATTCGATATCAGAGAAAATAAATTATATTTGACATTTATGGTTGCCCAAAACTTGGCCGTTAACACCGTCCCGGTTCACACTTTTTACATCGGTTTTTGACATCTAATCTCATAACACTATACAAAATTGTCATATTTGCGATTCGTTATACGGAATTTTCAGTGAAATTTATTTTTATCGTAATTAATTCAAAACTTATTTCCAACATTCAAAAAGTGTAAAAGGTTCACTTAGCCCTGACAAGCCTCCTAAACTGAAACCATAAATAAAATCAAGTACCGGATATCTATAGCGAATCCCTATTCTATTCAAAAGCTTACTCATTTTTATTGCTTTTAAAATAACAACGTAACTGCAAAAACTAAAAAAGAAACTGCAAATAAAATTGAAGTATCTTCTTATAAAACTTAAGTGACTAACTAACTGACAGTATATCTGATGGTAAATGGCTTCTGCTGATCATGGACACCTGCAGCCAACTTTAAATAAAGAAGGCTACAGATGCGTTGTCACCTCTGAAGAATAAGATGAAACATATAACAGCCTGTAATAATACTGGCTCTCTTAAACCTTCAGACCAAAACTCTGCATTGCACGCAGATATTTGGCGGCAGAAATATGTAAGAGGCTGGTACCCAGACTTCTAGACTTCTAGACAGAAAATGAGGCCTACCACCAAATACTTAATTACAGCCAAGTTAAATTTTTTTTGTTGTTTGTTTTTGAAGTGAAAACTTCTTTAGAATCGTTGTGCGAAAAGCGACATATACATCTATAGGATTTTGTTTGCGAGAGAATGAGATAGAACATCATATTAAATTATTCGTGTTTAGGCTCTCTAGCGTCTATTTTAGGTACCATCTTGAGAGTCAATTAAATTTTGTTCGATAAAATAACTTTATGCCGCACTTGAGTTTGAAAAATCATATTCAATAAATCATTTGCAGTGAAATATTTTTATTTTATATTTCAATATATTTGAAGGTTTCTTTTCTAACGCGTTTGAACTGCATACCTATCTTTTTCATTGCAGTATTATATTATTCTTATGCCTGTGTTTGTGTCGTGTGCTTAGATATCCAATAAATATATTTTATTTCTTTCTCCTTTAATTTTTTTAAAATATAATATTTGAAATTAGAACTATTTATTCAAGCAAAAGTATTAGGTATTAGGTATATCGAGTGACGTGCAGTTATATCGAGTGACGTGCAGTTATATCGAGTGACGTGCAGTTTATATCGAGTGACATGCAGTTTCGTGGTCACTTGGAAGAGAAGGCCAAATTGGCCTCTAAAAAGCTTGGCGTGCTCAGCAGATCGGGACAGTATTTCATGCCGGCACACCGCCTGCAACTTTACAAGGCGCAGGTTCGGCCTCACATGGAATACTGTTCCCATCTCTGGGCAGGGGCTCCACAGTGCCAGCTCCTTCCACTTGACCGCATCCAGCGCAGAGAGGCTCGAATCGTCGACGACCGAGTCCTTTCCGATCGGCTCGATTCATTGGCACTACGAAGAGATGTTGCATCCCTTTGCATTTTCTTTCGCATCTACCACGGGGAGTGCTCTGATGAGTTGTTCGGATTAATCCGAGCCGCCAAATTTCACGAATGCACATCGCGGCAGAACTCCCGATACCATCCACACCATCTGGATGATTGGCGGTCCACCACTGTACGATTTAGAAGATGTTTTCTTCCTCGCACGACTTCCTTGTGGAATCGATTACCATCAGCGATTTTTCCGGACCGATACGACTTAGGGATCTTCAAGAAAAGAGCGTACTCCTTTTTAAAAGGCCGGTAACGCATCTACGATTCCCTCCCTGGTGTTGTAGCTGTTCATGGGCGGCGGTAGTCACTTACCATTAGGTGAGCCGCATGCTCGTTTGCCCCCTCTCCTATAAAATAAAAAAATAGGTACTTATTTTTGCAATTTATCACTATTGTAAATACTAACACTTTTTGTTGGTACTATTATTCTACTAATATTGGAAAGAGTAGAAAAACTATGTCTATTATTCTAACTAGAAATAATTATTACTTCATCAGTTAATAAAAGACTGAATACAATGCATGCGAAAAACAGTCGGCAGTGATTGATTTTGTCATTATACAGAATAAAGAACGCTTTTCAGTACCAGTTCACTTCTTAAGTTCTTACACAAAGTGTCATCCTCAGTCTGCACAAAGCACTGGCTATACAAAAGACTCCACTAACTGACCGCAACTCCCCACACCAAAGTTACATTTTTTCTCTGTTGTGTCTTAAAAATTGCAAGGAAAATCCAGATTGAAGTACAATATATAATGTTAAAACGATATACCCTCTTTATATTTATAGAAATTAGGATATCTGCAGTTGGATTAGTAAGCTAAAGAGACAGTGGGCTATCTATATAGCTCGAAGAACCGACAACCGATAGGGAAGAAAGGTTCAATAGGGGCAACCTGATACCGGTAAGCGAAGTGTAAGGCGGCCCGCCACTAGATGGAGTGACAACCTAGTAAGATATGTAGGAAATCGATGGATGCACATTGCTCTGAACCGTGCTTTGTGGTATTGCTTGGGGGAGGCCTAAGTTCCACAGTGGATTTGTAAAGAGTTGTTATGATAATGATGATATACGCATAGACCTAACAGCCATATCAACCTTCTATAAAATGGACATTAGTTAAAAAACGGCGTACTATTCAAATTAACACATATTTCTAGTTCAACAAAATGCTACATGTTGTGTTTCATATGATGAGTTTAGATAACCGCGGACTATTTATACTGAATAGCTACGAGGTATTCCATCTTAGTTTTCAGGGGTGACAACCCAGCTGCATTTTGATTATGGGCCACAGTATCCATTTACCATCGGGTAAACTGTGTGCTCGTTTGTTACCCTTATTTATCTTCTATATTATCAAACATTTTAAGTGTTTTGTTTAATTCCTACCTCTTCTGCTGAGGCTGCTTAGTGCTTAGGAATTTTTAACTTCTGAAATTTGACTAGGGCGCATATAGTGCTATTGAAAGTTTCGCTAATGCTGGCTTCCATCTGGGATTCCAGTATCCACCTACTGCCTCAGACGTACATGCTAGCCGTGCCGCGAGCTAAGGGAGTGTTGGTCTACCATCCTACCAACGGCCATCATCACCGTCGGGCTTAGGTATCTTGGTTCCTTCTGCTAGCTGGCTGTCTACGACCCTGAAGGAACAGCGCTTCGACTTCGCCTACCTACGTCAGGCCAGTAATCCCCTTCCTAGAATTTTACCTTGTACGTGTGTGGAAGTAAGATAAATATAAAGTTATTAAGTGTTTTTAAGAACACACATTTACGTGATAGAACCATGCTGCAGCTATATTAGTAGTATAGTTGTAGCACGAATGGGTCGGCTCGACCGGGGAAGGACCACGCTCTCACAGAATACCAACATCAAATAGCAGCTTAACACTGCTGAGTTTCTTATGGTGAGTGTAGAGAACTTGAGACACTTTTTAATGGAAATGAGGCATTCCATCTTAGTCCTCACGGGCGACAACGCATTTGCATTTTGATTCGTGCATTTTGATGTGTGCTCGTTTGTCACACTATTCTATAAGAAAATATTTATAAATTTTTACATATTTTATTTGATGAGTATTTTCGCCGTGCTGCAACCAAAATTGCACTAATTCTAGATTTTATTAACAGAACTTCAAACCATTGACATAAAACCAAACTGCTATGTTACTTATAACCTTCAACGTAATTAACGTTGCGCCAACCGTTGCATATCGGACGACACATCGCCAGTGATTGTACCATTGAATATTCATTGAGAAACGTCCATTTGCATCTTCATTTACCAGATACATTAAGCTCTAACTTTGTCTGAAATGTTATATTATATACAAATATAAGTCATGGAAGGAGATCACGCTGCGCTTCTAGGTTGACTTATTATGTGCTGTAAGCTGTAATTATGTATATTTATTATAACACTAACGATCCGCTCCTGCTTCGCCTGGAATGGATTTATTAATGTAGCCATATGTTAAAAGAAGTTCAGAAAATTATCATTATGTTTAAATGATTATTTTATTTTTTATATTCAAATTTTTCATAAAAATATAGCCTAGATCCCCCATGGTATTTCTCTCTGTATGTAATCTATCATTTCGTCACAATGGGTCGATCTATTCAGAGGATTAACCCGTTCAGACAGACATACAAAAATTTTAAGTTTATTATGTTTTAATAGTATACAAATAACCCCCTGACACTGGGAATTCATACATCTCAGTGCCCCCCGTGTCCATGGGTGTTGTAAAGTGCACGAAATGTCGGTATTATAAAACAAGTTAATAAGCGCCATAAAATTCGTAAAATTAGTTTCATTTAAATTTGTAGTGTTCGCGTAAATATAAGAAATCATTAAGAATAAAATAATTTCACATTCTGAAGTCGAGGCTTTAATTTTTACCATTTTTAGATTTACTTTGAAGTCGACTTTTATTTTTCTTACCGTTACACCGTTAGCCTATTAAATTCCACTGCTAAACATAGGCTTCTTCTCCCATGGATTGCCTCATATGGGTAATATTAACCATAGTTACCACGCTTGGCACGTGGGTTGGCAACTGCAGCAAAGCACCACGCTTAGCAGGTTTTTTTGCAAAAACAGCTGAAAGACATTCCATTTTAGACTTGATTCTTAATGATACTCTATGTCACCATTTAGGCTACAGAGTACTTTCACAACACTCGAAAGATCGTTAATCATCAATATGAACTCTAGCGGCCCTAGGTTATTGCCCTTGCTCACTCCCGACCAAGTAAAATATCATTCTGATAGATGTTTCCCGTACTGTACATACTGCTGCCTATCTCTCATATAGCTAGCAAAGAACTTAAGAAGATGTGGAGTGAAACTGACGCTAGCCAATTTTTTCAATAATACATCGCTAGTTGCCGAATCAAACGACTTTTTAAAGTCAAAATAAACCGCGTCCACCAGTTCACCCCCATCTACTCTTGGCACAATTTGAGCTATATAGCTAAGTTGATATCATGTTGAGCATCTGATAATTGTGTGCTAACCTGTAAGAATAAATTTTAATGGATAGCGGACTCTCGTATTTTTGCTGGAGCTGACAATACTGCCACCGGTCTATAATTTTCTAAGTTATTTCCATTATATGCTTTAGGTACAGGTACTACCCGAGTAAGTTTCCACATCTCTGGAAATACAGCAGCTTCTAGGAATTTGTCGAAAATGTAAAGCAGAGGTCTATCTAGAACTAAACGACAATCCCTAAAGATGTAATGGGAGTTTTTGGAGCGCTTTCCCACTTCATCTAAGTGTAGACTCTCTAGGTAGACTCGTGTTGCACCATTCTCACATCCTGTTTCTGCTACCGCTGCATCTACATTCAGATCCGCTCGTCGAGTACTATATACCGAGTGGAAATGTTTTGCGAACTCTTTCACACCTTGCTTCTCAGATAATATATTTCGGTTTTTTTTTAATTTTCTGTTTTTAACATTTAACTTACACCTGGAAAACGTATCGTAATCGATTTTTATCTCGTTTCGGAACAGAACTCTTACACTCCAGGCATATCCACGTACTTTTGTATTCTTCTGAGAGTTCTTCAAAATTTTCCGTCGATATAGCCAGGCAATTTATGTGATACAACTTCTTACACTTTTACTGTGTACACTACATATTAGACTTATTGTGTATCCAGGAATCACAGCCATCACATTTTTACCCATTAAAATGACTGTGACTAGAAATCCAATTATTACGCAAAAAATAATTAAAGCGATACTCAATACGCACGTTCGTCCACAGCGAGTGCCCGCGGAAATATATGTATAATAGTATGCTTATAATAGACGGTATTTAACTTATATATTCGTCTTCTATAGCTAGATCTAATATATATATTCTACCATAGTGTGGTGTACCAATATATATATATATATATCTGCTGTAAATTATACAAATACATAACTCACTGTATTCACAAATAAATGAGTTTAAATTTGAAAAATATTAGCCTCCTTCTGGAGCCGTCAGGTAAATAAAAGTATCTATTTGTATTCTATATTAATTATAAAATATATCAAATTATTAAACTGTCAAAAATAAATAAAAAATGCAAGCGGAGTAGATAACATTTAAAAGTTATAATTCCATAAAAACGTAACAATATCAGGGTCTCTCATTAAACTGAAAGGAAACATCAATGTCAGTAATAAAACGAAATTACAAGTTACTGACATCAAATCACGGTATATCGTATGAATCATTAAAAAATTTCGTTGAAAATCACGTTCATATTTTAAGCCGACTTTTAAAATGAAGAAAGGTCGCAATGTGACTGTACATTTTCTTTGTAAACTTTACGCGTTAACTACGCTAATTTTAAACTGATTCAAATGACTTTTTCGTCAAATAGCTTATTAAAAGTTCAAGCTGTAATGGTATAGAAATAGGAGATATTTTTAATGTAACTATTCAGATGACATTCGGTAACGTTAATTCTTAGATGCACTTTGTTTTAGAACCGAATTTTTAGTTCTTTGAAGGCAGCTTTTTTTAAAAGATTTTTTGCCATTTTAAGTAGACTAATGGACATTAAAAGTTTAAAGTAATAACTAAAATGTCATCGACACAGTAAAATTTATTAATTCAACCCTAGTTTTGCTCATGTAGGGATGAAACATTTGCTTCAAATTAAAATGATAATTCCAATAAGTTGTTAGAGCTTATATCATTAAAAAAGTCATGAACATCATTTCACAACCTCTTGTGTCTATAACTTACTGTATCTTTCATGTATGTTGGGTAATCTGATTTATTACTAGTAATCTCGTCAAGGTTCTGTTGTGTATAGTAATTTTCTTCCTTAGTACTTTGAATGAAAACATCAAGGTTCAGCTTAACGCCGTTCTAAAATACAGTGACTCGATATATGAGAAAATCACAGTCACCAAAGGCTACAAATAATTATTCCGGGTCTGGATATTTGCCTATATGCAGTATGTATTTTATTATTGTATTAAATTGCACACTTATACAGACCTGCTGGAAGGAAATACAACATGGAATAAGCAGTGTCTTTTGTGTCATTTTCCTATCAAAGTATACACATAAACTATGAAAGAAATATAATATATATATATATATATATATATATATATATATATATATATATATATATATATATATATAATAAATATGTATGTTAAATGCCTCCACAATACGGTAAAAATCTTGTATCAGGTGATTATTTAAATAAAACTTTAACAATAAATAACAGTCAACGTCAAATAAATAAAATGAACTAAATAGTTTCACATTCTGAAATTGACTGTGTAGTGACGATGTAACAATATTCACTACCCTATAACATTGCGTGGGTCTCGTAACTGGCCACAGAGGTAAATAAATCAGGAGATGGGCAATAGCATCTTCCAGATAACATCTGAATAAAAATAAAAATCTGCAGTTGACAACTCGCTTACGAGCATGACAACTACTACAAATATCTCCCCTATGAAGTAATCTACGGAGGAGGCCTATGTTCAATAGAGGACTTTAATATAGGTAACGTAACGGTAAGTCACTAAATTTATCAAATCATTGTTTTCCCATTTACTAAAGTTTTCTTTTGTTTCAACCAAAATATTGGGACAGTGACCATGCGTCTGTCTGTTTTATTAACTGTTAATTACTTATTATTATATACTATCAAAAGTAAAAATGACTAAAATCTAAACATAGATTGAATCAAAGGAGGGATATTGCCATAGCATCCACGCTTAGCAGCCAGGTTGGCAACTGCAGGTTTTTGTTTTTTGAGTTGTTATCAGACTTACGGGTGGAATTTTTCTCGTTTTTTATATGGAATAATTCCTAAAGTGTAAACTATTTAATAAAAAATAATATTAAATCTCATAGAGTAACACAAGCCACCGCGGACCGAAATACAATCCGCCGGTGGCCAGTGTAGCTCTTTGTTAAAATCGTTCTGTTTACAAAAAAATATGCAGTCGTATTATAAACCTTCTCCAAAAAGAAATAAAATATCGTTTGATTTTCAAATCAGTGTCACTAAAATGTAAATCGACAGTCCTTATTTCTATTCACGTACACGTGTTACACGAGCGTGAATACGTTTCTAAATGGCATGAATTTCATGCATATAAAAGTGAAAATATTAACGTTGAGTCCACTCTACACAAAATGTGCTTTTTGCGAGCGTTGCGGGTATATTTTCTGCCGACTTAAAAAAGGAGACGGTACTCAATTCGACTGTATGTTTATTTTACGCATGTTATCTCATAACTTTTTACTGGGTGAACCGATTTCGATGATTCATTTTTTGTTTGAAAGCTGGTACTTCACATGTGGTCTTATATTAGTTTGATCAATATTAAAACTGTTGTGTTTCGTATGGTGAGTGTAGAGTACCGGAGACCCTTTTACTGGAAAAGAGGCATTCCATCTTAGTCCTCACGGGTGACAACGCATCTGCATTTTAATTCGCAAACGAGGATAGATGTAGATGTGTATGGGCCACAGCAACCACTTACTATCAGGTAGACTGTGTGCTCGTTTGTCACCCTATACTATTAAAAAAATAGGCCAATGGAATAATTTACGAATACTTACGCATTTTATTTATTGTAACTTCAAAGGAAAAATGGATATCTTCCTCATTAACAAAATTCGACAATGTGTCATAATTAAAATGATTGCGGGAGATAAAATATCGTTATTCACATCTGATTACAAAAATGAAAAATGGCATTTCGCATAATTTAATATTATTTCTTCGTGTATACTGAAAAAATATCGAAATTCACTAGTGTTGAAACAGCCAAACTAGTTTTCTTTGAATTATAACATAGCATAATTTCATTTGGTATTTTGCTATGAGGTATGATGATTTATACGTGGTAGAGCCATGCTGCAGTTATATTATGGTTGTAGCATGAATGGGTCGGCTCGACCGGGGAAGGACCACGCTCTCACAGAAAACCAGCGTAAAATAGCAGCTTATCGCTGCTGTGTTTCGTATGGTGAGTGTAGAGAACCGGAGACCCTTTTTACTGGCAAAGAGGCATTCCATCTTAGTCCTCACGGGTGACAACGCATCTGCATCTTGAGTCTTTATTGAGGATAGATGTAGATGTCTATGGGTCACAGTAACCACTTACCATCAGGTGGACTGTGTGCTCGTTTGTCACCCGATCCTATAAAAAAAAAAAAAAAAAAAAAAAGAGGAAAAGCGGTTTAAAATTAAATTATAATAAATAAAGTTTTACATAAGAGGGCCATAACAGCAACCTGTGATTAAAAAGTCTCTAATAAAAAATAAGGAAATTAATATATTAACTTTGGCCTCTCAATACATAAACGAAATTGTATGTAATAGTAAAAAATGTAAGTAGTTGTAAAAAAAAATGCGATACTCATTCTGATAATACCTTTATTTATTCGTAATAACACACAGGAATGTCGTGTTTGTAAGTAATATGATTTTTTTTGTAAAATAATTGTGTAACCTTATATGTGTTTGTAAACTGTTCAATTTTCAACGAAAAAAAGCCCACTGAGTTTCTTGCTGGTTCTGCCCAGGACAGAGGTATATTCCGAACCAGTGAATAATTAAACATAAGAATGACTTTTAATAAGTATTATTTCTTTTAGACTCTATATTGACAAAAATCTATTTCAATAATTTTAATCGCTGATTATAAGTGAAGTGAAGATAAGTAGCAAAATAATTTAATACGTCATCATATAACTGATATTAACAAAATATTGATAAAATTAATCAATTATAAATTTCTTTATTTGCCGAATACGTACACTAAAAGAAATGGATAAAAGCAGATTGATTACAATATAATCAGCTTGCATACTAATTTTCATCTTAAGTCTTATTTATTAAATTAAACATATTAATTAGGTAGTTTTAAAATTAATATTAAACAACTATATAAAATAATACAGGAATAAAAATTTAAATAAACATTAAAAAAACATTTTTACATTATAGAAGAAATATTTTATTATTTTGAACATTATACATTACATTCTACCATGAAACATTAAGACATCTGGTCGTTTACGGCGGAGTATTAAACACATTAGAAACATTTACTTAATAAATTGAGGTTTTTCTCTTATCTTATCTGATAATCTTAATGAACATAAAAGCATCTCTGATGTAAACACGGAACAATAATAAGATATTAAATTTCTTGAATAATGGCTTACAACTACATAATTCACGGAGAAGCTTGTTTTGAATTTTGAAGGTGCTGTCAATATTCACACACAAGTAATCACTTCGTAGCTGAGGACAAATGCTACATATCCATGGTGATGCAGCCTCTATAGAAATTGTTTGGCGCAAAGTTTTATATGCAAAAACTAATCTATTTAATTTATTGTAAATTCAAATTGCCTGATTCACCTACCCATGTATATTATTATATTAGATTCGGAAAAATGTTAGGATTAGAGCTATATGATACAAATTGAATGAACTGGCTCAAGCAGTTTTCATCACCGGTAATCCGGCCCCTGTCTAATCCGGCACCCCGTGTAACGCGACATGCCTATAGCATGTAGGTACAGTAGTGTCGCGTTATGAATCCGCCACGGTGGGAGGTGATCTTCCCGAATACGTGTATATATATATATATATATATATATATATATATATATATATATATATGTGTAGGTTGTAACTAGTTTGCACCACCAAGAACTTTGCTTGACGTGTATTGTCTTAGTTAAAATATGACTATAATAGTGGCCTAGCTGGCATTCATTATTTACTGTTTAGGTATTCAATGCGCATCACATGATATTTTAAATTTTTTATTAGCTTATAATTGATATAATTTGTCGGATTACAAGGTATGTACATTTTTTCAAAAAGTTCCGAACTACCAGGGGCCTGTGGCAGTACTCTATAGTCCGACAAATTTGGTAATCTGACACCGCCTTGCAAAACGTTTATCGGATTACCGTGGGTCAATTGTAATACCAAAATCATATCATTTAATTAGGAATGATAATATATTCATTAAAGTTGAATGATATATAACTTTCAAAAAAATTTATTGTTGCGATACGCGCGCCACCTATTGTAAGTTAATTGTACTATGCCTATAACCTTCAAGCAAATGCAAGCAATAGGTTGACAAAGTTTCATCAGATTCTGATGAGCGTTATTGAAGCACATAAAATACGAACAATTAAAAATATTTTTTTAAGTTATACTTCATTAACCGCGTTGTGAAAAAATGATGTGAGTGAATTTTTACGATGCGCGCGCACACGGACACCTAAAAATGACAGCATGAAGTTGTTACGATGCGCGCACACACCGAAATTTAAAAGCGACAACTTCACAACTTTAACGCACATATTTTCTTATGAGTAAAACAGTTATACAGTAAAGTATCTTTACAATAAAGTTCACAGAGAGTATTTAAATTGGGAGCTCCTAAGCAACTTACATCTATGATAGTATTATTTTCATCACAAATATCTTGCACCTATTTAATTTTTTCACATCCTTTTAAAAAAAATCTTTTTATCTTTCAAATATGTCTTTATAATTCTGTAAAACTCTCTATAATCAACAAAGCTCTCACTCCATCGATACCCTCTGTGCTTTTCAATCCAGCCAATTTGTTTGTTCTCTTCAAGAGATAGTAAAGTGAATGGGTAAGGAGGTTTAATTAGGAATATTATGGTGTACTCAGGAGTGGCTAGAGCAAACTCCTTTACTATAAACTTATTTTTGCTATTTTTGAAGCGTTGAAGATCGACGATTATTGTATTTCTATTCATGATATTTTATTAACGATATTACTCAGTGGTTTGTCGTTTAATATCAAGCAATAAGCGGTTGTCTGATCTGGTATTTCCTGGTCTGTATTGATTTCAACTCCCACATCGATCGAACCTTTTAAAGTTTCGTGTTATCTTGAACAATCAATTACAAATAATGGAGCCACGTCTCTGAACTCCTTTAAACCCATCAACAGCTCTGACCGGCGTCCATGATACGACTTTTGAAATCTTGCATACAGATCGTATAATAAAATAAACTATTCTTCTGAAAAACTAACATTTAGCCCCTCATAAGGATCATATGATGAATTTAAAAAGACTCTTACATCTCGTACGTGACAATGATCAAACTAAGTTAGTTTTTCCGCAATTTGATGGACCTCATACAATACTACGTATCGTATTTGGCAATAAGCTCCCATGACGTTTAACCTTATTTTTTGGTGCAGGACAGATAAATTCTAATTTAAGTGATTCTTTTTGTTTGAAAAATTTCATAATAGTTTTGTTACCTTGTTCATATTGGCTGATAGGTTTTAATTAACTAACGTTATTTCCATCGTGTAGTAATAGTTTAAAAACTTTAAAAAGTTGCTGAAGATTAACTTAATCATCAGCTTTAGTCCAAAAAGCATTTTTTTATAGGATAGGGTGACAAACGAGCACACAGTCCACCTGAAAGCAAGTGGTTGCAGTGGCCCATAGACATCTACATCTATCCTCGTTTGCAAATCAAAATGCAGATGCATATTCACCCTTGAGTATTAAGATGGAATGCCTCTTTTTCAGTAAAAGGGTCTCCGGTTCTCTACACTCATCATACGAAACACAGCAGCGTTGAGCAGATATTTTACGCTGGTATTCTATAAGAACATGGTCCTTCCCCTGGTCGAGCCGACCCATTCGTGTTAGAATAAAATAGAATAGAATAGAATAGAATAAAATGATTTTTATTCAATATGGATTATTACATAATACTTATTGAAAGTCATTATTTTATTTACCACTGGTTCGGAAAATACCTCTGTCCTGGGAAGAACCAGCAAGAAACCCAGCGGGACTTTTTTTTAAACATAATTTCACTTAACAATAATTTTGATTATACAATTTTAAATGAATTTTCATAGAACCAGCATGGTGGCGATAACCTTATTCCCAGGGGTTATTTTCATTCATGTATTCCTTGATATTATAATAACCCTTTTTGTACAGTTTTTCTTTAATAAAACTTTTAAACTTGTTTATTGACAAACTTTGAACATGTTCTGGGATTCTGTTGTAAAAGCGTATACATTGCCCCATAAATGAATTACTAATTCTGTGGAGTCTTGTAAGTGGCATTACAAGCTTATGTTTGTTCCTAGTGTTTAAGGTATGAACACCCTTATTCTTATTAAAGCTATTTATGTTTTTATGTACATACATTACATTTTCATAAATATATTGCGATGCCAAAGTTAATATGTTTATTTCTTTAAATTTTTCTCTAAGGGACTCTTTACAATTTAGATTATACATCGCCCGTACGGCTCTCTTTTGCAAAACAAATATAGCTTCAATATCAGTCGCATTACCCCATAGCAAAATTCCATAAGACATTACGCTATGAAAGTAACTAAAATACACTAACCTAGCTGTCTCAACATCTGTGAGACTTCTAATCTTTCTTACAGCATATGCTGCAGAACTAAGTCTGCTTGCTAATTTAGATATATGGGGGCCCCATTGAAGTTTCGCGTCAATAGTAATACCGAGAAAAACAGTGGTATCCACAAGACTCAACTCCTCCCCATTTAAGAGCACATTCGTTTTCGAATGTTTTACATTAGGTATTGTAAATTTAATACATTTTGTCTTATTGCCGTTTAAGAGCAAATTGTTTGCGTTAAACCAAAGTACTAGTTTCGATAGAGCATTATTTACATCGTCATATTTAATTGACTGCCGTTTCAGTTTGAAAATTAAAGAGGTATCGTCAGCAAATAATACTATATCGTGATTGTCCCCTACAAGATAAGGTAAGTCATTAATATAGATTAAGAACAGGAATGGGCCAAGAATCGAGCCCTGAGGAACGCCCATTGATACTACCGATCCGGAGGAACATTTACCATTAATGACGACTTTTTGAGTTCTGTTACTTAAATATGAAGTAATAAGTTTAAGCGCCAAATTTTTTACACCGTAATGTTGTAGTTTCCTGATTAATGTATCATGATGAACACAATCGAAAGCCTTGGAAAGGTCACAGAAAATACCTAAGGCATCTTGTGAATTCTTCCAGGCATTAAAAATATATTTCATAAGCTCAACACCGGCGTCAGACGTCGAGCGACCCCTTGTAAAACCAAATTGATTTTTATGAAGTAATTTATTTGTATTAAAAAAAATTAACAATTGATCCAAAATTATTTTTTCAAAAATTTTACTGAGAGTTGGTAGTACAGAAATAGGTCTATAATTAGCGGGGTCCAATGTACTACCAGATTTAAATAAAGGTATTACTTTACTATACTTCATTAAATCAGGAAACACACCAGAATCGATACAAGTATTAAAAATAATAGCAAGATGAGGTGCAATTAAATCTATTATGGACGCAATCACTGTAACAAAAATCCCCTACAAATCTGCAGTTTTCTTTACATCAATGGTTTTGAAGTATTTTACAATATTATGCGATAATACTTTTTCAAATCTAAATTCTTTTAAACAGGTATTAACATTCTGTTTAAGTAATGATTCGGCGACAGTTGGAGAAGCATTCAATGACTCTGTTGTCAAGATAGGAACATCAGTGAAATATTTCTCAAACACCGGTGCAACTTCTTGATTTGATTTAGTCAATTCATTATTAATTTTTAATTGATAGTTTGAATTACGAGGTTTCTCTTTACCGGTTTCGCTGTTAATTATACTCCACGCCATTTTAATTTTATTCTTAGCTGTCTTAATTTTGTTACTAATATGTAATGATTTGGCTGTGGAGCAAACTCCTTTAAACATATTAGAATAATTTTTTACATATTCTTTAAAAGCATCGGAAAGATTATACGATCTTTCATGGTAAAGGTCATATAACCTTCGTCTGCTTTTATGAATTCCTACTGTCGCCCACTCATTAAATGCCTTGCGACTGTTTCTGGAGAATGTTTTAGAAGTGAATGTTTTATTTAATTTATTGTTTATAAAGGTAAATAATTCTCTATATAAATAGTCTGCATTGTTCTTATAAGAAAGGGATGGAAGGATTTTTAACATATTACTTCTAAATCTCTCCAGGCGTTTTGCATTAATAGGAACAAACACAATTTTCTCATTTACCTGTTTTTTGTGCATATAAGAATAGAATAGAATAGAATAGAATGATTTTTATTCAATATGGATTATTACATAATACTTATTGAAAGTCATTATTTTATTTACCACTGGTTCGGAAAATACCTCTGTCCTGGGAAGAACCAGCAAGAAACCCAGCGGGACTTTTTTTTTTAAACATAATTTCACTTAACAATAATTTTGATTATACAATTTTAAATGAATTTTCATAGAACCAGCATGGTGGCGATCACCTTATTCCCAGGGGTTATTTTCACTCATGTATTCCTTGATATTATAATAACCCTTTTTGTACAGTTTTTCTTTAATAAAACTTTTAAACTTGTTTATTGACAAACTTTGAACATGTTCTGGGATTCTGTTGTAAAAGCGTATACATTGCCCCATAAATGAATTACTAATTCTGTGGAGTCTTGTAAGTGGCATTACAAGCTTATGTTTGTTCCTAGTGTTTAAGGTATGAACATCCTTATTCTTATTAAAGCTATTTATGTTTTTATGTACATACATTACATTTTCATAAATATATTGCGATGCCAAAGTTAATATGTTTATTTCTTTAAATTTTTCTCTAAGGGACTCTTTACAATTTAGATTATAAATCGCCCGTACGGCTCTCTTTTGCAAAACAAATATAGCTTCAATATCAGTCGCATTACCCCATAGCAAAATTCCATAAGACATTACGCTATGAAAGTAACTAAAATACACTAACCTAGCTGTCTCAACATCTGTGAGACTTCTAATCTTTCTTACAGCATATGCTGCAGAACTAAGTCTGCTTGCTAATTTAGATATATGGGGGCCCCATTGAAGTTTCGCGTCAATAGTAATACCGAGAAAAACAGTGGTATCCACAAGACTCAACTCCTCCCCATTTAAGAGCACATTGGTTTTCGAATGTTTTACATTAGGTATTGTAAATTTAATACATTTTGTCTTATTGCCGTTTAAGAGCAAATTGTTGGCGTTAAACCAATGTACTAGTTTCGATAGAGCATTATTTACATCGTCATATTTAATTGACTGCCGTTTCAGTTTGAAAATTAAAGAGGTATCGTCAGCAAATAATACTATATCGTGATTGTCCCCTACAAGATAAGGTAAGTCATTAATATAGATTAAGAACAGGAATGGGCCAAGAATCGAGCCCTGAGGAACGCCCATTGATACTACCGATCCGGAGGAACATTTACCATTAATGACGACTTTTTGAGTTCTGTTACTTAAATATGAAGTAATAAGTTTAAGCGCCAAATTTTTTACACCGTAATGTTGTAGTTTCCTGATTAATGTATCATGATGAACACAATCGAAAGCCTTGGAAAGGTCACAGAAAATACCTAAGGCATCTTGTGAATTCTCCCAGGCATTAAAAATATATTTCATAAGCTCAACACCGGCGTCAGACGTCGAGCGACCCCTTGTAAAACCAAATTGATTTTTATGAAGTAATTTATTTGTATTAAAAAAAATTAACAATTGATCCAAAATTATTTTTTCAAAAATTTTACTGAGAGTTGGTAGTACAGAAATAGGTCTATAATTAGCGGGGTCCAATGTACTACCAGATTTAAATAAAGGTATTACTTTACTATACTTCATTAAATCAGGAAACACACCAGAATCGATACAAGTATTAAAAATAATAGCAAGATGAGGTGCAATTAAATCTATTATGGACGTAATCACTGTAACGGAAATCCCCCACAAATCTGCGGTTTTCTTTACATCAATGGTTTTGAAGTATTTTACAATATTATGCGGTAATACTTTTTCAAATCTAAATTCTTTTAAACAGGTATTAACATTCTGTTTAAGTAATGATTCGGCGACAGTTGGAGAAGCATTCAATGACTCTGTTGTCAAGATAGGAACATCAGTGAAATATTTCTCAAACACCGCTGCAACTTCTTGATTTGATTTAGTCAATTCATTATTAATTTTTAATTGATAGTTTGAATTACGAGGTTTCTCATTACCGGTTTCGCTGTTAATTATACTCCACGTCATTTTAATTTTATTCTTAGCTGCCTTAATTTTGTTACTAATATGTAATGATTTGGCTGTGGAGCAAACTCTTTTAAACATTTTAGAATAATTTTTTACATATTCTTTAAAAGCATCGGAAAGATTATACGATCTTTCATGGTAAAGGTCATATAACCTTCGTCTGCTTTTATAAATTCCTACTGTCGCCCACTCATTAAATGCCTTGCGACTGTTTCTGGAGAATGTTTTAGAAGTGAATGTTTTATTAAATTCATTATTTATAAAGGTAAATAATTCTCTATATAAATAGTCTGCATTGTTCTTATAAGAAAGGGATGGAAGGATTTTTAACATATTACTTCAAAATCTCTCCAGGCGTTTTGCATTAATAGGAACAAACACAATTTTCTCATATATATATATATAAGGTAACGAAACCAGTTGTCCACAGTGATCTGAACTAAGTTTATGAATTATTGATTTGTTGATTGGTACAACACCTGTAAAAATATTATCAATACAAATTGCACTACACCCTGCAATACGTGTAGCTTCAAAGAATAAATTATTAAGATTTTAGGATTTGAACAAAGAACAGAATTTAATACTGATGGAAGAAGTTTCCAGGAGATTGATATTAAAGTCTCCACACACTACAAGAGATTTATTCTGTTTATTAAGCTTAACTAAAACTTCTTCCATAATTTTTTCAAAAGTATCATAACTTGAACATGGGGGTCTGTAAACACTGACAACAATAAGGTGCTCAAGTTCAACACATGCCATTTCTACAGTACGCTCAACAGAGAGGCTCACAATGTCTTTACGTTCTTTACATGATAAGGACTTATTAGCTAATATTAAGGAGCCACCACGTAATTTAGTATCTCTATTGAACGAACTGACCACCTGGTGATTACTGAAATTAAATATGGAGTTGTATTCTTTCAACCAATGTTCTGTAATACATAAAATGTTTATACTGTTACTATTTAAAAATAATTCAATTTCTAATTCTTTGCCTAACATACCTTGTATATTTTGATGCACCAGGTTGATACAGTTTTTATTATTGTTATTTTGTAAAATTGCATAATTATGTATTGGTAAGTTGCATTCTAAGCTATTTAAATTATCTTTGCTAGAGATTACCTCTATTGTCTTATTATCTAATTTAAATTACTTGGAACTGGTTCCAAATCAAATGTAAAATTATTTTGTTGCTCAAAAGAAGCAGGTGTCAAGGTAGCCAAATCATTGGCTGAGTTAAAATATAAATAATAAGATAGCGTATCTGCTACCAGTCTTAAACTATACTTTGATAGGTAATACCTATCTCTTGTCAAAAACTTCTTAGTTAAATTATTAATATCAATTAAATGAAATTTATCATTATTATTCTTACAATTAAATGTCCAATTTAAGTTATTGTTACATGTCAAGTTATGCATCATTAAATTTAAATTATATCTTAGTTTATTTTCCTGTGGCCACCCCTCTATATAAGGCAATGTAAACAAGATAACTTTAACCACATTTATGTTATTGAGATATTCAATATATTTTTATAATTGATTCTTTTTCATATTGCCTCTTCTCCCAACAAAAATTATTAATATACTATTAGGGTTAAATATACTAGTTAAAATTTTATTCATAATATCACTGAATGATGCTCCAGGTATGCAGTAATTACTTATCTATTGCCTTTTTATACAGTTATTCAATGATATACCCAAGTTTTTGCCTATGTCATCACTATACACAATTATATTATTTTTTTCATTATATGAATTACAACTATACTACTAATATAACTGCAGCATGGCTCTACAATGTAAAAGCATTCACTCACTCTTGCTTCGCTCAAGCTATGTGCCCACTGAAGACCATAATTCTCTCAAGTATAGGTCCAATTTTTTTTAGTCTAACCAAATTAGTACCTACATGCTTGCAAGTTTCTATATTAAATCAATTTATTTAACCAATGGTGGGGTGATCGCAATTGATCTAGCGGTTTGTACTACGAGTGAGCTACAAAGCCTGATGGCTGTGGTTCGATTCCCATCCAGTATAAAAATTAGGGTGCATGAACACATGAAAAAATTCGTATATACAGTAGAACGCCGACTATCCGAACGCCGAATAATCGAATCGCCAATTATCCGAATCGGTCCCAAGACTAATATAAAAAATTAAAACCAAGTACTGTAAGTAAGTAATGTAATTTTTGTTTTGTTTTTGTTGTACAAGTTGTAACAAGTTGGAACTCACTGGAGTCTAGATATATTTCAACTGTTATGGTTGATAGCTAGAGCCAAGATAGGTTTCTTCCCTCTCTCTCTCTCTCTCTCTCTCTCTCTCTCTCTCTCTCTCTCTCTCTCTCCCTCTAGTACACTACTTACGTATTATAGAACTGTGTTTGTTAAACTTAATAACGTTTATTCTATGTGTGACAGTTCGATTTTCTTTAGTACATACCAGTCTATGTCCGATTATCCAAATCGACCCTGGCTCCATGTACTGTTGGAGACCTTTTTTTTTTCTTCTTTTTTCTATATGTAACTAGCGAGCGTTAGCGGTTCAGGCGATCTATTATGATTGAGTAACTTTTATGTTTATGTTATTGATTTTTTTTATAGAATAGGGGTGACAAACGAGCACGCAGTCTACCTGATGGTAAGTGGTTGCTGTGGCCCATAGGCATGTACACCTATCCTCGTTTGCAAATCAAAATGCAGATGCGTTGTCACCCTTGAGGATTAAGATGGAATGGCTCTTTTCCAGTAAAATGGGTTTCTGGTTCTCTACACTCACCATACGAAACACAGCAGCATTAAGCTACTATTTTACGCTGGTATTCTGTGAGAGCATGGTCCTTTCCCGGTCGAGCCGACCCTAAAGTTCTTCCATGTACAAACGTAATTAATAAGATAAGCATGTAGTGACTTTCATAGCGTAATGTCTTATGGAATCTTACTATGGGATAATGCGACTGACATTGAAGTCATATTTGTTGGCATAAGATAGGCATACAGATGATTTATAACTTAAATTGTAAAGAGTCCCTTAGAGACGAATTTTAAGTAAATAAACATATTAACTTAGCATCGAAATATATTTATGAAAATGTAATTTATGTACATAAAAACATAAATAGCTTTCATAAGAAAAAAATATGTTCAATTTTTAAACACTAATTATGGTAACCACAGCCGAAGGACCCAAAAAAAACCAAATTTATTTAAGTAAATTTAATGAAAACTAATTTTACAATTAAACTTAAGTCTATGCCTGATCGATGCTAGATACAGAATACTTAAATTAATTTTATAAAATAAAAATGTTGCATCGCGGTAAACGCGCATTGACGTCAATCGGGGTGCTGTGTCAGCGGCGGTGATCACGTTGCGTCCGGTGGCGGCACGCGTGAGCGGTGTCAGCAGGTGCTGTATCGAGGTCATCGCTTATTGCAAATTACTAGTGAGAGCTTGATATAACACCTCCCCCTTCAGATCATCACTTATTTTTGAAGGCTTCTCTGAGAAAATAGTGATGGATGCAGCTTGGTCTTTTCAGATGTCTCGGGTACTGCATAGATCTTGTCTTTGGGGGGTGATCTTTCAGATCTGCGTCGGAATATTTCGCCTCGTCTTATAAGTAGCAGCATGGTGAGTGCGAGTGCGCTTAATAGAATGATATAAAGCGGAATCGTTGTATGATATACTGTGTAGTCCGGCGACGCTTGCTTTATTTCCAGAGTTGGCTGCGTTATCACCCTGTGCTTAGTGTCATGCAGCCTTCGCAAGTCAATGGAATTAAGATGAATCTGAGAATTTCCTTTGAGCGGTTCCTCAATGTCGGTTGTCAGCTTCATTATTTTCAGCGGTTGTCCTTCAACTACGTCGTTAATATTGGTGATTGTAAAGTCGGGTGTGTCCAAGGAGCAGCTCATAGGGACGGTTGCTAAGTAGGTGCCGCTGAGAATGTTGTAATTTTCTTTGCCACATAGGTAGTGTATCCTCGTGGCATTGGGGAAAGACAGGATATAATGTTTCTCGTCTAATTCTTCCATAGCTGGTCTTGATAGGGTTATTGTAACAACGTCGCAGGTCTTGTCGATGGCTTGATTTATTAAAAGATTCTGGATACAGTCTGGGACTTGTCGTAGCTGATGGTCCATTGTCTCTCCACAGAGGTACCAGTCCTTAAACTTCGGGCATTCAGCCTCTATATACACATAACCTTTTCTGTTGGTTGCTATTAAAGGAAAAGGAGGGACGAGGGCCTGCTTAAACTTATTGGGGGCCATGGATAATTTATAGAGATTGTAACTATCCTTAGTAAATAGCGGTATATTAAAAATTATGACTATCCTATTATCAGAGTAATAGTATCCTGGTTTAATTATGTCATAGTATTCCCTAAGTTCTAATTGCAACACATGCTCCTTACCATAGATAGTAATTAAGCGTTGAATCATATGGTTTAAAATATCTATACTAATCATGGAATGATGTAAAGTTGAAGCGTGAATAAAAGCTATGATATTTTCAATTCTAGTTAGCTCACTGAATATTTCGTCAATATTTTCAGTTAAAATAGCAAGGTACTGAGCAAATTTAGCAT
Source organism: Parnassius mnemosyne (assembly GCA_963668995.1). Lineage (NCBI taxonomy): Eukaryota > Metazoa > Arthropoda > Insecta > Lepidoptera > Papilionidae > Parnassius > Parnassius mnemosyne. Next base: position 6,049,909 of record CAVLGL010000001.1, on the reverse strand, counting down.
ATTTTAGTAGGCTAGAATCTTTATAACTATTTCTATCTAAAATTAATTGTAACGTTTCATTTATTTTTACTTGATTCTCGACTAACTCTTCTAACACATTAGAATGCTGGACCATCCACTCTTTACTAAGACTTACGTGATTGTTAAATTCATGAAAAATAACGTTACTATTTTGCTGAAGGATTTTAATTGCATTGTCATACTTCACGGCATCTGAATTATCTAAATTACCAGTAACGCTCTTAATTATTGAACCGAGTCCGTCTACGAGGCCTCTCTTTATACGATGGGGTTTTAAGGTTTCTAATTGGTTTAAGACCTTACTAAGTTTGATGAATAGGAATTCTATTTGAGCCTCATAAAGCATATAAGTATCGTTTCCTAGAGTTTGTCTAAAATATATTAGTTGATTCTGTAGCTGCGAGATTTTATCATTAATATCATCTAATTCTACGAATTGTATAAAAGTATGATAGTGCGTAATGAGCCTTGTTGCGCCAAGCCGAAAAGGTAGAAGTCCGGGGCCGTCGTCAAGGCTCTCAAGTGTTATCTCTTGACTCATCCTGTGGGATGCTATCGAAGGAGCAGTCAGGACCAGTAGCACCCTGTAACAATTTGGCACTTTTGGGTATTCTTTTAAGACGATTTTTGGCAACAGGCCCGCGTTTTCGTGAGGTGTATATATGTATAGGTAAGTCTGCCAATACTGTGTCACGACTATACCTAGGGGCCAACTTTTGACGACTCGCAAGAGGGTTCTTCACAAAAATACGCTGATGTGGCTGATATTCGATTTCAGGATCGCGATCTTTATTACGGTTATTTATGATGCTGGTACGGTCAGCCAGGCTAATTTCCCCTAGCGTTTCATAAACTAACTTCATCTGATCCTTATGATTCTGTACGTATTGCTGCGTTAAGTGTTTCGTCATATCTACGTCAAAGGGGTCTCGCGGGTCGAAATGCCCAGTTATAATATCAAAAGGTCTGCATTTGGTAAAGCTGTGTACGGAGCTATTGTAAGCTAAAATTGCGTATGGCATAAGGTTTATAGCATTCTCACTTTTATTGCGTAATTTTAGGATTCTGAGATGTTCCAGAATCGTCGCGTGGAACCTTTCTACTAAGCCGTTATCGTTGGGGGAGTGAGGTAGTATTCTGTGATGGTTAATCCGGTGTAAATTAGTAAAGTCATTAAATATCTGATTGGTAAATTCTGTGCCATTGTCTGATACTATTGTTAGAGGTAGCCCATGATGAGTGCAAAAATTTAACAGTGCTTGAACGATACTGATTGCCGTGGCATCGCGAACATGGTATGCCTGCGCGTATTTGGAAAACGCATCTACAATAGTTAAATATTTCTCATTTTGTATAGAAAGCAAATCTATGTGCACAATTTCGAACGGTTTAGTAGCAGGAGGAACGATGTTAAATTGCGGTTTGATGGGATTACGATCGTACTTAGCTTGGCCACAGATAGTACAATCATTGATAATTTTGGTAATTTGATCTCGCATCTTTGGCCAGTAATAACGGCAAGACAAGGCAAGATGACACTCATTTATACCACGGTGGTTAGTTTTACCGTCGTGATAATTTTTGATAATCTCCTGCTGCCTTAAATAGTCATTTACATTTTCCACCTCAGTTTTTGTTAGCACTAAATTCATGGCCGAATTTTTAAACTTATCCTGTATGACTGGAATAATGTCGTACATTGCTAAAGGCGGATTGATAAGTAAGGCCGTCTTAACTTTAGGGATTACGTATTCCTTTACAAGATTTACAACGTCATTCTCAAGGTCTGATTTAGATACTTGCACAGCTATTCTGTTATGAGTGTCAAACGGCTTGGAAGCTACGGGGCGTTTCTTTATGTCACCAACCACGGAGATAACAATCTGCCTATGGAATTTGTTAAGCGGCTGGTCTACAATAGGAACTTCGAGAATGGGGTTTTCCTTACTGGTATGTGCGGATGCTGTGGACGAATTTTCCACAGAGGGCGGTCGTTCCGACGCGAGAGCAATCATCGAATCCGTTTCCTCGTTATGTATCTCGACGCGCGAAAGGGCATCAGCGTTAGTGTTCGATTTACCACTTTTATACTTAACAGTGAAATCATACTCGGATAACTTGAGTTTCCATCTAGTTAGACGCGCATTAGGTTCTTTTAGCTGCATGACCCACTGAAGCGGCTTATGGTCGGTAATGATTTTAAATTTGCGGCCAAAAAGGTAGGGCCGGAAATATTTGGTTGCCCAAACGATCGCGAGGAGCTCCTTCTCTATTGTGCTATAATTTAACTCACTGTCGTTTAGCGTGCGAGAAGCGTAACAAATCGGTTTGTCTGCACCTTCGGGGCCTTGTGATAATATAGCGCCTAAAGCTACGTTGGAAGCATCGGTAGTTAAGATGAACTCCTTATTAAAGTTTGGGTATTGCAAAATCGGATCATTAGTTAAAAGGTTTTTACATTTTTCAAAGCAATCTGTATATTCTGAATTAATAACAACTTTGTTTCCTTTCTTTAGGCATTGTGTAAATGGCTTAGTGATGCGCGCGAAGTTCGGGATAAATTTTCTATAATACCCTACTAGGCCTAGGAATTGCTTAATTTCTTTGGGGGTTCTGGGCATTGGATAGTTCTTAATAGCCTTAGTCTTGTCAGGGTTCGGCTTGATGCCGTCTTTGGTAATAACATGCCCTAAATAGGCGGTCTCTCGTTTGAGAAATTCGGACTTGTCCATTTGGACTTTGAAGTTTGATTCTCTAAGCCTTGAAAATACCTTTTCGAGGTTGATCATGTGCTCTTGAAGTGAGGTACTAAAAACTACTATGTCGTCGAGGTAGACCAGACAGATGACGTTTTGGAGACCCTTCAAGACATTGTCCATCACCCGCTGGAAGGTAGATGGTGAATTTTTCAGGCCCATGGGCATGCGTAAAAATTCGTAATGCCCATTTTCTACGTTAAATGCTGTTTTGGGTATGTCTTCTGGGTCCATCTCGACCTGATAGAAGCCGCTAGCCAGGTCGAGGGTTGAGAAATATTGGCAATTACCTAGCTTATCCAAAACGTCATTAATGTTGGGAATCGGATATTTGTCGTCAATAGTTTTTTCATTTAATTTCCGAAAGTCTACGACTAAACGCCATTTGGTCTTTCCTGAAGCATCAGGTTTTTTTGGTACTATCCAAATAGGGGAGCTCCAGGCAGATTCCGATGGTCTAATTATACCCTGACTTAGCATTTTCCCTATCTGATCCCTGACCTCGTCGCGGTGTATGTAAGGGTAACGATAACTTTTTGTGAAGACCGGCATCTCATCAGATGTCCTAATCTTGTGTTTAATCTTATTTGTAAAAGTCAAGGCCTCTCCGTCAATATAAAATATATCTGCATATTTTTGACACAGATTCTCTAAGTTAATGCGCTCTTCCGTATTAAGATGATCTGTGCGCAAGCGTGAAAGTACTTCGCGTTCGCGTGACGTCATTTGTTCAATGCCCGTGCATTGGACGTTATAAGCCTCTGCGTGAACGGCGCGATCCATAGAAAATATTAAGTCGTGCAAGGTTGGATTCGTAATTTCAAGAAAACCACGATTATTTTTGACGGTGGTTAGGCATTCATTTACTACGCAATTAGAGATAATCTGTTCATCAATATAAGCGTCCCCGTCTTGCAAATTAATAGGGACCCTAACTAGCTTCGTTGTTTTTGCCGGGATCACGTCTTCATAAAAGTTTATGTTCCGTGAATTATACATGTGAATTGGAGTAACAGAATTACGAGTGAATAATTTTTTATCTTTAAGATCAATTTTGGCCTCCCAGTTTTCTAATAAATCTAAACCGATAAGGCCGTCGAAAAAGTCATGAAATTTATAAACGAACAGTTTAATACTTTCTGTTTCCCGAAATTCGCTGAAACATGGCAAAGTTATAGAATAATCGTTGCGCGTGGTAGCGTGTACATTTGTCACCTCGAAGGGGTCAAAGTTTAACGGGATTTCGTGAAAATATTTACCTACAGCTTCCGGACAAATAAAAGATTGGTTAGCACCCGTATCGATTAACAATTTTAGAGGTGGGTTTGAAATTTGTATATACGGGAGCTGTCTCTGTGACTGCAAATTCAGTTCTATTTTGGCTTTTCGGATTTCCCTTGCTTGGGAAAATCCTGTTCCTGTGCTGAGCTCGTACTAGGCATTTCGGGATCAACGTAGGATCCTGATGGGATCTCTTGAGGTAAATCGTAATTTGGTAGCTCGCTAATCGCGTAATTTATCGGTTCTGGGTCGTAATACTCCGGGTAGACCCCATAGTAATAATCATTGGGTTCATTATATGCGTACTCGGGAAAATAATAGCAATGACCATCACCATAGTTCACAAATTCGTTCATGTTCATCTCCCTAGTCTTAAAGTAGTTAGATGGCGGCGGATTTCCGAATTTTCGCCAATCGTGACCTGACAGTTGACCACCCGTGGGCCTTTCCTTTGTGACGTAGTGGCTTACACCACTCATAGGCTTGTGGCCTGAATTATATGAATCGCTTCTTGGTGGGAGTTGGAATCTATTAAGTTGTGGATTATAGTTAGGTGGTTGCGCGCGGAATATCTGTTGCGTGCGTGTCGGCATACCTACAGGCCTATATGGTACGGGAGCATTGTTAAAATTATTCGGCCGCCATTGTTGTTGAGAGAATTTAAAATTGGGCATAGGCATTGGTTGTACGGGGAATTTATACGCGGCTATTGGCGAAGGCATGGGTACTTGTGGTGCCTGCGGTTTTTTATCTGCGGCAGATCCACTGCGATTCTGAAGATACATTACGTTTAATTCTTCTTGTACAAATTCAAGTGCCTTTTCTACACTATCAGGACGCATGCATCGTATGCGAGAGCCTAACGGCTCTTTTAATCCGCGAACAAATGCCTGCATCGTGAGCTTTCTGTAAAGGTCGCGCTTAGCTTTAATAGTCGTATCGACAGTATCGTGTAAGGTGACATAGGTCATAATGGTGCTGAACAAGTTTACACATCGGTCGTAGAATTCTTGGGGCGAACTATTCCCCTGTGTGGCTATCATAAGATCATTATAAAGGGCGGTCTCATCTCTCTGATCGGAGAAATTATTAATTAGAGCCGTTTTAATGCTATTCCAATCTTCAGCTATACCGTTAGAATTAATTATTCGTGCGGCAGGTCCAGTAATCTTATTTAAGATACCATTCGCGAGGTAAAGTTTAGCTAATGCATTACCTTCGTTTTGATTTATATATTCCGCTGCGATCTGATCACATAAATTTATAAAGCGGGGCAAAATATGCGAGTTGCCGTCGAATTCGGGTACTAGGCGTAAGGCCTTAATAATTACGTCTACGTCAGCCATTATTGCGGATTCCGGATCGCTTAGTCCCTTAGAATTATGCGATAAAGTATTTGAACCTACACTTATATTCCTATTTGTATCTAATTTAAGTCTACGGGCCACTCGATTATTCGCAGGCCCTCTAGGGATGGATTGCCTAGGATGAAAAATCTTGGCGGTAAAAGAAAAGGTAAATTATATGTAAAAGGAAGCAACACAGAATCGGTTTCAGTGTACTTACATAAATTGCATTCTGGTTCCTCTGGGATCGATTTCTTGATTTCTCCTCCAGCCAGGCTCCAGGTTCTTTTCAAGGATACACGAAGACGCGCGATCGCTCGCGACGGTAGCGATTGATTTACGACGCAGGATTTCGATGTGAGAAAACCCTATCAAAACTACCTCAAGACGCCTTGAGTATCCTACCGACTGCGCCAATTATGGTAACCACAGCCGAAGGACCCAAAAAAAACCAAATTTATTTAAGTAAATTTAATGAAAACTAATTTTACAATTAAACTTAAGTCTATGCCTGATCGATGCTAGATACAGAATACTTAAATTAATTTTATAAAATAAAAATGTTGCATCGCGGTAAACGCGCATTGACGTCAATCGGGGTGCTGTGTCAGCGGCGGTGATCACGTTGCGTCCGGTGGCGGCACGCGTGAGCGGTGTCAGCAGGTGCTGTATCGAGGTCATCGCTTATTGCAAATTACTAGTGAGAGCTTGATATAACACACTTGGAACTATATTTTATAATAATAAACTGATCTGTATTCATAATAATAATAATAATTTAAAAAAAAATATTTTCTGTAAGCCCTGCGATGTGCATGTTAAACATTATTCCGCTCATAAAAAGTCCTATATTCACCGGCGAGAAGCAAACCCGCCCCCATGGGTAGGAAGCAAAGAAAGACCGCATTCCGTCCCAATCCGCCGACCTGTAATGCCAAACACGGCGGCAACCTGCAGAACGCAACCGCGAGGGGAGCGTGAGTGGCACCACACTCCGGATCAGACAATGGTCCGAAGAGCCAAGAGGGGCATCGACGGAAACCTGATATCCGTCCGGATGAGAGGTCAGCAGAAGGTCCAACAGGGAAGGTGTATGATATGTGTAGGTGTATTGAGGACAACATCTGGAATCCGCGTAGGCGATGTAACCAGTTGTGTCAGACCATATGCCAAGGCAAAGTCATAAACAGATCTCCCCGCATGATCGGTTAAACGTGAACCGAGCCATTCGGCGTGGTGGGCGTTAAAATCGCCAAGGATCACGATCTCTGCAGATGGGACCTGTTGTAGCAAGGAATCTGTGACCATTTGGACGTGGTCGATGAGTCGGTCTGTTTCGGCATTACCGCTATGGGACCTATAGAGGCACGCGTAGACGCGCGGATGGTCGTCGCTGTTCACGCGTAGCCAAAGGATGGACAGGTCCGAACCTTCAAGACTGCCGAGGCGTCGAGAACAGATGTCCTCTCTGACATACACGCAAACTCCAGCCCGAGGCACAAAGGAGTGCTCCAATTTGTACCCCGGGTAGGAGAGATACGAAGTATCAGCCGGAGAGGACACCTGCGTCTCGGTCAGAAAGAGCAAGGCCGGCTTCGCCGTCTCAAGATGGTAGTGGACGGCGTTTAGGTTCGAGTGAAGTCCCCTGATGTTGCAGAAATTCACGGATAGCGTGGCAGGGGTCGCCTTGGTCTTGTTGCTCAGTTTGCCCCGAGCAGTTATTGTGTTGAGCGGAATTTTGCCCCCCCCAGAATACGCGGGGCAGCCTGAGCACCCACGCTCAGGAGTGGAATAGCATGGTCGTGGATGCTCAGCGAGGGATTCTCCAGGGGTACTGGTACCCTCCTGGAGTAGTTTATGACGTAATTCCGCTACCATGTTGATGGGGGGGGGGGGAATAGGGCCTCCGGTCACCTGCACTCACCAGACGAAACGTGGAAGCAGAGCTTCCACTTCACGCCGGTATTCTGTGAGGTCGTAGTACTAACCCGGCTCGAGCCGGCCCATACGTGCAACAGCAAAAGCTGCTGCAAGGCTCTACCACCGTTAGATTTGTTTTTATCCAAAAACTAGCCTAACTTTATTGTCACAGTACATTCAAATACTACACAAGTAAATAACGTATGTACGCACTCCATTAATTTATAAGACGCTCTCGTTCTATCTCCCACCATCATTACAGTGCCTACGTCACTACTTCTTTCTCACTCGTATTCTCTCGCTTACTTCAACGGCTAACGAATCGAATGAAAATTCAGTAATTACGTACAATAAATGAGTGAATAATTATTATCCTTTTTTTGAGATTTTTTTTAATTAATTATTTTAAGTTTTTTCTACCTAAATGTGATCAGTAACAGACACTGAGAGCACTTATTTTTTTTTTGGTAATTACAAAATATGGGTGTATAATACGTACATAATATACGATGGTCACTCAGTAAGTTTTGAGATGCTCGAAATTTAAAAATGGAACGCACCCCTGTTATATGTTCCTAAAAAGCGAATTTATTTAGAAATAGAACTCCAAAAGCCAATTGCTCATATCAAAAAAAACCAAAGTTGTAATAATTTTCCTGCAACGTTTCCTGCGCTTTTCATTTAAAACGATGGATCTTTACCGTGAACATTTGCACGCTATGATATATTATGAATTTAAATTTGGTTTAACCGAACAATTAAGTTTACAATGATTTTAATCTACATGACGGGACTCAACTCCATCACGCGCAACACTTTTAAGGGGGTTTGCTGAATTCAAAAGGGGTAAAATTAATATTAAAACTGACCAAAGAACCGGGCCCTGCAAACAGTAGTAACGGCAGGAAATGTATGGACTACTGAAATGTTAGTGCGATAAGACCCACGAATCACATAAACGGACATCGAAAAGATTGTGGGCATTAGTTCGGGGAGCATTCATATCATCCTACATTAACATCTTGGAGTGAGAAAGCTTTTTTATGGATGGATCCCTCGTTTGCTCTCCGAAAGCGAAAAACAGACTCAAGTGGATTGGTGCCATAAAATGCGTCTACGTTTTGAAAACTGGACATCTAGGCGTGTTTCAGAAATCGTTACCAGTGACAAGACATAGATCTATCAATATGATCCGGAAAATAAAAGGCAATCATCGGTATGGGTCTACTCAGAAGGACATTTACCGATAAAACTGCAAAGACCTCGCAACGTCGGCAAAAAAATGGTGGCTGGATTTTTTTCGCGGAGCGAACAATTTTTGACGTCAATACTCGAAAATTGTAGGTCAGTCAACTCTTAATGGTATACTACAGTTCATTACCCCAAGATTTTCAAGCTGTGCGCGAGAGAAGACCAAAAATTGGGCTTCGGGTAATCATGATGCATTACGATAACGCCTCTTCACATACCTCCCTTAGAACAAAAGCATTTATTGAGGAATCTGGTCTTGAAACTCTAATTCCTACAACCCCGACGTCCTTGTGATTTCTTTTTGTTCCCAAGAGGCAAAGAAAAAATAAAAGTTTTTTTCAAGCACCGAAGAAGCCGTAGCTGCGAAGCGATTTCCGACCTGTCAGATTAAGACTGGCAAAAGTGTTTTCAGAGTTGGTAGAGGTTGGTTGGTTTTGTATATCTCAAAACTTATTGAGTGACCTACGTATTCAAAACTAGCAGTTCTAACGAAACCAATTAATTGCAACGCTAAAATTAACTCGAACACCCAACAATTATACTTATGCTAATTCAATGTTAATAAACGTTTTCATTTACATATCAATTATATGAGTCTCATTTTTACCCATGTACATGTTACACCATATGTATGTATGTCAATGGTTTTCACGCTATATAGTCTAAATGGCTTGATTGATAATTCATTCGCCGTGTGGAGTCAATCTTGCGCAGACGTGTAAAAATACGAACAGTTTATCTTGGCGAATACGTGCACTCTAATTAAGACCTTAACTAGTTGGTGACTTAGTTCGCCTTTGTGTGTCTTGTGTGTGCAGTGATAAATAGCCTGTGCATCTCTTGTGAATCGCTTGCAACGCTGTGCTTGAAAAGGCAAGCTATATTACATCTTGCTGCCGTAATGCAACGTACACCGACATCTGCTACTTTTAAATGTGTATCCAACCCCGATATTCCTAACTCAGCGCTTAATATCCGCGATACTGATTGCTTTGTTAACCTACGTAAGCGTAAACAACCCGAATCGGATATGGCGAGCTCCGTAGTGGAGGTTGTCGAGCAAAAAATAAATGAACAGCTTGCAGCTTGGAAAAATCGGCTGGACACAAAAATCGCCGAAACCATAAGAAACGCTGTTAACGCGACACTTGAGCACGAAATGAGTAAATTAACCTCGTCTATTAACAACTCACTGAAAGATATAACTACTAGACTGAACGACATAGAAAAATCTATAACCTACTCAGGTGAAAGACAAGATAATTTTGAGAGTCGATTGAAGTTAATTGAAGAAAAAGTTGTCGCGGGTAGCACTGTGAATTCCCAAATTGCCGCCTTAGAGAATAAAATTGAATCAATAGAGCAACAGGCAAGGCTATATAATATCGAGATTGCTAATCTCCCGGAACGCCGTAACGAAAATCTTATAACCTTATTAGAGAAAATAGGTGCAATAATAAAACATCCTATCAATGCCACAGACATTCTTTCCGCTCATCGTGTACCCCATTTTGATCAGAAAAATCAACATCCCAAAAATGTAATTGTTAAATTATCCTCCGAAATATTGCGAGACAACATACTTGTGGCGGCGAGGGCAGTAAGAGGAGTCAGATCTGACCAACTCTCAATCTCTGGCACTCCGTGTACGATTTATTTAAATGAGCACCTGACTCCAAAAAATAAACAATTATTTCGTTTATGCCGTGTCGCTGCGAAGAAGCATAATTATAAATATACTTGGATTAAGCATGTTACTGTACTTGTTCGCCAAACCGCATCATCACCAATATTTGCAATACGTAACGAACAAGACATTGATAAGATCAAGTAGTGACGTCAATAATAATTTGCATTTTTTGTTTTATCGTGTAAAAACATATATATCAGTATCACGGTTAAAAAAAAAATAAGTCTACCCTATGTCTATTGTTATTAACCCCGTGTCTCTTGTTTGTGCGAATTGCAAATAATAATAATTTTAGTTGTGTGTTCCTATACTGAAAATAGTGTATTAATCTATTATGATAAAGTATGTCATAAATATCACTGTATGTATTATAATAACTTGTGTAGTTTTAATCTGAGTTATAACCATGAAGTGGGAAATAATTTATATTCGATGGAATTTTTAAAAACGGTACGAAACATAGCACTTAATTACTTTAGTAAAAATTACTTGGCAATAGCCTCATTAATGGTATATTACACTAATTATATCTCTATCTTATAGGAATTATTCATTCAAAATGGCTAATAGTTATTTAACACTGTACTACCAAAACTGCAGAGGACTTAAAACAAAACTACACACTCTTTACACTAATGTTGCCTCCAGTACCTACGACATAATAATCTTAACAGAAACTTGGTTGCGTAATGACATCTCCGATAGTGAATACATTGATTCTAGGTATCATGTGTTTAGGATGGATCGGGACCGATCGACCAGTAGCCGGCGGGATGGAGGCGGCGTGCTTGTGGCCGTGTCGCGAGCGCTCTGTGCTACTGCACTCGCGCTGCCCGCCGCCGACGTACCCCTCCCGCCTCTTGTTGACCAGTTGATGATTCAACTCAACATAGGAAAACGTAAACTGATTATTTGCGCTGTGTATATCCCACCTAAACAAAACTACGACACATACCGTGCTTATTTAGACTTTCTACACAGCGCGGTGCATGATTTAGATACTGACATTTATATAATAGGCGACTTTAATCTGCCTAGTCTAAAGTGGAAAAATAAAAGAATTTTCACTCAACCAATTATAAATTCTGATATAACTCCCACGCACAGATACTTAATTAACTTTATGTCATCACTTGAATGTTGTCAATTGAATTCGTTAAAAAATAAAACAAATAATATATTAGACTTATGCATCAGTAATAATATAAATAGCAAAACTTCTCCTGTACAATTACCTTTGATTCCACCAGATGGACATCACCCTCCATTCCAGGTAGTTGTATCTTTTGTCGAGGAATTAAAACGCTTGAAAAATAAAAACTATCTCAAATATTGTTACAAACACGCGGACTATGAAAAAATTAATGAAGAAATAGCAAATACTAATTGGAATCTTATCTTCATGGAAAAAGAAGTAGAAGAGGCAGTTTCTAATTTCTATGAAAGAATATATGCCATAATAAAAAACATGTGTCCACAAAAGTTATTAAATCGTCACTTTTTCCTAATTGGTTTACTCCCGCACGTATTAATTTATATTAGAAAAAGGAGCGAGCTTGGATACAAATGAAAAGATATAATACGGAATCAAATTATTGTATTTTTGCTATACACAGAAAACAATTTAAAGAAATGTCGGATCGGCGTTATAAAGCTTACCTCAAACATGTAGAACACAGTATAAAAAATAATATTAAATTTTTCTGGACATACATTAATAATCGTAAAAAGAATTCGGATATACACAACACAATGCACTACAAAAACGTAACTGCCAATTCACCTTCTGAAGTATGTAGTCTTTTCTCGACGTTTTTCCAATCAGTATTCGAATCTTCATTTGTACCAGACAACTTTGAAATTAAAGATATTAATATAGATGACCGTCAAACGCCTGATACCTTAATCTGTAGTGTAGAAATTTCAAAGGAAGAAGTTCATGCCTCAATTAAAGTGCTTGATGTTAATAAAGGCGCTGGAGTTGATAACATTAATGCCTATTTCTTGAGACAGACTGCTGATACTATTGAATTTTATAAATAAAATTGATGAACCTATATGCTATTTATTTAATAAATGTTTACGTGATGGTGTCTTTCCTAAAATTTGGAAATCAGCCAGAATCGTCCCTGTATATAAAGGAAGATCCAAGAAAGACGTAGAAAATTATAGGCCTATTTCTATTTTGCCTACCCTGTCGAAGCTTTGCGAATGATTAGTACATAAAGCTATTTACCCATGTCTCCATAGTTCCATTTTACAGCAACAACATGGATTCGTTGAGCATCGTTCCACGATTACTAATCTACTTATTTATACAACGGATCTCTTTGAAGGACTAGATGCAAATAAACAGATTGACAGCGTGTATACTGATTTTTGCAAAGCTTTTGATACGGTGGATCATAAAATCCTGCTTGAAAAGATAGCCTTTAATGGTATACGAGGAAATCTTTGGAGATGGTTTAAATCTTACATATCAAATAGAACTCTAAAGGTCGTTATTAAGGGATTCGAATCTCCAAGTGTAAATGTAAGCTCAGGTGTACCACAGGGTTCCATTCTTGGCCCTCTACTATTCGTATTATTCATTAACGATATTAATAAATGTTTTGATCACTGTAAGTTTCTTCTATATGCAGATGATTTAAAGATTTACAAGATTAACACTTTAGACGATCATGTTAAACTCCAAAATGACCTGAATCAACTCTCTTTATACTACAGTGAAAATAAACTTGAACTTAGCATTGATAAATGCAAATCCATATCTTTCACAAGAAAGAGAAATGTTAGTAATTACTTTTATTCACTTTGCGGAATAACCTTAAGAAAGGAAAACACTATTAAAGATCTTGGAATCGTGCTTGATAGTAAACTACATTTCGATATACATATAGAAAACATTATTAATAAAGCATTTAGAATGTATGAGGTCGTCATTAGGTCAGGTGTTATGTTTAAACAATCTTCTACATTCTTATATTTATTTAAATCCTTGATACGTTGTCAGCTAGAATACGCTGTATCAATATGGAATCCACTTTATGAAAAATACAATTATATGCTTGAAAAGATACAAAAGAAATATCTTCGATACATACATTTTAAATTCCACCGCAAACGATTGTCGTATAATTTGTTACTAAAGACATACAATTTAATTGATCTTAAATCTAGACGCACACAACTTGACTTGACTCTATAGAAATATCAAACAAACTTTGTTATAGCGTACCTCCTCGATCATTAATGAGGTCTACACGTCCTGCCGAACAAATGCGGGCATTCGTTCTCCACTTCACCGTATGGCCAAAACATACAATAATATTTTCAATGATATCGATATTATTGCATTACGACATACATCTTTCAAGAAATCAGTCATTGATAGGCTTGGCTTAGTAACACATAAAAAATGATTTTATTTTCTTCCTGTATATCGCATACCTGGTTGTAGATTCATGTACCAGCCAAACACGTCCTTGAACCCAAGGTTGCAGCTGCTGTAGGGCAGCCAGGCTTGTGGTGCCTTTTCTATTTGGCACTGCCTAGACATCCACCTCTGATTTTTCACATAACTCATTGAAATCACACGCACTAACACATACACACCTACCTCCACTCTTACACACACACACACACACACACACACACACACACACACACACACACACACACACACACACACACACACACACACACACACACACACACACACACACACACACATAATACATATACACACGTGTACCTATTAATAATGTTTATTAGTTACTTTATGATTTCCTAACTAGTTAACTAGCACTTGTTATAATGTAAGATGAGCTCCACTTTAACACTAGATTATATGTATAATAAGACCAGCGCTGTTGGATTCATAATGATAATTACGTTTCTTTGTTTTGATATTTTATATATATTTAATTGTGAATCTGTTTGTGGTTCTTTAAATAAATGAAAAAAATATATATATATACCATATATTAGTACGTTAGCATCTTACACTGGTCACTCACATTCACACGAATACCTAAACCCACAAGTGTAGGACGACATTTGCAAATGATTATGCAAAGTTTTCGTTGCATTCGCGGTTTTCCAAGCTATCTTGGTTTTTTAACGGACATCAAAGCGAGTGAATCTCGATCGATCGCGTAGTTTCCCACACATTCGTGCGACCAGTTGCAAACACGATTGCGAAGTTAACGGACGTTTCGCCATTTTCATATTTCATGACATATACTGTGTAGCGTACTTAAACTAATTTCATCATGGATTGGGAAAACATGAAGTTCATTGAACTCCTGCAGAATGAATCGACAATATGTGATATTCAAAAGAAATCCCATAAACAAGTGTAGAAGGAAGTGTAAACGGGTTCGCAAATTGAGTATGCGTACCCAATGTCTGACGGCCCACATGCGCGTAAACATTCGTACAATTTTTACGCGCATGTGAGTGACCGGGGTTAGATGTAGAAGTGACATAGGATGTAAAGCTTTTCACTTTTTACTAAACTTTTATACGCAATGGGGTTATCATAACCACTATTATAATCTTTGGCAGTATTCATTCGTGCATTTCTTACGGTCTGTTTAAAATTTACTTCTGAATATAGGCCTTCCCCTAAGATTGCCTGATTTGCATTACTCTTTTACAAAAGTCTTCCTAAAATATTTTTAGGCTAGAACTTGACTAAATACTCATCCGGTGTAGATGCTGCCCTGAATAAATTGGAATGTAAAACTGGAGAGTAATTTCAGTTCTCAAAGTCATGATTTTGTCCTTTAGTCCACAGAAATTAATTCTCTATTATTTTTTTTTTGGGAGATAAATCTTAGAAGATATATTTTTAAAAGTGTCAAATTTACGATCATTATTTCTGTAGCTACGAGAAGAACGGCCAAATATTAAAACGATGATGTTTTGTAGTTAAAACTGAATTTAAATTTCTCTTTGGTCTCAGTATTGAACAATATAATATGTTCGTTTATAAATATTTTTCCGTATAAAGCCGATTGCGATTTTTACGATTGCTTTTTCCTCTGGCGCTGGGGATTACTGTTATTTCATTAAATACCCATTCACTACAGTATAGCACAAAGTGCGGTTTTTATCTCCAAGAACTTTAAATATTTTTAAAAATGTTAAAATTAAAATTGTTCAGTCATTTCCACATTGCTGGCTTATCTAATGTCAAAAAATAATTATATAATACAGTCAACAGTCGACAGTATCAGTTTACAGTGGACAGTCTCAACTGGCGTCTACTGTAGCGCGTAGATACCTCTAACGATAACCAAAATATCTTGTCTCCTCTTAGCAATTTCATGGGAGAATGACAGTCTGTGTTTTAAGCCTTGTAAGGTAAGTTTTAACGTATAATGGTTTTGTATGTCCACTATCCCATAATCCGTTAGTGTATAAGAGGTGACAGAGGCAAATCAACCAGGAGATATATAGCACGGTCTTGCTTATAGAAAACTAGAACATCAAATATTATGGTTGGCAACGCGACTACCAAGCTTGCTAACTATGGCACATATCTTCCTTATAAGCCATTGTATGATGAGGCCTATGTTCAGTGTGGATTTTGAAAGCTTGTAATAAATGAATGTATGATTAGCAACGTTGCATGGTATGGTTACACTGCCATCTATCGGAAGCCATAATATTTTTTTGTATTTCTAATAGACGCCTGTTAAGAATCTCACGGGATGAAATGGTCTGAAAAATGTACGCATGGTATTAAGTGCATTATAATAATTTAAATATAGATAAGTGAACATGCTTGCTTACGTAGCTTAAAATCCCAGTGAATTTGATCCAATTCCTTCTACTATGAGTTGAAATGAATGGTGGTTGCAAAGTTTTCCAATTATAATGTGTTTAATTAAACCTCTCCAATTTAAATCTGAACGCGAAACAACGTGCTTAGATTTTTATTGCATTTCCAGTATTTATGGCGGCACAGTAGCCCGTCGCTCGTTTCTCTTATCACAAACTTTAGCAAACCGACTTTAATTAAAACGTAAAGATTTCTTATTATATCTTTGTTAGTATTTTAAATGATAATATATTTATATTTAATTAGTCAATAGTCAATATTTTTGTCAATGTTTTTGACTGCCGTCTTGTTCTATTGATCGTAAATGCGGTTGCTGGTCATAAGGCCCCACGTTTGAATCCCGAGTCTACTCAAAAACAGTTATTGGTTTTTCCAGCCAAAAACTCCTCAGTAGCAGAAAGGAGTCAGGAAGTTGGCGGCGTTTCACCCTCGTGCCTGGGAAAGCACATCATGTGCCTGATTTCCCTCTGGTTCCCTCTGACTCGACCGCGGAAGGATCACGCGGTGAGTATAGAGAACCGGAGACCCTTTTTACTGGAAAAGAGGCATTCCATGTTAGTCCTCACGGGTGAAAACTCATCTGCATTTCAATTCTTTATTGAGGATAGATAGATGTAGATGTCTATGGGTCACAGCAACCATTTAGCATCAGGTGCACTGTGTGCTTGCTTGTCAACATATCCTTAAAAAAATAAAATGTGCCACAAGCTCATTTAATATAAAAAATCCGCTTATAAGGCAATCTACGTAGGAGACCTATGGTCAGCAGTTGACTTATATATGCTGTAATAAATAGATGAATGGATAGATAGTCTGTTATATTTACAGAAATGCAAGAATATTCTAATAAACTACACAATGAACAAAACTTTCATTGCAATATTTTATATTCGAATATTTTACGGATTAGAACATTTTATAGCGTTTAATATAGCTTATTTTAATTCTCGACGTTTCGATTGCTTTACAGCTCCCATTGTTACGGAGCAGACTGAGCTGTTAATGAACATCCTTCTCAGCAGGGAAGGTAGTTAGATGTACCTATTTAGGATCCTTTAATTCATTAATTACAGCCTTAGCTTGCCTTCATAGAAGCCTAGTGCTAAACAAACATCTCCGTCATAAATTATCTTATAAAGAAATTTATTTCCCCCCCTATGAAGTAATTTACGTTTCATAGTTACCACGCATGGCATGCAGGTTAGCAAACGCAGTGATATATTATTTCAAGTAGTTATCAGCTAGATTCTGCTACCCATCTTCTGTTTCAGATTCAATTAGTCGCTGCTTAGGATACCACTCTCCCCCTCCGATCTCTTGAAGTTCTTGCCCATCGGTTGTCCTATTGCCACTTCAGCTCACTGGTTCTCTGGTTTTACCTCGAGTTCTTCTGCAGATAACATCGTCGTGGATTCTATTACGGAGATAAACTCTTAGGCATCCTATAGCTCGCTAAGCGGTCTTAAGTTTATACGGCCAGCAGCAAAGGACAACGTCTCAAGTCTATAATATCATGTCGTCACTGCCAATATACCGTTGGTCTTTTAAGAGGCGCAGAAAGAAACTAAGCCAGGAGACATGCAGCAACATCTTTCAGCCGTTGTCAACCCTTCTGCCAAGCGTAGCAACTACGGTAAATATCCCCGCAATATTGATAGAAACACACGCTTATATATCATATAATTTTCTCCATATTTAATTACGAACTTTGTCGCCACTCTCTTTCGTAAAAAGCAATACTTTATTCACATTGTATTTTTCTTGATTTTTTAACAAAAAACGTCTGATCGTCATGAATAATGTATCACTATATTATACGGATACATTTTGAGACATTTCAAATGTAAAAGTCGATTCGGTGCTGAGAAACAAATAATTCTGGTGAAATTTTACGATGACATTGTGATGTATATAAAAAGAAATAATAATAATAATAATGTACAATTATCAGTGCTTCTATAACAATAAATATATATATATATATATATATATATATATATATATATATATATATATATATATATATATATTTATATATATATATATATATCCTTACAGCCCTTCACAAGTCCACTGCTGAACATAGGCCTCCCCCAAAGAATGCCACAAAGCACGGTCCTGAGCCACCTGCATCCATCGACTGCCTGCATATCTTACCAGGTCGTCACTCCATCTCGTGGGGGGACGCCCTACACTTCGCCTACCGGTACGAGGCCGCCACTTGAGAACCTTTCTTCCCCATCGGTTGTCGGTTCTTCGAGCTATATGGCCGGCCCACTGCCACTTCAGCTTACTAATCCGTTGGGCTATGTCGGTTACTCTGGTTCTACTGCGGATATCCTTATTCCTGAGTTTATCACGCAGAGAAACTCCGAGCATAGCCCTCTCCATAGCTCGCTGAGCGACCTTGAGCTTTCTCATTCGGCCAGCAGTGAAGGACCACGTCTCAGTTCCGTTAGTCATCACTGGCAACACGCACTGGTTGTACAATTTCGTTTTAAGGTTTTGAGGTATGTCTGACGAGAAGATGTGTCGTAGCTTCCCGAACGCTGCCCAGCCGAGTTGAATCCGTCGATTGACCTCTCGGTCGAAGTTGAACTTACCTAGTCGGACTATTTGTCCCAGGTAAACATACTCATCAACAACTTCGAGCTTAGTGTTCCCAACAACTACCGGCATAGGTGTGACATGGACATTAAACATGATCTTTGTTTTGTCCATGTTCATCTTAAGACCTATCCGTTGGGAAACACTATTGAGGTCATTGAGCAAAGTGCTAAGGTCCTACAGCGATTCTATAATATATATATATATATATATATATATATATATATATATATATATATATATATATATATATATATATGTAATAACGTCATATATGAAATGAAGTTTTAAAGAAAATAAAATTTTATACGTCGAAAAATATTAATATTTTAGACAAACTGAAATAGATAGTTTTTCAATTGAGATAAATATCTACACCACCACCACTTAAATACCAACACAAGAAAGGAAAATAGGTACTACGTCTTTTGTTGCAGAGAAGTTGCGGTCAGTTAGCAATCAGTTTGCGAGTTTTTTGTTTTGGTCTACGCTTTGTGGGTGAGAGAATGATACTTTTGATAAGAACTTTAGTAATTTAACTTTTTTACTAAACTTACCTTTTTTGCCGGTAATAATCTACAATGCTTACCATACTATCACATTGGTTAACTAAGGGATAGGTCTTAAGATGAACATGGACAAAACAAAGATCATGTATAACATCCATGTCACATTTATGCCGGTAGTTGTTGGGAGTACTAAGCTCGAAGTTGTTTACGAGTATGTTTACCTGGGGCAAATATTCCGACTAGGTAAGTCCAACTTCGGCCGAGAGGTCAATCGACGGATTCAACTCGGTTGGGCAGCGTTCGAAAAATTACGGCACATCTTTTCGTCAGGTATACCTAAAAACTTGAAAACGAGACTGTGCAACCAGTACGTGTTTCCAGTGATGACATATGCAACTGAAACGACTATAGAGTTGGCTATGCTCGGGGTTTTTTAAATTTTGAAATAAGGATAACCGCAGTAGAACCAAAGTAATAAAAATACTCTCAAAAGAGAAAGCAATAAAGATTGCATCGGAGTTGGGGTTAAAAATAAATACAAATAAAATGAACCCGCCTGCTAGGCCTGGTGACTATGGTAATGGATAGATGAATTAAAATAAAAACAAATCCGAAAATACTGCGACACGAACAGTTCTACGCTATATTGTAAACGTAATGTATTTGATAAAGGTGTAAACTAAGACAAAGGAGTTGGTGTCGGCTATTTTGACAAGTTATGGAGCTGCATTTCAATAGATGTGCCGTGTTCGTTAGCGTCCACAATGGATGTGATGAAACCTGCACACGACAATACCTTTCAAAGTACTCGGTTCTAAAAGTTAGTTAAGTGTTTGTCAGCTAGCTGAGTGTCATATATAGAAAATATATTTGTGCATTTGCTTCAGTTTTAGTAGATACGAGGCTAAAGTATAAAATATAAGGTAATAAAGCAAAGAAACTTTAATTGCACTGGCTTTATTATATTGCGACAAGTATGCGTGCTATAGACACGTATAACTGTGAAATATAAATGTAAGAATATTCAACTACCCCATATCGCAACGTGGGTGTCATAAGAGACAACAGAGCAAAACAGAAACAGGAGACGAGCGGCAGCATTTTCAGTTAGTCATTTATAGGATGTAATTGGAAACAATTGAATTCGTTTTACACACTAATTATTTTTAAACAGAACTGATCACTCAGTGGTCGCGATCGGCGTGACATGCGTCTCGCACCTTACATGCTTCTTGCCATTGCCGGTCTGGATTTTTTTTATAGGATATGAGTGACAAACGAGCACACAGTCCACCTGATGATAAGTGGTTACTATGGTCCATAGACATCTACATCTATCCTCGATTACGAATCAAAATGCAGATGCGTTGTCAGCCGTGAGGACCAAGATGGAATGCGTCTTTTCCAGTAAAAAGGGTCTCCGGTTCTCCACATTTACCATACGAAGTTAAGCTGGTATTGAGAGCGTAGACCTTCTCCGCTCGAGCCGACCCATTCGTGCTACAACTATACCAGTAATAGATATAACTGCAGCATAGCTCCATAACGCAGGAATCAATTTCCGTTAATTCCAGTTAACGCCTTCCATTAAAAATTATGTTCAAAGTTTGTCAATAAACAAGTTTAAATATTTTATTAAAGGAAAACTATACAAAAAGGGTTATTATAAAATCAAAGATTACATGAATGAAAATAACCCCTGGCAACAAGATTGCCACAATGCTGGTTCTATGAAGGTTGATTTAAAAATTGTATAACAAAATAATTGTTAAGTGAAATATGTTTAAAAAGAAGTCCCGCTGGGTTTCTTGTTAGGTCTTCCCAGGACAGAGGTGTTATCCGAACCAGTGGTAAATAAAAAATGACCTTGAATAAGCATTACGTCATAATCAAAATTGATTAAAAATATTCTATTCTATTCTATTGTATTAGTTATTCTGCTTCTGATATTTCTCTTAGCTTCTCTTAAGGCATCCACAGGTGGACATGTTGGTTCTTACGTCGCCACCATACGGCAAACAAAACAAATATGCTAGATATATAGATAGGTATCTTTAACACTCTGTGCTTAGTTAAAGAAATTATGGAGGAACCTTTGTCTAAGAAATACAACAAAAAGCAGGACACAAATCGCCAATTCGAGCAAAAAAGCGGCACGGCCGTACCATTCTTTTCTCTAAGCAGTTCAGGCCATTTTCGAAACCCTATAACTTATTTGTGGATAAAACAAGAAGCTTGAATTTTCAGTAACCAAATAGGGATTATATAAACTCGGAATATTTCAAATTTCATTCAATTTGAACCAGTAGTTTAAGAATTATAACAAGTCAAAGTTTCTCTCACTGACTGACCGATCATCAAAACTCTAAGGCACTTCTAGCAAACATAGAAGCTTCAAATTTAGAATACAATTAGCGTTTAGTGTAAAAAACAAGAAAAAATTAAAATATTTTGAAATACTCGTCCAGTTTTCTAGATACATCAACTGCATAAATAGCTCTGTAATCCCATATAAATATATAGGATTACAAAGTTACATTTGCAGTAAATGAATCAGTGTACCCATATATGTATAATACAATGGATTAATAGGTGAAGATAGGTACCTAGATATAACTATCTACAAAAAGAAATGAGATGCCATCAAAAACATAACTTGTAAAAAAATCAAGTCTCACAACTCAGTTCTTCTACCGTAAAAAGTTGGGAGATCTATGTAATTCTAAGTCGTTTAATTTATTCAGTCCCTACTTAAGGGTCCTTTTGTCTTAAGTTATTACGTAATAGCTAACCTAACAACATCTTATAGTGACCATATCAATATTAAAAATCTTTTATGTTTTAAATAAATAAATTGACTTGACAATCGCATAAAAAACGGCCGGAATTCATCAACAGAAAAGGACTCGTCTTTCATCATGATATTGCCACACCACACACCACTCCGAAAAAATTGAGAGAGCTAGGTTAGGAAATGTTATTGTATCCACCATATAGGATCTTGGACTCTCAGATTGTCACCTGTTTTGTTCTCTTTAGAATTCTTTGGGTAGTGTTAGGTTAAGATCAAGAGAGGACTGTCAAAACTATTTGTCGCAATTTTTAGATCAAAAATCTCAAGATTTCCATAGCAACGGGTTAATGTCAATACCTACAAGATGGCAACAAGTTATCGAACAAAATGATACATATATATTATCTTTAAATTTAATTAAACATTGAACAAAAAATGTCTTGAATTTGTATATAAAATACGGAGAAACTTTTTCCTCCCATATTTTATGTTGCTTCGTCTTGTTAAAGTAGACGTGGCATTAAGATAAGGATTTCACCTTATCGCGATCACCGTAACAAAAACCAATGATGGTCTTTGATGCAACTTGCCATTTTGAGGCCATTGCCGAGTATAGGCTTCTATAGGTATAAGAACATAGACAAGGCAGTAGTAAAATATTAAAATCTTAGCTAACGAGCAATGCCGGGTGCATTATAAAGCATATTTGAGACTGTCTTTTAAAATAAAAGCGCTTTACGAGTGAATCTAGAAGGCTCTACACGACATTTTCGTAAACACAGTAAAGTCTCTTCACCGTCATGTGTCAGTGACTGCTTGCAGAAAACAAGTTTTGTCTGTGTGATAAAGGAAGAAATCATTGGATGAGGAGGTCATTTTTGCAAACGGCTTAATTCCGGTCAGACTTACTTGACAACTGAGACGTCTGGGATTCCGTGCTAGTTCGCTCCATGCTTTAATGTACAAAACAATGCTCTTCAATACTTCGCGCATTTTTCCCTTTCTCCCTAACTCTAGGCCATTTGGTATGCCCTGCCGTGGGCTTTCATCTGCTTTTGTATTAATATATTTATTTAATTAACTATATTTTATATAATATATTATGACTAATTTTAATATTTAATTATTTAACCTTATTCACTCTATGCATACTGTACAACCAGTGCGTGTTGCCAGTGATTACTTATGGAGCTGAGACGTGGTCTCTTACTGCTGGCCGGATGAGGAAGCTCAAGGTCTAGGTCAAGGCTAAAGGATATGCTGCAGTGGCAATAGGCCGGCCATATAGCTCGAAGAACCGACAACCAATGGCGAAAAAAGGTTTTGGAGTGACGGCTTCTTACCCGCGGACGTAGTGTCGGGCGTACCTCCACTAGATGATGTAACGACCTGATAAAACACGCAGGAAGTCAATGAATGCAGGTGGTTCAAGAACGTGCTTTTTAGCATTCCTTGGGGGAGGCCTATGTTGTGAACACTTGCGCGCTATGATTTATTATGATTTTAAATTTGGTTTAACCGAACAATTAAGTTGACAACGGTTGCAATCAGCATTTGGGAGCTCAGCTCATGCGCAAATATTTTTAGGTGGTTTTCTGAATTCAAAAGGGGTAAATAAATCTTAATGATGACCAAAGAACCGGTGCCCCGCAAACATCAGTAACGGCAGAAAATATATGGACTACTGAATCGGGAGGGAAGACCAAAGACCGGGCTTCGGGGATTCATGCTGATGCATAAGAATCTGGTGTTGAAACTCTAAGTCACTTACTCAACAGCCCTGAGTTAGCTCCTTGTGGTTTCTTTTTGTTCCCAAGAGTCAAAGAAAAAATAAAAGGCAAGTTTTTTTCAAGCGCCCAGAAGCCGTGGCTGCCTACGAAGAAGCGATTTCCAACCTGTCAGATCAAGACTGGCAAAAGTGTTTTCAGAGTTGGTTTAGGCGAATGGAACTTTGTATAGAGCATGATGGAAAATATTTTGAAAAGATGGAAAATAAATATTAATAGTATCTAAAATACTTTATGTATATCTTAAACCTTATTGAGTGTCCTACGTATAAAGCAAGATGCTTACGACTTTTTGACTTGAGGAGAAAACTCCACTATTTCTCCATACAAATAAATAAAATTTAAGTGTCTGTTTGTAATGTCAAAATAACAATTTTTTTTATAAATATAGTTAAAAGTTAAAAGCAACGCGACTACCAAGCTTGCTAACTATGGCACATATCTTCCTTATAAGCCATTGTATGATGAGGCCTATGTTCAGTGTGGATTTTGAAAGCTTGTAATAAATGAATGTATGATTAGCAACGTTGCATGGTATGGTTACACTGCCATCTATCGGAAGCCATAATATTTTTTTGTATTTCTAATAGACGCCTGTTAAGAATCTCACGGGATGAAATGGTCTGAAAAATGTACGCATGGTATTAAGTGCATTATAATAATTTAAATATAGATAAGTGAACATGCTTGCTTACGTAGCTTAAAATCCCAGTGAATTTGATCCAATTCCTTCTACTATGAGTTGAAATGAATGGTGGTTGCAAAGTTTTCCAATTATAATGTGTTTAATTAAACCTCTCCAATTTAAATCTGAACGCGAAACAACGTGCTTAGATTTTTATTGCATTTCCAGTATTTATGGCGGCACAGTAGCCCGTCGCTCGTTTCTCTTATCACAAACTTTAGCAAACCGACTTTAATTAAAACGTAAAGATTTCTTATTATATCTTTGTTAGTATTTTAAATGATAATATATTTATATTTAATTAGTCAATAGTCAATATTTTTGTCAATGTTTTTGACTGCCGTCTTGTTCTATTGATCGTAAATGCGGTTGCTGGTCATAAGGCCCCACGTTTGAATCCCGAGTCTACTCAAAAACAGTTATTGGTTTTTCCAGCCAAAAACTCCTCAGTAGCAGAAAGGAGTCAGGAAGTTGGCGGCGTTTCACCCTCGTGCCTGGGAAAGCACATCATGTGCCTGATTTCCCTCTGGTTCCCTCTGACTCGACCGCGGAAGGATCACGCGGTGAGTATAGAGAACCGGAGACCCTTTTTACTGGAAAAGAGGCATTCCATGTTAGTCCTCACGGGTGAAAACTCATCTGCATTTCAATTCTTTATTGAGGATAGATAGATGTAGATGTCTATGGGTCACAGCAACCATTTAGCATCAGGTGCACTGTGTGCTTGCTTGTCAACATATCCTTAAAAAAATAAAATGTGCCACAAGCTCATTTAATATAAAAAATCCGCTTATAAGGCAATCTACGTAGGAGACCTATGGTCAGCAGTTGACTTATATATGCTGTAATAAATAGATGAATGGATAGATAGTCTGTTATATTTACAGAAATGCAAGAATATTCTAATAAACTACACAATGAACAAAACTTTCATTGCAATATTTTATATTCGAATATTTTACGGATTAGAACATTTTATAGCGTTTAATATAGCTTATTTTAATTCTCGACGTTTCGATTGCTTTACAGCTCCCATTGTTACGGAGCAGACTGAGCTGTTAATGAACATCCTTCTCAGCAGGGAAGGTAGTTAGATGTACCTATTTAGGATCCTTTAATTCATTAATTACAGCCTTAGCTTGCCTTCATAGAAGCCTAGTGCTAAACAAACATCTCCGTCATAAATTATCTTATAAAGAAATTTATTTCCCCCCCTATGAAGTAATTTACGTTTCATAGTTACCACGCATGGCATGCAGGTTGGCAAACGCAGTGATATATTATTTCAAGTAGTTATCAGCTAGATTCTGCTACCCATCTTCTGTTTCAGATTCAATTAGTCGCTGCTTAGGATACCACTCTCCCCCTCCGATCTCTTGAAGTTCTTGCCCATCGGTTGTCCTATTGCCACTTCAGCTCACTGGTTCTCTGGTTTTACCTCGAGTTCTTCTGCAGATAACATCGTCGTGGATTCTATTACGGAGATAAACTCTTAGGCATCCTATAGCTCGCGAAGCGGTCTTAAGTTTATACGGCCAGCAGCAAAGGACAACGTCTCAAGTCTATAATATCATGTCGTCACTGCCAATATACCGTTGGTCTTTTAAGAGGCGCAGAAAGAAACTAAGCCAGGAGACATGCAGAAACATCTTTCAGCCGTTGTCAACCCTTCTGCCAAGCGTAGCAACTACGGTAAATATCCCCGCAATATTGATAGAAACACACGCTTATATATCATATAACACGCAGGAAGTCAATGAATGCAGGTGGTTCAAGAACGTGCTTTTTAGCATTCCTTGGGGGAGGCCTATGTTGTGAACACTTGCGCGCTATGATTTATTATGATTTTAAATTTGGTTTAACCGAACAATTAAGTTGACAACGGTTGCAATCAGCATTTGGGAGCTCAGCTCATGCGCAAATATTTTTAGGTGGTTTTCTGAATTCAAAAGGGGTAAATAAATCTTAATGATGACCAAAGAACTGGTGCCCCGCAAACATCAGTAACGGCAGAAAATATATGGACTACTGAATCGGGAGGGAAGACCAAAGACCGGGCTTCGGGGATTCATGCTGATGCATAAGAATCTGGTGTTGAAACTCTAAGTCACTTACTCAACAGCCCTGAGTTAGCTCCTTGTGGTTTCTTTTTGTTCCCAAGAGTCAAAGAAAAAATAAAAGGCAAGTTTTTTTCAAGCGCCCAGAAGCCGTGGCTGCCTACGAAGAAGCGATTTCCAACCTGTCAGATCAAGACTGGCAAAAGTGTTTTCAGAGTTGGTTTAGGCGAATGGAACTTTGTATAGAGCATGATGGAAAATATTTTGAAAAGATGGAAAATAAATATTAATAGTATCTAAAATACTTTATGTATATCTTAAACCTTATTGAGTGTCCTACTAAATTTAAGTGTCTGTTTGTAATGTCAAAATAACAATTTTTTTTATAAATATAGTTAAAAGTTCAAACGATACTAACGAGCAGATATAACAAATAAAGAAACAAATTTAAAATTTTTGTCTGTCTGTTTGATCTAGCTAATCTCCGAAATAGCTATACCAATTTTGACGGAACTTTCACTGTCAGATAGCTGATGTTTTAAGGTTTCGTGCAAAATAAAACCCATGAAATACAATCGCAATAAATTCAACGCGGAAAAAGTCACCGGGTACAGCTAGTGTAATAAAAAAACCTTCTACGAAAATATAGAAACATTTTAAACTTCACACTATTTTAAAGATATTGTTTATACTTCTGTTAGCAATAAATTTTCTAAGAAATAGCTTACATGAGCAAAGTTGCGCTTCGTGTTCGAATTAAGTTTGCAAAAGTTATCTATTCCTTGTATTCTCGATAGTGTTTTTTTTTGAATAAAACTATTTATACGGATTTTATCGCGTTTAATTAACTTATTTTATATTCCCGACGTTTCGGTTGCTTTCCAGCAACCGTGGTCATGGGGGACTGAGGTGATTGACGTCCCGATGTCAGTGTTAAACCGGAGTACCTTCAGCTTTTTTAATTAATAATTTTGGTTCGATCTACACAGAACGTACTAACTGTGTCTTGAAGTCTTGCAGTGGTATGCTTGGGTTTAGTTTTAATTTTATGAATTATAGGATCCCAAGCAGGTGGTAGTACCCAGCCTCCCTCTCTATTGAAATTAGGATGTCTTTTAATTTCAATAGCCTCACGTATCATCCTTGGCAGGAATCGATGTTCTTTCGCGAGAATTCGTGGTTTATCAAATCTATTGTAATGGCGGGGGCGGTGTAGGATATGATCACAAACTGCAGACTTCCCGGAACGTTGGTGCTTCACGTCAGCTATGTGTTCTTTTACGCGGGTTTTTATAGATAGTTTTGTTTGTCCTATATATGAGAAACCACACTCA
This sequence comes from Parnassius mnemosyne, assembly GCA_963668995.1. Classification (NCBI taxonomy): domain Eukaryota; kingdom Metazoa; phylum Arthropoda; class Insecta; order Lepidoptera; family Papilionidae; genus Parnassius; species Parnassius mnemosyne. Next base: position 6,022,020 of record CAVLGL010000001.1, on the reverse strand, counting down.
CAATCAAGCTTGTACACTCCTGCATCTTGTAGAGGAATATTGCACTTTACGGATGGTAAGAACTGACCAATCTTCTTCGGCGGCTTGAACAATGTTCTAATGGAAGCTCGTTTCAAGATGTAGCCAATCTTGACTGTGACACCTCTGACATACGGTAGTATAGCAGGCACACGCTCGAATTTGGCCGGCTTCACTCGAACACTGTGACGTAGGAGCAGAACCCGAAGCTTGTTGTCGTACAGAACCTGCTTGACGTGCTGAAGCTCGGCGGCCAGGTGTTTGCTGTCACAGATCCCTCGTGCTCTCTGTAACAAAGATTTGCCCACGGTAGCTTACTGCAAACTATTGCGTGTTCCACCTTCGCCGCATATCAGCTAGGCAATAGAACCACTGTCATAACCATTTGTTACTCTATCAGTTCTTATCGCACTTATGCAAGCCCTTCTCTTTCAAAGACAGCAGTTCCCCCTAATCCCCCTAGCAAAAAGCTCCGAAACACAATTAAATCCTTCTACACGTCCTCCTGCTTTACGAATCTTCCCGAAATACAACGTAGACGTCATGGAGTTACGAATATGCTTAAAAAATATGCATTTGAAATCATCAGCTTTCTGGGTGAGTGGCAGATCTAATCTATAGCTCCGCCGTAGCGCCATAGCATAGCGTAGCAGTGCGTAGCGTAGCATAGTTCCGTAGCACCGAAAATCACACCAAATTACTATAATAAGCGAAGAAGAAGATGAAAAAAATGTTAAACAAAACTAAAATATAATATTAAATAAAGTATTAAATATGTAAACATCAAATATTTCCTTCCTCTTTTGGTCTTTATTATACAAAGAGAGAAATGAAACGTATATTATTCAAAATACACTGTGCGGAAAAAAATATCATGTTGTGTGTGTTGCTGTCAAGACAGGTAAAATAAAGTCAACATACAAACATGATATTTTCGTACAGATTACTTTAACCAATTCGAATCGGTAGAATTTCGCTGCTCACTTAGCGGTTAGCCATAATATAGCCTATTTCCTCTAATAGGCATCAGTTTAGACGGACAACACGCGTCGGATTATTGTAGTTTACTTAGTTCCGAGTCTAGTTGTGTTGGGGATATTGGTGACGGTGATAGTGCAAGCAATTGAGTACGGTGCTCTTCAAATTACACAAGGTACATTATTTTATGTTTATGCAAATCTTAGGTAATTAATTTTAATATCTTTAATATGCCGAATTTCGACAAGATTGAGTTAGAGAACTTCACGATAGTACTCGCCGCTACTGTTATAGTTCGCTATCACACATGCTATGCACATAAAAATACCCAAAGTGAAATACAAAATTGGCGTGTCATAAATCGCTTAACTGCCTCCATACGTCTGCCGATAACCCTCATAAATCTTTTAGGGCACATCGTTGTGTTCTTGTTATGGCTTTGCAGGAATGCTGAAATTTGCTTTATGATATTACCTTTATGTAATTGGGATTTGTTAAAGAAAAATGTGAATTTAGTTTTGTAGTATAGGCTGAGTCGTTTCTTACATTGAAACGTATCTGTTATTTATATAATATCTTTAGAATATATATTTTATTTCCCCGCGATGTTTATCTTCACCGCTGAGCACATGTTAAATCAGCGCTTGAAATTGAAATTAATAATTTCATTGGTGCCGGAGTGCATGGAACCCGGCTTTCTCGCGTACAGTGAAATTTACAGATAGCGCATAAACCTGCAAGTGATGTCATGTGTAAGAAAATGTTCATGATACTTTAAAGAAGAAAATTGTGCTTCAATTTAAATTCAACTATTCTCAATCTTCTGGCAAGTGACGGGGATTATTTTCTTTGCGCTCAGTTGCAGTTTCAGTTATTCGAATCAGTGAACTTGAAATCCTGCGATTTTTTACTGCCACCTATGAAACGGTTCCTTCGCGTGATATCTGTGCTCTTTGTGTGGACTTGTCTAGTAAATAGGCAATCACAATTTTATTGAAACAATCGATATTATCTGTATGTATATATCTATATATAAAATCTCTCAAATATACATTATATCTAACAATTAAAAAAGAACATGATTTCTAACAACTGGTACATATCGGCCCGAACTAGAATCTTAACCTTAGACTGTTTATTTTTTAAATATCAAAAAACCTTTTATAATTTTCTTGAAACTCCACAATAAGAGCACCTTGATCTGGAGATCATGCAGGCAAAATTAATTGTTTCGTTTGTACTTATCCGGATACTGAAATTTTTATTGAGATAATCAGTGCGTAGTCTAGTGTTATGGACAGGAGTACGGTCTTCTTGAAATAAAATGATATTATTTCGCTCCTCCGTTGGCTTAATAAAATCCGAAAGTTTAATATTTCTAAGTATTTTCTAGTATATTCAAGTGTTCTTCAAACACTTATACAATCACAACCATGTTTCTTCTGATAACATACCAGTCATTAAGTAAACGAAAATCACACTTACACACCACTACTCATAATGATGATTATTATGCCTATATTACATTCCATTATTGCTATTTTTTTATCAGACCACATAACCAACCACATAAGTCTGAGAACTTTGGATGTAGGGATATATCTGTTCCAGCGAACTATGGAGAGGTCTATACTTGGGATTTCTCTGCATAATCGACTTAAAAACGAGGATATCCGCAGTAGAACCAGAGTAACCGACATATCCCATATATTTTACGTAGTAGAGCCATGCTGCATCTATATTAATAGTATATTTGTAGCACGAATGGGTCGGATCGACCGGGAAAGGACCACGCTCTTACAGAATACCAGCGTAAAATAGAAGCACAATGCTGCTGTATTTCGTATGATGAGTGTAGAGAACCGGAGACCTAATTTGCTCGAAAAGAAGCATTCTATCTTAGTCCTCACGGCTGACAACGTATCCGCATTTTAATTCGCAAACTAAGATAAATTTAGATGTCTATGGGCCACAGTAACTACTTACCATCAGATAGACTGTGTGCTCGTTTGTCACCCTTATTATATAAAAAAAATCACATCGGATTAGTAAGCTGCAGTGGCAATGGGCTGGCCATATAGCTCGAAGAACCGCCAACCGATGAAGAAGATAGGTTCTCGAGTGGCAGCGTCGTATCGGTAAATGAAGTGTAGGGCGTCGGCCCACTAGGTGGAGTGACGACCTGGTAAAACATGCAGGATGTCTACCGTAGAGACCATGCTTTGTGGCCTTGTGGGAGGGAGAGCCCTGTTTAGCAATGGACGTGTGAAGGGCTGTAATGATGATGAATGATTATGATGAATCATACGGTTATCTTATAGTTACAAAATTAATTTTTTAACAACATTAAAATTATAAAGCTTATTGTAGCAATAGTATTAATGACCAGACAATGTCATAAATAATGGAGTTTTAATCATCATTCATATTGGCCGGGCATTATAAATAGTGCCCCAAATAATCACTTGGTTCATAACATACTATATATATATATATATATATATATATATATATATATATATTCCTAGTTAGGTCATAAATTCTGTCACATGTTTAATATAAAATAATTGAAACAAGTTTATTCATTATGTAATTATTTATATAACAAAATGAACTTAACAAAACATCGATTCTTATGACACTAAAGTTTATCCAAAATGACCTCCGTGATTTTGAATAGAGGCCTTCAATCTTCGCGGCCAGTCGTCTATCGCAGCACGAACGAGGTCCATGTCAATATCGGCGGCTGCCTTAATCAAGGATGTCTTGAGTGACTCCAAATTGGGATGAGCCTTTGAACACGCCTTTTTCTCTAAGTGTTGCCATATCTTGTAATCTAACGGATTCAAATCTGGACTGGAGGAGTGCCAGTCTTCGTGCCGGATGAAGTCGCTTTCACGCGCCGCCAGCCAGTCTTCTGTGCTCTTCGCTCGCTGTTATTGAACAGCGATAAGAAACAGGTTCCACAAGGTTCGTCAGGACTGTATTTTGATACACAACTGCATTCGTTTTTACATCTTTCTCACAAAAATGTACCTTTGTTAAGCCCCAATAAGAAACTCCCAACCATACCATGAGCGAGGATGGAAAACGACCTCGTTTAACACGCGGAATACGGTTGCTCGCTTCTTCACTACTGTGTGCGTACATCTTATCATTTTGTTTGTTGTAGCTCTCTTCTACGGTAAATTTTTTTCAACCGAAAAAAGAATTTCCCTATATTTTTTTCCCGCGTACCGCTTCAACAAAACGCGGCATCTCTTCAGTCTCAGGTCCATTAGACGAGCATTCAAACGATGTCCTGTTTTTCTTCGATATGCCCGAAGCCCTAAGTTTTCATTTAACACTCTTTTCACCGTGGTTCTGCTTAACCCCATCTAAAGGGCCAACAGTTTCTGCTTACGTTTGGGATTTCTTTGAATTCGCGCCTTCACAGCGCTTCTCACTGCTGGAGTCCTAATAGACCGAGGGCGACCACTTCTTGACCTGTCATCTACACTAGAGTCTTCATTGTATCGTTTGATGGTACGATAAACGAATCTTTTAGTTATATTAAAATTTTTCAGTATGTCAAAATTTGAATTGGCGCGTAACCGAAACGATGCAACGCAATACCTGCAACACGGTCTTCTTTAAGCATCCACTCCATATTTAAAAATGAGTAAAATTCTAAAAAGTGTACAGTTTTATTTTCATGAACAATTCTAAATTCGAATTCAATAAACTTTTTTGTGGCCAGCATTCTAAAAGAAAAGTTTTGTACCTGACTAGGTATATATATAAATATAAATATATGTTAGTGTAGTGTGTGTGTGTGTGTGTGTGTGTGTGTGTGTGTGTGTGTGTGTGTGTGTGTGTTGGTCACGCAACTTCAGTGCTTTTTCCCTATTCCAAAAGTGCCCAACGTGCCTAAAGAAGTTTTTACTTTAAAAATGTTTAAGGTAAATTGAAAGTGACGTGTGAATTTTAATAATAGTAATGGAAACAAACGCGCAACCTCAGCCTACTTTCGGATAATTCAGTTTGGATTGACATATGATTGATTTGCACACCAGACGCGAGCGACGACGATGACGACCCTGACACAAATAAATTCGAAGTGAACCATTTAAAATTCAATTCGTGTAGGATTGAAAGGTAAAATTATAAATAGACAAATATTTCAAAATACAGAAGAAATAAAAAATAAGTAACAGCCTGTATATGTCCCACAGCTGAGCACAGGCAGAAACACCCGAAAAAATTTTGACGCAATTAGAATATTATCTTACTGCTGAAACGATTGTAATAAAACTGGATTGGTCTTTGCTATATTTCATCTGAAAACATTGAAGATATTTTTTTAATAAACGAAATATTTGTAAAATTTATAAATAGCGCCACATTATAATATCATACCCCGGCGAAGCCAGATCGGGAATTGAATAAAACCATCTTTTGAATTTTATGGCGTTTCGCTTAACTTGATTTTTTTTCTAGCGACATTTCAAGTGCTTTGCAGCTCGTGTACTGTTTATCACCATTAGTATGAAATCGGTTTACCACTGAAAGTAGTTTTCTCATAATAGTGAAATATTGGCACTAGTTGTTCATTTTCAAAAATGTTAATTTATTGTTCATTACGCCTATCAAACTCCACGGCTGAGCATGGGAAGACCCCATGGGGTATCTGATCACTCTATGGCAACTAACTTTTCTGAATGTTCCACTATAATGTCTATAGTAGATTCCTTATAAGAGGATATTCATCATAATTGCTCGTCAGGCTGTTTGGCAAATACATTTTATAATTGTAAACTTTTATCACGAAAATGCCACTTCCCATCTCTTGCTGAGTAAACTATGAATGGAAGAAATTAATTTTCATACAAATATTATCGAAGATGCTGAGCAAATTATAAAAGGTTTAGTTTAAACTAGTTTTAGCTATCAACTTTTGGCTACAAATAAAATCGACGAAAAGTAGGTCTTTGATTCGAAAAGCCAAATCTTTTATATATCGATGTAACGTTAAAAGTTTTATTATACACTAGCTGTTCCCCGCCACTTTGCCCGCGTGGAGTTATTTTTCGCGGAACCCCAAAATAAAAGCAGCCCAAGTTACTCCTTATAACATAACCTATCTGCCAGTGTGTATAAATATTGACAAATATTATTTATAGGATACTAACGTCAATCAATTGTTTTGCCTACCAGGAACCCCTCCAAAAAGACTAAAACTTTATAGTATGGTAATAAAGTTCAAATTGACTTTTAAGCATTATTACGAATCTTTTGTACGGGAATATAGAAAAGTGTTGTTTTTAGACTTTTTCAGGCAATTTTTTTAAATTTTTCTCTACGTAAGAACCATCTTCGTACTTCAAGGAATATTATTAAAAAAGAAATAGCGAAATTGATTCAGCAGCTCTCGAGATTTGCGCTTAGCAACACATTCAGCGATTCATTTTTATATTATAAACTAGCTATGCCCCGCGGTTTCAACCGCGTATTACACGCATCTGCGCCTTGAGACATGCGAACTTCGAGAGAGATATCACGACGGACGGTTGCTGAATTAACAAAGATTTAAAAAGTGAAATATGTTACTAAAATTACATGGTTAACGTAATTAGTGGTTATGCATGATACAGGTACTGATACGAATAATGTCTAGGCCACATTATTCGTATCAGTACGTACTCGTAATAGTAGTATTTGTACATTTTAACATGAAAAAGTAGTTATTGTGACATAACTGTAATAGTTAAACATATGGTATCCCAGACTTTTTTGTAGAGATTAATATCCTCTATAAAAGTGAAGTACATTACTTTGCTCTAATATCAATAGTTTCCGAAGCGTAAGCAATATCAGGATGCTTTTTGGTATTTTTTTCACACCTTGGGTTTCATTAACGAAGTTTTCATACGGATCCCTAACTTTTTTGAAAATATCACATAGCCTGTGTTCATCAGGGATAATGTAGGATTCTAATGGTGAAAGAATTTTTCAAATCGGTCCAGTAGTTTCGGAGCCTATTCAATTCAAACAAACAAACAAACAAACAAATCTTTCCTCTTTATAATAGTAGTGTAGATGTAGATGTAGAAGAGTGTAGATGCATGATACAGGTACTGATACGAATAATGTCTAGGCCACATTATTCGTATCAGTACGTACTCGTATTAGTAGTATTTGTACCGGCGTTACTATTTCACATTTTAACATGAAAAAGTAGTTATTGTGACATAACTGTAATAGTTAAACATATGGTATCGCAGACTTTTTTGTAGAGATTAATATCCTCTATAAAAGTGAAGCACATTACTTTGCTCTATTATCAATAGTTTCCGAAGCGTACGCGATATAAGGATTCTTTTTGGTATTTTTGTACACCTTGGGTTACATTAACGAAGTTGTCATACGGATCCCTAACTTTTTTGAAAATGTTACATAGCCTGTGTTCATCAGGGATAATGTAGGATTCTAATTATTGAAAGAATTTTTCAAATCAGTCCAGTAGTTTCGGAGCCTATTCAATTCAAACAAACAAACAAACAAACAAATCTTTCCTCTTTATAATAGTAGTGTAGATTGTTCTGTGAGAACTGACATCACTGAGAAGAAACACGCTCTTACAGAATGCCAGCGTTAAATAGCACACAAAATAGCACCATAAGGCTAATTCTGAGTGACGTGGTGTAATAAATCTTGAAAGGTACGAGCAATGCCATCCTAGGCCTCAGGGATGAGAACGTATTTACATTTTAATTCTTAACCGCGGATGAAAGTAGCCATAGCATTCTCTTACTGCGTGCCTTGTTTTTGTCGTCAGGTGCTTAAAGATTTCTTTTTCTTCCAAGTGAATGAGATTTCGTTTATTATGATGTTAGGATAATTTTTTGTACATTTTAATATGATATTTATTTTGCAAAACTACTGTACTACATTTTGCTATGCAACTTTTTAACCCTTCCACTCCCTTACGATACGCTAAAGTCGTCAGATTTTCTAAATTAACACTTTTTATCTCGTAATTAACGCGTAATAAACCTTACCTTAATCTGACGAGCTTGAGTAAATCCGCAAATTCCCCTCTAGTGCTCCTTTTCTATATAGTTAAGAATCATCCAACTGATTCCATCTGATATAGTTATTACTGATATAGTTGTTGCACGAATGGGTCGGCTCGACCGGGGAAGGACCACGCTCTCACAGAATACCAGCGTAAAATAGCAGCTTCACGCTGCTGTGTTTCGTATGGTGAGTGAAGAGATCCGGAGACACCTTTTTACTGGAAATTAGGAATTCCATCTTAGTCCTCACGGATGACAACGCATCTGCATTTTGATCCGTAATCGAAGATAGATGTAGATGCTTATGGGCCACAGCAACCACTTACCATCAGGTGGACTGTGTGCTCGTTTGTCACCCTTATCCTATAAAAAATAAATATAAAAAATCCCATCAAATAAGTACCCTATAAAAATTATCAAAATCGATCAAGCCGTTTAGGAGAAGAAGAATTACGAATACACACACAACGAAATTTTATATATAAACATATGCCATTATTGTTTATATATTTTTGTAAAGATATAGCACGGAATGGTTGCTGTTGGTTATAAAATAATAAAGTACAATAAAATCTTAAATATAAAAATGCTAAAAACTTATTTTGATATAAAATTTTAAAAATCAAAGCTTATCTTGAATTCAATATCACAGGTAGGGAAAATCCAAAAACGATGTCTATGAAAACATAAGAGTGAAATATTTGACACAGAAAACAATAAAACTGCGATCACAGTAGCAATGTCAATATTAGTTTAGGTTTATACGTGAATGAAACAATTTGTTATATTTACGTCACAAAACGTTATATGACAAGGAATACTAAGTCGAGATTGGCAGAATTCTGTCATGAGAAGACATTAAGTATAGCCGAAGAAGAAGAAAATCATTAAAAATTCATGATTTTGGGGTCAAAGAAATGAATGGAACGAATAAATGCTCATAAGCTTAAAATTGTTGTTGGTGGCAACCATATTGAACAGGTATCCGAAGTTCGCAAAATTGGGTATATTATGGATAGTAGACTAAGGTTTCAAAATCATGTTACCCATACATTAAAAAATTGTTTTTACAGATTAAAAATATTATATAATATTCGGCAATACCTAAGTGAAGAATTGTGAGTTCAACTTTGTGAGTCACTAATACTCTTGAAGCTTTTTCCAATTTGTGCAAACGGGTCACCAGTTTCCTTGCTGATCGGAGCATCAAGGTCGTAGTAGACGGTGCATGCTCTGATTTCAAGCCCATCAACACTGGTGTTCCACAAGGCTGCGTGCTATCACCAACGCTGTTTCTCCTGCATATCAATTATATGTTGCAAACTGGTAGCATTCATTGCTATGCAGACGACAGCACTGGTGATGCCTTATATACCGGCCGTGCCAATATTTCTCGGGAAAACGTCGCTGAGTACCGGGACCAACTTGTGTCTGAAGTCGAGTCTTTGCTTAACAAAGTCTCGGATTGGGGCCGACTAAATCTAGTCCAGTTCAATCCCCAGAAGACACAAGTTTGCGCGTTTACCGCTAAAAAGAACCCCTTTGTCGTATCTCCTCAGTTTAAAGGCACTCCCCTTGCTGCCTCAGCTAGTATCGGAATCCTTGGCGTCGACATATCGAATAGTATGCAGTTTCGTGGTCACTTGGAAGGAAAGGCCAAATTGGCCTCTAAAAAGCTTGGCGTGCTCAGCAGAGCGAGACAGTATTTAATGCCGGCACATCGCTTAAAAATTTACAAAGCGGAAGTTCGGCCCCACATGGAATACTGTTCTCATCTCTGGGCCGGGGCACCCCAGTGCCAGCTCTTTCCACTTGACCGCATCCAGCGCAAAGCGATTCGAATCGTCGACGACCGAGTTCTTTCTGATCGGCTCGATACACTGGCACTGCTTAGAGATGTTGCATCTCTTTGCGGATTCGGACTAATTCCAGCCGCTCAATTTCACCATCGCACATCGCGTTAAAACTCGCGTTACCATCCATACCATCTGGATGATTGGCGGTCCACCACTGTGCGATTTAGAAGAAGTTTTCTCCCTCGCACAACTTCCTTGTGGAATCAATTACCACCAGCGAATTTTCCGGACCGATACGACTTAGAAATCTTCAAGAAAAGAGCTTACACCTTTCTAAAAAGCCGGCAACGCATCTGCAATTCCCCTGGTGTTGCGGTTGTTCATGGGCGGCGGTAGTCACTTACCATCAGGTGAGCCGCCTGCTCGTTTGCCCCCTCTTCTATAAAAAAAGCTAAATTATGCTGATATTGTCATGGGAGAGTGTTTGCTTGCGCGAACCAAACTCATTATACAACGAGTAGAAATTGCATGCGCTAGGTTCTGTTTTCGAATCCCTCGTAGAGGTCCGGTGACACCTTTTTAAATCAGAGCAAACTTATTAACATGAAATCTCGTAGATCGGTTCACTACAGTTGTTAACTTTATAAAATATTACAAAATCAACAACCGAAATACTTATATGAGAAGCTCAGTTTCTCGCAACGTTGCTCACGGTAAACTGTTCGCTTGTTGTACCCAAAACACAGAAAGGCTGCGTTTCGTGGTAGCTTTCGGTATGCTGCCACAAAGTATTGGAATAATATACCACCTCCGATCAAAAGCAGCGGAACAGTTTGCACTTTTAAAGTAAATCTAAAAGAATATCTTTTAAATTTGCAGAGTTAGTATAGTTCTGTGTCGATGTAGCACACCTTTCTTATGATGTATACCGTGTTTGTATATTATAAAAATACTTGCTTAATTCTCGATATATTTTACTTTTGTATTTTATTAAATAATTTAATAGTGTGCCTTGTGCCTTGCATATGGCTCCGTTAATTAAGATTTATCATTATGTTCGGGAATACGTAATTATTTAACCTAAAATTATAACTGCTATTAATATTAATTAAGAAATATGACTACGAAGTCATTTAAAGTACGACAATCATAATGGTGAGTAATTATTCGAGTGAATCAGTTCTTATATAATATAAAAGAAAAGTAAAGGTGTTTGGAGGTTATTTAATCTATACAAATAAATATAAATATATGGATGTAAAGGAGGCGAGAGAAGGGTGTCAGGATCGCGCCTAATGGAAGTCCGTAGTCTCTGCCTACCCCTCTGGATGACAGGCGTGAGTGTTTGTATTGTACAAATAAATACAATTGGAGTGTCTGTTTGTAACATCAAAATAACAGCTTTAGACTCAATGCATATGAAAGTATATATAGTACTTATAACAAAAACACAATTTTTAAAATTTTTGTCTTTCTGTCCGTCTGTCTGTCTGACTGTTTGTTACGGCTAATCTCCGAAACGGCTTGACCGATTTGATTGGACTTTAACTGCTAGACAGCTGATGTTATAGGGAGTAACTTAGGCTACTTTTGTTTTAGAAAATGAAATAGGGTTCCGCTCAAAAAATTAAAAACCTAAATTACACGCGGGCGAAGTCGCGGGGAACAGCTAGTTTTGTAATAAAATTGGAAATTTTTACGTAATTATCCTGAATGAAACTAGATGGATCACGTCAAATAATAATGTAACGAATTAAATGATAAACATTATTAATGAAATATTCCTTGTATTAAAGTTTTATAATCAAATTTATATAATTACGTAATTATTTCATGTTTTACACTATTATCACACATTGAATAAAACTGCATTATGTTCTTTTCAAGAGTTTCACAACAAAACAAGACAACTTGGTTATGTGGTAGAGCCATACATTAGTAGTATAGTTGTAGCACGAATGGGTTGGCTCGATTTCGGAGGGACCACGCTGTCACAGAATACCAGCGTAAAATACCAGATTAATGCTGCTGTGTTTCGTGTGGTGAGTGTAGAGAACCGGAGATCCTGTTTAGTGGAAACGAGGCATTCCATCTTGGTCTTGGATTCGTAATTGAGGATATATGTAAATGTCTCTTCTTAGAGCTGGAACCCGAAGTGGTCTACGAGCATGAAGTTTGACTTCGTGATGTCTCTTCCTCACAGTTTGGTTATTCTCAAACACCTGATGTTTAAACTGTAGCCTTTAGACCAATTGCATCGCCGTGGCTTTTGTGTTGCCTACTCGCAGCAATTTGCGAAAAAACGTCTTATTTGGGTGTAGTAATGCGGCTTGGTTCTGGATGTCTCTCCGCCATCTCCCCCGTGGTACGATAGCGTGACCACAACCTCCATATCAAATTTTGCCTGGTGCCCATGCCGCAGAAACGTCACGTTAAAAAGCAACAGCCTGCAGTATTCCCACTATTCAACATTTCTTCTCCAGTTAAATATCGACAATGCAATGCAGTAAAAGTCAAGTAATCATAATCAACCTAAATCTGACAAAAATTTCGAGGAAAAGCGAAGACTTAATTTGCAGATTTTTTTTAATAATTGTTAAAACAATTGGGACAGCCTGGATTAGAAAGATTTGAGACATAAGTAACAATTCAATCATCTATGTAATTTTTATAAGCGTTTATATAAACTGCCTATTTTCCAAGAAGTGACCAACCCATATATTATATGTACACCCATTGGTATGTGTCTCCGAGAACGGCCTTCATATAAGCAATCATTACATGAACAAACTCCAGTAATACAAGAATATCATCATTAACCTAAATTTTTGACTCATTTATTTTTCAGTTATATTACAAATGTTACTTACTTTTATTATTGCAATAAAACCGACTTTTACTTTAGTTATTTAATACATTTGGAATATTTTAAGCAGAGAGTTAATACATTTAGATATTTGTAAAGACAATATTATGCGTTTACTATACTATAACAGTCAATATTCAAAATGAATATATTTGAACTGAATGCATTTTAATTGTTTAAAATACAATTAAATATATAATAATAATAATACAATTTCTATGATATTTTAAAAGGCTTTATTTAATTATTATTTATGAATAATAAGGATGAGTTGTCACACTATCTACAGTTTTAATAAGTATTGGGTATAGACTACCGTCATTGTTCGTTATAATTTAACCATTCCAATATTATATTAACTCTCTACTCATGTTGTGTGTACTACTTAAGCATATTATAACGCTTCCTACAACTTTTTAATTGCGACTGAGCTTGGTAGTTATGACAAATCCTCCCCACAATAGAAGAGGCTCATATCAAGCAGTGGACAGCTAAGGGATAATAAAGGAGAAGAAGAGTTATTTCTTCTTTAGCTTATTTCTGACACCAACTGAAAAAATAAAAAGCTGCAGTTGCCAACTTGCTTCTAAGCGTGGAAAGTATGGAATCTATGTTTAGACTTTAGTCAGTTTGACTTTTGATAGTGCGTACTAAAATAAGTAATAAAGCAAACATAATCTGATGAATGTCTCAATATAATATGTCGAAACAAAAGAAAAACTTAAATTAATGGGAAAACAATGGTTCGATTCATTTATTGAGTTATCGTTACTGTTACCTATTAGCCTATTATAGTCCACTGTCAATTTTTACATTATGCGCCCCATAGATTTTCTTATATGTGGGATATTTGCCATTCTTGCCACCCTTGGCAGCTTGTTGGCAATCATAGTTTTTATTTTTATTTTTAGTCATTAATACGAATAAGAAGACCATGTTGACCATCTCCTGATTTATTTGCCTCTTTCAGCTCTTACGACACCCACGTTATTAAAAAAATATAAACGTTATTAAAGAACGTCTTTATAACTAAGAAAATCAAGATAAAAAAGCGTGAATTTGTTTGTATTATAAATCCATTCTGATACGATACGAAACGATAGTTTCTTAGCATTATAATAAAATAATATTAACGCTTTTATCATTACTAATATTCTCTGTAACTACTCTTTTTTTTATAGGATAGGGTGACAAACGAGCACACAGTCCACGTGATGGTAAGTGGTTGCTGTGGCCCATAGACATCAACATCTATCTTCGTTAGCGAATTAAAATGCAGATGCGTTGTCATCCGTGAGGACTAAGATAGAAGGCCTCTTTTCCAGTAAAAAGGGTCTCCAGTTCTCTACACTCACCATACGATACACAGCACCATTAAGCTGCTATTTTACGCTGGTATTATACTATTTATATTGCTGCAGCATGGCTCTACTATGTACTTATTCACGAAAGTATCGAATGGTGGATGGCGAACCCACGACCTTTGCTTTTGCAGTCCGTGCCCTACTATTAGGCTACTGTCGCTTCAAATATCTATATAAATATATTACTATCAATCGAATATATATATATATATATATATATATTCGATTGATAGTAATATAAAATAGAAATTTAATGAAATGTAAAAGAGCACGCATTTGTCATGATCCGAAATCTTATTTCTATCAAATCTTCAGATATGGGTGACTGAAACTGAATTAACGTCATACTGATGGGTCAAGATAAAATAAGCGTGTTAAGAAAATTATGGACTAATAATGTCCTCCAGACTAAATTTTGATCACAGTGGCCAGTCTAAAAGGAGACTAGCCATTTAGAGAGGATTAATAAAACCCGAGTGCATGCGCAAGCACAGGTCAATTTTCCTTTCATTCAGTTTCATAATCCGATGGAACGGTTATTCGCACGACCGGAGAGATATAAGCCGCATGACTAATGGCTTTACGTGATTTTCGACCCGAGATTCTAGCCCAGGACGCCATGATCTGCAACCGCGCTTACGGCGACTAGAGCAACGCGGCAATCAACTCTCATCTGGGGGGTTCCCCGTTTAAGGTTGGGGAGGTATCGAAATGGCTGGAATGGGTTAGTAGCACAAATATGAGTCTCTTAGAGAGGATTATATATTTATGCCATTTGCTGTAAATACTATCGGTCCGTTGGGTAAGCGTCTGTATACACGTTCGTCGTCGCCGTTAGTAACAAGAAAGTTGGGTCTTTTCCGGAGAATGGTTAAGGTAGAGCCTAAATGCAGTCCACGATATCGCTACAATAAGTCCCTTCAGCGGAAAGATTTGTGAGAAGAACCGACAAGAAACTCAAAAGTAGATTTTTTTCGTCAACAGTTACAATTTTAGTTCATATATAATTAATAGCAACAGGAAATAGATTTATACAGACTCTATGACCTATAAACACTAACTTTGGATAATAATAAACATTCAGATGCATTGTTACCTTTGAGCACTATTTTGGAATGCCTAGTCACCAGTAATATGGTCAGAAACCTAAATAATTGCACATTCTTAAGCTGCGGTTTTAATTATTCTATACACTATGTCTTAGAACTGACTACAGCATTTGAAATTATTTTATTCTTTTTCGTTTTTTGATGGCGGCCTTTACCTTTATATAAAATTAATTTTAATTTTTCGTACCTGAAAATTTCGTCATCCTCTTGTATAGTGTATAATTTGTGTTTCATATTATGAAGGTGTTACCCTATCTAGAGCATAAATGTAGTTTTCTAAACCGTTATAATGGTGGAACACATTTCTAAGTAACCCCGCAGTAATAATTATTTTAAGCACGGACTGCTTTCTAGCCAAAACTCAATTAAACTACACGCATATAGGGTATCCATACTTGTATGGCATTCACGTGTCGTTGATTTCTATATTCACTGAAGACATGCTTGTTTCTTTACACAATCTACAAAATTTCCAACATTTTCGTTATTTTCTTTTATAGAATAATGTTTTTAAGAAAACAAGCACACAGTTCACCAGACAGTAAATGGATGTTGTGACCCATAGATATCTACATCTATTTTTTGTTCAGAATCAAAATGTAGATGCGTTGTCACTCCTGAGAACTAAGATGGAATGCCTCGTATCAATTCAAATCGATCTCCGATTCTCTACACTCACTCTTAGAAGTACAGCAGTAATTGGTGGTTATTTTATGCTGGTAGTCTGTAAGAGTGTAATCCTGCCGTGTTTAAATCGACCCATTCGTGCTACAACCATAATATATCTGCAGCGTGATTCTACCATCTATAACGCGTATGATTACAATTAATTTCTTCAAAGTACAATTATGTTATATTAATTTCGACAAGTTTAACGACCGAATTGGTTGTAGGCTCAAATAAAATACACCAAGCAACAAAGATAGGCGCGACTGGCGGGAATAATGTGGCGCTCACAAATTGGCCCTTAATAATCGAATGCACTAAAAAATTATCAAGTTTGATGTTTAAATTGCGTTCAAAAACTAAGGTCATAAAGCTTTAATTATATGTTATACACCAATAAATATTATTGTCTCACAAGGCACGTGCAATGTTTACTAGCTTTAATGGATAATTAGACTCTAATTGAACGTAAGACGTCGTTTTCAAGAAAATTACACACCGGTTAGTCTCTTTCATGACTTGTTTGTTATTTTTTCAAAAATAGTTAACCTGTCCTGGAGGCAGTTAGCATTGATAAATTTTTCAAGGACAATTATTTTACAATTATTTTTAGGACATACAAATACTTGTTTCGTGCCCTCACATTGTGCATTTGAACGCACGGTTCTCAGCACTGCAACTCATTGCTAAGCTACTGCGCCTCGGAGCCGTCTTTTTTTATAATATTATTGATTTTTATTACAGGCTATCGAAAGTCCGCTGCTGAACATAGTTCCCCCAATTACCTTGTTTTTTTTTTATAGGAGAGGGAGCAAACGAGGGTGCGGCTCACCTGATGGTAAGTGATTACCACCGCCCATGAACAGCTGCAACACCAAGGACGGAATCACAGATGCGATGCCGGCTTTTAAAAAGGAGTACGCTCTTTTCTTGAAGGTCCCTACTTCGTATCGGTACTGAAAAATCGCTGATGATAATAGATTCCACAAGGAAGTCGTGCAAGGAAGAAAACATCTTCTAAATCGCACAGTGGTGGACCGCCAATCATCCAGATGTTGTGGATGGTATCAGGAGTTCTGTCGCGATGTGCGTTCGTGAAATTTGGCGGCTGGGATTAATCTGAACAATTCCTCAGAGCACTCCCCGTGGTAGATGCGAAAGAAAATGCAAAGGGATGCAACATCTCTTCGCAGTGCCAATGAATCGAGCCGATCGGAAAGGACTCGGTCGTCGACGATTCGAGCCACTCTGCGCTGCGGTCAAGTGGAAGGACCTGGCACTGGGGAGCCCCTGCCCAGAGATGGGAACAGTATTCCATGTGAGGCCGAACTTGCGCCTTGTAAAGTTGCAAGCGGTGTGCCGGCATGAAATACTGTCCCGCTCTACTGAGCACGCCAAGCTTTTTAGAGGCCAATTTGGCCTTCCCTTCCAAGTGACCACGAAACTGCACGTTACTCGATATGTCGACACTAAGGATCCCGATTCTGGCTGAAGCAACAAGGGGAGTGCCTTGAAACTGAGGAGATACGACAAAGGGGTTCTTTTTAGCGGTAAACGCACAAACTTGTGTCTTTTGAAGATTAAACTGGACTAGATTTAGTCGCTCCCAATCCGAGACTTTGTTCAGCAAAGACTCGACTTCAGACACAAGTTTGTTCCGGTACTCGGCGAAGTTTTCCCGAGAAATATTGGCACGGCCGGTGTATAGAGCATCACCAGTGATGTCTTCCGCATAGCAATGAATGTTACCAGTTAGCAACATATCATTGATATGCAGAAGAAACAGCGTTGGTGATAGCACACAGCCTTGTGGAACACCAGCGTTAATAGGCTTATAGTCTGAGCATGCACCGTCTACAACGACCTTGATGCTCCGATTTGCATGGAAGCTGGTGATCCAATCGCACAATTTCTCGGGAAGCACATAAGAAGGGTGCTTCGAAAGAAGCGCTTTGTGCCAAACCCGAGCGAAGGCCTTCGCAATGTTCAAACTAACGGCCAACGCCTCCCCCTTGGACTCTACTGCCTCTGCCCATCTATGGGTCAGGTAGACCAGAAGATCACCAGCTGATTGACCCCGACGACAACCGTATTGGCGGTCACTAATCAGCTGGTGATCCTCAAGGTACCGCATGAGCCGGCAGTTAATAATTGATTCCATTATTTTGGAGAACAAGGAGGTGATCGTGATAGGCCTATAGTTGGACGGGTCTGAGCGGTCGCCTTTTTTAGGGGTCAGGTGAACAAAAGCTGTCTTCCATGAAATTGGGACTACGCCTTGGGAGTAGGAGTACCGGAAAAGACGCGTTAGAACCGGTGCCAACTCCGGAGCACACGTCCTCAGCACAATTGTGGGGATTCCGTCAGGCCCACTCGACTTGTGGTTGTCCAGGGAGAGGAGTGCTTTGCGAAACGAGCGCTGTGAGAACAGCACATCCGGCATGGAGCACTCACTCCGCGGGATGGTCGGCGTTGTTTTCCCCCCGTCATCAAGAATCGAGTTGGACGCAAAAAGGGAGCCTAAACGGTCGGCTTTGTCTTTTGCGTCTTGGGCCAGTGAGTCGTCCTCCCTGTGCAGAGATGGTAGGGATGGTTCCCGAAGGAAGGCGAACTATTTTCTTGTCAATTCTGCCTATGTGCTCTGACTTTGCCTTGGCAATAACTCTTTTGAAGAACTTGGAGGCGAAGTTATAATTCTTTTTAAGAGGGCTGGTGTTTACATTCCGAGTCGCCAAAGCCGCAGCTCAGGCTTGATAACACTGGGCACGCCACTATAGCGGCGATAAGACCCCTCTT
Source organism: Parnassius mnemosyne (assembly GCA_963668995.1). NCBI lineage: Eukaryota > Metazoa > Arthropoda > Insecta > Lepidoptera > Papilionidae > Parnassius > Parnassius mnemosyne. The sequence goes on along the minus strand of CAVLGL010000001.1, from coordinate 6,003,369 downwards.
TGAGGAGTGGCTTGAGAGACGCCACGGCGTCCTCACCTTTCGCCTGACGCAGGTCCTCACCGGACACGGTGTGTTCGGGAGGTTCCTGCACCGAATCGGGCGGGAGGAAACGCCCGGGTGCTCCCACTGCGAGGATCGACCGGAGGACACGGTGGAGCACACCGTGGAGGTGTGCCCTGCCTGGGCGGAGCACCGCCGTGTCCTCGTAGCGGCGATAGGCGGCGGCGACCTCTCGCGTCCGGCCCTGCTCGAAGCCATGGTCCGGAGCGAGACGGAATGGGATGCCGTCACCACGTTCTGCGAAGCAGTGATGCTAGCGAAGGAGGTGGCGGAGCGGGAGAAGGAGAGAGCAGCAGCTTTCCTTCCCGGCCGCCGCGGGAGACGCCCCGGGCGTCGGGGGCTACGTCGTGGCCCCCGGCCACCGTAGGCGCGGGCCTGTGGACGGCGAGCAATGGGTAGCTCGCCGTCCGTCCGTCTAACGACGACAGGCCGTGTCGACGGCGCGTTTTGTTCCACGCGCGCCTCAAAGAGCTGTCAGCAGCGTGAAGGGGCCCGCAAGGGCCGACGCCTGCCGGGGCTGCGGGCTGTTCGAAAGAGATACCGCGGCTCCGGAACGTAAGGGCACTGAAGGAACACGGATGGTTTTTAGTCAGTAAAAGTCTGACACTCCCTTCCGCTCCACCCAGAGCGAAAGGCGTCATTTGATGATTTTCCATCCGCAAAAAAAAAAAAAAAAAGGCTTGATTACACTCCTTACTCCTTACTGCGTAATGCAGTTTTACAGGAGCGACCAAACCAAGGCTGAGATCTGCCTCCGATGGGTACCACAGATTATGGAATAAATATTTCCATTCCCTGTAGCACCACATCAGTGACAGAGTCAGCAACAGCACTGGGATCATCCGGCGAGAAGCAAACCCGCTCCCGGGGTAGGATGCAAAGAAAGACCGCATTCCGTCCCAATCCACTAACCTGTAATGCCAAACACGGCGGCAACCTGCAGAACGCAACAGTGAGGGGAGCGTGAGTGGCACCACACTCCAGATCAGACAATGGTCCGAAGAGCCGAGAGGGGCATCGACGGAAACCTGATATCCGTCCGGATGAGAGGTCAGCAGAAGGTCCAACAGGGAAGGTGTATGATCCTCCACATCTGGAATCCGCGTAGGCGAAGTTGCCTCTACCACTGTTAGGTTGCCATACATGGCAGGCAGGTTGGCAACCGTAGTTTTTTATTATTTTCACTTCTTATCAGGAAGATACTGCCGCCCATCCTCTGTTTCAGTTTCCCTCTGTAGCCTCTTACGTCACCCACTGGACGTTATGTGGTAGTGGATACTCTTGCACTGCGACTACACTACATAGTTGGAGGTGGCTCAATATAGTGTTTTGTAGCCTACTTTAAGGGTGGCATATGTTCTAAACTGGACTGTGAAGGGATGTAGTATTGTTAATAATGATGAATAAAGTTATTCTAAGCCAATGTTAGCACCTAGATATGTTAGCTTTTTAATTTGTGGCTTTTTTTATTTCAACAGCGTCATAAATTGTCTTTTGTACAATTCGTTGTTTGAGAATTTGTGGCGTATAATACTCGTATCATAGCAATTCTTACAATTTTCACAGCATGCAGACTTCCCTGATGTTTGAAAAAATCCCAGAAAAGCTTGTAACAACTAACGTCTTTCGACGTGAAGTCGAATATATTTTATATAAAGTTATTTACGATCCAATTATCAATACCGAGTGAAAACTATGGGATTATTTTATATTTATTTATTATTGTGTCTTTACTAGAATTTTTGCTCGATAAAAGTTTAATATTATATTTTAGTACGTGATTGATAATAACCTCTCGGAATGAGGTGATGACTAACATGCTGTTTCTATAAGTTTGGATAGTTTAAAGGTATAAAATATCATATTGTAATTGTAATGTAATATTTTAATAGTACCGCTAGATTTATAGCTAGTTCTTGCCAGGACATAGGCTATGTCCAAACCAGTAGGAAAGTTTAAATGACTTTCAATATGTATTCTTGTGATAAATAATGAGTAAAATGATTATTTTCTATTCTATTTTTTATATTCTATTCAATTCTTAATAATATTTTGAATGTGTAATTATTTGTGAATTAAATCGAAGGGAACAATAGTTGCACGACCTATTCTTGAATGAATTTACCTTATTCTTAATTGTATTACCTTCATCAAAAAAGGATACAAGTGAACTAAATGCCTTTAGGCACTCTCCGTCAGTCAAAGCGTGTTACGAGTATAAGAGTTTGACGTAGGTTAGCGTAGAAACCTTATAATAGAAACTAGTAATTTCGAAATAGGATCATAATTAGTAAGTCAATATTATGTAGGAATATTGGATGTAACGAGTATAATTAATAGAATCAGGCGATACTTTGCGGAAGTCCATTATATTAAAGTTGGCAAAAAATTACTATGCGTACATCCGCTCGACAAAATAAAATGATGTGTCTTACCTAGTTTGAAGAGCACCTCCCGCCCTCCCTCAATTGCGTGCACTATCCCCGTCACCACTATTCCCAGTACCACTACTCCCAACACCACTACACGAGGAAAGACACACCATTGACCACAAAACGACACGTGTTTCGCCTCTACACGAGGCATCCTCAGGTGATATAGACTCTACGGTGGCTTACCGCTAAGTGAGCGACGAGCCAAAACAACTGCTGTTTGTACAGATCGCTGACGCAACAGCTCCCTTATTTAAGGAACAAGCGGCTGCGTCACGCGATAAAACATGCGACCAATCACCGCAGGACTTACGCAGCCGTTTGTAAAATTAAAAACAAACCGCCGCGCAACGCCCGCCTATCCTCCAACCACGCAAGCAATCGCCGATCACCGTGAGGGTGACAAACGACCATATTGCGAGGCTCTCTATTATTAGAGAACAGGTTTAAAGATATTTAAGAGAGGTGAGTTAGTGAGGATATCCGCAGTAGAACCAGAGTGACTGACATAGCCCAACGGATTAGTAAGCTGAAGTGGCAATGGGCCGCCATATAGCTCGAAGAACCGACAACCGATGGGGAAGAAAGGTTCTCGAGTGGCAGCCTTGTACCGGCAGGCGAAGTGTAGGGCATCCCCCCACTAGATGGAGTGACGACATGGTAAGATATCCAGGAAGTCGATGGATGCAGGTGGCTCAGGACCGTGATTTGTGGCATTCTTTGGGGGAGGCCTATGTTCAGCAGTGGACTTGTGAAGGGCTGTAATGATGATGATGATGATGATGATGAGTTAGTAACATTTGTTTGTTCATTCAGTAGCGTGTTTACGTGTTACAACTACGGGGAAATGAACACGCTCTAGTGAATACTATCGTAAAATATCAGCTCAATTCTGCTGTGTTTCGTATGGTGAGTATTGATAACCGGAGATCCCTTTTTCTGGAAACGAGACATTCAATCTTAGTCTTCAGTTGTGACAGTACATGTGCATTTTGATTCTTACTTGCAGATAGATTTAGATGTTTATGAGCCTTACCATCAGGTGGCCGTTGTCACCCTTATTCTATAAAGAAAGAATACTTCATCAGATGTAGACGTCTGTGAGTCTCTCGTCTCATGAAATCAGCGCTGGTGAATTGCTTTCGCTGATGCACCACAACACATGGAACAGTAAATAACGGTATCGCTAACGTAACACTTATTTGCGTTTTGTTAAACCGAACGTCCGATGTCATCTTTATTTTTTTATTTGTGTTTTAAGCATGTTCTAGGTATCCTCATAGAGCGGATATTTAACAAAGTTGTCACGCTTGGCAGGTGGGTTGGCAACCGCAATTTTTTTCTTTAGGTTTGTTATTAGGAAGACACTTTTGCATTTATATTTGTTCATTTATTCCTGTCTCCTCTTTGGATATCCACGGGACGATATAGGGCAGTGGAAATCCGTACACCACTAAAACATGGTGTAGTATAATCTAAAAATAAAAAATGAAATTACTGTTTTTGATAAGAATTTTAAGTTGCTTTTCCGTAGCTTCTAAATTCTAATTATAGGTCTCCGCCAGACGGTGAACCTAATATCATGTTAGCTAGCTGGTCTAGATGAATTTTAACAAAAAAGAATCGTATTTATGAGTTAGTTAAAAACAAATTTCAATTTTCATTCGTTTCGTAAGTAATTGGGCTTGTGTAGTACACAATTACTGGATACAAGAAAGCCACTCTTAATGAGATTAGCGTACCCTCTGAGCAAACTTTAACAACAATTTATTGCTGTTAAAAGTAAGTTATCAAGTTTGAATGGCTTTCTAACAGCTTGTGTTAAGACGAAACGGATGCTGGAAATGACTTTAGACATTTTTACAATAAAATTTATTTATAATTGGTACTACAATTACTACTATTCAGTGGTTTGCGCTGTTTTTGATATGTATTACTAATTGTAGAATTTTATTGGTAATAAATAAAAAAAAATATTCACATTCTCACAGACAGACAATTAAATAATCTATTATCCATTACAGGAAATGCCAAAAACTTTGCATAGCCATCAGTAGATCGACAACGGCTTAACGTCCTTTAGCTGCTACTGAGGATTATTGACAGAAGAACTCGATAAACGATTTTTGGGCGACCTGAACGGCGACGCGAATCTGAGACTTCATAAGCAGTAGGTACGTTTACGACCACTAGATCAAAGATATCGTTACTACACTATCCACATTATTGAAGACATATTCAACATAGTAATAATTACTATAATACGTTACCAAAACTGCAGTTTTAGTGTATCAGCATCCAAATCACGAAAGGCAACTCAGCCTTACAGAAATTTCCTCAGACACGGAGCCGGATGGTCGATTAATATACGATCATCTATTGAATTTTAAAATATCCGCGTGTGCCTTGAAAGAAGATATTTCTACTTACGGAATACAAAATTTTACTTTTACCCTTAAGTAACATATTAACTAACAGCTGATATCAGAGACTTTAAAGTAAATCAGAACTTAAGGCGTTCTGTACTTTTAACTTTTTTAAATCTCTGTAAATCTACTGAATTAAACTATTGCGCAAATACGAAGTCATTTGATAAAAACTTAACTAATGTTAAAGTACTTTGTGATAAATGAACGAGGATCACAATAATTGCCTAGTAAAAAAATCACAAATGAGACACTAATCTTTGTGATTTAATTTTTGTTTAATATTTATTTATTTAAGTATTTATGTACACACTAACAACGGAGAGGACACGCCATGATGTAAATTTTGTGATCATGGTGTGCCTTCACCGTTCTTTTGTTGTTTATTGGCCAGTTTATAAAGATATACAGGGTACTTTTGGAACGCTCCCGAAAACTAAGACAGGCGACAGCACCAAGTATACCTTTGATCATGGGTCATAAATAAATTTGATCCTGATGAAAAAAAAAACATATTTTTACAACGTTTTATTAGCTTTATTCACGCGCCATCATGTTAGTACAGCTAAATGAAACGATAATTTCATAAAAAAAATCATGAAAATACTGAAACATAAAACCAGCAGTGGAAACTGAATTGATATCACCTGACTAATGGAGGTTAATGTACGCGCGAACGGTGAAAAAAGAACGCTGGCCTTGAACTTGGGCACTGAGCGATTTATCACATATTGGCCAGTATTACTGTGCCTGCATGCTATTGGTTCCCGCGCTTTGTTCGCTCCAAAAATACAGTCGCATACACAGCTTACTTTGCGACTCGCGATGTGTTGTGTATGTTTTAAAAAGGAAGGAAAAAAAATATTTATATCTATTGTTTTATTACTAAACTAGTGAACGAAAAGGTAAATATGATAGGAGAAGGTGAATGGGGAAAATTGTGCAGTAAAGTTAAAATTGTTGAGGAAGAATACCGAAAAAATTACCATGTGATCGACCTGATGACGGAAGCTCAAGCGAAGATGAAAGTGATGATGAAGTAGCATCCAGTAACACCAACACACCATCAACATCTGGCTTCCATGTGACCCAAGACGTCATAATGGACGGCGTGTCACCCTTAGCTTAAGTTTTTTTGTTACAAACTACTTTATATTTTACGATAGAAATAACAAACAATGCTCAAGTAAACATTATCTATTTTTAATTCCCACCTCTTCCAAAGTTCTGAGTAGCTAGTAAAACACCTATAATGATTCTACAATAAAACAATTAATTACTATAATATTATAAAACAATAGCCCAATACCATGTAGTACTTTAGAACGCGACTGTACCCACACTCACTCCGCTGTCGACCTGTATCTAGCTCGGTATGAAACAATGCTGTGGTCATGAGAAAAAAGGGCGCATCTAACAATTTTCGAATAAATTACCATTCGACTCATTATAAGAAGACGCATCTACTAAATTTTTTTAATATTCACTAATATCAATATTTTAGAAATTATCGTCAGAATTTTAGACGTAGCTGTTGATCACAGATGACATTTTATTAGTAGAAAAGACTTATACAAATTCAACATAAAAGAAAAGATTTATTTAACCAGTTGCTACGTCATCTTTAACAATATTTGCATCGATTACTTAAATTTAAATTATTCTTGTCTTATTATTTTATATCTTATTATTAAGAGCTCATATCTTATTATTAAGAGCTGGTGTTTCAATTGTGGTCCCATATAAATTTGATCGAGGTCAGACCAATAGTTTTTGAGTTATCCTTAATTATTTATATTAAAGTCGGTTGTACAAATGTTTTAATTTTTAATTATTATCGTAGTAAGTCTTGTATGATATCCCCTTTAAAATCATTACTCAAGAGTTGCGGGTTGTTATTTTTTGTGTCTCACTACCAATGCTTTTCTAATATTTACTAAGAAAAAAGTAGTAAATTACTATTAGCGTCCTTTCAACTTCAAATGACCTTTCCAAAATATTATGTAAAAATGTTAAATGAATGGTAGTTTTGTTTTATTTATTAGGTTGGGAAGACCCAAATAGTTATATGCGTCTTTCCTTCGAAGTTTTTGTGTTGCCAGGTGTACTTTTTTAATCTAAGATGAAAAGGAAAATTCGTTTTATTTAAATAAATAAACAAATTAAAAAAAAAATAAGTTCGTCCTTAAAATCTTCATGTCTCTACGTATATATTTCAATATAGATACCTTTTAATATACTTTAGACACGGGGTCTGAAAGAAAAATTCATCAATTTATTTTTATTTCCATTTTACGTTTTTGTTAGTTACTTCCTTTTTTATTATGACGGCAGAATGCCTAACCCTGTCGCCTCACGCTTGTGACGCAGTAGGTTTCAGCCTTGACGGGGTTCGTTCGTTTTAGTTTTTGAGACAGTTCCGTGTTGATTTTGTACACGCGTGCGCGAGCGACAGTTCAATCGTTTTGTTTAATAAATTTACTTGTGATTACGTGTTGATATTAAAGTTTTTGTTACGTTTTTGGATTCTTTTTTGTTTTAATAATGCCTAACGCATACGTTTATAGTGGTCAACATGTTAGGTATCCGAACCTAGGTACACGAAGTATCGCTAAATAAATTGTTAAGACGTCGGGATGGAACACGTGTCTCATACTGTGCAGTGCACAAAGTGTTGAAGCGTAACCAATGCGCCCATACAAATTGCACAAAGTGCAAGCTTTAGTTCCCGGCGATCACGACCGCTTTTCTGCCGTTGGTTATTATACCAGCAACAACGTGTGCCTGCTTCCATTGAGCACATTATCTGGACGGATGAGTCGACATTTACCAGAAACGGCCTGTGGAACCGAAGAAATACACACGTGTATTCAGAGGTTAACCCGCACGCTGTTCGACAAACCGGGCACCAAACCCGATGGTCGGTTAAGGTATGGGCAGGTTTATTTAAGGATCGCATACTGGGACCGGTGTTTCTGCCAGAGCGACTGAACGGACAGCGATACCTAAACTTTATAAATGAACAGTTGGTTGACATTTTAAACGACCTATCGTTGGCTGAATATCGCCGCACATGGTTCCAACATGATGGTGCCCCTCCACATTTCGTGAGGTTCGTCCGTGAGCGCCTCAATGAGCTATTTGATGATCGCTGGATCGGCAGACTAGGACCACACGCTTGCCCACCTCGCTCACCAGATCTGACTCCGTTAGACTTCTTTTTGTGGGGTATGTGAAAGAAAGGGTTTTTAATCGTGAATGTGATAGTGCTGAAGAAATGCGCCAAAGGATCGTGGATGCTTTCGAGAAACTACGTACGGACTGTGTCGAAGACCACACGATGATGCCCCGCCTGCACCCAAATCTGCCTTGAAATGAATGGAGCACAGTTTGAGCCGCATCTCATAAGACCACGGAGGATTTAGAGCAGTAAGCTGTTTCATAACTATTTTTTTTTTAAATAACTTAGTACTAGACTAATCTGAATAGGTACATAACTGAATACATGAGAATAATAAACATACCTACACGATGAATAAAAACGCATGACTCCAACCTTGGTTACATTTCATTTAAGTATTTCTTCATTAGCGGGGAATCGAACCAGTTATTTGGGTTATTTAACCTGTAAATTCGGATTAAAGTGGCTACGTGGAGATAAGCACAGTGGCAAAATAGTAGGTTAAGTAGATAAGTTAGGTATTTAGACACGTGTTGTAAATTATTATATTGTGGGATGGCCCGCTAGTTGCGGGCCGCGCGAATTTGTGTTCGCGCGTACATTGACCTTTATCTAGCTCAGGTCAGGTGATATCAATTCAGTCATTCCACTGCTGGTTTTATGTTTCAGTATTTTCAAGATATTTTTTATGAAATTATCGTTTCATTTAGCTGTACTAACATGATGGCGCGTGAATAAAGCTAATAAAACCTTGTAAAAAGATGATTTTTTTTTCATCAGGATCGAATTTATTTGTAACCCATGATCAAAGGTATACTTGGTGTTGTCGCCTGTCTTAGTTTTCGGGAGCGTTCCAAAAACACCCTGTATATGATAAATAAAGGATAATAAGATGTGCACTTTGTTATTAGAAAACACATATAAGGATAAAATAAATACATGTGTCACATAATATATAATAAACAAGTATAGTAAATTTAAGACATAAAAATTACATACAGAGGACAGAAAATTTTTTATCGGTTTATTTTTATTTATACATTCACTTCCAGAGATAACATAATGAAACCGAGTTAAAGTTATATCAAATGAAAATGCTCATTGTGGTTCGGTCATGTTGAGAACACATTTTATTAATGCGATATTTTATTTTAATCTTATGAAAAATAAATAAAATAAAACAGTACAAGCGCTCGTGGCAACCCCGGACTGTGTCCACTGAGATGTCTACGAGGTTGAATATACGTTTTTTTTCCTTAAATTCTTCCCGTTTTAAAAACATAAAAAAACGGTATCTATTTTTTTAAGTTTGTACCCCAACACTTGAATTTTATCCTGTATCATTAAGGCAGTTTACGTACATAAATTGAACAAGGACAAACCTCCAAACCCGGAACAGTTACTTGTAGGCCATAGAAATACTTTTACTTCGCGGGACTAGATGAACCCGCGGCCCTCAGCGCTGCAATTTATTGCTAAGCCACTGTGCCACGAAGCCGTAACATTATTGGCAGCTGCCTACGTAAAATTAATTGAAAATGCTTTTACCTTTGTATTGAAGCTCAGCATGATTTTTTCAAACACCGCTCGAGACCTAAATTGAATTCAATTTATCATTTCACAGACACAAGCACGCGGAGCATTAATTGAATTTTCAAAATGAATGAAATAAATTTGACAGCAAATCAAACGTTCTTTTTTAACTTGACATAATTTTAAAGTAGGTTTTTGTAGGTATTTTTTTCTTCTACTATAAAATTATAATGTGTTATTTTTTTTTTCAATTAAAATAGGATTGTAACAAATGTACTTGTTAAGTTAGGGACGCAGTGTTGACTTTATCAGATGTGACCTCTCCAACTTAAGGCTTAGGTTTAGTGTGTATCTCACCATTCAGTGATCGCTACCAGTTTTTGTCCTCGTAATCACTGAGATATCAATAAATAGTTGCCATCTAGTAATCATAAAGTGATCAATCTCATTTTTGTAGAACCGTTGGGACGCGACCTGGTCCAATTCCTTTGGGGCGCTTTTCGAAGAAAAAGCTCATAGTTAAGAGTTTCTATTTCAACATGTATTCGACCAGCTGCTGGCCCCTTGGATTTCGTTGCCCTATCCCGAATTTCACTTTGAGCTCACTGTTCTCTCTTGTGCCTAGTTCTGGGTTATATTGTCCTATTAACACCCTATAGCGAGTTTTGGAGGAATGCATAGCTCCGAAAATATCCTCATACATTTCTTACACCTCCTCATCTGGATGTCTGGAGGTTGGTGTGAAAACCTGTATAACCTTTAACGAATCCCGTTTGGTGATTCTGAATAAAAGGTACGCAGTTCTTGTCGACACATTCCCTATATTTACAACGTTGTTAACGAAAGATTTGTGAATGATAAATCCGACATCTCCTTGGATCAGATGGTCGTCTTCTCGGTGATAGAACAAGTTGCCGAATTAGAGGATTACCGTGTCCTCTTCTTGTCTCTTCGAACTTCATATAATCCTATAATATCTCAGCTCCACTTGTCTTCTTACAGCTCTAGGATCTTTTTTTATAGGATAGGGTGACAAACGAGCACACAGTCCACCTGATGGTGAGTGGTTACTGTAACCCATAGACATCTACATCTATCCTCAATAATGACTAAAAATGCAGATGCGTTGTCACCCGTGAGGACTAAGATGGAATACCTCTTGTCCAGTAAAAAAGGTCTCCGGTTCTCTAAACTCACCATACTAAACACTGCAGTGTCAAACTGCTATTTTGCATCACCAAGGGAATTGCAGATGCGTTGGCAGTCTTTTTTTTTGGCAGTCTCTAAGTCCTAAGATTAACTAAGATTACCACCAGCAATTTTAAAATTTTTTATCGGCCCATTAAATCGATTCCACAAGGAAGTTGTGCGAGGAAGAAAACTTCTTCTAAATCGCACAGTGGTGTATCGCCAAACATCCAGATGGTAGGAATGGTATCGCGAGTTTTGTCGCGATGAGCGATGATAAAATTGAGCGCCTGGAATTAGTCTGAACAATTCCTCAGAGCACTCACCGTGATAGACGCGATAAAATACGCAAAAAGATGCAACATCTTTTTGTGTATTTTATCACATTAATGTTAGGCATTGCCAGTGAGTTAAGCCTATCGGAAAGAACTCGGTCGTCTAAGATTCAAATCGCTCTGCGTTACGTACGTAGTCAAGTGGAAGGAGCTGGCGCTGGGGAGTCCCTGCACAAAGATGGGAACATTATTTCATTTTGGGCCGAACCTGCACCTTATCAAGTTGCAAGCGGTGTGCCGGCATGAAATACTTTTCCGCTCTGCTGAGCACACCAAGCTTTTAGAGGCCAATTTGGCCTTCTCTTCCAACTGACCACGAAACTAGACGTCACTCGATATGTTGACACTGAGGATTCCAATACTGGCTGCATGCATTGTTGGCACAAGAGGAGTGCCTTGAAACTGAGGAGGTACGATAAAGGTGTTCTTTTTAACGGTAAAATAGCAAACTTGTGTCTTCTGGGGATTGAACTGGACTAGATTTAGTTGCCATCAGTCTGAGACTTTGTTCAACAAAGTCTCGAATTCAGACACAAGTTTTTTCCGGTACTCGGCGACGTTTTCCCGAGAAATATTGGCACAGCCGGTGCATAAAGCATCACCAGTGCTGTCGTATGCACAGCAACGAACGTTACTGGTATGCAACATATCATTGATATGCAGAAGAAACAGCGTTGGTGATAGCACGCAGCCTTGTGGAAAACCAGCGTTAATGGGCTTGTAATTGGAGCATGCACCGTCTACTACGACCTTAATGCTCCAAGCTGAAAGAAAACTGGTGATCCAATTGCATCATTTCTCGGGAAGCCCATAGAAAGGGAGCTTCGAAAGACGCGCTTTGTGCAATATCCGATCGAAGGCCTTCGCTATGTCCAAACTTACGGCCAACGGCAGTGGAGTCCAAGGGGGAGGCCCTTGGACTCCACTGCCTCCGCCCATGAGTTAGGTAACCTAGAAGATCACTAGCTGGGCGAACTCGACAGAAACGGTACAGGCGGTTACTAATCAGCTCGTGATCCCGAAGGTACCGCAAGAGCTGACAGTTAATAGGCCTGTAGTAGGAGGGATCTGAGCGGTCGCCTTTTTTAGGCATCTGGTGCACCAAAGCTATCTTCCATGAGTTCGGGACTACGCCTTGGGAGTAGGCGTACCGAATCAGACGCGTTAAAACCGGTGCCAACCCCGGAGCACACGTCTTCAGCACAATAGGTGGGACTCCATCAGGCCCACTCTACTTGTTGACGTCCGAGGAGACGAGTGCTTTACGCACAGAGCGCTGTGTAAATAGCACTTCCTGCATGAAGCAATGACACCGCGGGATGTTCGGCGGTGTGTTCCTTCGTCATCTAGAGTCGAGGTTTTACTTAAAACGAGGCATTCTCTCTTAATCCTCAGGCATGACAACGCGTGTGCTTATTGACTTTGAATTGATGGTAGATTAAAATGTCAATAGGCCACAGCATCCACTTACTATCAGGTGGACTTTGTGTTCATTTGTCACCGTTTTTCTATTAAAAAAAAACATTATGGAGTATTGTTGGCGCAAAAAGTATACAAAGTAACGTAGCTCAATAACAAAAGTTCTTAACAGTATCAATATTGCCCCCACAAAGCGCAGCCTTTGTAAACGACGGCACTAACTAACCACAATTTCTCGCAACAAAATACATTTACACCTATTTTCTTCCTTTGTGTTGGCAATAAAAGAAAGGCAGATTTTTATCTTAATTGAAAAAAGGCAAACGTAGATTTTGGAATTAATTTGTTACATGAATCTCTTTGATGCAGATTGATATCGCGCTTGATATGTAATACTTTATTTACTCGAAAAACGCTTTTTTCAAGATACAGCGTTTTTAAGTTTTAAGAATCTACGTCATTTAAATCATACATTTTTGTGAAGATATAAATCTATACATCTATACAAATAAATAAAATTTAAGTGTCTGTTTGTAATGTCAAAAGAACAGTTTTTTACTAAATGCATATGAAAGTAAATACGGTACTTATAACTAAAATACAATTTTTTTATATGTTTGTCTATCTGTCTGGCTGTCTGTCTGTCTGTATCTCTGTTTGTTCCGGCAAATCTCCGAAACGGCTGCACCGATTTTGACGGGACTTTCACTGGCAGATAGCTGATTTCATAAAAAGTAACTTAGGCTACTTTTATTTGAGAAAAGAATTAGGGTTCCGCGCAGTAACATAAAAACACTAACACGCGCGCGAAGTTGCGGGGAACAGCTAGTTAAACAATATAAAACTACGTTAATAGTCTTTAAGTCTTGACAATTATATGCTAATAATGCTGAATATTTTTGATTTTACATTCATTTTTTATGACCATTCAGAGATACGACTATATTGCCTACGTAAAATTTAATAAAATTGATTTTGATATGTTATTGCCGGTTTTTTTATTAAACAGTAACTGAATATTAGTGGGTAGTAAAAGAAAACAAAACTATATCGAACAATAAAATTATGTATTTTTTAAAGTCAAAAATGAATTTGTCTGATTGGGTAAAATACAATGGTCCATAAATAGATATTTTTGTTGAGTTTATATTTTTTATGTGTTTATGTATATAAATTGATCATTTTTTTACCACAATGGATATCTGGATAAACCATTATTTTCAAATAATCGAAATTCACTGTTTCTTGTGACTATCAAAACTCATGTTTCTGTAACTTCTCTAATTAATAATTCTCTCTCTTATTTCTTCTTCTTTGGTTTCATCACTTATTCATATACATAAATGCCAAATGAATAAGTGATGAAACCAAAGAAGTGGGGAATCAGAAGAAACCAAAGAAGAAAAATTATAACATGTTACAATATAACGAGGATGTTGGTCCTGAAGATGAACGTTATTTCTTCTAATCGACCCTTTTTCTCTGCGCTACTGATTTTTTTCAACATGGTGGTCATCAAATTTTGGTTCTAATTATGCCTTTTTTAACAATTTTTACTTGAACTGTACGGTCAACGTAATGTGTTTCAAATTTTACAGATGTATTAAGAACCAATGATAATACAATAATTTTATGACCATGACCTATTATTCTCATAAGGATCATCATACCTCATGATTTATGCGTGTTTATAGATTTATTTTAAACTCTAATAAAACTCTGAACTCTAAACTGCTGTTACTGTTTTCATAACGAATGCAACGTTTTTCATTCATTCATAGGATTAAAGAAAGTAATATTGAAGCCTGTATGAAATAACTTGGTATCATTTTAAATATATTTCAAAGCACTAACAACGATTTGATACAATCTTTACCTTTAAAGCCTTGATAAAGTCTTAGCTCCAATTATGTATTCCCGGATGCCTTTATCTTGTGTGTAGTAACTTTTTATTCGTGGTATTGCATCAGTGATGCTGCCCGCATAACATACTTTAATTCCAATTTGAATGAATTAGTGTGCTTACCTTTCATATCATTTGCAAGAAATTCTTGCACTTATTCGTTTTGTATAAGAGTTATTTAAATTTCTATGTGATTAATATCAAAAGTTAACTTAAAAATTGTTTAAAAACTCTTGTTTGTCAACCTCAAAGTAACAATCATATTAGAATCACAAATCCCTTTAATGGAATATTGATTTCCACAGCAATATTTGTTCTTAGGTTTACATTGATTACTGTGGTCCTTTATTATGTTTGTTTATCAATAATCTTCAAGATCCCGGTTATGTTAGAAAATAATTTTACGGGATATTTTCTTTTATATTTTAACAGTTTTTCTTATCCCTAGCAACTTATTTATTCATTGGAATATGCTACAATGACGATTTTGTAGAGAATAATTTTTGTCTGGAACAATTGTTGTTCTTACAAAATGTATTAAAGGGTAAAATGAAGAGTAATATTTAATGATTTCTTATATTTACGCGAACACTACACATTGAATAAAAACTACTTTTACGGATTTTATCGCGTTTAATTAAGTGATTTTATATATCCCGATGTCAAAGTTAACCCGGAGTAATTAAAAAGCTGAAGGTACTCCGGGTTAACTTTGACATCGGGACGTCAATCACCTCAGTCCCCCGTGACCACGGTTGCTGGAAAGCAACCGAAACGTCGAGAATATAAAATCACTTAATTAAACGCGATAAAATCATCCGTAAAAGTAGTTTTTATTCAGTAATCTTTAACATTGAGTTCTCGTATTTCTAACTGAGGGTCAGTTTTACTGGTAAATGGGCATTCCATTTTAGTCCTGCAGTGTTTGCCATAACACATCCCTGTCCACTCTGTCATAAGCCTTTTCCAAGTTCATGAACGCACAAAAACCTTTTTAGTTATTGGCCTAAAACTTCTCCGCGACCATGCGCATGGAAAAAACTTGATCCGTACATCCCATTCCCTTTCTCAATCCCGCTTGCACATCCCAAATTTTTCCATCAGTTTCTTTCATAACTCTTTCAATTAGTACCTTAGCATACAGTTTTCCCACAATGCTTAGAATGCTGAAACCGCGGTAGTTTTTACAGTCCTGCTGTGATCTTTTTCCTTTATATATTGGGACTATCACGGCTTTGAATCCCGGTACCCGCTTAAGTTTTCAACATAAATTAAACAAGGTGTACAGCAGGTCTGCCACCACTCCTGCTCCAGCCCTTAGCATTTCAAGCGACACTCTATTATATCCGGCTGCCTTACCTGCTTTCAAACTTTTCATTGCTCTCATTATTTCATCTATACTTATGTCTCTATCTATTTCTTCTACTTTCGGAATTTCTATTTCATTTACTATTTACTCTCCCGTAACCCTGTCTAGTGGCGGGTAAGAATATCCATTACCACATATCTTCCCGACAGAGGAAAACTGAGGCAGAAGATGGGCAGCAGAATATTTCTGATAACACTAAAAACAAATTAAAAATTGCGGTTGTTACCCGCTTGCCAAGCGTGGCAACTATGATATTATACCCCCCATGATTAAAATTACGAATAGACGGTCCCCAGTCCCCGGCGCCCTTGCTATTCTTGGTTACGGTGGCGACCATGGTAACGGTGGGGCAGGGAGTGCCAAGAATCTCCGGTGGAGGTTCGGTTGCCACCTAAGAAGCAACCTAGCAACATATAACGCACGCTCCCTGAGGACTGACGAGAAAATCGTGGAGCTGAAAGTAGAGATCGACAAGTTGAGGAGTGACAGAACAAAACATGATAATTCCATGATGTCTAATGTTTCACAAAAGATCAAAAACCGGCAACTACATTGTTCTACTCGTAATGAACAAATAACTGTAAAAGCTTATTAAGTATGTTTTTATTATAATTATTTTATTTCAAATTATTTATCTATTCTTATGTAAAAAATGGACTTATCATGTTCTGAACAGATCTGACGAAAATATCATGATTTGTACCAAACTGTTTGGAAATCTCATGTCAATATTTTGACATTGACTTACAGATAGAAACTTTAACAAAAACCTTTTTTATTTAATATATATTATAAATAATACTGATTGAAAGTCACTCTTTTATTTGATTACCACTGGTTCGGAAAAGAACTCTGTCCTGGGAAGAACCAGCAAGAAACCCAGCGGGACTTTTTTTTAAATAACAGCTTCCAATCATGTATGTTACACAAATTAACAACACAACAAATTAGAAATAGCTTGGTAGCGATCACCTTATTTCCAGGGTTTATTATCATCATCTTTATCATCATATCATTCTTTAATATTACAATAACCCTTTTTATAAAAACTTAGTTTAATAAAGTTTTTGAACTTGGAGCAGGTCAAATTTTGTATATTTTCTGAAATTTTGTTGTAAAAGCGTATACATCGCCCCAAGAATGAATTACTGACTCAATGGAGTCGAGTAACTGGTACTACTAGCTTGTGTCTGTTCCTAGTATTTACAGAATGAATATCACTAATTTTTGTAAAACTACTTTTTTTTTGTGTACGTACATTACATTTTCATAAATGTATTGAGAGGCCAAAGTTTATATATTAATTTCCTTACATTTTTCTCGCAGCGACTCTTTAGGCTTTAAATCATAAATTGCTCTTATGGCCCTCTTCTGTAAAACAAATATAATTTCAGTGTCAGCTGTGTTCCCATAGCAAAATACCATACGACATTACGCTATGGAAATAGCTCAAGTAAACTAGTCTAGCTGTTTCAACACTGGTTAGACTTCTAATATTTTTACAGCATATGCTGCAGAACTAAGTCTGCTTGCTAGTTTTGATATATGAAGGCTCCATTGAAGCTTCGCGTCTAGTGTGATTCCAAGAAAAATGGTGGTATCTACAAGACTCAGTTTCTCCCTATTTCAAATTACATTAATATTTAATTGTTTGACATTTGGTGTCACGAATTTCATGCATTTCGTTTTAGTGCCATTTAAATGCAAATTATTAACATTGAACCATTTTACTAAGCATTATTTACTACGTCATATTTTAGCAACTGTCGACTTAATTTGAAAATTAAAGAAGTGTCATCTGCAAATAATACTATATCATGGTTATCTCCTACTATGTAAGGTAAGTCATTAATGTATACAAGAAACAGAAAGGGGCCGAGAATTGAGCCTTGAGGCACGCCCATTTGTACCATCGACCCGGAAGGACTCATACTGTTAATGACAATTGTTTGAATTCTCTGACTTAAATATGAAATAATTAATTTAAGTGCGTCACTTCTTACATCGTAGTATTGAAGTTTCCTGATTAATGTTTCATGGTAAACACAATCGAAGGCCTTGGACAGGTCACAAAATATACCCAAAGCATCCTGTGAATTCTCCCATGCATTAAAGATATATTTAATCAGCTCAACACCGGCATCAGTTGTCGAGCGACCCCTTGTGAAACCAAATTGATTTTTATAAAGTAAATTATTTATATTAAAGAACTTTAACATTTTTTCAAGTATTATTTTTTCAAAAATCCTACTAAATGTTGGTAGTACAGAAATAGGTCTAAAATTGGCGGGGTCTAATGTACTACCAGATATAAATAAAGGTATTACTTTACTATGCTTCATTAAATCAGGAAACACACCAGATTCAATACTAGTATTAAAAATAATAGCTAAATGAGGCGCGATTGTATCCATTATAGACGCAATAACTTTAACGGAAATCCCCCACATATCCGCAGTTTTCTTAAAATCAATAGTTTTCATAATGATTTCTTATATTTACGCGAACACTACACATTGAATAAAACTAATTTTTACGGATGTTTTCGCGTTTAATTAACTTATTTTATATATATACCCATATTAATTCCATATATTAATTCCATAATTCGATAATACCTGCGTGTGCCAAACCACTGAAGTTGTATAGGTTACCAAAAATACAAAAACCGAAAGCTCCATTACGGCCAATAGTGATCAGATCGATTCGCCAACTTACGGATTGGCTCAACACCTAGCAAAAGTACTATCACCACTCAGAGGACACACAAGAGCATACACTAAGGATTCATACCATTTTGTCAGTGAGATAAAAGACATATGTCCTACTGACAATGAAACTATGGTCAGTTTTGATGTTCAGTCTCTATTTACATCCCTACCTGTTGAAGACTGCATCTTAATTGTAACTAGGAAACTAGAGGAAACCAACAGGTCAGCAGAATATGCAGTATTACTCAGAAATTGCCTTACTGTAGAAATCTATTTTGGAAGGAAGAGTTTTACAAGCAAGGAGATGGTGTTGCGATGGGCTCACAGGTATCTCCCATTGTCGCCGATATTTTAATGGAGGAATTTGAGGAGAAAGCCCTGCTTACTGCACCAGTAACTCCAAGTTTCTACAAGCGGCACGTAGATGATACTTTCACAGTTTTACCAACAGACAAAGTAACTACATTTTTAGAGCATCTTAATTCCATAAACTCTAAAATTCAATTTACTGCAGAGTTAGAGGCAAATAACACTTTAGCTTTCCTAGATGTGTTAGTCATTCGAAATCCTAATAACACCATAGTCTGTATAGAAAAAAGACCCATACAAATCGATATTTAAACGGTGAATCCCACCATCATCCTTCACAGTTAGCTACCATGGGCAAATCTTTGTTACAGAGAGCACGAGGGATCTGTGACAGCAAAAACCTGGCCGTCGAGCTTCAGCACGTCAGGCAGGTTCTGCACGACAACAAGCTTCGGGTCCGCGCCTATGTCACTGTAATCGAGTGAAGCCGGCCACAGTCGAGAGAGTGCCTGCTGTACTAGCATATGTCAGAGGTGTCACAGACAAGATTGGCTACATCTTGAAGCGAGCTTCTATTAGAACATTCTTCAAGCCGCCGAAGAAGATTAGTCAGTTCTTACCATCCGTTAGGTGCAATATTCCTCTACAAGACGCAGGAGTGTACAAGCTTGATTGTGAGTGTGGTCTCTCGTATATAGGGCAAACAAAACGTTCACCCGCGTATAAGAACACATAGCTGACGTGAAGCACCAAGGTTCCGGGAAGACTGCAGTTTGTGATCATATACTTGATGGCCCCCGCCATTACATTAGATTTGATAAACCACAAATTCTCGCAAAAGAACATAGAACATCCTGCCAAGAATGATATGTGAGGCTATTGAAATTAAAAAACGTCTTAATTTCAATAGGGAGGGAGGATGGGTACTACCACCTGCTTGGGATCCTATAATTCATAAAATTAAAACTAAACCCAAGCATATCACAATTGTTGCCATTGATGACCAATGAAATTGAGACTATGGTCCTTCACTGCTGACCGGATGAGGAAGCTCAAGGTCGCTCAGCGAGTTACGGAGAGGGCTCTGTTCAAATTTCTCTGCGTGATAAACTTATAAATAAGGATATCCGCAGGAAAACCAGAGAGTCCGACATAGACCAACAGATTAGTAGGCTTAAGTGGCAATGGGCCGGTCATATAGCTCGAAGAACCGTCAACCGATGGGGAAAAAAGGTTCTCTAGTGGCGGCCTTGTACCGGCGGAAAAAGTGTACGGCGTCCCCCTACTAGATGGCATGACGACCTGTTAAGACAGACAACAGTTAAGACATGCAGGAAGTCGATGGATGCAAGTGGCTCAATACCGTACTTCGTGGCATTCCTATATTCAGCAGTGGTCTTGTGAAGGGTTATAATGATGATTATGATTATGATCTTAGTTCTGAGGGGTTAAAAAGCATCTGAATTTTGATTCTTAATGAAGGATAGATGAAAATATGCCAGAGCATCCCTTTACCATCCATCAAGTGGACTGTTTGCCTATTTGTCGCATTTATTCCATAAAAGAAAACCTTCCCATTACCTTTTATCAATCCAGCATTGTTGAATATAATTTTAATGTGTCAAAATAAGGATATGTTAAAGTTAAAACAGATAAACTGTGAGCATCAAATTATGGAGCACTGTCGACGTATGATCAAATTGCTGTTCATGTGGTTGTTTTGCAAAGTATGGTTGCCCTATCATTTTATTATGAAATTCGGTGCTTTTGAACCTGAAGTTATCAAAGAAATTCCATAAAACTAACTAACTCTTGAAATGCCATCAGAGTACATGAGAGATACTCACACGTTTGCCTACTGTGTAATGATTCTCAAGTCCGCAGTTATGAAGGGTATTAGTTTATTTGTTCAGGAGTCTTATAGAAGAAAGGGTCATATATAAACTCTCAGGTTAACTAGTAATTGGATGCTGGGGTACAAATGCACCTACATGTTGCCAATCCTAAGGGCCGACTCGATACCAGTAAAATGATCTCCTTTTCTCCACACGCACCACACGAACTATCAGTATTATGTGCTAAGTGCATTTCTTGGTATAGTCGACCCATTCGTTCTGTACCATAATACGATGCAGCATTCATAAGCAATGTGTGAAAAAGGTTGAAAAGATTTATATGTAAGCCATTATCGTCGTCTTTGTTCTTAGTGCTACTTTCATTGTACTTTGCTGTGATCAGCATCCTCAATGATACTAGAACACGTATAAAACAATAAATATTTCGAAATTCATATAGTTTCATTTTAAGTTGAAATGAATGGAATTTTATCATTCGACAATTTCGAAGCCCTAATGTAGTATTATATGAAAAAATTACGGTAGTAGCGTATCAACTAAATTTAACACATACTTAAAATGAAGAATAATTTAAAACTGATTAGCAATATACCTGACTCCCTAAGCGACATGTATCACCTGCCGGACTATAAAATGCACACAGTGCTGCTTAAAACCAAAGGGGTGGCGGTATTATAGCATATATACACAAGAAAACTAAGTTCACAAGAATAAGTAACGTAACAACAAAGCATTTTGAAAATGTACTATTTCAAATTAGCACTCCATTTTTATGCGGCAACAGTATGTGCAATTTATCGCCCTTCTAATCTAAGTAAACACTTATTTATCGACGAACTTCACACATTAATCGGTACTCTGGACATAAAGTGCGAACAATTTATACTCGGAGATATGAACATAGACTTAAAAACCTATTCTCCTATAATACATAAATATATCTGCATGCTTCATAACTACGACCTTGAGTGCGAGATTATACAGAACACTAGAATTGAATTAACTGACGATAGAATAACTAAATTCTGTATTGATCATGTGTACGCGAGATCACGCACACAAGATGCTTACACCGCGACGCTTGGAATTAGCTGAAATTAGTTGCTAGCGGACCACCGGGTGACCACCGGTGAAAGTAGGGAAATTTGGAATAGGGCAACGGAACCCAAGGGGCCAGCAGCTGACCGACTGGCCGACTTCATGGAGAAAGAGGGACTCTTTATGATGAACTCTTTCTTCCAGAAGCGGCCCCACAGGAAGTGGACCTGGTCGAGCCCCGACGGTTCGATAAAAAATGAAATTGACTTCATTATGACGACCAGACGACAACTGTTCAGTGATGTCTCCGTGATCGCGAGGGTGAAAACTGGTAGCGATCACCGAATGGTTAGAGGCACACTGAACCTAAACGTTAAGTTGGAGAGGTCTCGTCTAATGAAGTCAACGCTCCGTCCCCCTCGTGCTCTGTTTCAAAGTCCCGAAACCTTTCAGCTCGAGTTACAAAACCGTTTTCAGTGCCTAGAAGACTGCAATGAAGTGGACGATATGAATGACAAGCTCGTGGAAACTGTCCATGCGGTCGGAGCTAAGTTCTGCAAGACCCGCCGCAGAAGAACACAAAAACTCTCCGATCACACTCTTAATCTCATGGCTGTTAGACGGGAGATGAAGCTACATTCTTCAACAGACTTGACAGCATACAGGCATCTGAACAGACAGATCTCCAAATGCATGCGGCGGGACTTACGCAACTTCAATACAGCTCGTATTGAAGAAGCGATCGAGCGGAACCAAGGCTCCAAAGTCTTTGCCAGAGATCTGTCTGCCAGAAAAAACCAACTGTCAAAGCTGAAGACAGAATGTGGCAGCATCGTTTCCGGGACACCTGAGATTTTGAGTGAGATTGAGAGGTTCCATGGGCAGCTGTACACGTCATCGTTGGAGCCACACGCAAGTGTGAGTAACGATCCAAGAGCGAGTCTCATCCGACATTATTCCGAAGATATCCCGGACGTCAGTCTGAGCGAGATTAGAATGGCTCTCCAGCACCTTAAAAACGGTAAGGCCCCAGGCGAGGATGGAATTACAGCGGAGCTTCTGAAAGCGGGTGGAAGACCGGTACTTGAAGTCCTTCAGAAGCTCTTTAATTCCGTCCTCCATGGTGGCATTACACCGGAGGCGTGGAGCAGAAGTGCGGTGGTCTTGTTCTTCAAGAAAGGTGACAACGCTCTCTTGAAGAACTACAGACCGATTTCCCTTCTGAGCCGCGTCTACGTGGTGTTTTCGAGAGTCATTACGAATCGTCTCGCGCGCAGACTTGACGACTTCCAGCCTCCCGAACAAGCCGGTTTCCGAAAGGGCTTTAGCACCATAGACCACATACATACCCTTCGGCAAATTGTACAGAAGTCCGAAGAGTACAATTTGCCACTATGTCTGGCGTATGTGGACTATGAGAAAGCCTTTGATTCCGTCGAAATTTGGGCGGTGCTGCAGTCCCTTCAGCGGTGCCAAGTTGACTGTCGGTATATCGAAGTGTTGAAGTGCTTGTACAGTAGGGCTACGATGGCTATCCGAGTACAGAATCAGAGTACGAAACCTATCCAATTGCAGAGAGGTGTAAGACAGGGTGACGTCATATCTCCGAAACTCTTCACCGCTGCATTGGAAGACGTTTTCAAGCTTCTGGACTTGAAAGGATACGGTATCAACATCAATGGCGAGTACATCACTCATCTTCGATTTGCCGACGATATAGTCCTTATGGCAGAATCGCTGGAGGACCTAAGCACTATGCTCAATGACCCCGATAGTGTTTTCCAACGGATAGGTCTTAAGATGAACATGGACAAAACAAAGATCATGCTCAATGTCCATGTCACACCTATGCCGGTAGTTGTTGGGAGCACTAAGCTCGAAGTTGTTGACGAGTATGTTTACCTGGGACAAATAGTCCGACTAGGTAAGTCCAACTTCGAACGAGAGGTCAATCGGCGGGTTCAACTCGGCTGGGCAGCGTTCGGGAAGCTACGACACATCCTCTCGTCAGACATACCTCAAAACCTGAAAACGAAATTGTACAACCAGTGCGTGTTGCCAGTGATGACTTACGGAACTGAGACGTGGTCCTTCACTGCTGGCCGTATGAGGAAGCTCAAGGTCGCTCAGCGAGCTATGGAGAGGGCTATGCTCGGAGTTTCTCTGCGTAATAAACTCAGAAATGAGGATATCCGCAGTAGAACCAGAGTGACCGACATAGCCCAACGGATTAGTAAGCTGAAGTGGCAATGGGCCGGCCATATAGCTCGAAGAACCGACAACCGATGGGGAAGAAAGGTTCTCGAGTGGCAGCCTCGTACCGGCAGGCGAAGTGTAGGGCGTCCCCCCACTAGATGGAGTGACGACCTGGTAATATATGCAGGAAGGCGATGGATGCAGTTGGCTCAGGACCGTGCTTTGTGGCATTCTATGGGGGAGGCCTATGTTCAGCAGTGGACTTGTGAAGGGCTGTAATGATGATGATGATGATGGACCACCGGGCGTTAGTGCTTGCCTGTGTGAGTTAAACTCATGCGAGTTCACAGGATGAAACTACTTATAAATATATATAACAATGAAAGTTTAAAATGTTCATTAAATAATATTAACTGGAAGGTAGTTGATGACATGGTTGGTTTAGATACTATACTACAAAAATATATATATATATATATAAAAATATAAATGAATGCTAAAATTAAAAACACCAATAAAAAACATACCGAAAATAAATGGATAAGTTCACCTATTATATAAGCTTGCGAGTATATAGATAAACTATTATTCCAATGGATCAAAGATAATAGTAATAAAATATTAAAAACACTTTATAATAAAGCGCTAAACTATGCAAATATGTTAATCAGATCCTCCAAACATAAATATATCTATTATGAAATTAATTAAAATATAAAGATCATTTATAACAACTGGTTTATTCTAAATAGAATAACAGGTAGGGTACGTAAAACAGTAGATACAGTTCTCCTAAATGCGTTTGGAGGCAAAAACAAATATAAAAGCATTATTGCAAAT
Organism: Parnassius mnemosyne; assembly: GCA_963668995.1. Classification (NCBI taxonomy): domain Eukaryota; kingdom Metazoa; phylum Arthropoda; class Insecta; order Lepidoptera; family Papilionidae; genus Parnassius; species Parnassius mnemosyne. Next base: position 5,978,573 of record CAVLGL010000001.1, on the reverse strand, counting down.
AGCTTTGCGAATAAATTTCATAGTGGTGTTCAAAATATAATACCTCAATGTATAAATAATATTTTAGATAAAATAGAATACAGACAACCTGTGAACGTAACAATTAATTTTCGAAAAGCAACACCCAAAGACATCCTTAAATTTATAAAAACAATAAACGTTAATAAAGCCCCGGTTTTTGACAAAGTACGGGCGATAGTTATAAAGTAAATTTGCAAAGAAATTGCTCAGACTGTTGAAAAATTGGTTAACGCTAGTATAAGGACTAATAAATATCCAGATGAACTGAAAACTGGAATCGTGAGACCTATATAAAAAGGGAAGTAAACAGGACTACGATAATTACCGCCCTATAACTACATTGCCTATACTAGACAGGAATATAGAAAAATACATAGCAAGAGAAATTTACAAAGTTTATGGTCTGAATAATCCGCCGTGTAGTAACGGTCAAGAATATCGACTACCCCATATCTTCCCGTGGGTGTCGTAAAAGGCGACAAAGGGGAACTGGCAGGAGATGGGCAGCAGCATCTTCCTGATAACAACAAACTTACAATAAAAAAACTTCGGTTGCCAACTCGCTCGCCAAGCGTGGCAACTAAGGCAAATACCCCCCTATAAAATGACAGTAACGAAGAAATGGCCCCTAGTCCCCGGCGGCCCCGCTATTCGTGGCTACGGTGGCGACCATGGTAACGGCGGGGCAGGAGGTGCTAAGAACCTCTGGTGGAGGTTCGGTTGCCACCTAAGACGACACTACCTGGCAACATACAACGCACGCACCCTGAGGACTGACGAGAAGATCATGGAGCTGGAAGAAGAGATAGACAAGTTACACTGGCATATGATAGGATTATCCGAAGTCCGAAGAGAGGGGGAGGACAAGGTAATCCTCGAAACCGGCAACTTGCTCTATCACCGGCAGGGCGACCATCTATCCCAAGGAGGTGTCGGACACAAGTCTCTCGTTAACAACGTTGTAAAGGTTGAGAGTGTGTCGACGAGGGTTCCGTATCTTATACTCAGAATCACCAAACGGTATTCGCTGAAGGTTATACAGGTTTACGCACCAACCTCGGTACACCCCGATGAGGAGGTGGAGGAAATGTATTAGGATATCTCTAGAGCCATGCATTCCTCCAAAACCCAATATACGGTGTTAATAGGAGACTTCAATGCAAAACTAGACACAAGAGAGAACGGTGAGCTGAAAGTAGGGAAATTTGGAATAGGGCAACGGAACCCAAGGGGCCAGAAGCTGGCCTACTTTATGGAGAAAGAGGGACTCTTTATGATGAACTCTTTTTTCCAGAAGCGGTCCCACAGGAAGTGGACCTGGTCGAGCCCCGACGGTTCCACAAAAAATGAGATAGACTTCATTATGACGACAAGACGACAAATGTTCAGTGATGTCTCCGTGATCGCGAGGGTGTAAACTGGTAGCGATCACCGAATGGTTAGAGGCACACTGAACCTAAACGTAAAGTTGGAGAGGTCTCGTCTAATGAAGTCAATGCTCCGTCCCCCTCGTGCTCTGTTCCAAAGTTCTTGAGTGGCAGTGTGCAGAGTGACCTGGTAAGACATGCAGGAAGTTGATGACGCAGGTGGCTCAGGCTGTCTGTTCAGTTGCCTGTATGCTGTCAAATCTGTTGAAGAATGTAGCTTCATCTCCCGTCTAACAGCCATGAGATTAAGAGTGTGATCGGAGAGTTATTGTGTTCTTCAGCGGCGGGTCTTGCAGAACTTAGCTCCATCCGCATGGACAGTTTCCACGAGCTTGTCATTCATATCTTCCACTTCATTGCAGTCTTCTAGGCAGTGAAAACGGTTTTGTAACTCGAGCTAAAAGGTTTTGGGACTTTAGAACAGAGCACGAGGGGGACGGAGCATTGACTTCATTAGACGAGACCTCTCCAACTTAACGTTTAGGTTCAGTGTGCCTCTAACCATTCGGTGATCGCTACCAGTTTTCACCCTCGCGATGACGGAGACATCACTGAACAGTTGTCATCTTGTCGTCATAATGAAGTCTATCTCATTTTTTGTGGAACCGTCGGGGCTCGACCAGGTCCACTTCCTGTGGGACCGCTTCTGGAAAATAGAGTTCATCATAAAGAGTCCCTCTTTCTCCATAAAGTAGGCCAGCTTCTGGCCCCTTGGGTTTCGTTGCCCTATTCCAAATTTCCCTACTTTCAGCTCACCGTGCTCTCTTGTGTCTAGTTTTGCATTGAAGTCTCCTATTAACACCGTATATTGGGTTTTGGAGGAATGCATGGCTCTAGAGATATCCTAATACATTTCCTCCACCTCCTCATCGGGGTGTACCGAGGTTGGTGCGTAAACCTGTATAACCTTCAGCGAATACCGTTTGGTGATTCTGAGTATAAGATACGGAACCCTCGTCGACACACTCTCAATCTTTACAACGTTGTTAACGAGAGACTTGTGTGCGACACCTCCTTGGGATAGATGGTCGCCCTGCCGGTGATAGAGCAAGTTGCCGGTTTCGAGGATTACCTTGTCCTCCCCCTCTCTTCGGACTTCGGATAATCCTATCATATGCCAGTGTAACTTGTCTATCTATTCTTCCAGCTCCATGATCTTCTCGTCAGTCCTCTTGTTGGGAGCACTAAGCTCGAAGTTGTTGACGAGTATGTTTACCTGGGACAAATAGTCAACAACGCAGGTGGCTCAGGACCGTACTTTGTGGCATTGCTTGGTGGAGGCCTATGTTCAGCAGTGCACTTATGAAAGGCTGTAATGATGATGATGATGATAATAGTCTGAATAATATTCTTAATGACACAGTTTGGATTTCAACCCAAAAAAAGCACTACTCAGTTACTTTCCCTATTTACCGATAACATTTATAAGACAGTTCGTGTAATTTATAGGGAATCGGTGAAATAAACGTTTGTGTTGCTCTGAAAAAACAAAGTTTTATTAGTATAAATTATTTGTACATTTGTATTTTTCACTTAACTACACCTTACAATAATCACTAAAGATACCTGAAAAAACAAAGAAACGACATTAAAAGTTATTACACTTGTCGATTCCCTTTATTAGTTCTTTTATTATTATCCGATTGTTTACGTGTTTTACAATTTTAACATTTTACTGACGCCATCTTCGAAACCGTCTGCTTTATCTACAGTCCACTCAAATACTTTGACAGCGCCATCTATCAAGTAGCGAAGTAAATTGTTTCTGCTTTATCGACTAACCATAAAAGAATTTAATAAACAATAACAAAACTTAAAAAAATGTAATTTCTTTACAACTCCTCCCCCAGGGCTGAAAATTTCATCGAAATTTTCGGTAACAATACCTAAACTTACTTACAATTATTATAATTGTTATAACTAAATCACACTCGTTGTACATCATGTTCTTAACTCGGTTCTTTATTTAGGAACTGGAATGAGCTTTGTGACGTGAAAAAGGTTTGACTCGGATTTTCTGTGTCCTGTATCTATTGTATATATTGAAGATGATATTTTTTCTTCAATTTTAAAAGGTCCAATCCTTAGCTCATCCAGTTTTTTCCTATTTAATTTATGTCCATTCTCAACATATACCAAATCACCCCTATTAAAACTATAGTCTTTTCTTTTTCTGTCAATCAACATTTTATTATAGTTATGAGATTTTATTGTATTTTGTAACGCTTTTTTCCTATCTTCAATCCATTCCTCTATTCTTTTGCCTTGTTTTAATTCATTTGGCACAATTGTAACATCTGTCCCATCTAGTAGGTATCTCGGTGCGAAGCCGGTGACCGTATGCTCCGTGTCGTTGTATTTACTTAGGCAGTTATGAGCAATTGTTGTCCATGCTATGGTGTTAGGTTTTTCATTTATCTGGCATCTTATTTTGTTGACCAGCGTTTGATTTAATCGCTCATTTAAGCCATTTGAAAATGGTGAATTTACTGCGGTGAAAACTAGCGCAATTGATTTGTCATTCAAAAACGTCTTAAGCTCCTTTGAATTTATTCCAGGGTACTGGTCTGCGAGAATAATATCGATATCATTTAAGTTCGTTATATTACTAACCAGTTTTATGAAGTCCTTTGCATTCTGTGTCTTCGAGGTTAGTATATATGCGTAACGAATGAAGTGATCCACTAGAAGATGTAGATATCTCTTCATCGACCGCGAGCCTCCGAAGCCTCCAATTGTGTCTATGGAGATAATTTCAAATGGTTTTGTGGCGGGTCCTAAGTGTGACACTAGGCCATATTTAGCTTGTCCTCTTGTTTTATTCTTTATACATATATCGCAAGTTTTACAAATATTATTTATGTTTGCTGTTAATTTTTTTGCTGTATATCTTGTACCAATTGCTTTTTGCATCTATCTTACACCTATGTGACACATATTTTCATGAATATTTTTTATAAATTTTATACTGAAATCTTCCGACAGTATTATTTTTTAATGTTTTTTTACTTTTTTATAAAATATGTTGTTTTTGTATGTCAAATTATTCTTGTTATCATGTATATCTTTATTTTTCTCTTGATCTGTGATGACATCTTCTAATTTTACCAAATTTACTATTTTTAATTGTTCATCAATATCTTCATTTTCATTCAGTGCCGGGTTTCTGCTTAAGCAATCTGCTTCCAAATTTTCTCTACCTGGAGCATATTTTATCTGAAAGTCATACTGCGATAAATAATACACTAGTTCTCCCAATTCTTCATCAGGTCTAGATTTAACATTCATGTTCTCCAACGGTTTGTGATCTGAATATACTGTGAATGGTTTCCCTATTAACCAATATTGCCAATATCGTACTGCTTCTTTAATAGCCAGACATTCTAAGTATATTGCTTTCTTCTTCTTTTGGGATTCATTTAATTTTCTTGAAAAATAGGCTACTGGCTTTTCTTTTCCGTCTGGCTGAATTTGTTTTAGCACTGCTCCAATACCTTCCAATGATGCATCTGTGTATATATTTACTGGCAAGTTTTGATCATAAATTTCCAAGATGGGTTGTGAGCAAAGTAAATCTTTTATTTCTTCAAATGAATTTTTACAGTCCGTTGACCAAATGAATTTTTGATTTTTCCTCAGTAAATTATATAGGGGCTCTAATATAATTGTGCTCTTGGGTATGTATTCATGGTAGAAATTAATTTTCCCCAAAAATTGTCTGACATTTTTCAGAGTTTTTGGCGTAGGGAATTCTCTTATTGAAATTAAATTATCTCTGACTGGTCGAACTGTATTATTTTCTATTATGTGTCCAAGATATTTTACAGAATTCGACGCAAACGTACATTTTGTAAATTTTAGTCGAAATCCTTCTTGTTTTATTGCTTCCAGTAATTGTGATAAATGGTTTATATGTTCATTATAAGACTTTGAGAACACCAGGATATCATCTATATAATTAACTGTAAAATCAGTTAATTGATGTTTTCTTAGTATGTTGCTCAGGATTCTTTGAAATATTGCGGGAGAGGTTTTCAAGCCGAAGGGTAGACACGTCCATTGAAAGTGGCCTTCTTGTGTAACAAAAGCTGTTTTTTTTCTGTCTTCAATTCGCAGTGGGATGGACCAAAATGCAGAGTTAATATCTAATGTTGAGAAGTACTTGCAGTTTCTTGTTTTTATTACCAAGTCTTCAATTAACGGGAATGGTTGAGCTTGTGGTGTTACTATTTTGTTGAGATCTCTGAAATCAATACATAATCTGTTTCTTTTATTATCTTCTTTCTTAAAAGCTAAAGTTACAGGTGCTGCAAACGGGCTGTATGATTCTTCTATAAGATTTTTTTGAAGTAATTTTGCCACCTGTTCTTCTATCTCTTTTTTGTCCTCCATTGAACATCTATAGGGCCTTTTACTACAGTATTTGTCCGTTAGGAGGTCGATATGTGCTTCATAGTCTCTTACTGTTCCAATGTCGTATTTATCCTTCGCAAAACTCGATTTATATTTGTCAATCAGTGTATTTATTTCAAATTCTTGTTGAGCATTTAAATTACCCATTTTTATCTCAAAATTTTTTTCATTTACATGTTGATTGAAATTTATAGAGAATTTATTAGAGTAAAATTATGCATTACTCTTACCTTCCTTAGAAGTCAATTTCTCATTTAGTTCCATATCAGTGTTGTCTTTGGTTTTTTGTGTGATTTCCAGGTTTTCATTCTGAACTAATCTAAACTCTTTTATCATGTCTAGTCCAATAAGGAAATCATATTGAAAATCTTTTCCATCCACAATATACACGTCGCATTTTTTTTCTATGTTTAGTATTTTAATCTTTATTGTTGTCAAACCTCCTGTACTCTTCACACCATTAATTGTTACTAAATTTGCATTACTAAACTCTCTTTTTCCTTCTTCTTGTTTTAGTTTTACTAATTTGGAATTAATCAAGGACACATTAGATCCTGAATCATATATGCCAAAAACGTTTAGTTTTTCATCTAATGTAAGTTTGACTTTGATTAATGGTGTGATTGTTAGTTTTTTGGATCTTTATCATTTAATTCAAGATCTAATATAGTATTGTTTATATTCCTGTAGTGATTTCTCTTGTTTTCTTGTTGCTCACTTTTTTTAAACCAGCATTTTTCTTCTGGGTGATAACGAGTTCCCTTGTTCAAATTTTCACAGATTTTGCAGGCTTGATATTTATCAGATTTTCCTTTATTTTCAAATGTGTCTCGTTTTGGTTTATAGTAGGTATGTTTATTTGTTGTATGCTCAAATTTACCAATTTCATTGAAAAGACTTGCAGTGGATGTAATAGATTCCTTATCAATTTTGCCCAATATGTAATCTGGTAGGCCAGTTGCGATAAGATTTATCATCGTCTGTGTATCTATGTGTTTATTTACCTCTAATAACAGCCTTTCCTTTTTCGTAGCATATTCCAGTGCTGAACCCGCTTGAAATTTATAGGCAAATGCATATTAAACCTGTGACCAACCTTTATTTCCGTATGTCTCAGTAAAGTTATTTTTCCAAACAGTCTATTCTGAATTTACAGTGAATTTTATCAACATACTAGTGTACCAATCATGGCATTGTTTCTCTAGTAGATACTTTAAAGTCTCAATTTTCTCTGTATCCTGTAGTATTTCGAATCGTTCACACTCATTCTCAAATTCACCTATCCATTGATTCACATTGGAATTTTTTCCTGAAAATTTCTCAATTAAAAATTTTTCAGATGTTTTTCCTAGGTTTTTATTTCCAGACCCGACGTCGCAGTTTTTGTGAACTAGTGGTCTGGATTTCTCTGCAATTTCATCTAAATATTGATCTACAAACTGCAAATTTTCGCCTTCATCTAAATAGATTTTTTTCAATTCCGGAGATAATGGAATCCACAATTTACGTATTTGATGTCTTTTTTTAGAGAATTCTTGACCTTCGTGAATACCTCTGTGCTCACAATACTCGTGTGTTTGCTTGCAGGCTTCATTTCATCCGGAACATTATAATTACGTCCATCGGGTGTTTGAATTGAGGTTATGCAGATTACATTTGTTTTGCCATCACTTGCCGCTAATACCGCAAAAGTAAATCTTAACTTCTCCATTTTCTTTAACTAGAAATGTCGTTTTATAAGACAGTTCGTGTAATTTATAGGGAATCGGTGAAATAAACGTTTGTGTTGCTCTGAAAAAACAAAGTTTTATTAGTATAAATTATTTGTACATTTGTATTTTTCACTTAACTACACCTTACAATAATCACTAAACATACCTGAAAAAACAAAGAAACGACATTAAAAGTTATTACACTTGTCGATTCCCTTTATTAGTTCTTTTATTATTATCCGATTGTTTACGTGTTTTACAATTTTAACATTTTACTGACGCCATCTTCGAAACCGTCTGCTTTATCTACAGTCCACTCAAATACTTTGACAGCGCCATCTATCAAGTAGCGAAGTAAATTGTTTCTGCTTTATCGACTAACCATAAAAGAATTTAATAAGCAATTACAAAACTTAAAGACATGTAATTTCTTTACACATATATGAAAATCCTAATGAAAGAAAACATGTATTGCTGTTATTTAACGACGATAGTAGCGCGTTCGATACTTTACGTCATGACATACTGCTAGAGCGACTAGACGACTGTGGAATTAGATGGCCGATGCTTGACTGGTGTCGAGATTATCTCAAAAATCGTTCCTTTTATGTCAAGGTATGGTATTAAGTAATAAAGTTTTGGTAAGTGAAGGTACAGCACAGGGTTCAGTATTAGGACAGCTATACTACATCACTTACGTGAATGATATCAAGAAATTCATTAAAAACTCAAAAATTTTCCAATATGCCGACGATACATGTCTGGTGGTAGCCCACCACAATATGGATGTTTGCGCCAAATGCTAAAATTTAAAAACATCATGATGGAGCGCGTCGGCGCGCTGCTCAGATGTACCTAGCACCGGCTGGTACGCGGCTCGCGCGCGCCTCCCCGCACGCGCCGGACGCGTGGTAGATAGGGCAGATTTTGTCGCCAGCGGCGGCCGGGTCGTAGTATGGCAATTAGCGTATTTTGGTTACCGCTGCATATATTTCGCGCGACCAGTTTTTTGGTTTTATGGTCAAGATTTTTAGTATTTGTGCGCGTTACTTCGCTACTGAATTGTGGTTTCGTGAAGACCGCCTCGGTTTAGTTTGTCTAAGTTGTACGTTCGTGACAAGAGGCTTATTTTGAATTTGAGTGATTGGAGTAATTTCGTTGCAATTGTACCGTCGCGTTAAGAGCCTTTTATGTGTTGACTATTTAGATACTTTGCGTGTCAGCTAGGTTGATTTTTAATTCTTATTGCGGCGTAGTATTTAATATAGTACGAAGGAATTTAGTTGTTGGTTGTAACGCTGAACTTTGTGACTCGTGAAGAGATCACGTTATATCCCTATTTGTAATTTGGTGATAAATGAATCCGGAACCTTGAATATTGAACTTTGAACTACTGCATTAAGGGGCAGCATGGGACCAGGCCGCTGCCCGGTCACCTCAGCTGGGCCAGGTCACATAAATATACACACCACTAAACACCACTTTACATGCACTTACAACTACCTACGGCCTGACCGAGCCTTGGTGCGGTCTTAGCATATGATCCAGGTACGTACTATTTATTAACCTAGCCTTCTCCCTATTGTGTAGTATGATATGTCAATGTTCATAAGACTAATTGGGCCCGAACCCTCGGCTGCCCGTCGAGGAGGCTACTATGGGCCCTAGCCAAGGCGACCTTTGCAGGGGCATCTAGGAGCCGTAACAATGGATAAGGAGGTAAAACTGTTACAAGAAGACTTTACGAAGTTCATGCAGTAGTCACATGACGCAGGTCTAGTACTTAATTCGAATAAAACTAAAATGATGTACGTTAGCTCAAGTCAAAATAGATTAAAACATAGTGTGACGCCTCATAATTATTATTAATAAATAATAATTAAATTCATTATACAGACATTTAAAAATGTCTTAGAAATTATAATTTAAACAATAAAATGCAAATAATAAGCATAGAGTTCAAAAATATCCATTTGGAATATTGAATATTATATATATTAGTAAACGCATAAAATGTCTCAAAAAATCTCTAAATTTATTAAAAACCTGCTTAAAATGTTCAAAATATATCAAATCATATAAATACAAGGCGATTATATTGCAATAACAAAGATAAATAACATTTGTAATATTATAGAAAAAATGGATTAAAATTTTCTAAGTTGATGAAGGAGTTCGTGTAATAATTGGAAAATTTCTAAGTTAATGAACGTGTTCTTGTAATGTTCCCTTATATTGGGGCGTTGTCGGAGACACATACCCAATGTTGTACATATATATGGGGTGGTCGGCTGACCGACTGCTAGTACTAAGGTTGCACAATGACTAGTCCTATATTAGGGACTTAACATAGTAAGGTCTAACGAACCAAAGCATTAATATAGAAGGTCTCTATGATGCATAAGCATTATGATAGCAGAGTTATGACTTGAAGTCCCATATGAATAAGACATACAGTAGTATGGTCTATGAAATAAAGCAAATATGTGGAAGGTCTCAAATATGTAAAAGCATTATATTGAAAGAAATGGGACTTGAAAAGGATTATTATAGTGGCGTGTAGGTTGCTTCGCAGCCTCTGAGACCGAGGTAAACTTGGACTCACTAACCGATGTGTCCTAGACATATCATCTTAGTGCCGGTGGTAAGCGGGTTTGTTGTAGCAATACGACTTGCCCGTGGACATCGCACACCCCTACCGGTTGTGGGCGGCGTCTTAGCGCATAGCGTTATGATACGTCGGCTATCTTTCGGATTAGGGTGAGTGTGTTTGGTAGTACTTTTAAGTGCAGCAAGCATACTCAACTTCATGTCTTAGTGCAATAGCGCTATGATACGTGGAGTTTTGGCTACTGACGTCTTAGTACCGTACTACTATGATACGTTGGTGGTATTTTTAGTTAACAACATTATCAAATTTTGTTACCAAAGTCGATAGGGATCATGTGGGTGTGTTGTGAGGGGGCGCCATCCGTATGATAGTTGCATTGATGCTTACTGCTACTTGCAGTATTGTGTCTTGTGATGGATCTGCGGGTGTGCTGCACCTGATTCGATGCATCTTGTGGTTCTGGTCGATGGAGGTATGCGGGTGGTGATGTCTGCTGGGACTGTATGGGGGACCTTGGGATGGTGTAAGCCCGACGATAGTCGTATTGATGCTTGTTGCATTCTGTAGCGTTGCGTCTCTACGATGGTTGTTTGGCGGGTCGCTATTCTCAATGGCGCTCTCTGCGTCTTGGTTTGACTCACAACCTAAGTAGCTTTGCCCAAGTCGGGTCCCTTCATTGCGGGGCTGCAGACTGTCTGCCCTCCATGATGTTTTATATAACAACTTAATAATATATCTCTATAAAGTTCCCACCTTTGAGAGATTGAAGGCAACTTGTTGGTGGGTGAGACAAACATGATCGAAAAATGCATATACTCAACGTCAGAGACACAAACCCTTTCTGATGGCGAATTATTAATATTATCTTATAACTGCCTATTGGCTATATCTGCCATTGTATTGGTCGGTGGAGCATATGTGTTGACCTCATGCGGGTGGTAGCTGGAGGGAGAATCTGAGGAGGCTCTCAAGGCTGCGGCCGAAAGCCGCGCAACGTGGGACCCCATTCCCTTGAGGTGAGCGGTAGACTCATGACACGCTCTGCGGCCAATTGGCCGTGCTGACCATGCAATTGGTGGTGATGCCTTACACTTACATCACGTCTACAGGAACGGCGGTCTGGCAGGTGGTGGCGCTCACGGAAGGCTTTTTATGGTCAGTGTGCCTATTGTTGCCTAACCCGTGTGACGTACATTCACTGTGACTGGATTTGATCGTATTCTGTATGGCGTTTACACGCATTGACATGCGCGACTTCGGTCGATGTTTGTGCTTACGCACTATCAAGGGGCCAAGTCCTCTTTTACTGGTTCGCCAGTTATTTTGCTGTGGACTACGGTCCAGTTCCCAACTTTGCGTACCCTTGGGGGGAGCGCATTAAAATGGTTGGCGCTCACCGTGCGCGGCGTGTGTGGGGCCGTGTACCTCCTCCACATTTTTTTTAAAATGTGGGAGAGCGAAGCCCTTGTAACTGGTATTTGATATAAATATTGTGAGCCTTTTCCAAGCGGGAAGGGATTAATTAATAAGGAATTGACTGTTGTGAACCAGATACAAGTGGAATAGGGACAATTTATTGTTCTTAACCTTTTTTGAGCTCTGTCTTCGTGAACGGGGTTCTTTAGCTTATAAGACTCTACCAACAGCTTTCGATTGCTCTCGTGAATATTCATTCTTCCAAGATACACCTAAAAGAACTAAGTTACTATACAAACACAACGTAAAAAAGGGTCCTAACTAAGACGATCACGCCATAAATTTATTAAACGGCCTATATTTAAACCTTTAGAAAGATCAAGTTATACTGGTCACGTAAATTAGATATATTTATATATCTTACAGATATAGATTCTAAAGAAATACAAGTATAAGTGGATATATAGTGGAAAAGAAAAAAGATGGGGGGGGGTTCGTTACAATTTGGTGCCGTGACCAGGATAGAGGTTAAATTTTAAATAGGAGGCCGGTAATATAAAATTATGAGGTAGGCTATATGCCTACAATTTGTTGTCCGTGAAATGGAGAGGTGTCTTGGAGAGTGGTGTTTGCTGGGGGTGGTTGAGAGTCTGGGGGTGGGGCTTAAATATTAAAATTGAGTAATAATATAGGTGTGTGCATAACGGAGCGAAATAATAAAAAGTGAAATAAGTGGAAAGACTCAATTAAACTAAGCGAAGGACACAACAGTTGTAAAAAAAAAAAAAAAAAAAAAAAAAAAAAAAAAAAAAAAAAAAAAAAAAACTGCAATACTATATATTATCAAGTGAAATAAGTGGAAAAACTCAATTAAAGTAAGTGAAGGACCCAAAAAGTGAAAAAAAAAAAAAAAAACAAGGAGAAATAAAAATTAAAAATGGCTAAAAATAAGAAAAAATCAACCTCAATTAAGGCTAAGTCTAAAGATGAGATGAAAATGCTTCAGAAATTAATTAAGAATGCAGTGAAAACCTTTGAGGTTAAAATAAAGGATCTTGAGGAAAAATTTATTAACCAAACAAAAGATTACCAAATTAAAATAAATCAAGGAGAGGTGTCCGGGGCGAGCACCTCTCATGTAAATGATCCTAGACAAAATATTTTATATAATGTACATAATGTAACAATAGAAAAGCCGAAATTCGGAAATGGAAATACTCATCCAGTATCATTTTTGGAAGATCTCACCAATTATTTAAAGAAAGTTCCATCTAATGGTCTCGAAATTTCGATTGCACAAGAGTGCTTAGTAGGTGAAGCCAAGTATTGGGCTCGCATTAATAATGTGCGTTGGACAACTTTTGATGATTTTAAAGCTGACTTCCTAAGAGTGTTTTGGGGTGAAGAAGAACAAAATAAAGTAAAGAGATTCCTTGTGCAAAATAAATGGAATAGAAGTACACACCCCACCATGGTTAGTTATTTTCTTTATGTGGTTGAGAAGGCACAAACATTATCATATCCGATACCTGAAAAACAATTAGTAACTGATGTCATCAGACATTATCCTAAAACTGTGCAGCAATTATGGAGAATAGCTAAAATTGAGACAATAATAGACACGACAGATTTCTTAAAAAACTTAGATGACATCGACAAACAAGATGAAGGTCGTGAACCTTACTATAATGAGAAAAGGAGGAAGTTTAATAATAATACGGAGCAAAAACATAAAGAAATACAACAATCATACAAAACATGGCGTAAACCCGAAGAGGGAAAAAAGAAGGTTAATGAAGTACATGAAATACATTTCACTAATGACCAACCTGATGTTACGGCCCCTGAGCCAAATTTAGAGCTAAAGAGGTCGAACTAGTTCCCGATTCGACCCCTTACAATGTAAAAGGGAACAAAGCATTAAATATGTTATTAAAACTGGGTTGGCGACCTGGACAAACATTGGGCAAAAACAATAGAGGGTTGCGAAAACCTATTACTTTAAAAGCAAATTTTAACAGAGAAGGCCTTGGTTATAACGACAATGTAAATAGCATATTAAACACCTTAAAAGCCAGGTCGGACTTGCCCATAACGGAGTTATTCGTGCAAACCGTCTTCGAGGAAGACGAAGATAAATATCAAAGGGAATTTATAGGGAATATGAGATCTGAAATTAAAGTTTCAATATTTGACAAAGAAATAGACGCGCTCCTCGACACTGGGAGCGATGTTACATGCATTTCAGAAAGTTTATATTTACAAATTAAAGATAATAATCGTAAAATATCAATAATGCCAGTTAAAGCAATGCAAATAAAAGGTGCTGTTGGGCAGCGCAGCACAAAAATACAACAGATGATCATATTGCCTATAAAGATAGATGAAGTAGTCTTTGAAACACAAACTTTAATTGTAGGTAATTTAATAAGACCTTTAATATTAGGCTTTGACTGGCTCAAGAGAAATAAAATATTGATTGATTTGAGAAATACTACTGTTGGAATAGAATTTAAAGTGAAAAACAAAGACTACTTTATACCTTTCAAATATAATAATAAATCTGTATTACATAATAACTGCATCAAACAATGTACCGATGATCCCTTAATAAATATAAACATAGGATCTACATTGGAGGTCTCTGAAAGGGCAAAACTTAGTAAGGTTTTGGAAAAGCATAAGAATATGTTTTCGAGCAAATTGGGAAGAGCCAATTGCTATGAGCATAAAATTGAAATGATCGATGATGAACCTATAGTTACTAGGTCCTATCCCATTCCATATGCATATAGATCGAAAATGGAAGAAAAGTTAAATGAAATGGAACAAGCTGGTATCATCACAAGGACATCAACGCCTTACAGTAGTCCATTGACATTCACTCTTAAAAAAGACGGCTCAATTAGAGTTTTGCTTGATGCCAGAAGCATAAATAAGAAAATGGTTGCAGAAACAGAGAAACCACCTATACAATTAGATGTTTTGAATTCATTTCACGGAGCGAATTATATCACTACCATTGACTTAAATAATGCATATTTTCAAATTCCGATAAATAAAGATGGTAGAAAATATACTGGATTCACATTCAATGGAAAGTCATATGTATATAATGTTTTGCCGCAAGGATTAAAAACATCAGTAGGAAGCTTTAGCAGAGCCATGAATTTAATATTAGGACCAGAAGTCCAAGAATTTTGTGTGAACTATTTAGATGATCTAGCCATTATTACAACAGGAACGTTAGATAAACATTTGGAGCACATTGATATTGTTTTAAGTAAATTGAACAAAGCTGGCTTAACGTGTAACTTGCAGAAATGTGAATTTATTTGTAAAGAAATTAAAATGCTGGGTTTTATAATTTCAACAGAAGGCATAAAGACAGATCCCGATAAGATTCGAGCGATCCAAGAGTTTCCAGCACCTAAAAAGATTAAACAATTAAGGGCCTTTTTAGGTCTATGCAATTTTTATAGAAGGTTTATACCAAATTACAGCGAGAGCATAATACCGCTCTGTGAATTACTTAAAAAGGGACGAAAGTTCCAATGGAGCGGTAAAGAACAGAAGGCATTTGATTTTATAAAACAACAATTTATTAATACAATACAATTGCATCATCCAGACTTTAATAAGCCGTATTATTTACAAACAGATTGTTCCGGTGTGGGTATGGCCGGAGTACTATATCAGATAGATGATAATAATGAAATGAGAATTTTAGGCTATCATAGTAAAGCCTTAAAAGGCCCCGAATTAAATTGGTCTGTTACTGAACAAGAGTTTTATGCTGTAATAAGCTGCCTAAAGAAATTTGAAACATATTTGCGGGGCAGTAAAGTAATAATACTAACTGATCATAAAGCATTATTGTTTATTAATAATATGAAGTTATTCAATGGTAGAGTAACCCGATGGATTTTGTATATAGAACAATTTAATTATGAAGTACAGCATATATCGGGTAGACGTAATATTGTTGCAGATGTGCTATCACGTTATCCTCCTGATGGCGATTTAATACAAGAGGAAAAAAATAATAGTTTAGAAATTGCTTACACAGAGAGCGAACCGAATATTGAGTTGATAGAAAAATTAAAATCCTTATCAGTATATCAATTACAAGATTCAGAGTCGTTGGCTATTATTGAAAAGTTAAAGACATTAAATACTTCCATAATAAAACAAAACAATAAATTTAAAAGGTAAAGTTTGAAAAATGATGTATTATATTACAAAACGAATTTACAAGAAGTAATATATTTACCTAAAGCGTTGAGACAAGATATTATAAATCAAGTGCATGTCGAAATGGGTCATCAAGGACCCTATAAGGTAATTAAATATGTGAGAGACAGATTCTTTTGGAAAGGTTTAACAAAAGATATTAAAAACCAATTAAGGGCTTGTCATTTATGTCAGTTATCTAAGAAAAGCAATATAACATATGTGGGTCCCTGCAAATCTATAATAACAGAAAACATTGGCGATATAGTCATGGCAGACTTATATGGACCGCTTGTATCAGGTACCTTTGGGTACACTTTCATATTTGTCATTCAAGATTCATTCAGTAAATTTATCAAATTATATCCTTTAAAACAGTCAACAGCAAAGTCTGTTGTAACAAAAGTAAAGCATTTTGTTGAGATTATAAAGCCCAAGGCAATAATGACAGATAATGGAAAACAGTTCGTAAGTAATCACTGGAAACAATCAATGAGTGAATTAAATATAAAGCCAATATATACCACAGTTAGAAATCCTAGACCAAATACAACAGAGCGAGTAAATAAAGAGTTGAGCAGATTATTTAGGACGCTTTGTCATACTAACCACAAAGATTGGGCGTTAATATTGCCGAAATTAGAAGAATTGTATAATAATTCTTATCACAATAGTACAGGCTTCACGCCTTGTGAGATTCTTTATGGTGAGTCTAATGAGATGTCTTTTGACAAAGTAATTTCTAAAAGTAAAGACAAACATAATGTCGAACAAATTAGACAACAAGTGCGTAAAAATTTAAAAGAGGCAAGTCGAATAAGAAACACAAAATTTGATAAGCGAAATAGATTAATAAAATATAATATTGGTGACTTAGTAAAAATTTCAAGATCTAGTAGATCAGACGCTGATAATAAAGTTATGAGTAAGTTCAATTTGGCATATGAAGGACCTTATGTAATAGCAGCCGTACCATTTGACAATGTATATACCTTAGCAAATCCAGAGACAAACGAAATTAGAGGAATTTTCAATGCTATTCACTTATTAAAATATTTTAAATAATAATTTATTTTTGTATAAATTAGAGTAATTAAATAAATATTGTAACATAAAAGGGTTTTGTGGGTGGCCCATGGAAATAATTGTTTAAGTTAAAGGTCTAAAATTATTAAAGTTATGAGCAAGAGATTTGTTATATGATAGTAGAACATTATTAATATATAATGAAGAGTTGTAAATATAGATCGTAAGATAATTTTTTAATCATTTTTATTAAATAAATATGGGAGTTGGGTCAGGGCGAATGGCTCAAACACATTTATCCTATGTGGTATCGAACTGACCTCAACAAATATCAAACTGGATTGTATGCACATAAAGTGTGACACTATCGAAATAATGTTTCAAAGATTTAAAGATAAATTAATAAAATAAGAAATCGACAATTGACTGCAAACTTTATTAACAACACGATATACAATAACTTGAATTATGGTGTTATCACATTGTGATAATTGTGGTTGAAGGGGTGTTGGTGGCGGCCATTCTCTGGGGCAGGGGGATTTGATAACATATGCCGTATTGTAACAGATTAAAAGAGGAAAGAACAGATATATAAATAATTACTTGAGTGTAGTGTATATGCTCTCAAAATATTAAATTTTATATTAACGACTCCACTATGTGGATCATTAACATAAAATTTGGGGGTGGATTGTGACGCCTCATAATTATTATTAATAAATAATAATTAAATTCATTATACAGACATTTAAAAATGTCTTAGAAATTATAATTTAAACAATAAAATGCAAATAATAAGCATAGAGTTCAAAAATATCCATTTGGAATATTGAATATTATATATATTAGTAAACGCATAAAATGTCTCAAAAAATCTCTAAATTTATTAAAAACCTGCTTAAAATGTTCAAAATATATCAAATCATATAAATACAAGGCGATTATATTGCAATAACAAAGATAAATAACATTTGTAATATTATAGAAAAAATGGATTAAAATTTTCTAAGTTGATGAAGGAGTTCGTGTAATAATTGGAAAATTTCTAAGTTAATGAACGTGTTCTTGTAATGTTCCCTTATATTGGGGCGTTGTCGGAGACACATACCCAATGTTGTACATATATATGGGGTGGTCGGCTGACCGACTGCTAGTACTAAGGTTGCACAATGACTAGTCCTATATTAGGGACTTAACATAGTAAGGTCTAACGAACCAAAGCATTAATATAGAAGGTCTCTATGATGCATAAGCATTATGATAGCAGAGTTATGACTTGAAGTCCCATATGAATAAGACATACAGTAGTATGGTCTATGAAATAAAGCAAATATGTGGAAGGTCTCAAATATGTAAAAGCATTATATTGAAAGAAATGGGACTTGAAAAGGATTATTATAGTGGCGTGTAGGTTGCTTCGCAGCCTCTGAGACCGAGGTAAACTTGGACTCACTAACCGATGTGTCCTAGACATATCATCTTAGTGCCGGTGGTAAGCGGGTTTGTTGTAGCAATACGACTTGCCCGTGGACATCGCACACCCCTACCGGTTGTGGGCGGCGTCTTAGCGCATAGCGTTATGATACGTCGGCTATCTTTCGGATTAGGGTGAGTGTGTTTGGTAGTACTTTTAAGTGCAGCAAGCATACTCAACTTCATGTCTTAGTGCAATAGCGCTATGATACGTGGAGTTTTGGCTACTGACGTCTTAGTACCGTACTACTATGATACGTTGGTGGTATTTTTAGTTAACAACATTATCAAATTTTGTTACCAAAGTCGATAGGGATCATGTGGGTGTGTTGTGAGGGGGCGCCATCCGTATGATAGTTGCATTGATGCTTACTGCTACTTGCAGTATTGTGTCTTGTGATGGATCTGCGGGTGTGCTGCACCTGATTCGATGCATCTTGTGGTTCTGGTCGATGGAGGTATGCGGGTGGTGATGTCTGCTGGGACTGTATGGGGGACCTTGGGATGGTGTAAGCCCGACGATAGTCGTATTGATGCTTGTTGCATTCTGTAGCGTTGCGTCTCTACGATGGTTGTTTGGCGGGTCGCTATTCTCAATGGCGCTCTCTGCGTCTTGGTTTGACTCACAACCTAAGTAGCTTTGCCCAAGTCGGGTCCCTTCATTGCGGGGCTGCAGACTGTCTGCCCTCCATGATGTTTTATATAACAACTTAATAATATATCTCTATAAAGTTCCCACCTTTGAGAGATTGAAGGCAACTTGTTGGTGGGTGAGACAAACATGATCGAAAAATGCATATACTCAACGTCAGAGACACAAACCCTTTCTGATGGCGAATTATTAATATTATCTTATAACTGCCTATTGGCTATATCTGCCATTGTATTGGTCGGTGGAGCATATGTGTTGACCTCATGCGGGTGGTAGCTGGAGGGAGAATCTGAGGAGGCTCTCAAGGCTGCGGCCGAAAGCCGCGCAACGTGGGACCCCATTCCCTTGAGGTGAGCGGTAGACTCATGACACGCTCTGCGGCCAATTGGCCGTGCTGACCATGCAATTGGTGGTGATGCCTTACACTTACATCACGTCTACAGGAACGGCGGTCTGGCAGGTGGTGGCGCTCACGGAAGGCTTTTTATGGTCAGTGTGCCTATTGTTGCCTAACCCGTGTGACGTACATTCACTGTGACTGGATTTGATCGTATTCTGTATGGCGTTTACACGCATTGACATGCGCGACTTCGGTCGATGTTTGTGCTTACGCACTATCAAGGGGCCAAGTCCTCTTTTACTGGTTCGCCAGTTATTTTGCTGTGGACTACGGTCCAGTTCCCAACTTTGCGTACCCTTGGGGGGAGCGCATTAAAATGGTTGGCGCTCACCGTGCGCGGCGTGTGTGGGGCCGTGTACCTCCTCCACATTTTTTTTAAAATGTGGGAGAGCGAAGCCCTTGTAACTGGTATTTGATATAAATATTGTGAGCCTTTTCCAAGCGGGAAGGGATTAATTAATAAGGAATTGACTGTTGTGAACCAGATACAAGTGGAATAGGGACAATTTATTGTTCTTAACCTTTTTTGAGCTCTGTCTTCGTGAACGGGGTTCTTTAGCTTATAAGACTCTACCAACAGCTTTCGATTGCTCTCGTGAATATTCATTCTTCCAAGATACACCTAAAAGAACTAAGTTACTATACAAACACAACGTAAAAAAGGGTCCTAACTAAGACGATCACGCCATAAATTTATTAAACGGCCTATATTTAAACCTTTAGAAAGATCAAGTTATACTGGTCACGTAAATTAGATATATTTATATATCTTACAGATATAGATTCTAAAGAAATACAAGTATAAGTGGATATATAGTGGAAAAGAAAAAAGATGGGGGGGGGGTTCGTTACAATAGCATTACTCTAAAAGCTTATAATAACACATGTCTTCATTATATCCAAAATTCAGCCCATAAGAACAACTGTGAATGTCTCCAAATTGAAATAGAAAAAAAGTTTAGGAATTTATGTTTAATAATTGAAGATCGTATGAAATGCACTGATCACATTGAATCTGTATGCGATAGGTTACGAGCAATCCTAGCAAAATTTTATCTCATCAAGAGTAAAGTACCTTACCAGATGTTACTGTTACTATATAATGCACTCGGCGAATCAATAGTCTCGTACGGGTTGAGGAGTTACGTACGCACTTATAAAACCCACCTTGAAAAAATATACGAGCTACAGTTGCGCATCCTTAAATGTATCACCCCTCTCAAAATAAAACATAAATATTACAAAAAAACCCTTATGGTCTTTTCCATCATTGCAAAATACTAACAGTACACGACAAAGAGAAATACCTACTGCTACTTGAAAATTATGGCAAGGAAGAATTAATAATTAGACGTATTTATACAAAACTTAATCGACAAGCCCTCAATCCATATATGATTACCCCAAAATACAAAAATATGTACGGAACTTTTAGATTACAATGTCAAATTCCCGCTCTTTTGAACCAAATTCCCAAACCAATAAAAATGAACTTATCGAAAAAAAATAGTAAATATATGCTTTAACACTATTTTATCGACAAATTGTTAACGACACCTAATAATAATTTAAACTAAAATATAAAACTATATCCACTAACACACGTATAAAATACGTATATAATATACATAAATAAAATTTTACTTATAAATATATGCATAGATACACACAATTATAACATTATTATCTCAATTACTAATTGTCATTTAACATACTAACCATATTTTGCTTTGGTTTTTTTTAACACCTAGTTAAAAAAAAACATGTTGCTATTTTGTCGCACCATTTGTATACGTCATTAAATAAGTTGTCGCAACGCAAACCGATTGAACATGTTCGAAGTTACGAATTGGCGGTACATGGAAAAACTTTTGTAAGTTTATTTGTACATCATCATCATCATTACAGCCATTCACAAGTCCACTGCTGAACATAGGCCTCCCCCAAGGAATGCCACAAAGCACGTTCCTGAGCCACATGCATCCATCGATTTCCTGCATATCTTCCCAGGTCGTCACTCCATCTCGTGGGGGGACGCCCTACACTTCGTCCGCCGGTACGAGGCCGCCACTCGTGAACTTTTTTCCCCAACGGTTGTCGGTTCTTCGAGCTATATGGCCGGCCCATTGTCACTTCAGCTTACTAATGCATTGGGCTATGTCGGTCACTCTGGTTCTAATGCGGATATCCTAATTTCTAAGTTTATCGCGCAGAGAAACTCCGAACATAGCCCTCTCCATAGCTCGCTGAGCAACTTTGAGCTTCCTCATCCGGCCAGCAGTGAAGGACCACGTCTCAGATCCGTAAGTCATCACTGGCAACACGCACTGGTTATACAATTTCGTTTTAAGGTTTAGAGGTATGTCTGACGAGAAGATGTGTCGTAGTTTCCCGAACGCTGCCCAGCTGAGTCAGAAATCCGTCGATTGACCTCTCGGCCGAAATTGGACTTACCTAGTCGGACTATTTGTCCCAGGTAAACATACTCGTCCACAACTTCGAGCTTTGTGCTCCCGACAACTACCGACATAGGTGTGATATGGACATTAAACATGATCTTTGTTTTGTCCATGTTCATTTTAAGACCTATCCGTTGGGAAACACTATTGAGGTCATTGAGCATAGTGCTAAGGTCTTCCAGCGATTCTGCCATAAGGACTATATCGTCGGCAAGTCGATGGTGTGTGATGTACTCGCCATTGATGTTAATACCGTATCCTTTCCAGTCCAGAAGCTTGAAAACGTCTTCTAATGCAGCGGTGAAGAGTTTCGGAGATATAACGTCACCCTGTCTTACACCTCTCTGCAATTGGATAGGTTTCGTACTCTGGTTCTGTACTCGGATAGCCATCGTAGCCCTACTGTACAACACTTGGAATCGCTGAAGGGACTGCAGCACCGCCCAAATTTCGACGGAATCAAAGGCTTTCTCATAATCCACATACACCAGACATAGTGGCAAATAGTACTCCTCGGACATCTGTACAATTTGCCGAAGGGTATGTAAATGGTCTATGGTGCTAAAGCCTTTTCGGAAACCGGCTTGTTCGGGAGGCTGCAAGTCGTCAATTCTGCACGCGAGACGATTCGTAATGACTCTCGAAAACAGCACGTAGACACGGCTCAGAAGGAAAATCCGTCTGTAGAGAGCGTTGTCACTTTTCTTGAAGAATAAGACCACCGCACTTGTGCCACCATGGAGGATGGATTTAAAGAGCTTCTGAAGGACCTCAAGTACCGGTTTTCCACCCGCTTTCAGAAGTTCCGCTGTAATTCCATCCTCGCCTGGGGCCTTGCCGTTTTAAAGGTGCTGGAGAGCCATTCTAATCTCGCTCAGACTGACGTCCGGGATATCTTCGGAATTTTAATCACTATACGCGATCATCGTTTATTGATTATATGTTGTTTAAAATGTATTCTTATCAGTTTTTTGTGTTAAATGAATGCAAAATATAAAATAATGATTCACTATTAACACGTTGATAGCAATTTATAAACCAAATATCTGTTGAGATGTGTCTAGAAATTATTAAAACCTATTTTTTCATTTATTTTTTAATTTATTCAAATTTATACTGGGTGAAAATAATATTGATATTGGTGTCATTTTAAAGGAAATATCATATACAATAATAATATAAAATAATTGTCTCCAGTAAGAATTACACTTTTCTTGTAAAACTCGAAATATAAAATAAATACGATTTTTTTTATTTTAACAAAATAAAATGTTTAATTCTTTGAGCCTTTAAGAATATTTTTTATTTGAATGTAGCTATAGTAGTTTTTCAGTTGTAATTGTTTTTGTTAAGACTGTGTCGCGCCTTCGAAAAAAATAGTGACACTTAATGCGCGGACAGGTCAGGCGTGAATCACTCGCGCGGGGTGGACGTTTAAGTTGTTATTTAAATTAACAAAGTTAATTTGAAAAGCGTTGCACACAGGTGCTTCAAACAAAGAACTGCCTGTACTGCTATTTATTGTTAAAAAAAGTCAAACGGGTCAGTACTTAAAATCACAGTAATGAGAGGTGTTCTACGCCCATGACCGTGCGTCGTATATAGACTACAATTTAACACAAAGAGCAGATAAACAAAAGTAATTCCACGGATTTTATCGTTAATATTAACCTATTTTATATACCCGACGTTTCGAGCACTTTGCAGCACCCATGGTCACGGGGGAATGAGGCGTATGACGTCCGAATGTCAAAGTTAACCACGGTTACTTCCAGATTAAAAATTATTTATTTTTGTTTCGACATACGTAGTATCGCCGTGTAGTGGCGGTTAAGAATATCCACTACCCCATATCTTCCCGTGGGTGCCGTAAAAGGCGACACAGGGAAACTGGCAGGAGATGGGCAGCAGCATCTTCCTGATAACAACAAACTTACAATAAACATATTGCGGTTGCCAACCCGCTCGCCAATCTTGGCAACTATGGCAAATATGATGATGAGAGTAACAAAGAAACGGCCACCAGTCCCCTGCGGCCCCACTGTTCCTGGCTACGGTGGCGACCATGGTAACGGCGGGCCAGGGGGTGCTAAGAGTCTCCGGTGGAGGTTCGGTTGCCACCTAAGACGACTTGACCTGGCAACATACAACGCACGCACCCTGAGGACTGACGAGAAGATCGTGGAGCTGGAATAAGAGATAGACAAGTTACGTTGGCATATTACAGGATGATCCGAAGTCCGAAGAGAGGCGGAGGACACGGTAATCCTCGAATCCGGCAACTTGCTCTATCACCCGCAGGGCAACCATCTGTCCCAAGGAGGTTTCGGACACAAGTCTCACGTTAACAACGTTGTAAAAATTGAGAGTGTATCGAAGAGGGTTGCGTGCCTTATACTCAGAATCACCAAACGGTATTCGCTGAAGATCATACAGGTTTACGCACCAACCTCGGCACACCCCGATGAGGAGGTAGAGGAAATGTATGAGGATATCTCTAGAGCCATGCATTCCTCCAAAACTCACTATACGGTGTTAATAGGAGACTTCAACGCAAAACTTGGCACAAGAGAGAACGGTGAGCTGAAAGTAGGGAAATTCAGAATAGGGCAAAGGAAACCAAGGGGCCAGCAGCTGGCCGACTTCATGGAGAAAGAGGGACTCTTTATGATGAACACTTTCTTCCAGAAGCGGCCCCACAGGAAGTGGAACTGGTCGAGCCCTGACGGTTCCACAAAAAATGAGATTGACTTCATTATGACGACAAGACGACAACTGTTCAGTGATGTCTCCGTGATCGCGAGGGTGAAAACTGGTAGCGATTACCGAATGGTTAGAGGCACACTGAACCTAAACTTTAAGTTTGAGAGGTCTCGTGTAAATAAGTCAACGCTCCGTCCCCCTCGTGCTCTGTTCCAAAGTCCCGAAATCTTACAGCTCGAGTTACAAAACCGTTTTCATTGCCTAGAAGACTGCAATGAAGTGAACGATATGAAAGACAAGCTCGTGGAAACTGTCCATGCGGTTAGAGCTAAGTTCTGCAAGACCCGCCGCAGACGAATACAAAAACTCTCCGATTACATTCTCAATCTCATGGCTATTAGATGACAGATGAAGCTACATTCTTCAAAAGATTTGACAGCATACAGGCAACTGAACAGACAAATCTCCAAATGCATGTGGCGGGACTTACGCAACTTCAATACAGCTTGTATTAAAGAAGCGATCGAGCGGAACCAAGGCTCCAAAGTCTTTGCCAGAGATCTGTCTGCCAGAAAGAGCCAACTGTCAAAGCTGAAAACCGAATGTGGCAGCAATGTTTCCGGGGCACCTGGGATTTTGAGTGAGATTGAGAGTTTCTATGGGCAGCAGTACACGTCATCGTTGGAGCCACACGCAAGTGTGAGTAACGATCCAAGAGCGAGTCTTATCCAACACTATTCCGATAATATCCCGGACGTCAGTCTGAGCGAGATTAGAATGGCTCTCCAGCACCTTAAAAAGGCAAGGCCCCAGGCGAGGATGGAATTACTGGCTGGGCAGCGTTCGGGAAACTACGACACATCTTCTCATCAGACATACCTCAAAACCTTAAAACGAAATTGTACAAATAGTGCGTGTTGTCGGTGATGACTTACGGATTTGAGACGTGTACCTTCACTGCTGGCCGTATAAGGAAGCTCAAGGTCGCTCAGCGAGCTATGGAGAGGGCTATGCTCGGGGTTTTTCTGTGTGATAAACTTAGAAATAAGGATATCCGCAGTAGAACCAGAGTAACCGACATAGCCCAACGGATTAGTAATCTGAAGTAGCAGTGGGCCGGCCATATAGCTCAAAGAACCGACAACCGATGGGGAAGAAAGATTCTTGAGTGGCACCCTCGAACCGGTAGGCGAAGTGTAGGGCGACTCCCCACCATATGTAGTAGAATAGAATAGAATAGAATGATTTTTATTCAATATGGATTATTACATAATACTTATTGAAAGTCATTATTTTATTTACCACTGGTTCGGAAAATACCTCTGTCCTGGGAAGAACCAGCAAGAAACCCAGCGGGACTTTTTTTTTAAACATAATTTCACTTAACAATAATTTTGATTATACAATTTTAAATGAATTTTCATAGAACCAGCATGGTGGCGATCACCTTATTCCCAGGGGTTATTTTCATTCATGTATTCCTTGATATTATAATAACCCTTTTTGTACAGTTTTTCTTTAATAAAACTTTTAAACTTGTTTATTGACAAACTTTGAACATGTTCTGGGATTCTGTTGTAAAAGCGTATACATTGCCCCATAAATGAATCACTAATTCTGTGGAGTCTTGTAAGTGGCATTACAAGCTTATGTTTGTTCCTAGTGTTTAAGGTATGAACATCCTTATTCTTATTAAAGCTATTTATGTTTTTTTGTACATACATTACATTTTCATAAATATATTGCGATGCCAAAGTTAATATGTTTATTTCTTTAAATTTTTCTCTAAGGGACTCTTTACAATTTAGATTATAAATCGCCCGTACGGCTCTCTTTTGCAAAACAAATATAGCTTCAATATCAGTCGCATTACCCCATAGCAAAATTCCATAAGACATTACGCTATGAAAGTAACTAAAATACACTAACCTAGCTGTCTCAACATCTGTGAGACTTCTAATCTTTCTTACAGCATATGCTGCAGAACTAAGTCTGCTTGCTAATTTAGATATATGGGGGCCCCATTGAAGTTTCGCGTCAATAGTAATACCGAGAAAAACAGTGGTATCCACAAGACTCAACTCCTCCCCATTTAAGAGCACATTGGTTTTCGAATGTTTTACATTAGGTATTGTAAATTTAATACATTTTGTCTTATTGCCGTTTAAGAGCAAATTGTTGGCGTTAAACCAATGTACTAGTTTCGATAGAGCATTATTTACATCGTCATATTTAATTGACTGCCGTTTCAGTTTGAAAATTAAAGAGGTATCGTCAGCAAATAATACTATATCGTGATTGTCCCCTACAAGATAAGGTAAGTCATTAATATAGATTAAGAACAGGAATGGGCCAAGAATCGAGCCCTGAGGAACGCCCATTGATACTACCGATCCGGAGGAACATTTACCATTAATGACGACTTTTTGAGTTCTGTTACTTAAATATGAAGTAATAAGTTTAAGCGCCAAATTTTTTACACCGTAATGTTGTAGTTTCCTGATTAATGTATAGTGACGACCTGGTAAGACATGCGGGATGTCGATTGATGAAGGTGGCTCAGGACCGTGCTTTGTGGCATTCCTTTGGGGAGGCCTATGTTCAGCAGTGGACTTATGAAAGGCTGTAATGATGATGATGATGATACGTAGTATGAACTTACAGTATCTTGAAATCTTGCAGATGTATGCTTGGTTTGGGATTTAATTTTATTAATTATGGGATCCCAACCAGATTGTAGCACCCAGCCGTCTTCTTTATTGAAATTAGGGTTTTTTTTCTGATTTCAATAACCTCGCGAATCATCTTTGGAAGGAATTGGAGTTTTTTGCGAGGATCTGTGGTCTATTAAATCTAATTTAGTGACGGGGGCGATCTTGCACGTGTTCACAGACTGCAGACTTTCCGGAGCGTCGATGACCATGTGACCCTCCGTGACCATTAGTTTTGTTTAAATGTGTAGTGTTCGCGTAAATATAAGAAATCACAAAGAGCAGAATAGAACCCATGCCTTTTTAATAAAACCTTTTTTAACAAAATCACATTTTAGAAAGATATAATTCAGGGATAATTACAAATCATACAGATCTAAACTTCTACCCCTTTCGGGTGACGGCCGTCAGACTTTAAATATGTATGTTAATATTGTGTAAAATATTTCAAAGTTTTACTAGATTATGAATACCTAAGATTCCAAAAAATCTTTAGTTGTTTCCAACTAATTTTATTAGGAATTTAGTTAATATTTAAATTTACGAAGATAAGGTTGATCTTTCATAACTTCATCATCAAAATTTGTTAGATAATTAAATTATTATTAGTTATGATCAAAATGTTCTCATGCAATACTTCAGTACGATCTAGTTTATGTAACAAATCTGCAAAATAAATTTAATTTAAAAGAATGAAGGATATCTCGCGATATTCTCTTTACCCTTATAACATCACGTTCAGGGACTGGAAGTCGTCAAGTCTACGTGGGAAACGATATGTAATGACTTTCAAAAATAGCACGTAGACGAAACACAACACTCTAAAGTAAAATCGACGCTGATGTACTTTAATAACATGATCATGAAGTCCCGGTTTCGAATCACGGTTTGGGGAAGCAAAATCAGTTATTGAGTTTTTCTATCAAGAAATTTTCAGTTGCAGCCTGTAGTCAGAAAGATGACGGTGTTTTATCCCCGTGCCTCATAAAGCACGTAAAGCCTTCGTACATGTGCCTGATCTTTCTCTGATCGTGTCGGTTTGCCGTCTCATCGGACTACGAAAGTATGTTATGTTATGTTTGTATAAAGACGTTATATAATTGAAATGACGAAAAATAACCGCCCATTTATAGATATATCTATCTGATGAATCGTCCGGGGAATAACATACACCGGGAAGGTAAAAGCTCACGAGAGATTTACACTATCCGTATAAAAGTGTAAACATAATTACGAAGCTTAAAAACTAAAGTTTTATAACAAAAGTATTAGGATTTCCTCCGCAACGAGCACGCTGTACAAAAGCCATCGTTAACTAACATACAACTTTGTCACAACAAAAGTAATGTACTCTTTTTATATTATTATGTTAAAGTCAATTACATAAAAGTTAAAAGTAAATAATACAAAGTTGATTTAAATTTTAGAAAAGAAATTAAGATCGTAATTTTAATACAGGTGATTGATACAGGTCTCATTCTCAACGCTGACCCGCGTGTACGCGCGCAGGGAATTCCTTAAGCGGTGCACTCGCGCAATCTTTCGATATACCTACATATCTGTAATTGTTGAATACGTGTCAAAAATGGAGTGTCAAAAATGTAAAAAGAATTTAGCTAAAAAAGGATCTCACTTCATTTGCCAAGGACCGTGTCAAGGAACTTTTCATAGAGGTTGTGTTAAGGGTCTTATGGCGGACATAAAAAATGGGAGGAATCGGATCTATTGTAATAATTGTGAAGACGATGGATCGGAAGAAGAAGAACAAGAGGAATACTCACAGGACTACACTAAAATTCTCAAGGACATACAGCTAAAAGTGGCTGCCATTCCCGGGTTCAAAAAACAACTTGATTCCATTACGCAAAGTTTGAGTATGCTTTCCGATAAGTATGATATATTGATCGTAGAACATGAACAATCAAAAGATAAAATACATAAGCTTGAGAAAACTATCGCTGATGTCAGCAACAAAAGCGTCTATTTGCAAAAACAAAATACCGCCCTCGAACAAAAATTACACGAATTCGAGCAGGCATCTCGTAAAAACAATATTGAGATTGTAGGTATTGAACAGCTTCCCGGTGAAAATGTCACAGAGATTGTCTCAAAAATAGGAGATATTATCAATGTGAGCAGTTCGGATATAGAATGGGCTAGACGTACTCGATCACGAAAAGAAAGTACCAAACCAGCGTCCATTATCGTGGGCTTTAAGACTACAGGTACCAGGTCGAGGGACAGCTGGCTTGCGCAACGTCGCAACTTATCAGAAACGACGAGTAATATGATTACAAATGGTTCGGCTTTGAACAAAATCTGCATAAACGAAGACTTGACCAAGACAACGCGAGCCCTACTATGGTGTACTAAGAAACAGCTCCAAGGAATTTACAAATACATATGGGTTTCGAACGGGAAAATTCTTGTGAAGAAATGTGAAGGTGAAAAAGCAATATGCGTGCGAGCTGAAAGTGATATTTGTGATCTACTCAACAAAAAGTGAAAATATAACTATAGTTAGTTATTATAGTGTTTATTTGTCATATAAAGTTCGCGGACATAAGCAATATAGACTCTATATTACACGATGAATCTGTAAGTTATACGTGTCTTGATAGCTTAAATACGTGGGTGCAACAATTGCACAATATCAAAGACTTATGTTTATTACATGTAAATATTCGATCCTTAAAAAAAAACATTTCAATGAATTTCTAGTTACTCTCGGTAGTGATTTGAGCCAATTGGATGTCATAGTGATAACTGAACCAAACATAAATTATTCTGTATTATCTTTCTACAAAATTCCTGGATTCAAAGTTAATATTTATACTCGACAGGGACGCAGCGGAGGGGGTGTACTTGTGTATTCGCGGGTAGAGCTCACTGCGCGTGTAAGCGAAACGGCTGAGCTCGCGAGTAGTACAAGTGATATGCGCTCGGCGGAGTGCGTTTCCATTACACTCAACGTTAATGGGGAGCATATTTATTTAATTTCTATTTATAGGCCTCCTCGATTCCGCAACCAAGACAGAATTCGAGAATTTTTTGTTGAATTAAGAAATCTATTGGGCAAATTACCTAAGCACTCAAAAGCAATAATCTGTGGTGACATAAATATAGACCTTTTAAAATACCAAGATAACAATGTTAAATTGTATGAAAATATAATGGCGGAATATGGTTTTGCCAGGTGCATATGTGACGTAACACGAAGGGAAATAGTCATGGGTAACATTGTAGAATCGTGTTTGGACCATATTTATATAAGGGCACCCTTATCATAACTTGAATCAGCTGTAATAAAACATAAGGTATCTGACCACTACTATATCACGGCAGCGATACAAAGGAAACGCGCTCCTTCTGTGAGTCATGTCACCCACTCTGATAGTCGTATGCCAATGCGCTCTGTTAATAGGTGCGTTCTGAATAATCGTTTGGTTAGAGAAAAATTACTTTTAACAAATTTTGATGATTTATTAAACATTAAGTGTCCAGTTGAGTTGTACGAAGCTTTTACTAGTATTTTTACTAATATTTATAATGAATGTTACAAATCGCAAACAGTTGGGGTAAATAAAAGTATTATAAATAAAGAATGGATAAGTGAAAACTTAAAACGAATGATTTTTAAAAGTGATAGGTTATTTGTTATATGGTGCAATGAACCAAAAAATATGATAAAAAGATTGAATTATACGAAATATAGGAATAAATGTAGTAAGGCAATTTTTAAATGTAAGATGGAATATGATAAACAGAATATACTAGACTGTAACAAAAATATAAGGAAATTATGGGATAAGATAAATAGTTTATTGGGTAATGATAGAAAATCACTAGACAACTTAATACTGTCTAATATGGAAAACCAAGGCAATGTAAAAGAAATTTGTGATAAGTTTGCTGATAACTTTTTAAGTGAAGTTGACCTCATAAGGCACACATGTACAGAAAAATGGTTAGTAAGGGACAATTACGTTGATAGACCTGATGTATGTATGAGATGGCAACCGGTCAGTAATGGAGAAGTCAAACGTGTGATTAATCAATTAGATAAAAATAAATCGCCGGGAACTGATCTCGTACGGATGTCAGACTTAAAGTTAGTTGTTGACAAAGTAAGTCCCGTCATAGCTAATATAGTTAACATGTCGGTAAAGCAACATAGGTTTCCGAATAAATTAAAAGAAGCCATAATTCGTCCAGTCCATAAAAAGGGTGATCGAAAAGTTTTTTCAAACTATAGACCAATTGCTATATTATCAAGTATTGACAAAATTATCGAGAAATGCATAACAAATCAACTAGGGTTTTATTTGCAAAAAAATAACATATTAAATGAATGTCAGCACGGTTTTCAGAGGGGCAAAAGCACTAATACTTTATTATCAAAATTCACTGATGAAATTAATTCGAATTTAGAAAATAAAAAATTTGTTGTTGCTATTTTTTACGATTTCAAAAAAGCATTTGATACCTTAGATACAGAAACACTTTTAAATGGAATGGACGAATGTGGCGTGGGACAGCCGCTAAACCAGTGGTTCTGTGACTATCTCACATCGCGCATTTTCCGTGTAAAGGTTGGTGACACGCTTAGTGAGGCGCATGAGGTGAAATGCGGGGTGCCACAAGGTTCGGGGTGTGGGCCTATTTGCTACTTACTACATCTTAATAGCCTATGTGACGTTCTTCAGTATTCCTCTGCATACATGTTCGCAGATGACCTATGTACACTACGGGCTGGTACCAATCTAGTGGAGACGTGTCACCTAATACAGCAAGATATAGATTCGGTAGTTAAATGGTCTCATGATAATGGCATCGTCTTAAACTCAGATAAAACCAAGTTTCTTATCATTCAGTCACCTTATATGTGTTATACTGACTCGTCTCCTCAAATGTATAGTCATAACTTTGAATACCTCCATAATGGTCAGAATAGTTGTCAATGTGAGCCTATCAAAAAAGTCGATTGTGTAACCTACCTCGGTGTTAAAGTTGATACTAACTTCTCGTGGTCCAGCCATGTAGATTATATTTGTAATAAGTTAAGATTACTTCTAAGCAAATTTTATCACTTAAGCTTTAAAGTTCCTTCTGCTACTTTAAAATGCTTATATTTTTCATTGGTAGATTCGATTTTGGGATACGCCCTTGACAGTTACGGTCTTACATTCAAAATCTACATTGATAAGCTTGAAGCACTACAAATTAGATTTTTAAAGTTACTAGTTAATAAAAAAACTAAAGATATCTGTAAAGGTGATTACACAAAATTGTTCAAAATCTGCAAAATACTTCCAGTAAGTTTAAAACATAAGTATTTACTTGCCTTAAATAATTACAACTGTCGAGAACGTACTCTAATACTAGTTAAGCATGGTCAGGGTACACGGTCGATATCTGCAGGCAAATTTGTAGTACCTAAAGTAAATAATTACTACGGGGACAGAACTTTAAAGAAACGTCTACCGTACTTTCTCAATACACTACCTGAGGATATTCGACGTGAACCAGTAAAAAACATATTTAAAAACAAATTAAAGCAATACTTATTGGCTAGTCTTAGTGCTTAACTTTAACATTATTATGTAAATGAGACTCAAATGTTCCTGCAGATAAACTGCGTAAGCAGTTTTGCGGGAATATGCATATTAAAAAACCAAACTTTGTACATTTAATAATAAATAAATAAAAAAAAATATGGGTGTGAATGATTA
The DNA here is from genome assembly GCA_963668995.1 of Parnassius mnemosyne. Classification (NCBI taxonomy): domain Eukaryota; kingdom Metazoa; phylum Arthropoda; class Insecta; order Lepidoptera; family Papilionidae; genus Parnassius; species Parnassius mnemosyne. The sequence goes on along the minus strand of CAVLGL010000001.1, from coordinate 5,945,584 downwards.
TTTAAATCACTTTGGTGAAAATTGAGAAGTTACTTGGCTTTCTCATATACTCAAATAAATAAAATTGAAGAATCTGTTTGTTATGTCAAAATAACAGTTTTTTTTACAAAATGCATATGAAAATATATACGGTACTTACTTATAACAAAAAAAAAATTTTTAAATGTTTGTCTGTCTATCTACGTCTATTTGTTCCGGATAATCTCAGAAATGGCGGAACCGATTTTGACGAGAATTTCACTGCCAGATAGCTAGCTTATTTTATAAAGAAAAACATAGGGTATTTGATTTAGAAAAAGAATTAGGGTTCCGCGCAAAGAAAAACCTATGCAATCCAATCTTAACAAATTCTTAGCGGACAAAGTCGCGGGGAGCAACTACTTTATTAATAGAAACCGTGATAGCTCAGGGCCTTGTATTAAATTTCATAATAAACGAATAACTTATCATAATGTAATATTCCGTTAGCTCCAATGAAAAATTTTATTGCTTAGCTTTTGATTGATGATTTAATGTCCTCCAGATCAAATTTCGGTCACGGGGGCAGTCTTAGGTTATCATTAATTTCAGCAATACTTACGTTATCGACATATTATCAAACATTTCATTGTATTTTCAGAAGGATTCAATAGGCTTATGGTAAGTGAAGTGATCGTAATATTGCTAATACAGCATGTTAGTGACGCAAACTTATGAGATTTTTTGCATCCAAGCATGTGACTACAGATTATATACTGTAAACATAAGCATGTCGTTAATTTTTTTTTATTGGCATAATTTTAAAGTTTCAGATATATAGTTACCAGATATAATAATACGCCTCCTTAATTAACACCTTTCCAACATTACAAAATGTATGCAAGAACAGTGAGCTTAGTTTAGCTCACTGTTAAAAAGATAACAATATATACCGTTGGACTCCAAACAAGGATGAACCGGATCATCTTGAGGTCCGATGACGTAAACTCCTAAGAATTTACCTTTTCAAAATCACCTAACGCACGTAAAGTAGCTTTCGCTTTAAAAAATAATTTAATACAAGACTTACAAAATTTAAAATAAAACGATTATGTAGGTAAAGTCCCAGCAGAACAGAAATTTTGTATTCTCAGTATTTCGTACGTTTCTGAGCAAAGTTTGTTAACAAGCACAAAACTTTATTCAATATTGCAACGTTTTAATAAACTTGATAGATTATGTTAGTTCGAAACATATTCTGGTTATCTGTAAAATATAATTAGATGGGAATAAAATTATTGACGGTTTGATGGTTCCGTAGCGCAGTGGGTTAACAATGATATGTAGCGATGGGGGCCACGGGTTAAAATTTCGCACTGAACAAGTATTTCTACGGCCTGCAAATAATTTTTCTGGGTCGGGAAGTTTTTCTTGATGCAATTTATATTTGTTAACTGTCTCCGCGATACAGGAAAAAATCACAGTGTTGGGGGGTAACGTTTGAAAAAAGAAATAAAAAAAATGAAAAAGAGTAAAAATACATTTTTATACCTAATAAAAAAAAACTTTACACTGAAGTAATCTTGTTTATTAATCTTTTTTAAAGTAACTATTGTATTACAATCGTTGTTTTGTCTGTTATTAAACGGGTAATCGATACAGGAAAAAATCACAGTGTTGGGGGGTAACGTTTGAAAAAAGAAATAAAAAAAATGAAAAAGAATAAAAATACATTTTTATACCTAATAAAAAAAAAACTTTACACTGAAGTAACCTTGTTTATTAATCTTTTTTAAAGTAACTATTGTATTACAATCGTTGTTTTGTCTGTTATTAAACGGGTAATTTCTGAACGACTTGAACGATTAAGGTCATATTCACACATTGTTTGTTTTGTCGATGATTAAGTTATTAAAAATGCTCTTTATAGGGACATAAATTACTCATATATTTATTTTAGATTATTTTGGCCTCGCGACAATAAATAAAATCAAAAAATGGTGTACCGATAGGTGGTGCTGAGGTTATCACAAAAGTTTTATTAAAATATTAAGGGATAAATTAATTAAAATTACCCCCAATCGCAGGATAATGCTGACATGTTGCATATGGTTAGTTTGAGCTTCGGCGACCCTTTAAACTGGTTACAGAGCGTTCCATCTTAATGCTTAAAAGTAACAAAGCAATTAAATTTAGATTTTTAATCGGTAAGAGATGTAAATGTCTTTGGGACATAACATCCACTTACCATATTATATTCTTTTACCTTAGAATATCCGACCCGTATTTCCTCAGATTATCCGATCTCGGAACAGTAACTGATTTCCTTCATTGAATTTTATTTCCGTATTTTTTTTATAGGATAGGGTGACAAACGAACACACAGTCCACCTGATGGTAAGTGGTTGCTGCGGACCATAGACATTTAAATCTATCCTCTGTTACAAATCAAAATGTAGATGCGTTGTCACCCGTGAGGACTAAGATGGAATGCCTCATTTCCAGTAAAAAGGGCCTCCGGCCACCTGCACTCACCAAGCGAAACGCTGAGGTAAACCTCTACTTCACGCTGGTTTTCTGTGAGGTTGTGGTACTACCCCGGTTCGAGCCGGCCCATTCGTGCGACAGCAAAAGCTGCCGCGTGGCTCTACCACTGTTAAAACAATTTTGTCCCCGTTCTCTCGCATAAAGAGCTATATTGTATTCACACTGTATTTTTGTTGTATTTTCAACAGTAAAACTCGTGATGAATAATTCAACACAGATACGTTTAAAAGGTTTAAATGTTAAAGTCGATTGGATACAGGGTGTTAAATAATTCAAGAGACATTTTACAGCATCGCGATGTGTGAAGTTTGATACAATGAGTGGAGATTGTCGACAAAAAATGAAAATAAATGCATATTGTTAAAAATTACTAACAATATAACATAATTTATACGTAATAGAGCTACGAAGCTATATTAGGGTTGTAACATGAATTCCCGGTTTAACCACGGAAGGATCACGATCTCACTGAATACCTGCATAAAATAGCAGGTAAATGAGTGAGTGTGGAGAACCGAATACAGCAGACAGTCCACATGATGGTAAGTGGCTGCTGTGGCCCATAGGCGTCTACCCTTAACAACGTTATAACCCTGGTAAAACCTACTGTTAAGCGGACCATCATCAGGAAAAACATTTTTATACGTGGTAAAATCACGCTACAGCTATTTTACACGTATGTCTCGGCTCGACTGGGGTAAGTACGCTCTCACAGAATACCAGCATAAAATCAGGTAAATGAATGTGTTTAGAGAACCGAAGACACGTTTTAGTGGAAACTAGGCATTCCATCTTAGTCGCCAGGGATGACATCCCATCTGCGATTTGATTCTTAATATTCGTATACACACATCAGGCATATTGTGTGTTAATTTGTCACCCTTTTTCTATAAAAAAGAAATAGATTCAGCAGTAGCTCACGCAGATGTTAGTTTATTTATTATCTTATTATAATATATTGTGTTACATTGTAAGTACAGTGGAGTACGGGCCACTTTTAAAAATGTAATGGATTTCCACAAAACAATTCCTAATTGCAAGCAGATGTGCTTTACTACTCACCCTGCTTCTAAATGTCTGGGAAACTTACATCTGTCATTATATACGAAATTGTATATTATCCCCATCTAAGCCATACCGTGCAGCTTAGTGGCGGCGTAATGGATTCCATTACCGCAAACGTGCCGTGGGTGGCATAAGTAAGCCGCGACAGGGAAACTGCAACAGTGGCAAATATGGCAAATATCTCTCCTGTAAAGCGTTGTATGGAGGACGCTAATTTTTTGTAGTAAACTTGCGACGGATTGTAATGTTAGTGATGATGAATAAAAGCCATGGGGCAATCCTGGCGTTTCAAATTATCGATTTTTCTTTCGTCACCATATCAAAGCAATGTTTATGCATAAAAATATATAATTTTTTCGTGGTAGAGCCATTCTGCAGCTATATTATGATTGTAGCACGAACGAGTCGACTCGATCAGGGTAGGAACTCTCACAGAATACCAGAGTAAAATAACAGCTTAATGCTGCTAAGAATCGTATGGTGAGTGTAGAGAATCGGAGACCCTGAAGGGGGTGACAATGCATCTGTATTTTGATTTTTAACCGATGACAGATGTAAATCTACTAAATGTATGTCTATAGGTTATTGAATCCACTTACCATCAGGTGAACTGTGTGCGCATTAGTCATCCTCATTCTAAAAAAATTTATAGGCTGGTGATTGCACTACACATTACCTGCTCTATTAAGCTAAAAAAATTTAATAATAGTCAAGTACAATGGCGTGTCAAGTCACCACAACAAGGTCAATCGGCCGCACACAGAGAGCAATTAGCCAAGCTGTCCACGCCCGGCTCCCTGATACGTGCATAACCCTCCGCACGAATACACACACACACACACATATATATATATATATATATATATATATATATATATATATATATATATATAAATAGAATAAGGGTGATAAATAAGCAAGTACAGTCCACGTGATGTTAAAATGATGCGGTGTCTCATAGATATCTACATTATTGAGAAACAAAATGCAGATGCGTTGTCACCCCTGAGGACTAAGATGGAATGTTTTGTTTCCAGTAAAGAGGATCTTCGGTTCTCTACACTTACCATATGAAACATAACAGCTTTAAACTATTACTTTACGCCAAGCCAACCCATTCATACTACATATATAAATATAGCTGGAGCATTGCTCTACCACGTATAAAAACTTTAAGTAAATGTTAAAAAAATGTCATATAATTAAGGATGACAAAAGTGCATACAATCTAATTGAAGATACGTAGAAGCTAAAGACGACTATTATCGATTGTGAATCAAAAACATTTTCACCCCTGAGAACTACATCATGAAATACTTCGTTACAATAGAATAAGAGGAATCCGGTTTTTGTCATTATAATAATTGTTCCATCCCGGTCAGACCAACCCATTTGAGCTGCAGCTATAATACGCCGGAATAAGGCACTACCATGTATATGAAAAATTTATAATATTATTTGTGGTTAAGATTCGAACTTTATACCTGGCTGCAGTCATGCTGCAACTATAATATTATGATTGCAGCAAGAATGGGTCAGCGCGACCGGAGAGAGATCACGAGCGGGGATGGAATTTTTCTCCTAATTTATATGGGACCACTCCTGAGGTATTAAATCTATTTCAAATATTTACGCAACCACTACACTTTGAACGAAACAATTTTTTCGGACTTTATTGCGCTTTATTTTACTTAATTTTAATTTATTTTTATTATTATATTATATTAAAAATTCTCTTCGCGATAAAATCTAAAGTTTTACTTCATCTATATCGGTTAAAAATTGACGATGATGTCGCGTAAGATACATACAAAAACACATAACGTCGAATTAAGATCCTCGGCCTTTTCTGAAATCACCTGTCAAGAAATAAATCTAAATTTAAAACGTGAAATCGAAACATGTGTAATAATATTTGTATGGGAGAGAACACATGCGTTATTCGTAAATATAACGTCAACCTATCAGCGAGGCGTCTTGTTGACAAAAGAGATTGACATAATAATTAAGACTCGCGTCTTTTGACCCTGGTGACACCCGACACTCGTCTTACATGACGTTAAAATGTAATATTGTTTTCAGTGCCAATAAGGTAAAAAAAGTAGCACCTCATGGGCCAGCCTGCTCTCTTCCTTCAAAATGTGTCGAATGACGGATCTGAAGCCACGACTTGAAGGTACTATCAGAAACTTTGTTTACTATCGTTTGAAATTGTGATAAGCCTTATGGATACTACAAAACCTTTGTTCTAAATAATATTAATAATATTATGTTATTCAGACCATGTTATTTTCACGACATGGCGGCCAGTCTTAATAGCTTCTAGTCATCTGTGCACGACAGGATTATAGCGCATGAGTATATGCGCAAGCACAGGTGCACTTTCTTTTCCCTTGCTCTCATGTTCTCTGGGTGATAAACGAGCACACAGTCCATCTGATGGTAAGTGGATGTTGAGGTCCATAGACGTTTACATTTATCCTCGACTAAGAATCAAAATGCAGATGCGCTGTCACCCCTGAGGACCGAGATGGAATGCCTTGTTTCCAGCAAATAGATCTCAGGTTCTCTACACTCACCATATGAAACACAGCAGCACTAAGCTGTTATTTTACGCTGGTATTCTGTGAGAGCGTGGTCCTACCCCGGTCGAGCCGACCCATTCATGCTACAACCATAATATACTCGTAGCTGCAGCATGGCTCTACTACGTTGAAAAACATATAGAATGTTTAGATAGAAAAATAATCTAAAGAAATAAATTATGGTGTAATATATATAAATAGTGTGTGTGTATGTGTGTGTGGGTGGCGGTTTAGTATTATTTTATTAGATACAGTGGACTGTATTGAAATTCTAAATCCCCTGAAACGTTCAATTACCGCAGTCACAAATCTACACCAAAAACAGCAACATTCATTTGGGATTTCGCAAGATCGAAAACCTTTTGTATATTAGCAAATAGGTATTACTTTTTAAAATAAGTGTTTGCCTTTTTATTTGTAATTTATCCGTCATTATGAACAATTTACAAAATTATTGTGGAGCAATGAAAGCCTAGGTAATAGAGGCAAATTTAATAATAGTTATTAAATAAATTAAATACTTAGTTTTAATCAAATATATGACGTCCGCGCGACGCTAATTAGGGGTAGAAAATTATTATTCGCAGATCACTAATTCGAATATATGCGGCTCGAAGGCCAGGAATGTGGCGGATTGGGATTATTTTATTACATATAGCAGACTGTATTGAGATACTAAATACCCTGAAACGTTCAGTTACCACAGTCACGAAACTACACCAAAAACAGCAACAAACTATTCACGGTCTTACTAGCCAGTCTCCCAAGATCAGTATACGTTGACAGCTCCTGGTAGCTTATTTTATACGGAAGAATACACTAACAATTAGACTGTACACGGTGCACTCTGGAGCAGTCCCTTTTTTAAAGTTATTTGGAGAGATATTCACATCACGATAACACAAAGAGAATGTATATGGCTTCTCATGCCCTTTCATTCCTATCCTCTTCTTCGTTTTTTACTCCACATATTATTACAATTTCTCTGCGTGATAAACTTGGAAATGAGGATATCCTCAGTAGAACCAGAGTGAACGACATAGCCCAACGGATTAGTAAGCTGAAGTGGCAATGAGCCGGTCATATAGCTCGAAGAACCGACAACCGATGGGGAAGAAAGGTTCTCGAGTGGCAGCCTCGTACCGGCAGGCGAAGTATAGGGCGTCCCCCCACTAAATGGAGTGACGACCTGGTAAGTTATGCAGGAAGTCGATGCATGCAGGTGGCTCAGGGCCGTGCTTTGTGGCCTTCTTTGGGGGAGGCCTATGTTCAGCAGTGGACTTGTGAAGGGCTGTAATGATGATGATGATGACCGTTCAACCTTGGCATTTCGTCATAAACTTTTTTTTCGTAAAGAACGTACCACCGAGGCTCACCCCTGCACGCTCAAAAACTTTACAAGGTATCAATCGGACTGCTGGCAAAGGTGCCATCTCAGGACTTAAGAGCACTGGCACGAGGTGTAAGCTCTTTTCTTGAAGGTTCCTAAGTCCTATCGGTCCGAAAAATTCGCTGGTGGTAATTGATTCCACAAGCAAGTTGTGCGAGGGAGAAAACTTCTTCTAAATCGCACAGTGGTGGACCGCTAATAATCCATATTGTATGGATGGTAACGCGAGTTTTGTCGCGATGTGCGATGGTGAAATTGAGCGGCTGAAATTAGTCCGAACAATTCCTCAGAGCACTCCCCGTGATAGATGCGATAAAATACGCAAAGAGATGCAACATATCTACGCAGTGCCAGTGTATCGAGCCGATCAGATCGAACTCGGTCTTCGACGATTCGAACCGCTCTGCGCTGGATGCGGTCAAGTGGAAGAAGCTGGCACTGTGGTGCCCCGGCCCAAAGATGAGAACAGTATTCCATGTGGGGCTGAACTTGCGCTTGGTAAAGTTGCAAGCGATGTGCCGGCATGAAATACTGTCTCGCTGTACTGAGCACGCCAAGCTTTTTAAAAGCCAATTAAGCCTTTCCTTTCCAATTGACCACGAATCTGCACACTAATTAGATTTGATTTCATTTCGGGTTTATTACTTTTATCTTGGTTGACAAATGTTCTCACTGGCCACTGCGAATAGTCGTTATACAACCAAGATGGACCATTCGGCCACTGCTCAATGCAGTCCACCAGCTGTGACGGAGATGCTCCGCGCGAGTAGATGTCTGACATATTGCACTCACTACTAACGTGACGCCAACAGTGCGGAGGTAACACTTCACATACCTAAATAACATGGTTACGAACAAACGGCTTTAATTTGTAAGCTTCTGTCTGAAGCCACGCCAACACGATAGTTGAATCGGTTAACGCAGTGATTCGAGTAATTTTTACACGAGGTAAAATGTCATGGACATAATTAATCAATTTCCTTAACAAAACATAACATATACATAACATAAACACTCACGCCTGTCACCCAGAGGGGTAGGCAGAGACTACGGACTTCCATTTGGCGCGATCCTGACACACCTCTCTCGCCTCTTTTACATCCATATATCTACGCATACACGCTCGTCGGTTAAGGGTACTCCTAATCTGGCCCATTTTTAATGTATCGCCGATTTGGTCGATAAACCTTCGTCTAGGGCGTCCCTTCCCGACCCTGCCGTTCACTTCTGCAACATAAATTTGCTTTGTCACTCTTTCCTCGTTCATTCTTCCTACATGACCAAACCACCGAAGCATTCCTTTCTTAATCCTTGTCACAACGTCATCTTGCAAACAACACTTTTGTCTTATCACACTATTTCTCACCCTGTCATTCAGATTCAGCCCTAGCATACTCCTTAAGGACCGCATTTCTACAGCATTTATTCTACTCTCATGCTTCTTCTGCCACACCCAACTTTCACTACCATACATTAAAGTAGGGACTAACACAGTATTATACTCGTATGATTAAAGAAAAAACAAAATTGTTTTTTCTTTAAACATACGAGTTTAATAATAATAATAATAATAATAATAATAATATTTTATTTGCATAAAACATGGTATATAATAGATTTTACAAAACTTTTCAGATCAGCATGTTTTGCTACGGTTATTCATAGCATGCAAATTTTTTTTTTTTTACATTAATATTTTTGGCTACAAAAATCCTTAACACTATAGAAATTACAATTATTTAGCCACTGATATAGTTTTAATTTAAATGATCTTGTATTTAATATTTTTAAGTAATTAGGTATCTTATTATATAACTGAACACACATAAATAAACAACTTTTATTATATTTTCTTATTCTAGGATTATCGTTTAGTATAAGTCTATATGGATCTCGATGACTGCGGGGATTTACATCATCTATCGTTGTAAACAACGTTTTGTGCTTCTGTACAAACATACATACTTCATAGATGTAAAGTGATGGTAGTGGTAATAAGCCAAGTTTTTTAAACACTGGTCGACACGATTCATTCGGTTTTAGCCCACATATAGCTCTAATGCATTTTTTTTGCGCGACAAATGCTTTATTTTGATCAGTGCTGTTGCCCCACATTATAAGACCATACCGCAGTAAAGATTCTACGTATGCATGGTAGGACATGACAGCGGTTTTTATGTTTGTTATGTTTTTTATTTGTTTAAGTGCATACACGAATTTATTTATTTTGATAGAGACATCATTTACATGTGGTTTCCAATTTATATCGTCATCTATAATTAAACCTAAAAATTTTGTATGACTAGCTGCTTTTATTTTTGGAATGTTAAGTTTAAGATTATGTTTATTATTAGTGCATTTATTAAATTGTATATATAAAGATTTGTCTAAATTAATTTTTAAATTATGTATGTCAACCCAATTTATTAAAGTATCTATTGTATTATTCATGTCAGCTTCGTGGTCACTCATATTATTAATTTTTTTATTGGAAGTCACGATTATGGAAATGTCATCAGCAAATAGAATACATTTATGCTTCGTCATATTGACAATGTCATTTAAGTACAATAAAAACAGAATTGGACCGAGAACACTTCCCTGTGGAACGCCATATTTATTGTTTCGGTATTCGGACGAGTACGTTATTATGTCCCCATTTACATCTGCTTTAGTAACAATAACACATTGTTGCCTATTATAAAGATATGATGTAATCCATTGAAGTGGTGGTCCTCTAATTCCAATTTTTTCCAATTTCTGTAACAATAGGTCATGTGAAACTAGGTCAAAGGCTTTAGATAGGTCAAAAAATAGTCCCGTGGTAAAATTATTATTATTGATATTTGAAAGTACTATTTTTATGAGTGAAAAAATTGCCAAAGTTGTAGATTTATCTTTTTGAAAGCCGTACTGTTCGTTTGATATAATGTGATATTTATTACAAAATTCAAGAAGTCTTTTATACATGCATTTTTCATATATTTTTGATATAACGGATATTAGGGTTATAGGTCGATAATTATTAATATCACATTTCTCTCCTTTTTTAAACAGTGGCTTAACTATTGATAGTTTTAATGCATCTGGAAAGATTCCACAAGAAAATTTACTCACGACTTTTCCTTCATTACCGAGCATGTAGTAAAATCAGCACTTAAAATTGCAATTAATTGTTAATTGGTGCCAACAATAATTAAAATTGAGATATAAGTGTACAGGAGGAGGCAGCCCTGAATTACCACGGCTTATTACAAAGGAGGGACCTACAACGTTGAAAATTTAAATGTGGTGTTAATCTATACATTATGCCTTAATACTACGTACGCAGCGTATTGTACCCTTTTCGATCAATTATCTAAATAATCCTGACATAAAGCTCTCGACAAAAGTTTGTTTAATTAAGCTGTACATTAATAATCTCCTTAACTGTCATTAAAATAGTAGTACTAATATTTCAAAATAATCCTGCTATTCAAACTTTAGAATAAAGCCCTAAACTATTGTATGTTATTAAATTACTTGTATATTCTTAAAGAATTAATTTTTTTGTAGAATATGTGACAAATGAGTACACAACTGGCCTGGTGGTAAGTGGATACAGTAGCGCATAGACATTTACATCTGTTTTCGGCTAACAATAAAAATGCAGAAGCGTTGTCACCCCTGAGAACTAATATGAAACGCCTCGTTTCCAGTAAAAAGGGTCTCCGGTTCTTTATATTCAACAGAAATACAGCAGCATTAAGCTGATATTTACCGCTGGTATTTTGTGAGAGCGCGGTCCATCCCCGATCAAGCTGAACCACTCGTGGTACAATCACAATATAAATGTAGCATGGCTTTACCACAATTTATAGGACGGTGTGTTGTTCCTTCGATCTTTATGAATATTTAATATTTTGGTGGCCAAGTCAAATTTGTCATACATCGCCAAAACCCACGGTTTAATTTTTATTTTCATTATATTAAGTTCAAGTGACAAATGAGTTGACATTTCGTCTGATGGTAAGTAGCTACTGCAGCCCATTAACATCTCTCACCAATATAAAACAAAGAAGAAGGCTGGAGATGCATTGCCACCTTTAAGGACTAAGATGGTGTTCCTCACATCGCCTGTAATTATACTGGATCTCTTTACCCTTCAGGCTGGAACACAGCAGTGCACGCACAGCTGTTTGGTTGTACCGAAATAGACAAAAGAGTAGTACTTACCTAAACGTGTCTTAGGCAGAAATGGAGAGACATGGACATTGTCATAGTTCCCATGCGATTTAAGGCGGTTGTTATCAACAGTATTTTAATTTTCTGAGTTGTTACCAGAACGATGCGATTGCCCATGGCCTGTTGCAGTTACTAATTGACGTCCATAGCAGCTTTAAGTAAACAAACTAAAAAAATATTCTTGATTTCACCTTGAATTTGAGATGTAAATATGTAAAATACGTAAATACGTAAAATGAAACTCCGGCCATTACAATACTTGTTAGGTGATTACATTTGTTTCATTGCAGTTATTTGAGCTGATTGCGCAGCTCAAACTGTCCCACGGCTGTAATACTTTATGCAAATGTTTAGACCGCACTTACGAGTAAACTCGTATGCTATAAATAAAAGTAACCGACAATTCATGAAAGGAAAAATTTCAAGAACAAGACAACTGCATAGATATGATAGACAGAAATTGAAGAAAAAGAAACATTAGTGTGTTCGGAGTACAAGAAACTGAATATAACTATCACGATTTACAAACAATTGTTTTGAAAATAGTTCATTATAATATGCAAGCCTCATGTGAAAAATCAGATTTGGAATATTTTAGAAGAATTGGTAAAAATGAAGAAAAGCCAAGACTCATACTCCTTACAAATAAGAGTAAAAATATCGAATTGTTTAAAAATAGTTGAACTGTTGAAAAAAGCCATATATAATATTAAAGAAGATTTTACTTCAAATATTAAAACCTAGAAAACTACTAATTTGAAACCTCAAAAAATAATTAACAATGAGAAGCACATAACAGCAGCAAAAACCCAGTAACAATAGAAATCTCTCTACATCCCCAGAAGTGCATACTTCATTAGAAGATCGAAATAAATTCACTAAACAAATACCAAAGCGAAACAACGAAAATAGTAATCAATATGTTACAAATCATCAAAAGATGATGATTCCGTTCCACACGATAAAAATAAATGTGAAAAGCAATTCGTAACGACCTTTACAAAATCCAATACAGCTTGTCACTGCGACAACAGAGGAGCGCGCGGAAAATTTGAAATAGTTTGAAACAGTTTACGAGTTATTTTATTAGTTGATATTATTGATTGAGCAGTTTGATAGAACAAATCCGGCTTCTCGGCTTCTATGGAGGCTTCGGTAGCGGCTGATGCATTAACGTCCCGGCTCCTAAACCTACGGCAAATTGTACAGAAGAGCAAAGAGTGCACTCTGCCACTTTGTCTTGCGTATGTGGACTATGCGAAAGTCTTTGTTTCCGTAGAAATTTGGGCAGCGCTAAAGTCCCATAAGGGGTACGAAATTGACTGTTGGATTTTCAAAGTATTAAAGTGTATGTACAGTAGGGCTGCGACGACTATCCGAGTATAGAACTCAGACTACGAAACCTATACAACTGCAGAGAAATGTAAAACAGGGTGATGTTATATCCCCGAAACTCTTCACTGCTTCATTTGGAAACGTTTTCAAGCTACTTTTGTTTTAAATTACTTACGATTTAGTCTTTATGGCAGTATCACTGGAGGACGTAAGAACTATGCACAATGAGCTCAATAGTGCCTCACAAGGGATAAGTCTTTAAACAAACTTGTAAAAAACCAAAGAACATGTGTAACGTTCATATCACACCTATGCCGGTACTTGTTAGGAGCATTAAGCTGGGACAAATAATTCGATTAGATAAGTCCAACTTCGATCGAGAGGTTAATCGACGCATCTAACTCGGGTGGGCAGCATTCGGGAGATTATGACACATCTCCTCATCATGTGTATCTCAAATCTTGAAAAATTTCAACATTTGCAGTAGAACCAGATTAACTGACATATCCTAACGGATTAGTAAGCTGAAATGGTAGTGGGACGGCCATATAGCTGGAATAATCGATATCCGATGGGGAAAAAATATCTCGAGTGGCAGCTATGTACCGGTAGGAGAAATATAGGGTGGCCCCCCACTGGATGGAGTGACAACTTGTTATAGTCTAGATGCAGGTGGCTCAGGAACGTGCTTTGTGGCATTCCTTGGCGGAGGCCTAAGTTCAGCAGTGGACTTGCAAAGGGCTCTTGTGATGTTGATGATCAGATACTGGATTATATTACGCCGCCAATCTACGTCGAATATCATGTATATATGGCTTGTAATATTATATATTTCAGGGAGTAACGTTACGAAAAATTATTCATTATAGAAATTCTATTTTAAGAAATATTATTTTCTATTCTATTCTACTCTTTTCTTCTCTACCCTGCTTTACCCTACTGTATCCTACTCTATGCTACTCTATTTCACTCTGTCTTACTCTATCCTATTCTCTTCTATTTCATTTTATTCTATAAAAATAGCTTCTGTCTGTAAAACTAATACACCCAATAGCACTTTCTTAATCTTAATCTGCTTTTGATATTTTCATATTATTTATGTATTTCTAACTACTAATACAAATCTCTAGCAATTAAAAAAATATGAAATGTTATAAGTTAAGTTGAAGAATATTTTCTTGTAAAATATACGGATTGAATTTACACACGTGAAAGTTTTGTGGATCACAGCCGCACTCTTAAACTCGCTCAAACTTACACCCAGTGGGAAAATTAGTTTTTTGCTCAAATGAATAGGTTATTTTTTCTTTAAAGGTCTAAAAATAAGAGTGACTTCAAAAATAAATCTTAAGATAAGTCTATAAAATACTTGCACATGAAATTAAAACTCAAATTGCGAAATATGAGGGAGCAGGAAAATGACCGCCACCCTGTTCCTGTGTGGTGGACTATAGTTGTACTCGTGGAATAGAATATGTTTTATTAAAGATATCTTTATATATATATCTATTTTCTTGAAAGTGATGTGTTTGTCAATCAACTCCTCAACCGACTTCGATAAAAATGTGTGTGACGGCACCTGCACCGTTGTAGATGCGGTGGCGTTGGTCTAGCTAGGCAGAATTCTTGTAAACGACACGTGTACCGCACACCTGCGGCATTGCACCTGCGCGGCCGCCCATCCTGCTTGTATAAAACGGACTGAGCGGCCGCCGTTAAGGCAGTCTTGGCTCTGACGTGGAACGGTGCGCTTGTCGTATTGCGTTACTAGTTTATCCTCGACTCGTTGGATAATTAATTCGTGTAAACGAATTAATTATTATTCCTAACTACAAAATCAGTCTCTGTACTATACCCACCATACTTCCTACATCAGAAGTGGGATAAAGTCCCCCTTATTGCCCACATATAATCTTCGAATAGTATGAGAATTATTACATTTGTAAAGGCTATAATGCATTTCGCATTGATGGATCTCTTCTTATGTTAAATACCGTAATAAAATTTGCTGTCCTACTTTATATTGTGGTATCATTAAAGTGTAGAGAAAAGACAAAGTGAAATTATTTAAGCCAAAAGATAAATCCTTTTGTTCGATTTGTATTAAAAGTACCCTCAAGTATTTTCATTATTTCTGACGTACCTAAATATGTTAACAAATGAAAGAAATGTCTGAGGCTTTCTAGAAGAGTCATAGTTTGCATTAAATGAAAAATTAACTTGTTCAAGTTTTGTTGTAATTTGATAGTTCATGCGAAACATGATTATCATCTGTTATATTTTGAAATTCAAAACGTTTAAGCGATGTACCAAAATAAAGGATGAACTTTAACATGCTAGGAATTGAAAATAATAAGTGACATTTTTGTGTTCTAATGTGTTGATCAGTGTTGCAGTTTGCTCC
Source organism: Parnassius mnemosyne (assembly GCA_963668995.1). Classification (NCBI taxonomy): domain Eukaryota; kingdom Metazoa; phylum Arthropoda; class Insecta; order Lepidoptera; family Papilionidae; genus Parnassius; species Parnassius mnemosyne. The sequence continues at coordinate 5,930,076 of CAVLGL010000001.1, read as the reverse complement.
GAATACTGTGTGGTCGACAAGATTGGCGTTTGATGTCGAGAGATTCGTAGAAGTCTCTACAACAATAATCAATGAGGAAGATGTTGTGACGACTAATCGAACATGGTCAGGTACGGCCGAGCGCTAGTAAAATTGAGCCTACACCGCTACAGTCTGTAACTTATCGGCAGATCTTACGGCAATGCAATTCAAGCGGCCGCCGAACACATGGTCCTTTGGTGCTGTAAATGAACGTCTGAGGCTTGGTCGGCTTTCGTAGATTTTGCGCAGTTGCCTCCTTCCCTTTGAAATATATGATGGTATCCGTCTTTACACATAGTTTCCGTTTTTTGCAATGTTTTCAAATGTCATACAGTTGCCGTTTCTTAAGAGAATATGTGATGAATTTTGGAAGCTCGGAATTCCATGGTTCGCAATACACTTATCTCGATTTCTTTTAATTTTGCAAAGCAGTGTTACGATTCGCTAGCGCTAGTACGGCGCGACTGCTTGCTGGCGCGAATGTGGCACGAACGCAGCAGAACGGAAAGCTGTAGTGCGTTTGTCTGGAGGTAGCCATATCGGCGCGTTCCAGACTTAAATGAAGTCTGGGATGTTCGACTGTTGTAATATTTAACAAGAGTTAATATCTGTTAGCAGGTGGTGATAACTGATAGACCGTATGCTGTTCACTGTCAACCGCATGAGGACGTGCGACAGTCAGAGGTAGCAGTGTCTGTGTACGCCCCTCACGATACACTTTTGTGTGATTGTAACGGGGACATGTTTGCGGTATGGTTGGTCTGTAACTGTTCTATACTGAATTGAAAAAAAAAGAGAGTAAGAAAAAAAATGTGGTTCTTACTATCATTGCAGGGCGTTTGTCGGTCCAATGATATAGCTAAAGGGAATAGTGATTCCGGACTAGCATAAATAGTACTTGAAAAAAAAAAGCGTAAGAAAAAAAAATAGTTCTTACTATCATTGCAGGGCTTTGTGCCGGTCCAATGATATGGCTATAGGGAATAGTTATTCCGGACTAGCGAAAACAGTACTTGAAAAAAAAAAGAGAGAAAATAGAAAAGGCTACAGACTAATTATTCCGATCTAACATAAAGATGATTAAAGTTTTGTAGGGCTTATTGCCGGAACAAAACTGATTGTCACCCGAGTCTGAAGGGTCAATATAGACCGGACCAGACGCTGTTTTGTCAGGATAATCGAACGATGTTTTACAGATTACAGTTGTTACAGATAACTAAAATTGTGATGGAGCGCGTGCGAGGACGCACGCATGTCAGTATGGCCGTGACGGCACCTGCACCATTGTAGATGCGGTGGCGTTGGTCTAGCTAGGCAGAATTCTTGTAAACGACACGTGTACCGCACACCTGCGGCATTGCACCTGCGCGGCCGCCCGTCCTGCTTGTATAAAACGGACTGAGCGGCCGCCGTTAAGGCAGTCTTGGCTCTGACGTGGAACGGTGCGCTTGTCGTATTGCGTTACTAGTTTATCCTCGACTCGTTGGATAATTAATTCGTGTAAACAAATTAATTATTATTCCTAACTACAAAATCAGTCTCTGTACTATACCCACTATACTTCCTACATGTGTATAAGTACTACCATTTTCAATCATTCAATCTTAAAAAAGATACCTTATGTTTCAACTGTACGTCTTACGTATAAAATATAGTCATTACATAAGCATTTCCCGTACTCGAGTTCAGTAAAAAAGTAAATCCCTGGTCTATAAATTAACCTTAAACTTAATCGCTTTAACAAACGACATTCAATGCAAGCCGTGAACATGTCGAAGAGAAATATAAATTATGTTAGCTGTTTTGCATAATTGCATTTAGAGAAATAAACGTCAGTAAGCATTTATGTTAATTTAGCGATCCTTCTTGCCTAAACGGTGCGGCAGTTTGCTTGTTTAAATGAACGCCGGCGACGAAACCGCTGTCTGTATTAGAGATGCGTGAGCCGGCTGCTTGTATCTTCAGGAGTATTTATGCTTTGCGACTGCTCGCGATAGAACTCCACGTTTATTTTATTTTCTCCTGGATGTAGTAATTAGCGCTAATCTTTCTAATTTACGTAGTTAAAAAGGATACCGACAAGCTAGTGGATTCTTTTCTCTAACAGTCCAGCCATTAGTATAGATAGTGGTCCATAAACACCTACGTTCTCGATTAAAAATCAAGATTTGAATTCGTTGTCACCTCTGGGGACGCAAATAGAATGCCTCATTACCAGTCAAAAAGTGTTTTCAATTCAATTCAATTTATTTGCTGTTCTTGTTGTACATTTGTTCTTAATTTTAAAAAATTGTTCGAAACAAGAACTCTGCGAGGGCACTGCATATAGGCAATTATTAATATTATATTATTTCATAGTCACTCAGCGAGCTATGGAGAGAGCTATGCTCGGAGTTTCTCTGCGTGATAAACTTAGAAATGAGGATATCCGCAGTAGAAACGACCGAGTGACCGACATAGCCCAACGGATTAGTAAGCTGAAGTGGCAGTGGGCCGGCCATATAGCTCGAAGAACCGACAACCGATGGGGAAGAAAGTGGCAGCCTCGTACCGGTAGGTGAAGTGTAGGGAGACCCCTCACGAGATGGAGTGACGACCTGGTAAGACATGCAGGAAGTAGTTGGATGCAGTTGGCTCAGGACCGTGCTTTGTGGCATTCCTTGTGGGAGGCCTATGTTCAGCAGTGGACTTATGAAAGCCTGTAATGATGATGATGATGATGATGAATAGTATTATTAATGTATCTGTGGATAATTTTATTTTTGGTCTTAATTTTTTAGCGCGATAATATTGAGGGAACCAGTCGATATTATTTCTAACTAGTGAGCATATTTCAGATATTATATATATAGATGTTAATGTGAGGATTTTATAATTGATAAAGTAATTTCTGCAACTTGTCATGGAGTCGATATTTGCAAGTATGCGAATAATTTTTTTTCTGAATTAGAAACACTCTGTTAGCGTCTGTGCTATTACCCCAAAATACCACACCGTAGCGTAGCCAGGCGTCTGCGTACACGTAGTAGGCACAGGTTGCTGTTTTAAGTCGGTGGTATTTTTAAGTTCTATAAGAGCGTATGTAAAACTAAATAATTTTTTGACAACTTTATTAATGTTTTCGGTTATCTATGTTCACCTTAAAAAACACAGCAGCATTAAGCTCCTATTTTACGCTGGTATGTATTGGTATTACTGTTAGAGCAAGAATGCACGATCGAACCGATCCGTTCGTGCTGCAATCATAATATAGCTGCAGCGTGGCTCTACCACGTATTTTTTTTTGTAAATTAATCAACTTTACTTAATTTTATATAACACCGTATCTCCTTACAGTGCGGGGTAATAATTATAATTATTGGAAATATTATTCAAATAAAATCTCCTCGGTTACAAACTTAAGCTATTAAAGTCCTGACCCTCGGCAATAGCCGTGTCAGGTGGCGAAAGTTTCAAAGTCACTCCGAACTATTGAAGATTTTTATGGACGCTAAATGTTCCCAATAATTGGACTCCCAGAAATGTTTAGTTCAAAAACTTACGTAATTTTGATATAATTCTATCCATTTAAAAGCAAATATATTATTCAGTAATGGAAAAGTGGATATAATTATATGATTATCGTAAATAGATATTACGCATTAATAGTAAAGAGGTTAAAGATGATTGGGGTGTTTTGGCATGTATATTTATTACAGATTTTAATACGTAAATGTGATGCGATTCTGTGTACCTATTACATTTTTATGCATGAGAGCTTAAAGTAAAAACGATGATACGAGGGCTATAATGTCCTCCAGACCGAATTTCGGTCACGGCGGCTAGTCTCAAGTCTGCGCAGGACATTAAATATAATACGCGAGTGTGTGTATAATAGGGTGTTTAAGAGCAAAAAGCAATGTTTTAAATGTTAAGAATTTTATTTTATTTTGTAAATTCTAGATGGCGCTAGTAGTACTTTTTTGCACGCTATAATCAGCGCATCGTAACGCCATAAGGTCAACCTAAGTTTTTGTTTAATAAATCAGTTCAGGATACGTATCAAGGCGTTTTATTTACCCGTTACGTCATCCCTAGCGTAGGTACATTGGTCCTTAATTCGAACCGGATGAAGTGTTCGGGATCTGAGGCCTAGTCAGGAAGTGCAGTGGTCAGTAGTTGTGGACCACACCCCCTGGACTCGCAGTGGATCGCTGCAGCAGGAGTTCAGGCACTGGTTAGTGGTGGTGTTTATTTCTGCCAGGCAGGATACATTACCGCTACAGTGGTGGGGAGGACACAAGAGTTCAGCTTCAGATGTCAACTTTGAAGAGGGAGCTGTCAATCGCGACAAGTGAAGTTATAATAAATAAGAGGTGTCACAAATAGATGGCACCGCTTTTGGAAGTGAGTGTAAAGTGCAAAGTCAATACCAGTGGTCAAGTTAAAAGCTAGTGTCAAAGTGTAGTCATTTAGTGGTGAGTGCAAGAAAGAAAAAAAAAACTGTAAGTACTTTTGAATTTGTATGTCGTGCCATTTGGAACTATAAAGTGAAAATAACATTAAAAATAACTTCTATATTTAAATTTGTAATTGTGTTAATTTTAAAAAACTTAGCATAAAATTAACTCACATTTTTAAATTTGTTATTATGTTAATTTTAAAAAACTTAGTATAAAAATAACTCACATTTTTAAATTTGTAACAGTGTTAAGTTTAAAGACTTATAATAATATTTAAAATAAGTTGTCAACGGGTATAACCGTATACATTTAATAACTTTGAATGGGACTTAAAATAAATTTGAAATACGGTCAAAACTAGCAGTATAAATGTTCGATTTTGTTCAAAGGGTTATTAACTCTTGTAACATTTTCAGGTCTTTCTAAATATACTTAATTAATTTTTACTTTTAAAATTGGGAAGTAGATATTGATTTAAAAATGGATAAAATTATTAATCTCCAAAGGGAAACACAAAACGTTATTAATAAAGCCTATAGTAATTATAAAAAATGTCCCAAGGAACGTTTAACGTACGAATATTTAGAGACGAGGTTAGAAATATTAGACAGTAATTGGCAATCTTTTATTGATAATCATAAAAAGTTGTACGAACATGTTAAACCGGAAGACTTACAAACATCTGATTATGTTAAATTAGAGGTTTATGATAAAACTGAGGACACTTACATTGTTTACAAATCTCATATGAAATCTGCAAAAAATAAATTATGTCCATCAGAGGAGAAGCCACAGCGCAGTGATTTGACTCCTTTTCTAGATAAACAATGCGCCGTGAAATTACCTAGAATTACAATTCCTACATTCTCGGGTAAATACTCGGAATGGACGACATTCCGAGATTTGTTTTTGTCATTAGTCCATAAAAATGAATCACTCGATAATGTGCAGAGGCTTCATTATTTAAAGAGTCATCTCACTGGTGAGGCGGCTCAACTGATTCGGCATACTCCAGTTACCGAAACAAATTATAAAGAATCTTGGGATGTTTTAGAAAAGAGATATAATAACAAAAGGTATTTGTCTAATTGTATTTTAAAAAGGTTGTTTGGTCAAAAACGGATATATTGTGAATCGGCATCTAGCTTAAAAGAATTGTTAGATACCACAATGGATTGTTTATGTGCATTAAAAAATTTAGATATAGATGTAAGCAAATGGGATATAATTGTCATTTATCTTGTAAGCTATAAACTGGATGCTGAAACACGTAAGCAGTGGGAATTATTTATAGCAAGTGATGATTCTTTACCCACAATTGATACGTTCAAAATATTTATCGAAAATCGTTTTAGAGCATTAGAAACAATTGAACCGCGTAAAATACTTACTCATAATGCCACCCACTCTCCGAACACGAAAGTTTTGCTAGCGACTAAGTCTTTTAGTTTAAAGTGTGAATACTGTTCGCAGAATCATAAATTATGTTTCTGCAAACAGTTTTCGAGTCAAGATGTTGACCGCAGACGGGAATTTGTGTCAACAAGAAAGATGTGTTTTAATTGTTTGGGCCGAAATCATCTTTCCTACGATTGCAAAAAACCGACAAAGTGTAGGATATGTCAAAAAAGACATCACACACTATTGCATCCCACCAACAATCAGGAGAAAAAGGACCAGGCTGCGGTTTTAAACCAGTCGGCCAGTTGCACTGATACTTCGGAATCTGAAGTTCCGGTAGTAGCTTGCCTTTCTACTGGTCACATCCCTAAGCCCAGGCAGGTCTTATTAGCGACAGCACTAATAAGAGTTGAATCTAAAACCGGAGAACATAAGCTAGTACGAGCCCTTATAGATCAAGGTTCTCAAGGTTGCTTCATTACAGAAGCAATAGTTCAGTATCTTCAATTGAAGAAAATTCCAGCAGTCGGGGTGATTTCAGGATTATCAAATAATAAAGTTATGCGCGCTCAGTCCAAGGTTCGATTCCAAGTGCAATCATGTGTTGATCCAAATTTTAAGATGGGAATTGAAGCTTATGTTTTGAGCAAGATAACCGACTGTCTACCTGAAAGGAAGATAGAAGCAATAGCTTGGGAAGAGCTTAACCAATTGACGTTAGCCGACCCACAGTTCAACATACCCAATAAAATTGATATTTTATTGGGTGCGGATGTTTATAGCACGATAATAAGGCATGGGATAAAGAAGTGCCCAAATGGGTCCCTGATAGCACAGAATACCACGCTTGGGTGGATTCTTTCCGGTGTAATAAACAATGTAAATGGAAAAAATAATACTTCTACAATGAAACTTCAGGTTATGCATGCACAGGTCATGGACAATGAAATACTGAAGAGGTTCTGGGAAATAGAAGAAAGTAAGTTTTACAATGAAAAGAAAATACATACAGAAGAAGAGCAAAAATGTGAGAAAATTTATGAGACTACGACTAAAAGAACGCCAGAAGGGCGATATATAGTAAAATTACCATTGCGAGACGAAGAGCTAGTTTGTAAGAATGGCAATTCTAGAGAAATAGCGATAAAGAGACTAAAGTCATTAGAAACGAGACTAAGTAAGAATCAAGAGCTACGGGAAAAATATCATAATGTTTTAAAGGAATATTTACAGTTAGGGCACATGAGATCAATAAGTAACCATGAACCAAGGATTAACGAACCTATTTATTTACCACACCATGCCGTGGTACGAGAAGACAAGTCCACCACAAAGGTTAGAGTGGTCTTCAATGCTTCAGAGCCAAATAAGTTTGGTGTATCATTAAATGATGCTTTGATGGTAGGACCTACCTTACAAGCAGATCTCAGACACACGATGTTACGCTGGCGAACCCATCCGATTGCCTTAGTGGCAGATATTGTAAAAATGTATCGCCAAGTGCTTGTAGCCGAAGCAGATGCCAACATGTATCAACGCATTGTGTGGAGAGAAGATCCTAAGGAAGAAATAAAGGATTATGAACTCTTAACATTCACCTTTGGAACTGCATCGGCGCCTTACCTAGCTGTGAGAACACTTCATCGGGTAGTTTATGATGCTGGAGTTCTATACCCAATCGCTGCGGAACAAGTCTTGAACTGCTTCTATATGGATGATTTAATGACAGGTTGTGATACGGTTCAAGAAGGTTGCGAAATTGTTAAACAATTAAAAGAATTATTAGGACAGGCAGGATTTGAATTGCAGAAATGGAATAGCAACAGTAAAAGGCTGATGAAACACATAGAGCAAGGTGAAGAAAAGGACACTATAATAAAGAAAACAAAATTGAAGGACAACAAAGGAGCAGTAAAACTATTAGAAAATGAAATAAGTGAAGTCAAAATAAGATCAGATGATACAATAAAAATTTTAAGGACTAACCTGGAGCCGCGCTGAAGATGAATATAAGTATGCAGTACAGCTTTCCCCGGTGACAGGACCTGAAACAAAAAGAACGATAGTGTCTGAAATTGCGAGAATATTTGATCCATTAGGTTGGGTTGCACCTAGTGTAATCATAGCAAAGGTATTTATTCAAAGGCTATGGTTGTCAGGAATCAGTTGGGATGAACAGATCTCCAATGAATTAAAAATTATATGGGATACTTACATGGTAGAGTTAGATGAATTATCCAAAGTGCGAATACCACGTTGGCTCGGAACGAAGAATAATGATCTTGCTGTAGAATTGCACGGCTTCTGCGATGCATCGAAATTGGCATACGCAGCAGTTATATATTTGCGAATTATCGATTGTTCAAATAAAGTTAAAACATCACTTGTGGTAGCAAAAACGAGAGTAGCTCCTGTGAAACAAGTGAGCATTCCAAGGCTGGAACTATGCGGAGCAGTTCTGTTGGCGCGACTTTTAGCGGAAACGTCAGAAGTATTTAATATTTCTAAGAACGAAGTTCATGCGTGGACTGATTCCACCATCGTTCTGGCCTGGCTCAATAACCATCCGAGCCGCTGGAAAACTTTTGTTGGAAATAGGGTGACAGAGATTCTGACTACCCTAGAATCATCACAATGGTGTCATATTTCCACCAAGCAAAATCCAGCAGATTGCGCATCCAGGGGTGTCTCACCTGCGTTACTGGCGGAAAATAATTTATGGTTTTCAGGACCTAGTTTTTTTAAAGAACAACATATTTCATATAATAGACCAAAGAATTTATATACAAAAGAAGAAGAATCTATAAAAGCATATGTGGAGGTAGTTACCGAAGGTGAAGAAGATTCACTTTTTAAGCGGTATTCATCACTCCCAAAACTTTTGAGAGTTGTCGCTTATTGCAGAAAATTTCTCAAAGGGTCCGTAAAGAGTCGCTATTTACAAAAGACAGAAATAGACAAGGCTTTACAGTGTTGCATAAGAAAGGCACAAATGGAGAAGTTCCCGGAAGAATACGCAGATTTAAAATCTGGAAGGTCTATAAAAAAGAAAGGAAGCAACCTAAGAACATTAGGTCCTTATTTGGATGGCAGCGGAATGATTAGAGTTGCCGGTCGCCTGAGAAATGCAGTGATTGAGGATACCATTAAGCGCCCTATTGTTCTACCTCGTGATTCTCCATTCACTAAATTGATCATTGCAGATGCACACATTCAAACTCTTCACGGAGGACAGCAGTTGATGCTCAATTATTTAAGGACAGCTTATTGGGTGATAGGAGCTAAGGCTTTGGTAAAACAACATATCCATAAATGCGTTACATGTGTAAAGAATAGTGCAACTACTCACAATCAGCTCATGGGTGATTTACCATCTGTAAGGTGCACCCCTGCGAGGCCATTTCTCAATAGTGGAGTGGACTATGCGGGGCCTATACAGATCAGGACGACCAAGGGTCGTGGCCACCGAGCCTACAAGGGCTATATTTGTATTTTTATATGTATGGTCACAAGAGCCATACATCTAGAGGTTGTCAGTGATATGACTAGTCAGGCCTTTTTAGCAGCCTTCCGACGATTTATAGCCAGACGTGGAAAATGCGCTCACCTGTGGTCGGATAACGGGACTACTTTCGTTGGCGCATCTAAGGAACTACGAGAACTAAGTTCTATTCAGCCGAAATTTGCAGAACACCTAGAAAAAAACGGGACAGAGTGGCACTTTATACCTCCCCGGGCACCAAATTTTGGAGGACTTTGGGAAGCGGGTGTCAAATCTACCAAGCACCACTTGAGAAGAGTTATTGGAGAAACGACTCTAACGTTTGAAGAGATGAGCACTCTTCTTACTCAAATCGAGGCATGCCTCAACTCTCGACCAATGACAACTGTTAACTCAGACGATCCTAACGAACCACTGCCGTTGACTCCAGGTCACTTCTTGGTTGGAGAACCATTAGTTAATGCAATCGATAGGAATTATGATTCGAGTAACGTAAATTCATTGTCAAGGTGGCAGTTAGTACAAAAATTGTTGCAATCATTTTGGAAACGTTGGTCACAAGAATATTTGGTCATGTTAATGCACAGATATAAATGGTCGCGTCAAATTGCAGAACCAAATGTGGGTGACATTGTGTTAGTAAAGGAGGATGATCTTCCTCCGGGACAGTGGTTACTTGGTCGCATTATACAAAAACATCCGGGCGAGGACAATATAACCCGTGTGGTTACATTGCGTACTAGATCTTCAATTTTGAAACGACCAACCTCAAAATTGTGCATATTGCCAGTAGATAAGTAATATAAAAAATTTTAGATTATTGTCTCAATTTACCGTTGTATTAGCATGTATTATTGTTTAGTTACTTCTAGATTTTATTGTTTATTCGTAATAGATTTAAATTTAAATTTTGTTGTGTTTTATGTGTTGTTGTTTGTAAAATATACCCACTACGTTTAATTTAATGTGGGCATGGTGGGCGGCATTCGCTAATTAAGGACATTTTAATTAAATGTCCTTGGTGGGCGGTATGTTTAAGAGCAAAAAGCAATGTTTTAAATGTTAAGAATTTTATTTTATTTTGTAAATTCTAGATGGCGCTAGTAGTACTTTGTTGCACGCTATAATCAGCGCATCGTAACGCCATAAGGTCAACCTAAGTTTTTGTTTAATAAATCAGTTCAGGATACGTATCAAGGCGTTTTATTTACCCGTTACGTCATCCCTAGCGTAGCTAGTAGTACATAGGGTGAGTGATTTTTTTTTATATAGGGCATACCCGCAAAAAGCTACGTGACAGGCTCAATAAGCAAATATAAATATATTTTTATGTAGTTTTAAATTTACGGGTGCCCCGTATAGAACAGTTTAGAAAAAAAAATATCCGAAACATGTCAATGTACATTAACTCAAAACTTTATAAAAGATTTGAAAGTGTTCTGTTGTTTCTAAACACATCCAATCACTAGTAAGCGTCAATTTTTACAGTTCAACTTTCAGTTCGTAATATATATGTCGCAGCGAACTAGTTTAATTAGCCTTTCAGATAACAGTCTAGGATTTTGAATAAACGGCCTGAATTGTATTCAGCTCATGCGTTTCAGATTATGCGTCTAATACAACATTTCTAATAATACCTAATAATGTACTTTAGCTATTATTAAAACTTTACAATTTAAAAAAGCTAAGATGTTAACTGAAAGGCTAATAAAGCTATTATACATATGCAAATACGACGGGCAGCAGCGTCGTCTAGTAACGACTAAAATAAAAAAACACTGAGGTTGCGTTTGTTACAGCTGAATAAAGAAAGTGGCGCAAATTTGAGTCTCTGAGAGATGACCACATTTTTATGTGCCATTTGCTCTAGTGACCATCAATTCGTGGGGTACTTAAGTTCTTATAGGAACTGTATCCGCAACTAGTCGCCGCAAAGGCTAAGATAGCCATTCGGCGAGTAAACACAATCAACGTTCTTGGCACTATACCGCAAGGAGTAGGGTTGTGTGATGATTTATGTTTGTAGTCTTAGTTTTTCTTATTATGGTAATAAATATTGTACGTATTTAAATGTTACGTAAGTAAATGATATGTGTGTTTAATGTGAACTACGAAATTTAGTAAACTGCTATTTTTTGCATTGGATTACTTAGTGTGATCAACAAAAAAGTCAAATTGAATTTTACATACATATTTAAGCATCACGCTTGTGATCCCTTGAGCGGGTAGGCAAAGTCCAAATAACAGTGAGCTACACGGACCGTAGCGAAAACAATAGGTACAGAGATAAAATTGTGAAATAACCTGGATAGCCCATCCTCATTACAATCACAAACATAAAATATCGTATTAGTCGTGTTTAATGCTAGGCAAGTAACATAGTAGGCACATTCTTTTTAGCTATATATACCATATAACTACGCGACTCCCAATATATAGCTAGATAACATTATCCCATGCTTCGGTAAGTGCCTCCATCACCCCATTTCTACAAAAGTCCAATGCTGAACATAGGCCTCCCCCAACTAGGGCGAAATCCCCCCCCCCCCCCCCATGAAAATTATTAAACATTAGAGAAAAATCAATAATGAGATAATTTTTTTTTATATTTTTGTTAACGTTTTACATATTTTTCATATTTTTTTTGAGATACATATTAAGCTGTCTATAAATTTTTATAAAAAAATGTATTTACCGTGTCGTAAATACAATGCCTTGCCAAGAAATGAATTGAGCATGCGAAAAACATTTATAATTTATATTTAAATATTCCTTTAATTTTTAGGTCACCTTAATGCTATTTTCGGTATTGCTTGCTGACAACTTGCAGACGTGACGCATTTGAGAAAAGAAGTGAGTAAAAATGCACCAAGATTTATAGAATTGTCTTCTGAACATTCCTAATGGAAATAAAGAAACACACATTTCCTTACGATTTTTCCGCAGAAGTTCTAATGACATATTTGAATTTGTTTAGTAGAGAGAGGTAGAGCTTAAGACTGTAGTTCTTGAGCGTGGAAACTTTTAATATAACACATATTTTGATATTTTCTAGCCACACAGACGCATCTCGCAGTGTTATTATACGCACCCTGGAGATGAATAAATTACTTTTGGTGTTTTGCACAAGTTACATATTCATCACGCGTTCGTCTTCGTAGCGTGTTCATAAATGTCTCAAAAACACGCATTGTATGTAGCCATTTGCAATTTTTTTTTTATTTCATTTGTTTGTCACATTGCGAAGTCCGCGAGCCCGTAATTAATAGCTGACGGTAAAGGGTGGGGCCAGAGTGTACGCTTTCTAGGTATTATTTTAACTATTATTTTATATTTATGAACAAATTTAAAATATTATCAATGTGTTGTGTAAAATGGGAAATGTGGGTTTCATAAGAATGATCTTTTATTAACAAATAAAGGTTAATACAGATTTGAACAATCACAGTGGTTTAAACAATTTATACAGTATGTAACAAACAATGCGTTGGTCGTTTCAGGGATGTATAGGTGTACTACGAATGGGATTTTAGCGTTACTAATCAAATAACTAACTAAATTTATTATTTCTAAAAATGTTATTTGCATCTGAACTAAACGACAAGTGCCGACATACCTACGGTCACTGTGAGGTCTCTGACATGGTCATGATCATTTTTTTAAAGCGAGCCGCTGCGCAACGCGTGCACCCCCAAGGTTTGTGTGTGAATGATCCCCTCAGAAGTATCTTCATGGTGGATCATATCTTATATGTTGCAACCATTGCGGCAACTTTTTACTGCTTAGAAGAAATAATTTACTTAGTTCGTGTTTTCTTTAAATAAATGGGTATAATGTTATGGTTCATACAATAAGGTCATTATAATAAAAATTATTTTCGTCTAAATTCATATATTATTATAACATTAATGCTAAAAGCGAAGTTATTTTCAGTATTTTTTTCTAGATACAGTTATTCTCAGAAGCTTTTAATTTAAATTTAATAGAAATAATAATGAAAATATTTTAATAAAGTGCTGGTAGTTTATGAAAATTTCATATCTCTTCTTGAAAACCTAATAATAATTAATAAGTTCATATTTATTTTATATTATAAATTATCTTACAAAAATCATTTTACAAAGTCACTTAACGAGAAAAATCTTAGGTCCTCTACGTAGATGACGATCTTTTGAATAGTTTTAACAGTTTCTAAAATTATGTTGAGATCAAATATACATTAGTCATTCATTACGATCTATCAAAGTCAACTACTGAACATAAGCCTATCCAACAGAATACCTCTTAATGAGGTATTTTTCATAGTTTCCACTTTTGCCAGGCGGGTTGAAAACCGCATTTTTTTCCTTGGAACTAGTTGTTGTTAGGAAGATGCTGTTACCCATTTCCTGATATCCATCTGCCTTTTACCACACCCACGAGATTAATTGGACGAGTGAATATTCTTTCACAGTCAATACACATTTTTATTGGATATTTATGTTGTACACCACATTATTACGAGTACTAATTAGATATTTGGGAAAAATATTTAAAAAAAAGGTTGTTTCAAGTATAAAATGTCATGATTAATTTCAAACTTGCAACTATTTGTCGGAGATTGTATTATGCATCTTTCATGTAAAACTTTTTTCGGTAAAGAATATGTAACATAAATTATTTTTAAAAAGATCAACATTAAAATAATGTAATACACAAAATAAAATTACTGTTAAATAAGCGGCGTTTCGCGCGCTCCTCAAGCTCAAACCCGCTCCCCGCTCGTCATCGAAATGGATGCCAAACACGATCAAGTCTACCGTCAAGTATGCAGCGCGCTTGAAGCGGCGTCCGGTAAACTTGACGGTGTATGGCTGTGGGTGTGCATGACAAGTCTACTTGAAGCAAAAATTGAATTTCGATTCTGCCGATTTGATCAAGCTTGCAGCGTCATGCAAACTTGAACGTGTGTATGAGCGGTCAAGTATGCATGACGTTAGTCGGCTTCGGCAAGCGAAGACGTACGCATGTACCGCACGTGACGAGCGCCATGTCGCAAAATACTGCGCGTTATAGAGAAGTCCTCTGCGATTTCATTAATATTTATAGAAATGAGCCATGTTTGTGGCAAATAAAAAATAAATTGTACCACAGCAAGTAAGTGTACATATACTCGTATATATTTACAACGCAACCAATTAAATACTTTATTTTTCTTATTTAACTAAAAGATAGGAAAATTAATGCAAACATGAACTACCTACTCGTAATAAGATTTTATTTATGTAAAAAGTAAGGATAAGAAGTCTTGAGATGTGATAACGAAATATAAGTTTCAAAGACGTTTTATAGGTCATAAAACATCTTTGATAAGTTTGTTTTCTTTTATTTTCTACTGATTTTTTGAGTGTTTCATAGTGTTATCCGCTTTTGTTAATCGCTTTTACAACAAAATTCCAGAAAATATACAAAATTTGACATGCTCAAAGTTCATAAACTTTATTAAACTAAGTTTGTATAACAACTGTTATTATAACATTAAATAATTTATAAATGACAATAACCGCTGGAAATGAGGTGATCGCTACCAAGCTATTAATAATTTGTTGTGTTGTTAATTCGTGTAACATAGGTACCTACATGATTGTAAGCTGTTATTTAAAAAAAAGTCCCGCTGGGTTTCTTGCTGGTTCTTCCCAGGACAAAGGTTAAATAAAAGTAAAAAAAACAATTAAACAAAAGTGTGACTTTCAATAAGTATTATTTAAAATCTATATTGAATAAAAAAGTTTCTGTTTCTGTTATTAGTAATACCCGCGCACTTAATTAAAAATTGTAAAAATACCCTACCTACGTTTAATGTAATTTTCAAGCCTGAGCTTGAGTAGGAAAGTTGTTTCCCTAGGTGTATAATATATTTATTAATAATTTATAAGCCTAAGATGGCTAACGCATCGTCGTCCGTTACTAGTGACGCCATGGTTTCAACTGATGCGGCATCATGCAAACTTGACGGCGAACTTGAACGTGTGTGGCCTATATAGATGCACTGCAAACTTGACGCCGCTTCAAGCGCGCTGCAAACTTGACGTTAAACTTGATCGTGTATGGTGTAGGTTAAAATGGCGTAAGGCGTCGTAGGTTCAGTGAAGAAAACAGTTTATATTAACGTTCACAGTCTTTTAATAGTCCACGACACAAAGCACACTACAATAAAGAGTCAGAAGGGAAGCGAGCACAATCGTAGTTACAAAGAATAGCACAAGCAAGAAAGTAAGAGATAGCATTAACAAATAAACTGTACGTGGTTAGCCGCGGGCACAAAGGTGTTACAAGGGTCTAGTCGCAGAGGCGATCAGCAGGTAACTAACTTGATACAAGTACAACAGGATATGCGCGAGCGCCGCGATTCAATCCCCGGCCGCTCTGTCTAGAAAAAGGTCGATCCACAATGGTCCCAGTGTGTTAAATGCTTGTTCTATAATGGTTACATAATATATAATTAATTACGTTTATTGTAGGTGTTGTATGTGTTTATGTGTAAGTGTTATTGTGTTTCTGTGTGTATATATGAGGTGTGTGTAATAATGTGGTGGAATCCCCACATCACTCCCCCCCAGAGGCCGTGTCTACGGTCGATAAAAATCAGGAAATCTGACATGCCTACCGGCCCTTGTAGTTTTCCGGTTTTCTAAACTGCCGTCCATGACTTTGGGGCTGCAATCAGGAGAGACGTCGTAAGGCGGATCGGTGTTCAGCATATAGGCCGGTTTCAGACGGTCTATAGAAACTGTTATCTGCTTACCTTTAACGATGATCTTAAATACTTTATCACCTCTTTCGGTCACTTCATGTGGACCGGAATATGCAGGATGGAAGGTGCTTTTCAGCCGGTCTTCCCTAAGGAATACGTGGCTGGAATTAGCGAGATCCTTATATATAAATATTTTATTTTTATTATGCCGTGATGCGGGACGAGGCTGCAGTTTCTCACAAACTGAACGAATTCGTGCAGTAAAATCCGTAATGTCAGTTGTGGTGCTTACTGTGCTTTCGAAAAATTCGCCTGGGAGTCTTAAAGGCTCGCCGTAGACGAGTTCTGCTGAGGAACACTGCAGATCAGCTTTAAATGCGCTTCTGATGCCCAATAGTACTAGAGGTAAAGATTCCGTTCAGTTGCTATCAGCGTGACATATAATAGCTGTCTTCAGCTGTCGGTGGAATCTTTCCACTAGGCCATTAGAAGCGGGATGGTAAGCTGTGGTTCTGCGGTGTTTGAATCCGATTATTTTCGATAGATAATTAAATAAATGGGATTCGAACTGCCGTCCACGGTCCGTCACTATGTCAGTTGGACAACCAAATCTGGCGATCCAACCTGATAGGAGTGCCTTCGCTACAGTTTCGGCTGTAATATCCGCTATGGGCATAACTTCTGCCCATCTCGTGAAACGGTCAACTGCTGTTAAGCAGTAGCGGAAATTATTCGAGTATGGGAGTGGACCAATAAGATCGATATGCACATAGGAAAACCTGGCTCGTGGTAAATCGTATGTGCCTAAAGGTGCTGACACATGGCGGTTTACCTTAGAGCGCTGGCAGGCTAAGCACGTACGAGACCATTCTCGGCAGTCTTTTCTGACTCCTGGCCAAACGAATCGCTGTGCTACCAGCTTAGCAGTAGCGTTTGCACCAGGGTGACTTAAAGAATGTAGACTGTCAAAAATAGCTTTTCGAAAACTTTTGGGAACGAAAGGTCTTGGTATGCCTAGACTTATGTCGCAAAAAATTTCGACTTTGCTGTCGGGCTCTTTAACTTTAATAATGCGAAGTGATGATTCATCGCCTAGAAGCTGTGATAGCTCAGAATCTGTGGACTGCGTTTTTGCGAGCTCTTTAAAATCTACCGGCTGCTGTATTTCATCCACGCGCGACAGAGTATCAGCAACGATATTATCCTTGCCGGATATGTGCTGAATGTCGCTTGTAAATTGAGACACAAAATCTAGATGTCTATACTGACGCGGCGAACAGTTACTTTTCCTTACATGGAATGCATAACATAAAGGCCTATGGTCAGTATAGACTGTGAAGTGGCGTGCCTCGAGCATGTGGCGAAAATACTTAATGCCTTCATATATAGCCAGCAACTCACGGTCGTAGGGTGAGTACTTTTGTTGTGCTGGGCTAAGCTTTCGCGAAAAAAATGCTAATGGCTGCCAGGCATCATTTTTGTACTGTTGCAGTACAGCACCCAATGCTAAGTCTGATGCATCCGTTACCAGAGCTAATTTGGCTTGGCAATCGGGATGTGCTAATAGGGCAGCATTGCAAAGACTGTCCTTGGACTGCTCAAAAGCTGTTAGAGCGTCGCCTGTCAGGTCTATAGCTTGTGAAGCCTTCACCGAACCAGTTAATAAGGCGTTTAAGGGTGCTTGAATTTTTGCGGCTTCTGGTAAGAACCGCCTATAGAAATTAAGCATGCCCAAATAACGTCTGAGCGCTTTGACTGTTCGGGGCTTAGGGAATTCTTTAATGGCTTGAACTTTTGACTCAAGTGGCTTAGTACCTGCAGCTGAAATGTGGTACCCCAGAAACTGTACCTGTGATGAACCAAATACACACTTAGAGGAGTTCACCAGTACTCCGTACTGCTTCATTCGGCCAAAGAGAATATTGAGGTGATGTTCGTGCTCAGTAGCACTTCCAGAAAATACTAAGAAGTCATCTAAGTAACAGTAACAGAAATCCAGTCCTCTAGTAATTTCATCTACAAACCTTTGGAACGTTTGTGCGGAGTTCCGGAGTCCGAAGGTCATGCATGGGAACTCGTACAAACCAAACGGTGTGGTGATTGCCGTTTTCTGGATGTCCTCCTCAAAGACTGGGATCTGGTTGTACGCTTTGACAAGGTCGATAGTCGAGAATACGGTGCATCCTGATATGTTGTGCGAAAAATCATGAATGTGTCTGATTGGGTACTTATCTGGTATGGTGCGTGCGTTGAGTAGCCTGTAGTCTCCGCAGGGGCGCCACCCATTGCCTTTTTTGGGAGCCATATGTAAAGGAGATGCCCAGGTGCTCTCAGAAGGACGTGCCGTTCCGTTGCTCAGCATCAACTCAAATTCTTTCTTAGCTATTGCAAGCCTGTCAGGAGCTAACCTGCGAGGAGGGCAGGATATGGGAGGTCCAGGCGTAGTGCGAATGTAGTGTACGGTATTATGTGCAGAGGTGTGTGGTGTGCCTGCTGGTAGTGTTATTTCTGGATATTTAGCTAAAATAGTGTGGTATCGTGTGTCGCCAATAGGAACCTTAACAGAATTAATATTATTTACATTTTTAGCAATAAAAGCAATTGTCGACAAGGATGTTAAATTATCAATTAATCGTTTGTTCTTAACGTCTACAATTAGGTTATAGTGAATAAGAAAATCTACTCCTATTATGGCTTTATTTACATCGGCAACAATAAAATTCCATGGAAAATTACGTCGTAAATTTAAATTTAAATTAAGTTGTAAATACCCGTATGTATCAATTGCACTACCATTAGCTGCTGATAATTGATAAGATGTCTTACTCCGTCGTTCGCGAAGTGCCGTACGCGGAAACACACATACGTCACTTCCAGTGTCCACAAGGAATTGGCTCTTGGAGTTTCGGTCAGTAACGAAGAGGCGACCCGAAGAAGTTAAGCAGTCGTCAGTCGCCATCACCGACTGCTTCGAGCGTTTCCCGATTTTCCAAAATCGCAGGGTTTGATGCACCGGTTGGCCTTATCTCCATATTTCAAGTGATACCAACAGGTTGGGTAGCTTCTGTAGCTGGATTCTTCAGTATCTTCTGTAGCTGGAGTCAGATCGGGAAGTTGAACGTCTGCGATTGCGGATGCTAGAACGGTCACATGGTCTGGAACGTCTGCTCAATTGCATGGTAAGGTTCTTAACAGCTGCTTTCAGCTCCGCTATTTCATTCTCCATAGACTGCGTACTGGTACCAGGTGTCGTACTGGTACCAGGTGTAGTACGTGAGGTTGTTGCGACTTGAAGTGTTGGAGATACTATATCGTATATTCTGTCTGCTAGATCGGCTAAAACGTCCAATGAGCTGGTTGGTTGCGACACAATCAGCGTTTGGATGTTGTTGGGAAGTCGGCTGCTCCATATGCTCTGTATAAAGTCCTCGGGTACCGAGGGACCTGCCAAGCTCTGCAGGTGTCGTAAGAATTGGGAAGGATTCCGATTTCCCAATTCCTCGTGCATGAGTAACTGCTGAATCTTCCTTTCACGCGATGCTGACAAGCGTTTAATCAGTTGGTCTTTAAGTTTCTCGTATTTGTTACTAGAAGGCGGAGAAACAATAATATCTTTTACTTCTTTAGAATATTGAGGATCTAAATTACTCGTCACATAATAAAATTTTGTGGTATCCGATAATATGTTTGAAATTGTGAATTGACCCTCTATTTGCGCAAACCATAATTCAGGATCGTCCGGCCAAAATGGCGGTATACGTACGCTAACTCGATTAACGTC
The DNA here is from genome assembly GCA_963668995.1 of Parnassius mnemosyne. Taxonomy (NCBI): domain Eukaryota; kingdom Metazoa; phylum Arthropoda; class Insecta; order Lepidoptera; family Papilionidae; genus Parnassius; species Parnassius mnemosyne. Next base: position 5,910,196 of record CAVLGL010000001.1, on the reverse strand, counting down.
TGATGTAAGGTCGACGTGTGATCTGTGCTTGCGCCTTGTACATGGGCGCGTGGTAACATTTTGTTCTGATGCCGTTTCTGGCGATTCACTACCACTACTCATTGTACCTGTAGCGTCTTCTGCAGGGGTCACCAGTTGTAGGTTAAAATGGCGTAAGGCGTCGTAGGTTCAGTGAAGAAAACAGTTTATATTAACGTTCACAGTCTTTTAATAGTCCACGACACAAAGCACACTACAATAAAGAGTCAGAAGGGAAGCGAGCACAATCATAGTTACAAAGAATAGCACAAGCAAGAAAGTAAGAGATAGCATTAACAAATAAACTGTACGTGGTTAGCCGCGGGCACAAAGGTGTTACAAGGGTCTAGTCGCAGAGGCGATCAGCAGGTAACTAACTTGATACAAGTACAACAGGATATGCGCGAGCGCCGCGATTCAATCCCCGGCCGCTCTGTCTAGAAAAAGGTCGATCCACAATGGTCCCAATGTGTTAAATGCTTGTTCTATAATGGTTACATAATATATAATTAATTACGTTTATTGTAGGTGTTGTATGTGTTTATGTGTAAGTGTTATTGTGTTTCTGTGTGTATATATGAGGTGTGTGTAATAATGTGGTGGAATCCCCACATATGGCATCCATTAGACTTTAGTATAGGAAAATCCCCAAAATTTACACGCACTTCAAATGATTGCAAAAGTGTCGTCTAGTATACGCCAAATGACTTATTTTGAGCCTGTATTTTTCATTAGTTACATATTTAAAAACATGAAAAGTTTAATAAACATAAAATTTTGTCACAATTCAACGAAACGAGGCATTCCATCTTAGTCCTCACGGGTGACAACGCATCTGCATTACGATTCGTAATCGAAGATAGATGTAGATATCTATGGGCCACAGCAACCACTTACCATCAGGTGGACTGTGTGCTCGTTTGTCACCCTTATCCTATAAAAAAACATACAATTTACAAGTATTATTTTATGTAAATTTAATTTGATCATTTTATGTTGATTTTTGAAGTAAAATTATATATACGTTTGAAAACTGATTCTGATAACTCGCTTAAAGGGAACCACAGAGTTATTGTTACGTACTGTATTTTGTCAGCACTAATGAAAAGCCATAACATTAGAAGAAAGCCTAACTGACTAGATAACTTCTGTTTACGCCCGAACGCTGATTTCGGGATTGACGTCAGAGGGCGCGCGGCTCGGCGATACCGGTTTGACGTTCGGTCGTGCGTAGAACGCGCGAGGGCAAATAAGAGTCGTCTGCCAGCTGTGCATGGGACAGCACGCTGTCATTTTTTGTCGGGAACTCGGAATAACTTAGGCGCGTCTAGTAAATATACGCTCTGGGATTTGTAACGCGTATTCCTTGGTTGAGAGCTTCACCCGGGACTCATTTTGTCTGACTCAGAATCTGTATAAGTGCATTCGACAATGTTAACTACTGTTTTAGAAATAATTGTTGCCACGCGAAGCGGTAGTGAACTTTGATCCGGACATTCGTATTAGGGCGGTGTGTTACGTTTTTGCTTATAGTAACGGCATTTCATATAGACCGACACTCCGTATTCATTTTGTGTGTTGAGCTATATAACAAACGAGAGTTAGTGGCTTCTTTAATTAAGTTAATCGTACGATAGAGTTAATGGACTGTCATCGTGACGAACGAAGAAAGTGACTGTGGACGGCGCCGCGGAAGGTTACCTCAATTTGGAGCGGTGCTGACGTCCGGGCTGCTGCCGGCGGCAACGGTCTAATAAGGTCAATCACCACCAGTCACATCCAGATACACATCACAGCACCTTACTTCCCTTGCACCACACAACCACATGCGACCTGACCGAATCCTGAGGGACCAGTCGCCTTGGATATAGGTAAGTAAGCTCGGTTTAATATTCTCCCTGTTGAATAGCAGCAAGATCGAACGCCCCCCCCCCCCTTATTGTTTATTGTTATTAGAGATTTTCCACTTTGGCCTTAGGAGGCCCGACCTGCATCTGCTTGTAAGGTCTTCCGCTATGGGCTCGGAAGATTCTACTCTTAATTAGGCAGCTGTAGGCCGTAACAACTTCTATATTATAAATATTAGTTATCAATCTAAATATAACTACTGCAATAATAACCTTGGCATAAGATATTACTAAAATAACCTAAACGTCATCTTAATCGGATGGTAACCTCAACAAATAACCGAACGAGTCAATCAAGCCATGACTATTGCAGAATGTCTGAAATAATATCACAATGGGTGGACTTTACAGAGGGTAACCCACTGATCAACAATTCACTCAAGGTCCAGAGCATGGATCCCCACTGCACCAGTGGTTGAGTCAAGTCCTAAAAAAGACTGCTTGCTTAGCGAGTTTCCGAGTGGTTCACTTCATATGCTTACATTATGAATTAGATTGTTTTATTCTAATAACTTTCTTTGCGTCCTCCCATATTATCTACCTTAAAATAGATATTAAAGTAGATTACTATTTTATTAAGTACATTAATTTCTGATATTTACAAAAAACAATACATAATAAAATTCACATACCTAGTTAGTCTACTTACTCGAAGAATACAAATAATAAAAATAATGTTGTCCAACACTCGCGACCCACCCTTATGCTATGTCAAACAACAGATGTATCGACTCTACTTCTCCAATCGCGCTACAAACGGGCGTGCACTCACCTCGAAAATTGAGGCGGCACTGAATTTTTTTCACGCGTGTTCTCTAAGCGAGTTACGGAAACCGAACCGTTTCATACTAAAATGTATGGACGATTTCTGTTAAAAAATGAATGATATTAAAATAATGAATGGTGAATGTGTTGTCTATACTTTTATCTCACGTTTTAACCAAAAATATTTTCTAAAACAATAACGAAATGGCCTAGAGATTTAAAACAGAAAAGGCTGTTTTAAGTGTTTTTACGATTTTTGAAGATTTTTTTTCTCAAAAATCCAGTTGTTTTCTATAAATATCACACGGTGAAAGTGTACACCCATCTATTAACTAATTGTGCTGTCATTGTTTTTTGTGCTGTCATTCATTGAAGTCAGTTCTTTAATATTTTTAAAACCGTAACTGCCTATTTGAGCGTTTGTTAAGGACCGGCCTCTTAAGCAAATTTAACAACACGAATTATACATGTTGTACTTCTCTAAGAAGGTCTCATTCTTGCGAACCTGTATAGACGAAGAAACTTTAAGAAAGACTTTTCGACATGTACATTTATCCTCGATTAAGAATCAAATGCAGATGTGTTTTGTCCCCTTAGGACTAAGATGGAATGCCTCATTACTCTACACTCATCATACGAAACACAGCAGCATTAAGCTGCTAGTTTACGCTAGTATTCTGATCCTTCCCCGTTCGAGCCAACTTATTCGTGCGACAACCGTAATATAGCTGCAACGCGGTTCTACCACGTAAAAAATTATGCTTGATATCTATTTGATCGAGTGATTAAAATTAATGCTCGAAGTGCTACTTTAGCACGTAGACCCACGCATTAGAAATAATCTCGAAATTTTCTTTTTTTATATAGAATAAGGCTAACAAACGATCACTAAGTATATCTAATGGTAAGTGGATGCTGTAGCCCATAGATACCTTCATCTAGTCTTAGTTTATTTTAAACTTAGTCTTGATTAAGGATCAAAATGTAGATGCTTTGCCACCCCTGAAGGGTGGGTCATCGGTTCTCTACATTCACCATATTAAACACATAATTATTGAGGTTCTATTTTACGCTGGTTTTTCTGTGAGCGCGCGATCCTTCCCCGGTCAACTCTTTCCTGCTGCAGCCATAATAAAGCCGCAGCTCTACCACTTAAAAATTAATGAGAACTCCAAATATTGAGTACAATTGACAAACATGGGGAAGAATATAAAAGCTCATTCATGTGAAATAATACATTTTCTCAATCATAGTACTATGTAACAATTCCATTTAATGTTATGCCAACACTAGCTAAAATAAAATGTCACTTTTTTTTACTGGATTCACGGCTCTGGGTTCTAGCCCTTCTGAGAATGTCACTATGATACAAAAGCCTGGAGCCATGCCAGAAATATACATTTATATTATGCAACTTTCATTTGCAGCAATTTCATTACACACAATAGAAACGACTGACGCTGTAGAACTCACTTTGTCATTTCTATTGTGTTACATATTCTTTTATAACTGGCACGCGCTATTCACGTTTGCTATTAATATAAACGAATTAAATGATTCCTATATAAAGAGGCATAATTTATATTAAATTATAGAAATAAAACAAAGAGAACGATGGAACAATAAGTCTTTAAATTTGTTTCTTTTTCGTATTTAATTAGCGTGCTACCACTGTGACTACGAAAATAAAAGGTCGTGAATTCAAATCTACTGTTTAGACACACTCGTATTACTGCTTCATCAGTCCATAAATTCCATAGCTGGAAATGGACTTGTCCTGTTGTTTTAACCCTTGACTCTTCCCTTTAAGACCACCAGTGTTATAGGGAGGATTTGCCTCAAGCATCACGCTTAGGGGGTTGAGTGAGTTACTTTAGGTTGGCGGTTCTTTACGCCTGAAGCTAACTAGATGATCATACCACCATAGATTAAGTATAAACTGAGGTTAGAACATAACACTGTTTATTGGAAATCACAAAAGCTTTTAAGCGTTTCCATCAACAGCCACGGAATGTAATAGAGTGGTTAAAGCGATTAATTGCCTTACACAATCATCATATTTAAATACAGCATGATAAGTCAGTAAATATACCTGTGCATTTAGTATTTTTAAATATACATGTTTAACATAATACGAGTATGTGTCATTCTAATGCAATTGACATTATTATCTCAGAAGGCTAACAAATAATTCTAGTCCAGAGTATTTCCTTATATTATATTATAACGTTACACATAAGTTCTTTGCCCATAATCTTTCAATAAATATATATTATTACGTCTTCAAAGTTCTAAAATTACATGCAAATACGAAAAAAGGCAAAAATTTTAATTTTTAAATTAAATGGAATTAATTTAGTCATGACCCACGAGCTCCTGCCTCGTCCAGTATCAGTATATTAGTAAAACAACATAAGAAATTAAAATTCTGTTTGTCAAACTTCTTTCTCTATCTTATTGCAACGGGATAATAATTGTCGTGAGACTACATGGAATAACCACGCTGCAGCTACAAAATTATGGTAGCAGCGCGAATGATTCGCTTGACTGAGGTAGGATCAAGCTCGCACAGAATACCAGCGTACCAACATAAAGCTGACTTTCTTCGTATCGTGAATGTAGATAATTGGACATCTTACTTTGCGGTAACGAGACATTTTATCTTAGACTTTAAAGATAACGCGTCTGTCTAAAACATTTTGATGTCTATAGGCGACAGTGTCTAAGTTGGTAAGTACCAAGAGGTGGGCTGGACTAATTAACTTTATTTACTATAAAAATTATAAGTATTTTTTTAACTTTTTTAAAATGTTTTATCAGAATCCGCGAATTTGCTATTTTTAAGATTTGTGCCTAATAAATTTAATTAGAAAATTGATTAGAACCACGATTTTATAGATAAAAGAATATTTGTACAATATAATACCAATATTATGCCCACATAGCATAACATCCGAAGTAGGTGAGTGAAAGATCGCTATCAAATCGTTCTCCGTACATCGATCTCGCGGCTTCTAACAACTTTGAGGGCAACCCAGCTTTTTGATTTAAAAATGTTTACTGTCACAGAACCCTACACTCAAGGAGTTGATAATGTCGACAGGAATTGTTTTTGTGCTATGCATAAAACAGATTTTCCTTTTTAAAAGAAAACGTTATTCTGTATCGAGGAAGCAGTTTACATTCATAAATTGCACAAGAACACATATCCAGGCCCGGAACAATTACTTCTAAGCCATACAAATACTTGATGTCGTGGCCCATAGATATATATATATATATTTATTTACCCTCAAGAATTTAAGAATTAATATGCAGATGCGTTGTCACCCCTTTATTTCCAGTTAAAACGGTATCTGGTTGTCTACAATCACCATACAAAACTGTAGTGTATGAGATTTAAATAAAACGACCGTACTGCCGGAGAACTGATTTATTGCCGACTCATTATTCCGAAGTACCTATGCGCATATACATCAAAAACACAGCTACTACTGTAAGCTGTTATTTTATACTGGTATTCTGTCAGAGCGTGGCCCTACCACGGTCGAGCCGACCCATTCGTACTACAACGATAACATAGCTACACCATGGCTGGGGTGGAATTGTAATCAAATACTGACTTGTAATAAGTAAAGAAAAAACTGCCATGGAATACATTTAGTTTCTAGGGGCTCTTAGAAACTATAGATATAATGAGCTGTGGCAATTTTTTCGGAGTTTAGTCTACTTTCCCTGAACTACTACGTATCGTATTGCTTTATCTTTATTTACATAATTTTATACGTGGTAGAGCCATGCTGCGGCTATTATAGTAGTATAGTTGTAGCATGAATGGGTCAGCTCGACCGGGGAAAGACCACGCTTTCACAAAATATCACCGTAAAATGGCAGCTTGACACTGCTGTGTTTCGTATGGTGAGTGTAGAGAACCGGAGACCCATTTTACTGGGAAAGAGACATTGCATCTTAGTCCTCACGGGTGACGACGCATCTGCATTTTGATTCTTTATTGAAGACAAATGTAGATGTCTATGGGTCACAGCAACCACTTACCATCAGGTGGACTGTGCACTTGTTTTTCACCCTATCATATAAATAAAAAACATATATACGCGTGTTTGCCACTAACCTACCTAACTAAAGAAGGCGACCGCTCAGACCCGTCCAAATACTGGCATATTGCCATCACTTCCTTGTTCTCCAAAATAATGGAATCCATTATAAACTGCCAGCTCATGAGGTACCTTGAGGATCATCAGCTGATTAGTAACCGCCAGTACGGTTTTCGTCGAGGTCGATCAGCTGGTGATCTTCTAGTCTATCTGACTCATAGATGGGCGGAGGCAGTAGAGTCCAAGGGGGAGGCATTGGCCGTTAGTTTGGACATAGCGAAGGCCTTCGATCGGGTCTGGCACAAAGCGCTTCTTTCGAAACTTCGTTCCTATGGGCTTCCCGAGAAATTGTGCAAATGGATCACCAGTTTCCTTGCTGTTTGGAGTATCAAGGTCGTAGTAGACGGTGCATGCTCTGATTTCAAGCCTATCAACGCTGGTGTTCCACAAGGCTGCGTACTATCACCAACGCTGTTTCTCCTGCATATCAATGATATGTTGCTAACTGGTAGCATTCATTGCTATGCAGACGACAGCACTGGTGATGCATTATATACCGGCCGTGCCAATATTTCTCGGGATAACGTCGCTGAGTACCGAGACAAACTTGTGTCTCAAGTCGAGTCTTTGCTTAACAAAGTCTCGGATTGGGACTGACTAAATCTACTCCAGTTCAATCCCCAGAAAACACAAGTTTGCGCGCTTACCGCTAAAAAGAACTTCTTTATCGTATCTCCTCAGTTTCAAGGCACTCCCCTTGCTGCCTCAGCTAGTATCGGAATCCTTGGCGTCGACATATCGAATAGTGTGCAGTTTCGTGGTCACTTGGAAGGGAAGGCCAAATTGGCCTCTAAAAAGCTTGGCGTGCTCAGCAGAGCGAGGCAGTACTTCATTCCGGCACATCGCTTGCAACTTTACAAAGCGCAAGTTCGGCCCCACATGGAATAATGTTCTCATCTCTGGACCGGGGCACCCCAGTGCCAGCTCTTTCCACTTGACCGCATCCAGCGCTGAGCGGTTTGAATCGTCGATGACCGAGTTCTTTCTGATCGGCTCGATACACTGGCACTGCGTAGAGATGTTACATCTCTTTGCGTATTTTATCGCATCTATCACGGGGAGTGCTCGGAGGAATTGTTCCGACTAATTCCAGCCGCTCATTGTCACCATCGCACATCGCGGCAAAACTCACGTTACCATCCATACCATCTGGATGATTGGCGGTCCACCACTGTGCGATTTAGAAGAAGTTTTCTCCCTCGCACAACTTCCTTGTGGAATCAATTACCAACAGCGAATTTTCCGGACTGATATGACTTAGGAACTTTCAAGAAAAGAGCTTACACCTTTCTAAAAGGCCGGCAACGCATGTGCAATTCCCCTGGTGTTGCGGTTGTTCATGGGCGGCGGTAGTCACTTACCATCAGGTGAGCCGCCTGCTCGTTTGCCCCCTCTTCTATAAAAAAAAACCTCTCCTAAACGGCTGGATCAGCAATGGACATAATATAATATGAACATATGTCTGTTACACTAACGGTAACCCGTCTGGGCAGGTACCACCCTCTTAAATATTTCTGACCTAGCTAACTATAATGTATTTCTGAAAGTACTAAGCATTACATACAATATATCATATAAATGATTTGCTTCTTAAAGAAAATATTTATTAAGTAGTGGGAGACCGTAATATTTTAAAGAAGACTTGCCATAATATTCAATAGGTTAACTTCATACCCAATGAAAGAAATTACTTTGAATAAATAAACTGTCGTTCCGTTTAGGATACCGTTAAAAAGTAATATAGGAAACAATACTATCGTCTATAGATACGTAAGCTATCGCATAAAGAACCGGAGCAGAATCAGAGCACTGCATTCGGGCACATAAGCGACAAAAATAGTCTTTTAGAATAAAACAACGAATCTTTAGAAGATTTTGAGTCGAAATCTGTGCAGGAGTTTACAGGTAATATTGTTATATTTGTTACCGTCCATTTTATTACGTAGCACTGTTTCTAAAATATTTTCAAATCAACAAAAACCGGATTAATCTGATAGATTAATAAAAGGGTGGAAATTTTACGGTCTAATTCAGTGGATCGATCAACTCAGATGTTCTAGGTTACATTCATAGATGGGCGGAAGCATTAGAGTCCAAAGGAGAGAGGCCTTGACCGTTAGTCTGGACATAGAAGAGGCCTTCAATCGGGTTTAAACCTCAATACATATAGGACATTAAGAAAAATTGCGTTTGTCCCAGCAGGATATAACGCAAAAACTGACGGAGCGCATAGACGACATGCAGCAGAGAAGCGCTGCTTGGGGAAAGCAGATTCGGCTATATACCGAGAAGTTAAGGCAATTCAACCAGAACCGTCTCTTCCAGAGTGGTCAGAAGAGGCTCTATGAATCATTGAAGCGACCAATGTTACGTGGAACGGGCCCAGCACCGAATCAGGCCGACACTGTCGCATTCTGGCGCAGACTGTGGTCAGAGCCCGTAAACCACAGCGAGGGCCCTCAGACGGAAGTTGCGGCGAGTCAGTGTGCGAGTGTTTTGCCCATAGATCCCGTCATCATAACGCCGGATGACGTAGCTGAGGTGGTCCGTAGGGCCCCGAACTGGAAAAGTCTGGGACTCGATGGACGTCATCACTACTGGCTGAAGGGGTTCGTGGTGTGTCACGCTGTGCTCGCCCGAGAGTTTCAAGCAGCTTTCGACCAAAAGTCACTCCCGAGCTTCTTCACTACTGGGATAACTCCTTTGGTTCCTAAAGGCCCGAGCAAATACCGCCACCCTACGTGTCTACCCATCATATATATGACACTGATATCCATTTTGAGTACGCGAATCATTCGTCACCTGAATTTAAATCAGGTAATGTCGCAAGCTCAAAATGGATGCCGTCGTGGAACCAAGGAACCACTCCTCATTCTCGCGGTCATTGGCAAAGTGGTTAAACGCAACCGTCGGAACTTCTCCGCCGCCTAGATAGTGAAGTAACCTATGTACTTGTAGGTGATATTCGATTTATTAGAAAGGAACCCAGTATTAAATAAACACTCGAGTTCAACAAACGTGTTGATCTTTCATTCCATTATTAATATCATAATTCATGGCGACCCATGCCAAGCGCGCGTGTCCGGTTGCAGGCTAAAAGTGCGGACTTTGCACATTCCTTTGTACCTCGGCAGTGAATGCAACTACGAAATAATAATGAATAAGAATATAATTATTAACTTTGTGACTGTGTATGCGCGTGTTCGTGCCAAAAACAAAATGGGGAATAGTAATTCGAAAAATGAAGAACATGAAACGACGCGTGCCCAAACTGGGGGAACCAATACTGTGGAAATAGAAGAAAAGGATTATCATATAAAGATTAACAATATATTGATCACAACATTTTTAATTTTGGCATCAATCGTCCTGTTTGTTATCATATTTTTGAAGCTGAAAGAAAAACATAAGAAATGGGTAGAAAAGAAAATTAATGCGGAATTTTTAAGAAGAATGCGCACTAGACTGTCTAACCGACGTGAACCGCGTAATGAAGAAGATGTGTAAATTTGTGTTGCCTTACTTTCTCCGAGTGCCTCTACACCGTATATCTACGTAACCGGCCTACCCCTGTACTGGACCCTGGACATAAGTGAGCGATTCTTGACTTCTACGAGTGCCCCTACGCCGTATATCCACATGACGACGCCTGTTTTTGGACTCTGCGCGTGAGCAGACAAGCAGTGTGAAACCGTGGTGTGTTTTATATTAGTGCAGTTCCTAAAAAGTGCATTTCCGTTTAGTTGTTCAGTTTTTACGAGATTAAGTCAAACCTATTTTTTTTACGTGACAATTATAGTGACATTGGTAATTTTATAAACTTCTTTTCGAAAATTATGTTAAATTTAGGTAGCATGTTTAATTTTGTTTCTCTATAACATTTAAAATAGTTTTAAAAAAAATGTGTTAGTTCTAAGTATTCCGACCGCTGCGATCGGTTGAGATGCAATTTAGCATTTGTAATCGGTACACTGTATGACTGTGCTTCGTTTTAGAATAAAATTAAAATCAATTGAATGAAAAATGAACCGAGTGCAAGTTAACTTTAGTTTCTATATGAAATTAATGGTATTATGACTGAGAAAATAATAAAAGATTATGAGCAATTGTCAGAAATAAGGAAATATTTGATTAAAAAGGGACAAATTAGGTATAAAGGTTCTATTGCGTTTAATAAGCTGAATGAAGCCGAGATATATTTAAATAATAGTAAAGATATACTTTCTACATTAAGTAATATTAAGGATAAGTCGGAAATATCTTTAATTACTGAAACATAAGACAAAATTTGTTCTTTATTTGCAATGAAATTGTGTGTTTCACCCTGCTTAGAGATGAAATCAGAAAAGATGGATTTTGATTTGAAAACTGCTTGTAGCTTGATACCTCTTTTAGATGAACTACTACGAAACGATTGATTGATGCTGTGAAAATGCAGGCATGCTTAGTAGTGAAGGCCAGCAACTTTTAATTAAATTTGTTCTCAAGGGCAGGCTATCAGAAAATGCTAAGTTGCGCGTATCCAATTCTTATACTTCAGTAGACTTGATGATTCAAGATTTTCGTAATAAGTTATTGACAAAAAAATCTTTCACTGCAATACATAATCAGATACAGTATCTGAATCAGGGCTATAGGAATATTGAACATTACGGATCGAAAAGTTAAGTACGATTATAGCTGCTAGAAATTACACATCGCTAAAAGAAGCCATTCAAGCGGCCAAGGATGAATCCAATCCATCGACATCTACTTAGGCAGAGGTAATGAAAATTTCGTCTTTTCCTAGAGGTCGAGGTAGATACAATAATCGTTCTTTTAGATTCCAAACCAGAGGTCGAGGGTTCCAGACAAATTACAAAATATATAGAGGCGTATCCATTGCCTAATAAAGAAGCTGTTACAGTTGCAGAAGCTTTTGTAAGTAACTTTATTTTAAGATTCGGTATTCCGAAATGTATATCTATAGATAGGGGCACAGAATTCATGTCTCAGGTTATGGAACAGGTATGTAAGTTATTAGAAATCGATAAGTTATCGTCAACTGCATACCACCACCAATCAATCGGTTCTCTTGAGATAGCTCATAAACATTTAGGTGCGTTTCAAAGAATTTATTGTACTAATTCGAATTTTTCATGGTCCCATTGGGTTCCATTTTGGTGTTTTAGTTATAATAATTGTGTGAACACCCAAACTAAGTACACTCCTTTTGAACTTGTTTTTGGTAGATAATGTCGTTTGCCAAATAATTTGATTTATGATGTTGAACCACTTTATAATCCTGATAATTATTGTTTAGATTTAAAACATAAATTGCAAGTAGCCTTAAGAAATGCTAGAAATAATTTGATAACTTGTAAGGAAAAAAGAAAAGATAATTATGATGATTCATGTAATCCTGTATTTTATAATAAGAATGATCTTGTTTTACTTAAAAATGAATGTGCTCGTAAATTAGATTGTGTTTTTAATGGACCTTATAAAGTTGTAGAAGATTTAGGAGTAAATGTGAAAATTGATATAAATGGTAAAATTGACATTGTTCATAAGAATGTTACTTTATGTTTACTTTTGACTAAGCAATTTAGTAGTTAAGAATATTCTTTTTTTTCTCTTTTTTTTTCCTTTGCCACCAAAGGTGAAGTAACCTATGTACTTGTAGGTGATAGTCGATGTATTAGAAAGTAAGCCAGTATTAAATAAACACTCGAGTTGAACAAACGTGTTGATCTTTCATTCCATTATTAATATCATAATTCAATAGACTATAGAAAGGTATTCGACTGGTTGTTCTATACATGGTTAAAGAGGGTCCTCGAGCTGTACAAGGTTGACTGTACAGTAAGAGACTTCCTTTGGAAGTGTATGGGGCAGGGGAGTACAATCCTTTGTCATCTAGGCGAGCGGATGACGTATGCGGAAAGCCGCATAAGGATAAAAAGGGGTATTTTCCAGGGCGATTGTTTGAGTCCAATCTGGTTTTGCCTCTACCTGAACTCACTCACTATCTGTATTGTCTGCTATCTTCTCTTATCTGTGTCGTGTAGCACAGGCTCGGCACGCACTTAACTAAAACACGTCCACTCTCGCCCGAGGCTCTCGTGTAACTGACGCGGTGCGCTCGAGACAGTGACTTATATATAAATGTATGTTTGTGTATTTGTGCATGGTAAATTATTAGTAAATAAAACAAATAACAATATTTACTGTATACTATATATATGCAAACACTACATCTCTTTCTTATCAAGATTTTTTTCTTTTTTTCATTATCACTCATAAAAATCACAAAGCAGCTTGTATTGTCTGTATTAATTATTACATATTTTCGTCTTCTTTATCCTATTCTAGATTTTGTTCTTTTTCATTCTGATCAGGTAGAATAGCCGTCCAATCGCGTCCTACTTTTTTCAAATGTATCACATTTCTTCGAAATCTTTGGTTCGTTTCACTATTGCGTACTGTGCAGTCACCGTCTCGTGCACTCTCTACAACGTGTGGCCTCGGTTTAAAATTTGTTGTAAGATTATTCGATTTTTCCACTGCTTTTACGTAAGCCTTATCTCCCTGTGTCTTTTCCTTTTTCTTTTTGTATTGTGTCTCTATCCCTGATATCTGAATCTAAATGATTGTCTGTAATTTATTTCACCTATTGAACAAATTTTATCCTTACTTTTTCGTTGAAAAAACAGTTCAGACGGTAACTTCCCGGTAACTGTTAGGAGGGGGGGGGGGGGTTGCTGTTATACATTAGAAGATACTCACACAAACATTCTTTCAAATCCTTCCTCTCTATCTGGCTGATACGAAGACGTTTCAAAATATCTCTGTTTTGTCTTTCAACTTTGCCGATCATTTGAGGCCAATATGGTACAATACGAAATAACTTAATGTTACATTCTTTGCAGAAAGATCTAAACTCTTCACTTACGAACTGCTTGCCATTGTCTACGGTGATAGAAATAGGATAATCAAGTCTACTGAACATTTCTTTTACCATTTTAATAATCTGTAAGCTTGTGATGTTTTTGTAATTTTTACTTCTTTGTATCGACTATAGTAGTCGACCACTACTAATAGATACTCGTTACTTGGCAATGGTCCCATTAGATCCATTGTGACATCGATCCATGGAGCTGCAGGCAACTCTCGTCTCTTCATTGGTGCAGTTGGGTTTTGCAAACCCACTAACGTTACAACCTTTACAGGCCTTTACTAATTGTTCTAAGTCTTAATCGATACGGGGCCACCATACCTTTGATCTCAAGCGTCCCTTCATCGCTACGATACCTGGATGACCCTCGTATGCAGCATCTAATACACTCTTGTAGAGTTGCTGTGGTATTACAATTTTATTTCCACGAAGTAGAATGCTATCCTGGAAACAACTCGTTTTCAAAAAATTTGTAACTCTTAATCAAATCGTCCCAGTCGTTCTGATAGACACCTTTTTTCACTATGTAAATCTCTTGGTCTTTTTCTGAATATGCTACAATGGTACTCCTTGGTATAGCAACTGTTCTAGAATTTTTCACTATTTGGTACACATGCTGGTCTTTTCCTTTTGGTGGGTTATCAAGATAGTTACATAATCGTGACAAGCGATCAGATATATTTGTTTTTCCTAGCTTGTATATAACCTCGAATGAATAAGACTGTAGGCTCAGTACCCATCGTTCAATTCTCGCACATGGTTTTGACTTAGACCCGAACAATATCTCTAGCGTCTTGTGGTCAGTGATTAAATCAAGAGGCTTTCTAAATAAAAAATTTAAAATGTTCGATCCCCCAAACTAATGCTAGTGCCTCTTTTTCCGTTTGGCTATACCTGCGCTCGCAGTCTGTCAAAGTTCGATTACCGTAGGCAATAATTCTAGGGCCATTTGTATAATTTTGTACAAGGACAGCACCAAGTCCGACAGAGCTAGCATCTGCTATCATCTGTCTTGCATCTCTGACGTCATAATACCCTAAAGTCTGTATTTCCGTGAGCATCCGTTTGAATTTTTGGAATGCTTTATCTTGTTCCCCAGACCATTGTTTTTCCAAGCTCTCCCTTTTGCTCATCTTGTCTTAGCAGGTGCTTCAGAAGTTCTGTCATGGCGGCCAAATTAGGTATCCATTTGTTTATGTAGTTTAAGAGTCCTAAAAAACGTTGGAATTCTTCTATGGTCCTTGGGACCCTAAATTTCATAATGCTCTCAACGTACTTGTTGAAGGGTTTACTCCTTCATGTGTAAGCCTGTGTCACAGAAAATTCACATCCTGCGTTTTATATATACATTTATTGCTATTCAGCACGGCGTTGTTTTTACTAAGTACTTGTAAAACTTTCTTTAGTCATGCGTCATGTTCTTCTTCACTGTTCCCGAATATCAGGATATCATCAATAAAATTGACGACCCCTTCACAGTTTATCAGCATCCTTTCAATGATCTGAAAAATCTCGGAAGCGCAGGTTATTCCAAGCATTATTCTTTTATATGTATAAAATCTTTTAGGGGTTATAAAAGTAGTTATGTGAATCCAGAATTCAGAGTGAATTTCCACTTGATGGAAGGCTTTTTTTATGTCTAATTTGTTAATATAATTAGCTTTCTTCATTTTAGGCAAAAATGTTCCATAGTAGGCAGGGAGTGGTTTTCTCGCAATAAAGCGGTGTTCGTACATCTCATATTTACGCACAAACGTAATTCACCATTTTCTTTCATGATTGGGACATTGGTGAAACGCATTTAGACGGGCTTTGCACTTCTTCAATTATATCACTGTTTAGTAATTCCTTAATTTTGATTGCACCCTTCTCTTTAATGGGGATCGTACCCTATAGTTTGAAACGAACCATCTATTGCCAAAGGAGAGTTACTACCATATGCTAATAATGTCTTGTCTGGTCTTTACATTTGAATTTAAGCATATACTTTTTCCTTTTTAACTCTTCACAACAAGAAGAACACAAAAACTCTCCGATCACACTCTTAATCTCATGGCTGTTAGACGGGAGATGAAGCTACATTCTTTAACAGATTTGACAGCATACAGGCAATTGAACATACAGCTCTCCAAATGCATACGGCGGGACTTACGCAACTTCAATACAGCTCGTATTGAAGAAGCGATCGAGCGGAACCAAGGCTCTAAAGTCTTTGCCAGAGATCTGTATGCCAGAAAGAGCCAACTGTCAAAGCTGAAGACCGAGTGTGACAGCATCGTTTCCGGGGCACCTGAGATTTTGAATGAGATTGAGAGGTTCTATGGGCAGCTGTACACGTCATCGTTGGAACCGCACGCAAGTGTGAGTAACGATCCAAGAGCGAGTCTTATCCGACATTATTCCGATGATATTCCGGACGTCAGTCTGGCTAGAATGGCTCTCCAGCTCTCCTTAAAAACTGCAAGGCCCCAGGCGAGGATGGAATTACAGCGGAGCCTCTGAAAGCGGGAGGAAGACCGGTACTTGCAGTCCTTCATAAGCTCTTTAATTCCGTCCTCCATGGTGGCATTACACCGGAGGCGTGGAGCAGAAGTGAGGTAGTCTTGTTCTATAGAAAAGGTGACAACGCTCTCTTGAAGAACTACAGACCGATTTCCCTTCTGAGCCGCGTCTACGTGCTGTTTTCGAGAGTCATTACGAATCGTCTCGCGCGCAGACTCGACGACTTCCAGCCTCCCGAACAAGCCGGTTTCCGAAAAGGCTTTAGCACCATAGACCACATACATACCCTTCGGCAAACTGTACAGAAGTCCGAGGAGTACAATTTGCCACTATGTCTGGCGTATGTGGACTATGAGAAAGCCTTTGATTTCGTCGAAATTTTGGCGGTGCTGCAGTCCCTTCAGCGATGCCAAGTTGACTGTCGGTATATCGAAGTGTTAAAGTGCTTGTACAGTAGGGTTACGATGGCTATCCGAGTACAGAACCAGAGTACGAAACCTATCCAATTGCAGAGAGGTGTAAGACAGGGTGACGTCTTATCCCCGAAACTCTTTACCGCTGCATTGGAAGACGTTTTTAAGCTTCTGGACTGGAAAGGATACGGTATCAACATCAATGGCGAGTACATCACTCACCTTCGATTTGCCGACGATATAGTCCTTATGGCAGAATCGCTGGAGGACCTAAGCACTATGCTCATTATCCTTAATAGTGTTTCCCAACGGATAGGTCTTAAGATGAACATGGACAAAACAAAGATCATGTTTAATGTCCATGTCACACCTATGCCGGTAGCTGTTGGGAACATTTAGCTCGAAGTTGTTGACGAGTAAGTTTACCTGGGACAAATAGTCCGACTAGGTAAGTCCAACTTCGACCGAGAGGTCAATCGACGGATTCAACTCGGTTGGGCAGCGTTCGGGAAATTACGGCACATCTTCTCGTCAGGTATACCTCAAAACTTGAAAACGAGACTGTACACCCAGTGCGTGTTGCCAGTGATGACATACGGAACTGAGACGTGGTCCTTCACTGCTGGCCGGATGAGGAAGCTCAAGGTCGCTCAGCGAGCTATGGAGAGGGTTATGCTCGGAGTTTCACTGCGTGATAAACTCAGAAATGAGGATATCCGCAGTAGAACCAGAGTGACCAATATAACCCAACGGATTAGTAAGCTGAAGTGGCAATGGGCCGGCCATATAGCTCGAAGAACCGACAACCGATGGGGAAGAAAGTTTCTCGAGTGGCAGCCTCGTACCGGCAGGCGAAGTGTAGGGCGTCCCCCACTAGATGGAGTGACGACTTGGTAAGATATGCAGGAAGTCGATGGATGCAGGTGGCTCAGGACCGTGCTTTGTGGCATTCTTTGGGGGAGGACTATGTTCAGCAGTGGACTTGTGAAGGGCTGTAATGATGATGATGATGATGAACTCTTCCCACGTTTTGTAAGATATAAGGTTCTTGCGCAATTTCAAATTACACTTTTCCGCAATTTGAGATGATCATCTTGCTTTTCGAATGCACACTTTTCGGACTGTTGACGCAATCTTATCAAAAACTTCTCAAATTTTTCTTCTTTTTCCTGTTTTAGCAATCGAAAAACATGCCGCTCATAAACTTTGCTCCGTTTAGGTTGAAAATACTCGTCGAGTTTTTTATGGCTACTTTTAATACATCAACGGTTTCTGATGATTTACCGGGTGCCAATGTCGCACCCGGTAAATTGTAGAATATTTCTTGTATCCTAGAGCCACCAAAATGCAATAGCGTAGCTCGTTTCTTGAGTGCCGTTATAGCTTCAGCTGCGTCCAGATAGATTAGTAGAGACCTTTTCCATTTTTCACACCTTATAGCCATAGATGTGCTATCACATTAAAGTTGATAACGGTTTCATTATTATTATTATTTTAGAGACAAACTGAAACAGTTTCTTATATTTTTATTTCCAATTTAATGCTGGTATTTTAATACCCAAAGTCCAATTTATTGGTAGTAACTTAGTAGCCAAAGTCCAATTTAATGGTAGTAACTTAGTACCCAAATTCCAATTTAATGGTAGTAACTTAGTACCCAAAGTCCAATTTAATGGTAGTAACTTAGTACCCAAAGTCCAATTTAATGGTAGTACTTAGCACCCAAAGTCCAATTTAATGGTAGTATCTTAGTACCCATACTCAATTTAATGATGGTATCTTAGTACCCAAACTCAATTTAATGATGGTATCTTAGTACCCAAACACCAATTTAATGGTTGGTATCTTGGTACCCAAACTCAATTTAATGATAGTAATATGTTCCATAACACTCGGTTTATTCGGTTTATTTGTATACCGACTACTTCCATTGCTGTACCATTTAGGCTTTGGGTTAATTCAATTCCTATAATGCGCATTTACAGTATTGCTAGTTACCTACTATGCAATTTATAGAAGTCTTGAAGTTCCCACGATTTTTTGTCAGACTTATATATGCTATGGAAACGATAAAATTGTATTTTTATTACAGGCGGTAAAATACCACTCCTACATGTAAAATGCCACTAAAATTTAGCTAACTACATTGTATTTCGGTTTGAATCGAGAGGAGTGATTAGTTAAATCTACTATTTTTCCATCAAAAATCTTTTAAATAAAAGTTGTGCTAATAGAAATATGTAAATAATTTTTTTTTTATCATTGCTACATAAAGAAAATCAATTTTTGCACACAATAGCGTGGTCATATGCGAACATATAATTTATATAAATTATAAAAATAGTCAGAACAGGGTTAAAAACTATAAATCATAATTCATAATCCGGAGTTTTTTTTCCCGCGGGTACTCTAGGAATTAATTAACAATTGCAATGCTAATAGTTGCACATTGCTAACCTATTTTTGATTATATCTTTATACAAAATAGGTACTTAACTTTTTCTCGTCGCCACTTGTACTGTCTTCTATCTTCTATTATCTGTGTAGTGTTGCACAGGCTTGGCACGCACTTAACTAAAACACGTCCACTCTCGCCTGAGGCTCTCGTGTAACTGACGCGGTGCGCTCGAGACAGTGACTTATATATAAATGTATGTTTGTGTATTTGTGCATGGTAAATTATTAGTAAATAAAACCAATAACAATATTTACTGTATACTATATATATGCAAACACTACAGTATCTTACTGGAGGAATCCTGGAGGGGATTTCAACTTCGGAAAGAAAGTACAAAAGTTAACCACCTTTTCTATATGGATGATCTCAAATTTTTTGCCTCTAGTTGCTTCCATTTTTTGGAATTGCTAAACATCACCTGTGATTTTAGTAATTCTATTAGAATGGAGCTAAGGATGGATAAGTGTGCGGTCCTTCATGTCGTATGGAGAAGGGTTGCTAACTCTATGGGCATAGACTTAACTATGCCCATCAAAATAAGGAACCTTTCAGAGGCTAAAACATACCAATACCTGGGTATGTCACAGAACATGCGTATAGATGACGCGGGTATGAAACAGTTTGCGATGTGTTTTATACACGCTTGGCTAAAGTGCTTAACAGCCTTTTATCCGGTGTGAATAAGGGACACGCATTTAACGGTTGGGTCATGCCTGTTCTCATATATACCTTTGGCATATTTAGGTGGACACAAACTGACCTTTACGCCCTGGATAGAAAAGTCCGCACTACTATGACGTCCCATAGGATGCATCATCTGAGATCGTCGATTATGAGGCTGTACTTGCCGCGGATACATGGTGGGCGTGGCTTTTCAAACAAATAGTCCACTTGATGTTGAGTGGATGCTGTGGCCCACATATATCTTTTTTTTTATAGTATCGGGTGACAAACGAGCACATAGTCCACCTGATGGTAAGTGGTTGCTGTGGCCCATAGACATCTACATTTATCCTCGTTTGCGAATCAAAATGCAGATGCGTTGTCACCTGTGAGGACTAAGCTAAACTGCCTCTTTTCCAGTAAATAGGGTCTCTGGTTCTCTACACTCACCATACGAAACACAGCAGTGGCTGCTATTTTACGCTGGTATTCTGTGAGAGCGTGGTCCTTCCCCGGTTGAGCCGACCCATTCGTGCTGCAACTATACTACATAATATAGCTGCAGCATGGTTCTACCACGTATCTAATTCTATCCTCGATTAAGAATCAAACTGCAGATGCGTTTTCACTCCTAAGGACTAAGGTGGAATGCCTCGTTATCAGTAAGAAGAGTCCTCCGGTTCTCTACATTCACCATATAAAACACAAAAGCCTAGCCAACGACCACTTCTTTAAAGTCTTACGTACGTGTAATAAACTACTGCGGCTGTGTGTTCTGGAACAGTTATAGATATTAAAAAGTAATAATCGTACCGTTGCACTGCTGAATGAACAAACAAATGTTACTAACTAACCTCTCTTAAATAACTTTAAGCCTGCTGTCTAATAATAGAGAGCCTCGCAATATAGTCGTTTGTCACCCTCACGGTGATCGATGATTGGTTGCGCAGTTGAACGGTAGGCGGGCGTTGCGCGGCGGTTTGTTTTTAATTTTACAAACGGCTGCGTAAGTCCGGCGGTGATTGGTCGCATGTTTTATCGCATGACGCAGTCGCTCGCTCCTTAAGTAGAGAGTGGTTGCGTCATCGGTCTGTATAAAAGGCAGTTGTTTTGGCTCGCCGCTCACTTAACGGTTAGCCACCGTAGAGTCTATATCACCTGAGGATGCCTCGTGTAGAGGTGAAACACGTGTCGTATTGTCGTCAGTGGTATGTCTTGCCTAGTGTAGTGGTGTTGGGAGTAGCGGTGCTGGTATTAGTGGTGACGGGGATGGTGCACGCAATCGAGGGAGGGCGGGAGGTGCTCTTGATACTAGAGAAAACACATCATTTTATTTTATAACGCGGATATTTGCGAAGTCAATTTTTCTAAAAGCTTTTATTTAAACGCAAAAGCATTCAGCTGATATTTTACGCTGGTATATTGAAATTGTGGTCCTTCTCCAGTCGAGCCGACCTATATTGTGGCTGCAGTATGGCTCAACCACGTAACTTTCATGAAGCACGTGTTTATAAAGCGTTTGAGCAAAACCAAGGTTTCAAATTATGCGCCATATATGTCTGCTGTATAGAGTTGGCTTAAAGACCAAGATTTTTATTGCCCAAAAAATAAAACACTGACTGTAGCAACATATTTTATAAGTAACCAAAGATATTAATTAAGATTCAGAGATTATGTAATTATTGGAGCCATACGCAACACTCCCGATTCTGTACCAGTGATTTAACAGTAGTCATCTTAAAAAGATTAATAGCTGTCTAAAACGACAAGGCGCCGGATAGAGATTTATTTAAATGTGATCTACTGAAACCGACTAAAGGTACGGTAATTGAAATTCGTTAGTTTGAGTCCTTTATTGAATTTAATCCATCATGGCAACACTACACCGAATTAATAATAATCGTCGGGAATTTAGAAAAAAAGATTAAATTAATCTCGAAAAAAAAATTGTATATTTCATTTTATTAATGTGTAAATTTATAATGCCTTTCTAATAGGTCTACTACAAATAATTTGTGTTTACAATGTTTATTATACGTGTTATTATAAGTGTATGTAATATGTGTTATTATACCTATGACATGTAGTGGCAGTGTCAGTACTACCAAATTTCGTCTCGTGGGTTTCGTGAGAGTCGACAGAGCAGATCAAACCAGGAAAGCTGTGGTTGTCAACTCGCCTGCCAAGTGTGGGAACTATGACAAATGACCCCTTATGAGGGAATCTATGGGGAGACCTATATTTAGTGGTGGACTTTTATAGGCTGAAATGAAGATTATACTTATATCTCATATATTTTTATAGAAAAAGGGTGACAAACAAGCACACAGTTTACCTGATGGTAAGTGTTTGATGTGGCCTATCTATCCTGGATTTCGAATCAAAATTCAGATGCGGTGTCAACCGTGAGGACTAAGATGGAATGCCTCGTTTCCAGTAGAAAGGGTCTCCGGTTCTCTACACCCACCATACGAAATACAGCAGCGTTATGCTGCTATTTTAAGCTGGTATTCTGTGAGAGCGTGGTCCTTCACTGATCAAGCCGACCCATTCGTGCTACAATTATACTACTAATATAGCTGCAGCCTGGCTCTACCACGTACAAAAATCCGCGTGATCCTTCAGCGTTCACGTCTATTGCGGACGATTTAAGCAGTGTGGCTGGTGACTCTTCTCTTGTTGACCATAAAACTGACTATAAAGTTTAAATTATATAGATTGCTCCGTAGCATTGAGCTGCAGTGCTAAGGGGCTGCGTGTTCGAATCCCGCACGGACCAAGTATTTGTATGGCTTAAAAGTAATTGTTCCGGGTCTGGATTTTTGTCCTATGTAATTTATGTTTGTGAACTATCTCCACGATACAGGAGAAAATTCCAGTATAGGGTAACGTTTTTTTTTTAAACAAAATATCAAGTAATATATAGTATACTATATTATTATAGAGTTTATTAGTACACTAAATTTCAAAGTTACTTACAATAGGGAATATACGGTAGAAAATACGAAAAAAACTATCCACGAGCATAAATCACCGATCGCAATAAAGAAACCGATGAAATACGTATATCTGACAAACTACGTCACTTCGCTTGAAATAGGACGCGAGTGTGCTCTTAGGCCTTCCATATATTGCAATTCTGCCAAACCTGAAGACATAAATATACCAGCTCCTCGTTCTTATACTTGAACTTTGTTTACTAGTTTGTTTATTAATTTTCGATAAAACTCATCCCTTCGCCGCACTATGGTGGTCTTTTTTATTTGCATATACGGTTATTTTTTTAATTTTTAACCCCACTCTAAAGATTTCCCTTGCTCGTTTCCTATATAATTTTACAAACATAAATTGCATCTGATTGAGTTGTTTACACGCGAGATTTGAACCCACGGCTAAACGTTCAGCACTGCGCCACTGCTGCCACTATCCTGCCTGTTGGACCCTATATCCCGTGGGTGGAGTAAAAGGTGACAAAGGGAAATGAAACAGGAGATAAGCAGCAGTACCTCAACCAAACCTTACAATAATTTAAAATAATTTAGGTACATCAAGGCAAAAACCCTTACTAACTGCACCTACGTTGCTACTGAAGTTTTTGGATTAATAATTTTAGATATTATTTTTATAATTATTTTATCATCTTTACAGCCTTCTCAGTTTGAATTTTGGCAGCCTCGGTACACTCCTATCAAAAAACTCAACCTAGATTTTAACTAGCAACATCATCAATGTTTATTTTAAAGTAGAAATGTGTGCATATTTTCTTTAAATTTTTCATTCGTAGTATGTTTCCTATTGCTCCATTTTTAAATCATACATCTCTGACTGTATAATTTTCCGCAGATATTTGCAGAAAACGTCGAAATAAATACATTTGCAAAAGACATTTCTGCGTTGAAACAACCCAGAACACGCTCATTGGCTTTGAAAGCCAATGTTTGTAAGAGCTCGTAGCGAGCTTCGTTAATGAAACGCCGAGAATTATATTCTTTCCATTTTATTTTATTTTACTACTTGAGCAAAGATCGAATTGTGTCAAAAATCGTAATTATTATTTTCGATTTCTAAATATTAAAAACGCTTTTTTATAGTATAGGGTGACAAACGAGCACACAGTCCACCTGATGGTAGGTGGTTGCTGTCATCCATAACTATACTCAATATAGAATCAAAATGCAGATGCATTGTCACTCGTGAGGACTAAGATGGAATGCCTCTTTTCCAGTAAAAAGGGTCTCCGGTTCTATACACTCACCATACGAAACACAGCAGTGTTAAGCTGCTATTTTTCGCTGGTATTCTGTGAGAGCGTGTTCCTTCTCCCGTTGAGCCAACCCATTCATGCTACAACTATACTACTAATATAGCTGCAGCATGGCTCTACCACGTAAGAGCAATTTTTGCAATCCTCATTTTCCCCGCGTA
Organism: Parnassius mnemosyne; assembly: GCA_963668995.1. Taxonomy (NCBI): domain Eukaryota; kingdom Metazoa; phylum Arthropoda; class Insecta; order Lepidoptera; family Papilionidae; genus Parnassius; species Parnassius mnemosyne. The sequence continues at coordinate 5,885,933 of CAVLGL010000001.1, read as the reverse complement.
CTTTGAAACTTAACGCACAAGAATAAAATTATTATTTTATTTGCCATTTTGCGGTGAAGAAAAACATTATGAGGGAGCCTACAAAATGCGAATTAACTTAAAAAATTCTTTTTAATAATAAATTAGTAAAAAAATATTTTATGCAATCCGTCAACGTTATTAAATTAGAACGTAGGTAGTTTTTCCAAAGAGGTAAAAAACTGCGGTTGCCAACCCACTCGCTAAACGTGGCAACTATGGCAATATACCCCATGAAAGTAACGAAGAGACGGCCTCCAGTCCCCGGCGGCCCCGCTATTCCTGACTACGGTGGCGACCATGGTAACGGCGGGGCAGGGGGTGCTAAGAATCTCCGGATGAGGTTCAGTTGCCACCTACGTCGACTCGACCTGGCAACTTATAACGCACGCATCCTGAGGATTGACGAGAAGATCCTGGAGCTGGAAGAAGAGAAAGCAAGTTGTGCTGGAATATCATAGGATTATCCGAGGTCCGAAGAGAAGGGTAGGACACGGTAATCCTCGAATCCAGCAATTTGTTCTATCACCGGGAGGGCGACCATCTGTCCCAACGAGGTGTCGGATTTATCGTCCAAAAGTCTCTCGTTAACAACGTTGTAAAGTTTGAGGGTATGTCGACGACCGTTACATACCTTATACTCAGAATCACCAAACGGTATTCGCTGAAGGTCATACAGGTTTACGTACAAACCTGGCACACCCCGATCAGGAGGTGGAGGAAATGTATGAGGATATCTCTAGAGCCATGCATTCCTCCAAAACCTACTATACGGTGTTAATGGGAGATTTCAATGTTCAACTAGGCACAAGAAAGTACGGTGAGCTGAAAGTAGGGAAATTTGGAATAGGGCAACGGAACCCAAGGGGCCAGCAGCTGGACGACTTCCTGGAGAAAGAGGGACTCTTTCTTCCAGAAGCGGCCTCACAGGAAGTGGACCTGGTCGAGCCCCGACGGTTTGACAAAAAATTATATTGACTTCATTATGACGACCAGACGACTACTGTTCAGTGATGTCTCCGTGATCGCAAGGGTGACAACTGGAAGCGATCACCGAATGGTTAGAGGCACACTGAACCTACACGTTAAGTTGGAGAGGTCTCGTCTAATGAAGCCAACGCTCCGTCCCCCTCGTGTTCTGTTTCAAAGTCCCGAAACATTTCAGCTTGAGCTACGAAACCGTTTTCAGTACCTAGAAGATTGCAATGCAGTGGACGATATGAACGATAAGCTCGCGGAAACTGTCCATGCGGTCGGAGCTAAGTTTTGCAAGACCCACCGCAGAAGAACACAAAAACTCCACGACCACACTCTTAATCTCATGGCTGTTAGACGGAATATGAAGCTGCAGTTTTCAGTTGTTTTGACAGCATACAGGCAACTGAACAGGCAGATCTCCAAATTCATGCGGCGGCACCTAAGCAAATTAATACTGCTCGTATTAAAGAAGCGATCGATCGTAACCAGGGCTCCAAAGTCTTTCCTAGAGATCTGTCTGCCAGAAAAAGCAAACTGTTGAAGATGAACACCGAGTGTGGCAGCGTCGTTTCCGAGACACCTGAGATTTTGAGTAAGATTAAGAGGTTCTATGACCAGCTGAACACATCACCGTTAGTGCTATTAATGCTGCACGTAATTGTGAGTAAAGATCCAAGAGCGAGTCTTATCCGACTCTTTTCCGATGATATCCCGGACGTCAGTCTGAGCGAGATTAGCATGGCTCTCCAGCACCTTAAAAACGGCAAGGCCCCAGGCGAGGATGGAATTACAGCAGAGCTTCTGAGAGCGGGTGGAAAATCGGTACTTGAAGACCTTCAGAAGCTCTTAAATTCCTCCTTCATGGCGACATTACACCGGAGGCGTGGAGCAGAAGTGCGGTGGTCTTATTCTTCAAGAAAGGTGACAACGCTCTCTTGAAGAACTACAAACCGATTTCCTTTCTAAGCCGCCTCTACGTGCTGTTTTCGAGAGTCATTACGAATCGTCTCGCGCGCAGACTCGACCACTTCCAGCCTCCCGAACAAGCCGGTTTCCGAATATGCTTTAGCAAATACCCTTTGGCAAATTGTACAGAAGTCCGAGGAGTACAATTTGCCACTATGTCTGGGGTATGTGGACTATGAGAAAGCATTTTATTCCGTTGAAATTTGGGCGGTGCTGCAGTCCCTTCAGCGATGCCAAGTTGACTGACGGTATATCGAAGTGCTGATGTGCTTGTACAGTAGGGCTACGATGGCTATCCGAGTAGAGAACCAGAGTACGAAACCTATCCAATTACAGAGAGGTGTAAGACAGGGTGACGTTATATCCCCGAAACTCTTAACCGCTGCATTGGAAGACGTTTTCAAGCTTCTTGACTAGAAAGGATACGGTATTATTATCAATGGCGAGTACATCACTCACCTTCGATTTGACGACAATATAGTCCTTATGGCAGAATCGCTGGATAACCTAAGCAATATGCTCAATGACCTCAATAGTGTTTCCCAACGGATAAGTCTTAATATGAACATCGACAAAATAAAGATCTTACTTAAAGTGAGATAAATAAAAAATCAACGGATTCAACTCGGTTGGGCAGCGTTCGGGAAATTACGGCACATCTTCTCGTCAGGTATACCTCAAAACTTGAAAACGAGACTGTACACCCAGTGCGTGTTGCCAGTGATGACATACGGAACTGAGACGTGGTCCTTCACTGCTGGCTGGTTGAGGAAGCTCAAGGTCGCTCAGCGAGCTATGTAGAGGGCTATGCTCGGAGTTTTTCTGGGTGATATACTAAGAAATGAGAATAGAACTAGAGTGACCGACATAGCCCAACGGATTAGTAAGCTGAAGTGGCAATGGGCCGGCCATATATCTCGAAGAACCGACAGCCGATGAGGAAAAAGGTTCTCGAGTGGCGGCCGCGTACCTACATCCGAAGTGTATGGCGTCCCCCCACTAGAAGGAGTGACGACCTGGTATGATATGCAGGAAGTCTATGGATGCAGGTGGCTCTAATGAGGAGTTGCTCCTTAGGCATATACAGACTTTTGTCTTCAAAATTCAAGCAATGATCCAGTGTTATTTTCATCTTTAGATTGTTTGATAATTTTAGGTGGTCTTGTACTCAGAATTTTGTAAATTTATTAGCAAGGAATAGTTTTCGTCAGTTTTATCATAACATATTGAATAAATTTATAAGAAGTCTTTTAGACTGTCGAACAACTCACAATTACCCTCAGAGCTACGAAGCATTGACTGCAACCCTTCACAAGCATCGCAATAATTGCTGGCTTTTATCACTTTATATACCATTTTCGACACCGCTAATCATTAATTGCAATACTTTAAAATGTCAAGGAAATGAGATGCTTCAATAAAAAATTACTAAACGTTTTTTAGAGACGATATTAACTTTTGGGAGTTAGCGCCACAAAAGGTGTGTATTCATTAAAAAACAACCTCAGACTAAATTTAAATTTGAAACATATTTCTTTAACATTAAGGGACTTTTATAACCAGCCAGTAATATGTTCAAATATACTTAGCCTTTTTTGTATTGTATTTTTTTTCAGACAGGAAAAAAATCAAAAACTCTGTTTTTTTTTTGAAAATAAGTTTATATAATATTTTTTTATAGGATAAGGGTGACAAACGAGCACACAGTCTACCTGATGGTAAGTGGTTGCTGCGGCCCATAGACATCTACATCTAACCTCTATTAGAAATCAAAATGTAGATGCGTTGTCACCCGTGAGGACTAAGATGGAATGCCTCATTTCCAGTAAAAAGGGCCAATGATCAATTTATTATTACTTAACACTAGCAAAAGTACAATCATGCGAAACCATTACTAAATAAAAAAAGTCAAGCTTTATACAAGTTTTAAAGTACAAATATAAAATAAAATCTGAGAAACACAGACGATCATTATTCTAAGAAAGGAATGAAATAAAAAGAAACATTCGAGCGGAAGTTTTCTTTGCTATTCAATAAGAGATTGCCTTATAAAGCTAATGAACGTTTCCTCTTACATTATTTATAAGGAGCACGCCTCGTTTTGCCATGTCAATCACAAGTTTTCTTAATTATATATTAAATTTCCTACAAACAGCGATAAAGTTTACTAATGGAATTAATTTTTAAATTATTATTTCGCCCCGCTTCTCCATTTCTTGCTTGCCAAGCGTGACGACTAAGGTCATCAATATACTTAAATGGGCTAACGAAGAAGAAGAATATTAATTTAACAGCAAATATCTCTTCTAAAAAGTGGTCGTCAACAGTCTACTGCTCGATATAAGTCATCATATAATAATGTTCTCCAGACCAAATATTGGTCACGGCGGCCAGTCTCTACGAAGACTAGCCATCAGCGCAGGACTAGATTAATATACGCGAGTATATGCGCAAGTACAAGCGTACTCTCTATTTCCTCACTCTCACAGTCCGATGGTTATCCAATACGACCGCAGAGAGATAAGACGCAGGACTATCGGCTTTACGTGCTTTCTGAGGCACGGGGATAAAACACAGCCAACGTCCTGATTACTGAGAATTTCTAACAGTAAATCCCAATTACTGATTTTGGTCTGATCCCAAATTCAAACCTGGTACTTCATGATCAGTAACCGTGTTTACGACCAGTTAATATGAAATGCATACGATATGACGGCATAAGAGAGAGTCATGCCCTATGCTGTCACGGCATACGAGTCATGCTGAAAAGACACACGAATAGATATTTTACTCGAATAATGAAATATTACTTGATATTGTATACTGTAAGACGATATCAACGAACGAATATAAATCACAGAACGCATCAAGGTAGCCGATGAAATATACGAGTATCTTATAAAGTACGTCGCTATATTTGAAATACGAAGTGAGTATACTCAGGTTATCGATATTGTGGCAAGTTATGATTCAATATATTTTATACTTACCGTGACAAGATCACACAAATAAATCGTAACGTTTTTATACAAGAAATGGTGACAAATAGATGTGTCATCCCTGTGGACGGTCGTCTGTCGATCGGTCTGTCTATCTGGCTATTTGTTCCGGCTAATCAACGAAACGGCTGGACCGATTTCGACGGGATTTTTTGTTCCAATCTACGCAGTAAAAAGTTAATAATATTTATTCTGGAGGTAGCCGTGGTTAACTATGATATTGGGACGTCATACACCTCAGTCCGCCCCGTGACTATGGGTGCTGTAAAGTGCTTGAAACGTCGGGAATATAAAATAAGCTAATATACGCGATAAAATCCGTAAAATTAGTTTTATTTAAATGTGTAGTTATTGCGTAAATATAAGAAATCATTAGCATCTTCCTTATGTATATTCCATTTTTTTATTATATATATATATATATATATATATATATATATATCGTATCGTTCAAATAATATATGAAAATAAAATATTGGTAAATCCAATTGTGTATGCCTTAAATGCATTAAGAAAATTACGTATAGGTAACATGATTATATTTATTACTATTCTTCCAATTTTCCGATAATTTTATGTCAAATATCAATATATAAAATAAGCTTGGAAAATCCAAAAGTGCACGACTTGTAATGCTCATAAAATAAAAAAATTGTAAATTGTAGTTGTTCTATTCGTCAAAGAGTTCCAGTAGCAATAACCGCAGTACACCTTGAAGTCACTCCATAAAGTTCGTAGGTAAAGTCTATTCACGTAGCAGTCATCAAAGTATACTTTCAGGTCACTCTATCAAACCCGGAGGTAAGGTATCATCATAACAGCTAACAAAACTAGGCCAAATCCGACACATTTAGTTCTACTCTTCGAGGAATTCCAGTAGCATTCAATGAAGTACACCTTCAGATCACTCCATAAAGTCCATGACGTAGCATCATCATTACAAACCTTCACAAGTCTACTGCTGAACCTCCCCCAAGGAACTCCACAAAGCATGGTCACGAGCCACCTACGTCTATTAACTTCCTGCGTGTCTTACCAGGTCGTCACTCCATCTAGTGAGGCTAAGCCCTACAATTCGCCTGCCGGTACGTATAAGTATATTTATATATAAATCCTACGTACTTTTAGCGAAACAAAATATTGTAATAAAAATCTGTGATTATATAAATAATAACCTTGGACAATTGAAATTATGCATCAAATTTAGTTTTTGGAATATTTTGTATTTCACAGCGATCGATATTTTTCCTGTCTATTACCGTTGCTATAAGCAAACGATACAGTAATTTACTCATGACGGCGGCCAATCGCGATGTGAGTGATTGAAGCAAAGTGTATTTAATAAAATAAATTATTACTAGGTTGCTAAAAACACCGAAAATTTCGGGATTTCTCAGTCGAAAAAAATTTATTATAGCTAAATGAAACATAATTTAACTGCCATTTACATTCCATGGCTTCCCACATGATATATGAAGAGATTAAAAAATATATTTAGTTAAATAAATAATATTTTCCAAAGTTATCGTTTTTACCCTCCATGCAGACTTGATAAATCTACATCATGAGCCAGCAAAACCACTTTTTTATGTCAAAATAGCAATTAATCGATTTAAAAAAAAATAATTTCAACAATCATTTATCTATCTGATAATGTGATTTTTATATCATTTATATGTTCAATATGATTGTTACATACGATTTCACGCGAGAAAACGTTGGAATCTTGATGTTTACTACTAATAGACTACTACCCAACTCGTGCGTCCGCGTAGGTGGGTCTGAAGTCCGAGTAGGGCAGTACATGAAGTACCTAAGCCTCCACTTGGACAGTCGATGGGGCTTCGAAGAACACTTCGAGCGCCTTTTCCCCCGAATTGAAAGGGTAGTAGGTGCTATGCATAGACTGCTGCCCAATCTAGGGGGACTAAGGGAAGAAGTGCGTCGCCTCTATGCAGGAGTGATACGGTCCGTAGCCTTGTATGGGGCGCCTGTTAAGGGCAAAAAGGCTGGCCTTCCAACGCTATAGAGCTAAAATCTACAGTGTGCAGCGGAAGATGGCCATACGGATCGTGCGAGGATACCGCACGATATCCTTTGAGGCGGCGACAGTCTTGGCTCGCATTCCTCCTCTAGACATTCTGGCGGACATGGATGGGAGGGTGTACGACCGGACGCGTGTCCTCCGCCAGAGCACCGGGAGTGAGCCAGATGAGGTGTTCGAAGGAGTCAAGCGGCAGGAACGAGATAACGCGTTCGTAACGTGGCGCGCTCGCCTATCTGACGAGCGTTATACCCGCAATCGCGTTGTTGAAGCAATCCTGCCGCACTTTGAAGCCTAGATGCATCGAAGAACATAAAGACTCACCTACAAACTTACACAGATAATGACCGGGCACGGGTGCTTCGGTCATTATTTGTGTAAGATTGAACGCGAAGCGAGTGCGAACTTTTTCCAGGCAGGAACAGGACTCCGCATCCCATACGCTGGCAACATGCCCAGTGTGGGAACGGGAGCGGAAGATCCTGATAAGCCGGATCGGTCAGAACCTCTCCCTGCCAGCAGTCGTGTCGGCGATGCTGAGCAGGGACTCCACGTGGAGGGCCGTGGCCGCCTTCTGTGAATCCGTCATGGTCCAGAAGGAGGCTGCTGAGCGGTGTCAAGAGAGGACAGATCCCGCTCGGAGACGACGCCGCTAAGGCGTTCGTCACGGCCCTCCCCTTGATGATGGTGTCCCCTTACCTGAAACGGGGCCTCGGGGTCACGGGCGCTAGTAGTTTAGTGATGTAACACCTGATGTGGCGGTGACTCGAAAGTGGTCTCGAGCACCGTGATACCATTGCGAGGGTGCTGGGGATGGTAAGGACTGCCCCCGGGACGTCTTTTAATAGAGCAAAGCGAGAGAGGGGCCCCGGTTGTGTTCCGGACGGAGATCCCGAGACCCCTCATATACGCTGATGGAGAACACCGTGGGGTTTTTGGCCGGTAGGAGTCCGGCATAAATTTTCTGTTGCCCCCGCAGCAGAAGTTATCCATGAGGATTTCCCCATGATAAAAAAGGTGTGCCGAGTTTGACCTCGTTTCGTTAGTAATGATGAGATCTTACCTCCGGACTCGATAGTCTAGCCTGAAGGTGTATTTCGGTGAATGCTACTGGAACTTCTTGAAGACTGAACTATGTGTACCGAGCTTGGCCTCGTTTTGTTAGTTATGATCAGACCTTACCTCTAGACTTGATTGAGTGACCAGAAGGTGTTCGTTGACGACTGCTACTGGAACTTATTAATGAGGAGAACTTCTTGTCCCGAGTTTGGGCTCGTTTTGTTAGTTATGAATAGGCCTTACCTCCAGATTTGATAGAGTGACTTAAAAGTGTGCCTTGTTGACTGCTACTGGTGTTCTTTGACAAATTGAACTATAATTTACAAATTTTTGTTTTTCACGATCATATGAGCATTATGAGTAGTCCACTTTTCGATTTTCAAAGTTTTTTTTTTTAAATTGAAATTTGACATTAAATTATCGTAAAATTGGAAGTATATTTATAGAAGTGTAAATTGGATTTTAGTGAAAACTTGTGTGTAATTAAACTTATTTAAAATTAACTTATAAACATATTATACGTATTAAAATAATTTTTAATGCTCTTAAGATATGTAGGATTTATCAATATTTTATATTCCGATGTGATACTTTTGTAACTACGAGGTGTTAGAATTTATTTTACACCTAGGCTATTTGGTTAAGTTAGTTAGTTACTACTTTAATCATAAATAACGCAATTCTAATTCCAGAACAATTTACATTCATAAAGTCACGTCGGCAAACCCGTAATAAAAATGTGTTGCGAGACGTATGATATTAATGCTGATAAATTCACTAATGTGTTTGTGTATCATATTATATTGCCAAATTTCAATCATTTACATCCACTATAGACACAGATATCGAGGTTATAACTTCAAGTGATCTAATTTTGATAATTTTGGCATGGAGTAGTATTAATGATCTTTCTAAATTGAAGCCCAAGTGAGCGAAGCCGTGCGTAAAAAGCTAGTATAGAATATATAGTTCTTTTGGAATGAAGAATAGATTCTTCCTGTGACTAACCTGTACTATCTGCATCTATCGACGTCCTGCATCTCTTACCAGGTCGTCACCCTAATTTGAGTGCCACTCGAGAACTGTTCTTTTCCATCGGTTGTCGCCTCTACAATCTATATAGATGGTCCAGTGCCACTTCTGCTCACTGATCCATTGGGCTATGGAGTTTTGTTAGTTATATGCTAAAATCACCAAACAAAATATTTGACAAAAAAGATATTTAATCTCTTCATAACTGTCTTATGTTTTTTTCTTTTCACATATTATCTCATTAACATAAAAACTTAGTTCTAATAATATTATTTACTCTGTGTTAGCACTTTGTTTGTAAACATGATAAATCTAGGTTTTAGTTTCTAAGTGCGACAGCAAACAAGAAATATGATCGAAAACTATAGTTCTGTTTACTAGATCGTGGGCGACATTGTATGTCTTCATGGTGGACATTAAAAGAATAGTAATCAATTTTAGATATTATTAGTTTTGAAATTAAACAACAGTGTGTGATGATTTATAGCGGGCAATATTTTTCAAACTAGCTTTTCTACATAAATTTATTCATCATCATCACATCATCATCATTCATCATCCGCAGTTTTTTATTTTCTTATCGTTATTGGGAAGAAATTGTTGCCCAGCTCCTGGTTTGTTTCCCTTTGTCGCCTATACACCTACGACACCCGCGGGACGATATGAGGTAGCGGATATTCTTACACCGACAGTAAACAGTTATGTTTTTTCTAATTAAAATATCCTTATTAACATTACAATACTTTTAATGATTCTGCGCAGACAAATTAAATTTATGTTTCAAATTAGGTCTTTACATTGGTAAACTGGTCACTTGATCTCAAATATATGGCGTTTGGTTAAGAATTCCAGAATCAAATTTATTTCAAATTTAGGCTTTTATATTTACTTACTTACTTACTTACTTATCTTCACGCACAATCCCTGATGGGGTAGCCAGAGAGAACAGATCGCCAAGTGTCACGATCCTTACATATCTCTTCCGCTTCTTTCAGATTCATTATCTTCTTCATACATGCACGTCTAGGTATCCGAGTACTCTTGACCCTACCCTCTTCGAGCAATTTGCTCACATGGTCTTCGAAAGTTAGTCTCGGTCTACCTCGACACCTTTTAATATTAACTTTCGCGCTATATATTTTCTTCACCATTCGGTCTTCACTCATTCGCTCAACGTGCCCAAACCACTGAATCACGACCTTATCATTTTTTTTTCTTTTTCTTATAAAATTGCTTTTGTATTTGTGTTTTAGAATTTAGTGATTTATTTGTTTCCACGCCATTTACATCGTTCTGTCCACATAATGCAAAACTTAAATAATCGCGTTATTTACAAATAAAAGTTCCACCGTGGCACCAGCGCTGCAGGAAGATCTTGTAGGATTAATTCTATATATGTGTAAATTTTTTGGTTCTGAAAATTTTGTCCTACAGAACAAACCCCGTGGACATCTCGTGACCCTAGTTAACAATGAAGAATTATAAATGAGCTTGGAAACGAATCAAATTTAGCAGCAGGCTTTGTTATGAGTGATAAAACAATTATAGTTAACTTGAAATAAGTTGAAATAATGAAAAAGCAATGTAACTTGTGATGAAAAATTGATCCTATACAATAATAGAAAACGCTCATCACTATGGTTGAATCCAGAAAATCTAGCCAAATCCTGCCCCAAGCGAAAGTTGACTCAGAAAAATGAACTGGTAAGTGCCTGGTGGACCAGTGCTGATGTCATCTGATACAGCTTCCTAAGATCTGGCCAGGCGATTACGGCAGATTATTGTTGTCAACAATTGCAAACCATGATGGAATAGCTAGCCGTTAAGCAATCGAGACTGCTCAATAGCTATAGCCCACTGTTACTTCAGGACAACGCTAGATCCACCACACTGCAGACGGATGCTAAATTAGAGAAGATGCGATTGGAATGTCTCCGACACCCACCATACTCCCGGGACCTTGTTTCAACATATTACCACTTTTTCCAGAGTTTGGACAATTTCTTGCAGGGAAAAAAAAGCAATTCTAAAATAGCAAACAAAACAACATTTAAAGATTTTATTGATTCTCGCTTCCACATTATTTATAGCAATGGAATCATTGAACTTCCGATAAAATGGCCAAAGTGTAAAGATAACAATGGTATATGCTTTGATTGATTAAATACATACTTTCATAATCTTGTTTTCATGTTGCTTTTTCTATAAAACATTTCTATAAAATATGTAAGGACATAATATATTATTATATCGTCACATGTTAAATGACGCGAAGAGCCAAGATTGCTAAGGTCATCATCAAATATACTCATAGAAAAATTTAGAAGAACGCAAAAAATGTGGATAAAACAATACACATTGAATGATTGTAACGTTAAGTTTATTAATTTGAATTTTGCTTATTATTCGTTAATTTAAAATTGCAAACGTTGAAAAAACAAACGATCAAATGACAAAAAATAATCAAAAAAAAATTTACAGTAATAAGAGATTTTTGTGCTTAACATTTTATACATATAAATACTTCAGAAAGGCTATAACGTAGGCTTTAATTAGTATTTAATGTTGCTCCCTCTATTTCTTTAAACTGCTTCCAGTCTCCTTGGCATACTTCTAATAAAGCTATCAATAAAATTTTGAGAGATTGCGTTCCATTCTTCATGTAATGAGTTCTTAAGATCTCAAATTAGTAGGGACTGGATTTATTTTCTTAGTTTGTCTTCCAAGCTGTCCCTATACATGCTCTTTGGGGTTTAAGTTGGCCAAGCGCGCTGGCCACCTCATAGAATTGATTTCAACGTCTCAATGGTATTAGACAACTACGGCCACAGTATGGGGTGTGCATTATCACGCATAAAAAAAATCGTATCTCCTACAAAAGAGGCACTTGGCACTACAATTTCTTCCAAATTCTTAGGTAAATATAGCGCGGCTGTTAGTATCTTGCTCTCTATAATGCGGAAATATGTCCTCATACCATACTGAGCCCCTCCCCCCAACATATGCCTGTTTTTCAATAATTTTTCACTGAGCGTACTTTTCTCCGCGGAATGCCCGCACTTTATTCCTTCTATCATCTGACTGCAGGCAAAATCGAGGTTCATCTTTGATTAGAATTTCGTCATTACAATTTTCGTGATTGACAAAATTAACTCGAGCAACGCAATGGCATGTGGCAAGAAGAGGGCCTCTGGCAGGCAAGTGTGAGTTTATTCAGGCCTATTTCAGTCTTTTTTTACAGTTCCTTACTTTAACGCCTCGAACTTATTGGAGCTTCATTTTTACCTTAGAAGAAGTTAAGGTCCGGTCTCTAAGCACGCTGGTAAAGATGAACCGGTCATCCCTTGTATGAATCTCCAAAACTGTTCGGTCTGCCTATGCCTCTTGACAACTCGGTACACCAAATATTTTGATACTTGTAATGTTCGGATCACATTTCTGTAGGTAGCCAGTTGCAATTAATAGTATTTACAAATGTTAATGGCCAGTACGCACGATAATTACAACAGGAGAAATTAAACATTTTTTTGCGTTCGTCTCAATTTGTCCATGTCTGTATATTACGTTGTCACATGTTAAATAACGCAAAAGGCTGAGACTGATAAAGATAAGATAATTATTATTAGCAAGAAAGCAACCTTATGCTTAAACTTAAATATAAATAAAACAAAAGCCTACACACATGCGTAAATCTGTCCCAAAGTAGTTTCGGAGAACATATTTATTAGCCTTCGAATTGATGTATATTCATCGCAATTTATTCTTAACTTTGTGTTTAAAATATGGTTCTTGTTGAGGTACGTTTTTACTTTTAGTCTTATTTAATGAAAGAAGGCTTGACTTTTTATTAGTCTGTATAATTTTCTGCTAGACATTGCTGGAGCCTCTTACGCTGTCACCATAATTCACCTAATAGGTATCGTTAATGGCAGCTATGGAAAATACCAAAAACACAACATAACTGCTGATATATAGTGGTATGACCATCCAGTTTTACCTAGAAGTAAAATATAATGACTTGCGAGCACACAGCGGAAAAGGTACGAAACGTCTTCGTTTTATAGAATAAGGGTGACAAACGAGCACACAGTCCACCTGATTGTAAATGGATGCTGTAGCCTATAGACATCCACATTTATCCTCGATTAAGAACCAAAATGCAAATGTGTTGTCACTCGTGAGGACTACGATGAAACACGTCGTTTCCAGTAAAAAGTTTCTCCGGTTCTCTTCTCTCACCATACGAATCACAGGAGCATTAAACTGCAATTTTATACTGGTATTCTGTGAGGGCGTAGTTCTTCCTCAGTAGAGCCGGCCTATTCGTGCTACATTCATGATGTAGCTGTAACGAGGCTGTACATTCAATTATATTATGGTTAAATGGGGGATTCCATGTTCAAATAATATCCCACAGACGGATTCCAATGTCACATGGACAGTTTCGAGACTAGCAATTTGTGCAGGACAATCTTATAGTGCATAAGTGCAAAGTACACCTGTATACTTTCCATTCCCTTATTTTCATAGTCCGATGGGACGGCAATCTGACACAACCAGTGACTTTAAGTGCTTTCTTTTTTTCCACATGGATGAAACACTGTCACCTTTCTGACTCCGAGCTGAGAATTTCTTTAGAGGAAATCTGTGTTGTTTTACACTTACTTCTTTAAAAAAAAATTCAGGTGGGAGGTATACACTTATCTAACCTGGATAAAAAATTTATTTAAGAAGATATGTGTTTTGCGTACTGTATTAATATATTTAAATTATGTGTACATGTGTATGATATACGTATAGAACATCATTTATATATGTTTATCTCTGCTTAGCCTTGTTTGACTGGGCGAGAATGCCTTAAGGCAATACCTCAGTCCTACTTATGTACTATTTTTCTACTTAAAAGTTTAAATAAATAAATAAAAGAGAAATTTGTAAAATTGCAAAGATGGGTTCGCGTCCATCTGCTTTTTCGAAGTAGCGGATATGTAATTTTCATTTCAATTGTAATAATAATTGGACCGCACATTCAAGATCTACGTGAACAAATCTACTGAATGAATTTCCGTGAATACTCACGTAATTAGTACAGCTCAGCCAGATTTAAGCTCGCGGGGGTCGAATTAGTTTCTTTTTACACGACGAATTCTCTCTCTTTATTAATTTATCTCATCTCTTTATTAGTGGTCGCTTAGTGGTCGAAATTCAACCGTAATTAATTAAATTAGTCGCGTAATTCGTGGAAAATATAAGATTCGTTTATTATTATACTATTTTTTGCTGGTATTCTGTGAGAGCGTGGTCCTACCCTGATTGAGCCGACCTATTCTTGCTCAACCATAATATAGCTGTACCGTGGCTCTACTACTAAAAACTTCATAAATTAGTCGCGTAATTCGTATTAAATATAAGACTCTTTTATTATTATACTATTTTTTGCTGGTATTCTGTGAGAGCGTGGTCCTACCCTGATTGAGCCGACCTATTCTTGCTCAACCATAATATAGCTGTACCGTGGCTCTACTACTAAAAACTTCATAAATTAGTCGCGTAATTCGTATTAAATATAAGACTTGTTTATTATTATACTATTTTTTGCTGGTATTCTGTGAGAGCGTGGTCCTACCCTGATTGAGCCGATCTATTCTTGCTCAACCATAATATAGCTGTACCGTGGCTCTACTACTAAAAACTTCATAAATTAGTCGCGTAATTCGTATTAAATATAAGACTCGTTAATTGTTATACTATTTTTTGCTGGTTTTATGTGAGAGCGTGGTACTACCCTGATTGAACCAACCTATTCTTGCTCAACCATAATGTAGCTGTACCGTGGCTCTACTATAAAAAACATTATAAATTAGTCTCGTAATTCGTGTAAAATATAAGACTCGTTTATTATTACACTATTTAATGCTGGTTTTATGTGAGAGCATGGTCCTACCCTGATTGAGCCGACCTTTTCTTGTTCAACCATAATATAGCTGTAGTGTGGCTCTACTACGCAAAACTTCATAAATTATTCGCGTAATTTGTATTAAATATAAGACTCGTTTTTAATTATTATACCGTGTGGTGGCAGTGCATGAGAAGCCCTTACCTATACAGTACCTATTACCATATTTCGTTACGCGTACAGACAAAAACCGTCTATCAAAAATGTTTAGAGCTTAAAATTTTACATAAAAATGTTTTATAATTTTTTTTCTTCCGGTCAAAATTAACCGAGTTGGGACATTTTAAATTTGAGCGATCAACGTAAATTTTCAAAAATCGTTGGTAGTAGAAAAATAAGCGATATTTTTAAATTGCCTAATACATTTAATCCTTAATTTTAGGGTACAGATTTTTGTATTGTTAGTAATAACAATTTCATACCTGTATAAATCATACCTGCCAAAATATACTAGGTAAAATTTTTTTTCAATGGTAAAATTTAGTAACTTTTACGAAGAATCTAAATATGGTAAAAAAATTAATAATTTATTAACTTTCAAGCATTCATATTTCAATTTGATTATTTCAAATTGTTTTTTTCAATTTTCACATTTCAATTTGTTGTATAATGATAGAGTAATACCTACAAGCCACAAATCAATCAGTTCCTTTTGAAATCGACTCTGCAACCTCAGCTTAATCAGTTAGATAATGAACAATATAATTATATTCATAAATGTTAATTTATGTCGAATGTAACAAGAATATACATTGAGTAAATTTTGCTTTATTAATTTCTATATTGATTTTAAAAGCAGTAAATTTTAATTACGGAATACGCTTTATTAAGGATAATTCCAAAACTACTAGTCAGATCTTGATCAAATTTTTATGGGATGTTTAAATTATAAGCACCAGCTTTCAAATGATATAGAATCATCAAAATCGATTCACCTAGAAAAAACTTCTTTTAAACACATTAAAAAAAACAGTCGTATTGAGTACCTCCTCCTTTTTTTAAGTCAGTTAAAATGGTAAGTAGGTAAATTATCTGAGTTTCAAAGACGTTCACATTATTATAATATAAATTTTCTTCGATGTTGCATATTAACCTTCCTCACATTGAACAATAAAGTTTTTGCTTAGCAATGAGTTGCAACGCTAGGGACGTGA
Source organism: Parnassius mnemosyne (assembly GCA_963668995.1). NCBI lineage: Eukaryota > Metazoa > Arthropoda > Insecta > Lepidoptera > Papilionidae > Parnassius > Parnassius mnemosyne. The sequence continues at coordinate 5,869,727 of CAVLGL010000001.1, read as the reverse complement.
GTTCGAATCCCGCACGGAACAAGTATTTGTATTGCCTACAAATAATTGTTCAGGGTCTAGATGTTTGTCCTTGTGCAATTCATGTTTGTCAACTGCCTCCACGATACAGGAGAAAATCCTTGTGTGGAGATAACGTTTATTTTAACAAAATAAAAAACTAATACATTGCATAACACTTCGGTGTATTCTACTATATACCGCATGCTTGCCGAAGCCGACTAACATCATGCATATTTGATCGCTCATACACACGTTCAAATTTACATGACGCTGCAAGCTTGATCAATTCGGCAGAATCGAAATTCAATTTTTGATTCAAGTAGACTTGTCACGCACACTGCTAGCCATACACCGTCAAGTTTACCGGACGCCGCTTCTTGTGCGCTGCAAACTTGACGGTAATCTTGATCGTGTACGGCGGGCGTAACAGCATAAGCTGAGTGAGGTCCGTTCGCGCCACAACACACAACATGAGAAACGTATTTTTACGAACGTTTTTGTGTTATTTATAAATATACATTTTTAAATGTTATTCCGTCAAATTGTTTTGTTTTTTAAGTTTGTTGTACATTTATTAATTATGTCCACAATTGTTAAAATTGTATTTATTTATTTATTATTTATTTTACTCTTTATTGCACCAAAAAACAAAACAAAATGAATACAGTTAAATCTAAAGTAGATAATGTAAAATAGGCGGTCTTATCACTTTGAAAGTGATTTCTTCCAGACAACCTTAGCGTAGAGAACTGATACAAACAATAGTTAAAATTAGAGGGGGGCGTACAAAATACAAATAAAAAATATGAAAATACATACAAATAAATATAAGTGAAGATTATGTATGATATAATGTAATTTTACTGCGTAATTATTAATCGTAATATTCGTGCAATAAATGTTTCTTTCTTTCTTTTTTAATTATTCCATTTCTATGTTTTACGCCTGACAAGCAAACCATTAGGTTTAAATTCATGGTAATATGTAATGACTTAGATAGTTATCACATCTAAACGCAGTAGACTTACGCTACATCATATTATGGTTTCAGCATGAATATGAACCACAACGCTCGAAATAGATTAAACAACACCATTATGCTTTATTTATTATATGTGACGAGAACCGGATATACCTTTACTGGCAACGAGGCTTACCATCGACTATGATGGTAGGCTGCGTTCAGGGATGATATGCAATTTTATATAAAATTGAGAATAAATGTAGGGGACTATGGATCTCGCAAACCATTTAGTATCACTGAGCTGGTGGACTGGAATTTTTTACATCATGCTTCTGTACACGCCCCTAGCTGCCCCAACCGAGGCTGACGGGATTAGAGCCCATGAGTGGATTACTCATCTACGAGCAGCAGAGGGACGGGGCCAGAATATGACCACGTGGAAATTCCTAATTACACTAAACAATATGGGTAGACGCTAGAAAGACATAGTACTTACCATTATCCGAAGCTAACTTCGCACCAAGGCTTGGGCAGGCCGTGAGTGTGTGTAATAGCGGATGGAGAGTAGTGTACAGTGAGGGGTGAATGTGTGGGGCCTTGTCAAGCATAGGCGACCAGCCGCTGCCGAGTTCCAGGCTGCTCCAAAATGCTGCAAAACTGCTTCAGACTGCTTCGGCGCCGGACCACAGTCACTTTCCTCGTTCGTCACGATGACAGTCAATTAACTCTATCGTACAATTTACTAACTTACAGAAGCCACTAACTATCGCGGGTTATAAGGTTAACGCACAAAACGCACACCGAGTTTACAGTTTATTAAAGGTCACTACCGTTTCGCGTCGCAACAGTTAGTTCTAGAATATCAGAGGCCGCACTAGCTAATATTGCCTAATGCACTTATGCAGATTCTGAGTCAAACACAATGAGTCCCTGGGAAGCTCTCCAGCAGGAATGCGCGTCACAAATCCTAGACCGTATATTTACTGGCCGCGCCGAATTATTCCGAGTTCCCGACAAAATGACAGAGTGCCAATCGTGAGCACTGCCTAAGGACGACTGACTGCCCTTGGGCGTTTTTCGCACGACCGAATGTCAAACCGGTATGACACTGAGCCGCGCGCCCTCTCGCGTTCGTTCTTGAAATCAGTGTTTAGCGCAAACAAACCCCCGTCCCGGACATTAGGATTTAGGTCCGCGAGCAAACCGGGCAGCGGGACAAGGTCGCGACGGCAAGTGGCAAGACCGAATCTACAACCAAACTAGGCCACCTTAGGCAACCCATCAGATCTTGCAACCCTAACCAACGCCTAAGCCAACGCCAAGATAGCCCTAATGTGGCAAGCCGGAGGGTCAGCCTCCACTGGATGCCCCTCCTGGGCATCGCAGCACTTTAATAAGTCCTGTACTGGACAGAAGTCCGACGACCTCTTTCAAACACCTATCTGTGCCCCTATGATTAGTTCCGCAATCCGACCGGATCAGCTCTGCAAACAGTGACGCTACACGAAGCTGCCCAGACAAATTTCTTCAGTGCAGAGCACACCCACAAATTCCACATGAACGTCGTCTGTGGAGAGCCGAACGAAACGTACAGATAGTCCCTAGTATAAATTCTCAACAAGTAGGCCTAGCCAGGCCACCCACCATTTTATCATTTACTAAAATAGTGCGGCAGCTGATTTCAATCTGATAATCTCCAAAACTAGCTAGCCTGTTAGGCAAGTAGTCCTATGCTCATATTTCAACTATTTTTTCAAAAGCATCAATGTTCAACTACAGAATTAATTCAACCAAATTAATCACCGATGCGCATAGGTCAACTTGCAAATTAAACAAAAGAATAACGAAGGGACAGCCCTACTTCTTCGCAAAGCAAAATGATTAAACACTATCATTAACATATACATAATTTTTCAAATAGCGCGCCATTCAATTTCAAATGAATTCAAATTTTCCTTTCAGCAAATAGACGAAACAATCAAATACAGTGATTAAATATATTTCCAAAACACATGCAGTAGAATTTAAAGGAGTACATTAAATTAAATTCTTTTAATTTAAACCGCTACAGATAGGAAAATTTCGCGGAAAGCCCAAAGCATTTTTTAATTTTTATTCAAAGTATTTTTTAACTAAGTGCTCGACCAGACCAAATCTAATACCTCTTGACAGCGTGATTCAACGCTCCAGGGGGGCCCTAATCTTCCCACCACCAAGGGGAGGCCACATGGCGTGAACCCGAGATCAATAGAGCGCGACCGCTAACAGTCGCCACTCGGGTTGTAAGCCTCACTGAGGACGTCGGCAACAGAACACCTTGACAAGTGGACTGTTGACGGCTTAAGGCTCAGTAGAGGCGGCCGTGGTGGGAGCTAAGGCGTCAGTTAGCCAGGGCCGCCTCCATCAAATGGGGAACAGTAGTACACCAGTCGCGGCCACTCAGCTAACGGGAGTGAGAAGGGTCCAGCGGACCGATGAGTGGCCGTGAAGTTCCTCTCCACACGCTGAGGGGGGGCGATGACACCCCCGCCCCTGGGGGAATTACCCCCCGACTGGTCGGAGGAGGGACCTCTTCCAAACTTAGGGGCCTGGTGGCTGGCCGGCGGGCGCCGATTGTCGCCCGGCAGAGGGCGTGGCTGAGCGCCCCCGCCCGTGGGGGTCGAGGGCCTGGCAGAGCCCCGAGAGGAGACGCCGTTCGCACCCAGGCACAAAACCGCATGGTGATTGCCCTGGCAATGCAGACAGGGCTGTCAATGCGGACAGTCTCGATGGAGGTGCCCTCCCAGACATGAACAGCACCAGCGGCGCTCCTTGGCGATAGTTCGCCTCGCTGGAACCGGCTTACCTAATAATTTCGGGCACAACGTTACCCGATGATCAGACACTCGACAATAGGAGCAGGGGAGGGTTGACAACGACTTGCCTGGAGGATTCAGCCTCCCACTGGGCACGGCTCGTAAGTCGTCAACGGTGCCCGCCGCGTTCTCTATCTGCCGGCACTGCTCCTCCAAAATCCGCAGCAGGTCATAGAAGGGCGGAATATAGGAGGCCTCGTCCCCGCCGTACCTCTCCTCAAAATGGATTCGAAGGTCGAGAGGTAGACGGGACAGCACGATGCGGAGCAACAAAAAAGCCCATTCGCCCACTGGTAAATCCAGCCGCCTCAACGTATTGCAGGCCACCAAGACTGGATCCAACAGGTCCGGACGCAGTCTGGCCCGGTCACTAAGCAGCGGGAGGCTTAGAAGCTGCTTAACATGTTCGTCCGCAATTCGCCGGACGTTGGCGTATCTTCTGGCTAGGATGTCCCGAGCAGTCTGGTAGGTCCGACAATCTCAAGTGGCCGACGACGCCCAGGGCCTCCCCCTCCAGTGAGGCCAGGAGGTACGCCATCTTTTGGCTCGGAGTCAAGTCACTCCGGGCGTCTACTAGGCTGTCGAAAAGACCAACGAAGGTCAGCCATTCGGAAAGGACCCCGGAGAACTTTGGCAGGTCCAGAGTTGGGAATCGTCCCAACAGCTCCGGCTGAAGCTGCTTCAGAGAGGACTTGGACATGTCACTCATCCGAGCTTCACGCACCTCCTCAGCATACCTGCCTTCAGCCTCGATCAACTCGTCCGTGAGCCACAAGAACTGCTCATAGTCCGCGAAGCAGGAGTCCAGGACTCCCTTCTCCACATCCGAATCCTCGAGCTCAGCGTAAGCCTCCTCCACTGCGGCCCTTCGAGCATCCACCTGCTCGAACCGCTTCATCAAGTTATGGGCCCTATCCGGTCGACCTATCAAAGCATGGGCGCTTGTGACCCAGCGCAACTCAGTCCGCAGACAACGGATCAGTAGCTTAGGCGATGTCATCACTATTAAATACAAATTACGACGCGGCTTGAGCACAGATTACAAAGATAACAAACAAAAAATACAACAAAAATTAACAGTTAATAAATGCAGTTCCTATCAAATCGCGTTGAATAGAAATTACACAAATACGAATTACTACGTATCAACCAAATACAAGTTAGCTCAAAAGAAAAGACACAATCAAATTAACAAATAACAAATTAACAGTTAATAAATGCAGACACTGAGCCGCGCGCCCTCTCGCGTTCTTTCTTGAAATTAGCGTTTAGCGCGAACAGTTTCAGTGGTTATTTGTCATAAGATAGTGGAATTTATTTCTTATTAAATGATCTTCTGGATCGGCTTAGATGGGCAGGAAAAAATAAATGTACAAAGTTTAGATAAAAAGCAGCGTTAATTGTATGTAACGACAAGGTTTATATTTCAATAAACTCCTTAGTTACTTACTAATAATTCTGTTAAAGAGGATTAATTCACTTTAGCGATCAGGATTATATTAATTTGTCTAACACTTTATTAATTTGTTCTAAACTAATATAGATTAAAGAAACTAATGTTAAAGATCTTATCGTGTTTAATTTTTTTTATTGTGGAAATTATAATCTATACATATAATAAATCTGTAGAAAAGTCGTGTCTGTAATTCTAATATATTCTTGAAAAAACAAGTCCAGGGGACTAAATAAAGGGTTCTGAAGCCAAATTAGTGGTTTTTAGAATTTTTGTCTGTCTGTCTGTCTGTCTTTCTGTCTGTCTGTCTGTCTGTCTGTCTGTCTGTGTATTCCGGATTCACGCAAAAACTACTGAACCGATTTACATGAAATTTTGTATGTAGGTAGTCAGTAACCCGGGACAACTTATAGGCTACTTTTTATCCGATTACGGAACTTCAAAAAAGGATGGTTAAGTATATTAATTTTCTTTAGATGTTAATTTTCTGTTGTATCTTAGTTATAGGCGGAATGACGGGTGTTTTTCAACTAAATACCATATTACCATATTTGTAAATAAAGTTTAAAATATAGTTATAATCTTGGTAAAATAATTTGAAACTACACCGATTTCGTATTCAAAACAGCGCCATCTATCATCAAATGGAAAAAGTTGTATATTTTGCCTTCAGTTACTAATAAATGAAATAATATAAATAACTTACATTTATATGATTAAATTATTAGATTTTTAAAATTATTAAAAAATTGTAACGTTCAGTTTTTTAGTATTTTTGTTATTTTATTTTAAAAGTGTAATAATTTCAATAGATAATAGTGACGTCTATCAAAAATATGAAAATTGATAAGGTATTTATTTCAATTACTAATATATATGTAAAGTGATAAAAATTGGTCTGTCTGCAATTGTTGTAAAATTTTCATTATCATCATAGTTTTATTAAAGAGATTTTTATGTATGTCGTGGCTAGATCGTAGAATTGATCATATATCATAAAGTAGTCTATCATTTCGTGAAAACACTGAAAAAATGACTGAAATGAATGTGTATTTAACACTATGTGATGACCGTGTCATGATATAGCTTAACCAAATCAATGAATAGAAATCTTTTGAAGTTATTAGTAACTAAACACAACGTTGCTATTTCATAATATGGTCATATGACGATATCATTATCGTTTTTCACCGCTAGCGGCGCTGATACGAGTAGCTTATTTTTAACAGAAACAGAACTTTTCAGAGAATTGACATTATTTTATCCCTTTTTGACTGATATTACTAGATGGTATAGTTTTGGCTTTCATTATTTCATGTTATATTAGCGCCACCTACTTACTTCTAAATAAATTAAAATGGCAAGACATTGATAAAATGAAATAATACAATGCTACTGAATATACGATGTAAATAATTAAATGATTTACATTACGTTCATCCCGAGTTGGAATCAGTGCATCGAACTCTTTTTTGGCCAAAAACTCTACAGCCTGTGCCCAGTAGTAGCATGTATATAAGCTGCTTTTTTACTTTTCATGAGGCAATATATGCAGTTTTTATTTCATTCGTGTTTTCGGGTATGATAATTTATGTTTTCACTCTACCGTAAATATTAAGGCTTGCAAAGATAAGTAGAACTCATTATCGTCAGCCTATCAAAAGTCCACTGAAATGAACATAGGCCTCCCCCATAAATTGTCAAGTAGCTGGATATTTGCTATAGTGGCGGGTTGGCAACCGCAGCTATTATTATTTTGATCTGTTGTCAAGAAGATGATGCAGATCATACCATCTACTATTTTTTTCCTATGTCGCCTCTTACGACGGGACGATATGATGTGTTGGATTTTCTTTCACCGCCACAACAGTCCGAACATTTTTCTATTCCCGTTCATGAGTGTAGTGTTCTTCACGTTCACTGTGTATAAAATTTATAAGGAATAAAAGTAATTTTAAGGATTTTATCGCGTAATTTAAATTTTTAAATTCCCGATGATTTGGGCCATTTACAGCACCCATGGTCACGGGAGGGGTGGCAGAACTGAGGTGTTTGACGACCTGATGTCATAGTTAAAATAGAATAGTTAAAATGCAGTAGTAGTTTGAATTTAATTTTATTAATCATGGAGTCCTTAGCCGATAGTAGCACTCAGCCATTTTCCCTGTTAAAATTAGGATATTTTTAATTTCAATAGCCTCGCGAATCATCATTGGTAAGATTCGGTGTTCTATTGCAAGGATTTGTTGTATATAATGGTTGGGACGATACTAAACATGTTTACATACTTTAGACTTCCCGGAGCTTCGGTGCTTTCATTCGGTGAGGAGTCAAGATGCGTAAAAAACCCGTAACATTAGTTTTAATCCATGTGTGGTATTCATAATTATAGAACTGTATTTATGAAATTTTCAAGTCTACTCGAAGTAAATAAAAATATCTCTATCTTTTTATGGTGCCAATCAATATTAAATAGGACCAATGATATGAATAAAATGTCTCAAATAAACATTATATTACTTTGTTAAAACTAAATTTACTTTAACTATGAATATATATATGTAAAGAGTAAAATGTAAATAATAATAATACATTTTGATTTCAAGAGTATTTACCTTTCTTATGGATACATCGGATTCGGAAGACACGCCATATATAAAAAATAGAAGGAGTTTCTAGACATATTATAAGTATATTCACGTGTTTCTGTAGCATGTTACCAATCATCTACGTCTAATAGTATTTTAGAATGAAAAAAAATCTCTGACAGACATAGAGACATAGACTCTAAAAGTGATCGAATATTTCTAAATTTGACACGGAACAGCATTTAATGATGTCCCTAAATTCAAGCGCACGCGAGCGAAGCCGCGGGTAAAAAGCTAGTTTATTTATATTATAATATACAATATTAAAAACTATAATAATAATAAAAACATTAACTAAAACTAGAAACTTAATTATCATATAGTCCTACTCCCCGCGGTATCGTGCCAAGAACGCTGGCCGCGTTTCCCCGCGGAATGGCTATACTTAGCCTTTGAGCGAGAAAAGAACCAGCTCTCTTATCACCAGCAGCAACGACCAGCCGCGGATGGAGTTCCTTTGAGAACTTCACCGCACGTGGACCCCACGGACCGATAGTCTCTACAGCAAATGGCACAAATATGTAGTCATCTCTCAGAGACTCATATTTGCGCCACTTACTCAGTTCAGCTGCCTCTGATGCCGCCCCGGCTCTAAACGAGGTACCCCTGAGATGAGAGGCCGTCAGAGTGTCTACGCATGTAGCATCCCACACTAGGGCTTTACCTCTCTCCCAAGGTACCAATGTCATACCGTCGGGTCTCTTGCCATCGTCTCTAAATATTCCACAAGGCTCTAAAACCGAGGGAATATTTATAGAGACAAGAGCCCTTCGGATGACATCTTTTAAAGAACTGTGTCGTGAAAACCTACCAGCGCTTTTCTTACATGAAAGTCCGTGGAGCCCAAACTTGACGACGCTGCTACCACAGGGGCACTCATGGGGTTGACATTTTAATTTATGTTATTTGTTTTTAATTTCCACGGTGGTTAACTACGATATTACGGCGGTGTACACCTCATCCTCCCTCCCCTCTGTCCCCGTCATCACAGATGCTGTAAATCACCCGTTAATTCGTTAGTCATTCATTACAGCATAATATAGTGAAGTCCACTGTAGAATATAGATAGTTTCATAGGGGGGATATTTGCTATAGTTTCTAACTACTCGGTGTTAGCCTACAGTATACCACTATACTTTCAGACCGTGTTAATAAAGTTGCACGCTAGTGTGCTCATACGTCGGGAATTCATGTAATGTTTTTATTTTGGATTTAATAAATCAATAGATTTTTTTACAACTGCTCTAAAAAAAGAGAAAATAAATTTTAAATTAAATGAAACCTATCAATTTATTACATTAGAGAATTTGTATGATATAAAAGCTTGTCGCGATATTAGAATGTGAGAAATAAAATTAAGTAATAAAATATTTTCAGGAATAACTTCCGATAAAACTTCCTTATTGTCCTTTCACTCAATCAGGTGGCGTGAGTTTAAGAACTTTGTCGTTCTAGTTATACTTTTAAAAGGATTTGTATTGCAATGCACTACTGAAAGAATGTCACTAATTCGAAATATTTTAATCCATGAGACTAGTAGGAATTTAGTACGATATAATAAATTGTATATAATTTATAACTGTTATGTAAATAAAATAATATGCTAGCAAATAGTCCCTGAGTTTTGACAGCTGCCCTTGACCTAGGTACCACTTCAAACGTATTTTTGTTAAATAGATTAACAGTGACAAAAATGAGCACATCTCATGGTAAGTATATGCTGTGGCATATAGAAATCTACTTATATCCTCGATTAAGGGTCAAAATGCAGATGCGTGGTCACACCGAAAATCTAAGATGGAATGCCTCGCTTCCAGTAAAAAGGGCTCCGGTTCTCAATACTTACGAGAGCGTGGTCCTTCCCCGGTCGAATCAACCCATTAGTGCTACAACCATTATATAGCCTCATCATGGTTATATCATGTTCAAAAATAGAGTCTTTTTTCAATTAGTTACTTCGGGCAACACATAATATTACAGATATGTAATATACTTAATTTATTAAGTATTATTATATATTCCCACAGTGGTAGAGCCACGCGGCAGCTTTTGCTGTCGCACGGATGGGCCGGCTCGAACCGGGGTGGTACCACGACCTCACAGAATACCAGCGTGAAGTAGAGGTTTACCTCTGCGTTTCGCTTGGTGAGTGCAGGTGGCCGGAGGCCCTTTTTACTGGAAATGAGGCATTCCATCTTAGTCCTCACGGGTGGCAACGCATCTGCATTTTGATTCGCAAACGAGGATAGATGTAGATGTCTATGGGCCGCAGCAACCACTTACCATCAGGTGGACTGTGTGCTCGTTTGTCACCCTTATCCTATAAAAAAAAAAAAAAAAAAAAAATTAATGCCATCTTATTAATGCTTTATCAGAGTAGCTTATATTCGCAGGTTAATTTGATTGACGTGAGGTTGCCTGTACATTAAAACAGACTTAGATTAACGTGTGCGTTGATTTATAGCTTCCCACAATAATTTCACGCGAGGTCGATGTACTCGTTATATCAACTGCAACGTAAGTACAAATGCACTAGGTGTTTTAAATATGTTTTATTGTAGTGAATTCACCTTTAGAATCGTGATTTGAAATGCGGAAAAACAAAAAATCAAAAAACACATAATTACATCTATAGAACACAGTAATACAGAGCTTATAGTATCTTGAAGTCTAGCAGTGGTATACTTGGGTTTGGATTTGATTTTATGAATTATGGGATCCCAATCAGATGGCAGCACCCATCCATCTTGTCTATTGAAATTAGGATGTTTTTTAATTTCAATAGCCTCGCAAATCATCCTTGGGAGGAATCGGTGTTCTTTTGCGAGGATTTGTGGTCTATCAAATCTAATGTAATGGCGGGGACGATCTTGAACATGTTCACAAACTGCAGACTTCCCGATACGTCGGTGCTTCACGTCAGCTATATGTTCTTTAACGCGGGTTTTATTAGATCTTTTTGTTTGTCCTATGTACGAGAGACCACATTCACAATCCAGCTTGTACACTCCTGCATCTTGTAGAGGAATATGACACTTGACGGATGGTCAAAATTGACCAATCTTCTGCGGCTTGAAGTATGTTTTAATGGAAGCTCGCTTCAAGACGTAGCCAACCTTGTCTGTGACTACTCTGACATAGGGTAGTACAGCAGGCACACGCTCGACTGCGGCTGGCTTCACTCGGTCACTGTGACGTAGGCGCGGGACCCGAAGCTTGTTTCTGTCACAGACCCCTCGTGCTCTCTGAAACAAAGATTTTCCCACGGTAGCTAACTGTGAAGGATGATGGTGAGATTCACCATTTAAATATCGGTTGGTATGGGTATTTCTTCTGTACACAGTATGACCAATAGTGTTATCAGGATTTCGGATGACTAAAACATCTAGGAAAGCTAAAGTATTGTTTGCCTCTAACTCCATTGTAAATTGTATTTTAGGGTTTATGGAATTAAGGTTGCAACAGAGTTGCCTCTTACGACACCCGCGGGACGACACGTGGTAGGGGATATTCTTAAGCCGCCTCTATAAAGTGAAGTGATAAGAAATAAGCACTCTTTATTTTTTAACGTAAAAAATTAAAATTTAGTTTGTCAAAACGTCAAAATGTTTATTAATCTATAACCTTTTCAAATAAGGCTCCTTTCCTTTTCTGCAATTTTTTTGTAATTTTTAGGGCAGCAACACGATAGGCTCCACGCTCTTACCTATTTCTGCCGTAAAATAATGGTGTTCGCACTGCTATGTTCAATCTAAAGGATAAAGAGAACCATTATCACAACAGACTGTATGGAATTCCACCACAATCCTCGGAGATGATAAGGCATCGGTAGCCTTCTTTGTTTGAAATTAGCTGCAGGTATTTGCGGCTGCAGTAGACACTACGGTGGGCTGTGAGTTCATTTATTATTTCAGTTTTATAAAGAAAGAAAGCTTGCTACACCACGCTTTCATAGAATACCAGCGTAAAATAGCAGCTTAAAACTGCTGTGTGTGTATGGTGAATGTAGAGAACCGGAGACCCTTTTTACTGGAAAAGAGGCACTCTTAGTCCTCACGGGTGACAACGCATCTGTATTTTGATTCGCAAACAAGGATACATGTAGATGTCTATGGGCCACAGCAACCACTTACCATCAGGTGAACTGTGTTCCGCTCGCGACTAATACTGCTCGGGGCAAGCAGAGCAATAAAACCACGGTGACCCCTGTCACGCTATCCGTGAATTTTTGCAACATCAGGGGATTTCATTCCAACCTTAAGGCTGTCCATTACCATCCAGAGACGGCGAAACCGACCTTGCTCTTTTTAACCGCGACTCAGGTGTCCACTCCGGCTGATATTTCATATCTCTCCTACCCGGGGTACAAATTAGAACACTCTTTTATGCCCCGGGCTGGAGTTTGCGTATACGTCAGAAAGGACATCTGTTTTCGTCGCCTCGGCAGTCTTGAAGGTACCATACTATGGCTGCACGTAGACAGGGATGATCATATCCACGTCTACCGGTGCCTGTATAGGTCCCATAGCGGTAATGCAGACACAGACCGACTCATCGACCACGTTCAAATGGCTGCAGACTCCGTGCTACAACAGGTTTCATCCGCAAAGATCGTGATACTCGGTGATTTTAACGCCCACCGCGCTAAATGGCCTGGTTTACGTTTAACCATTTATGCGGGTAGATCTGTCTATGACTTTGCCTTGGCATATGGTCTGACATAACTGGTTACTTCGCCTACGCGGATCACAGATGTGGAGGATCATATATTATATTCCCTGTTGGAACTTCTGCTGACGTCTCATCCGGACGGATATCAGGTGTCCGTCGATGCCCCTCTGGGCTCTTCGGACCATTGTCTGATCCGGAGTACGGTGCCACTCACACTCCAATCACAGTTGCGATCTGCAGCTTACCGCCGTGTTTGGCACTATAGGTTGACCGAATGGGTCGGGATGCGGTCTTTTTTTGCATCCTACCCTTGTGGGCGAGATTGCTTCTCGTCGGAAGATCCCAGCGTTGTTTTCGATTCTAATGCTGATGTGGTTCTTCACGGTATAGAACTTTTTATTCCATCCTCTGTGGTGCCCATCGAAAGCAGATCCCAGCCATGGTTTGGTCACTCCTGTAAAATAGCATCACACTATAAACAGGAGTACTACCGGGCCTGGGCTGACGCATCAACGTCTTGGGATGTAAACACCAGCGCTCCTTAAAAGAAGTATAATTCCGCCTCCAGGTCCTTCAAAAGCGTCACTGCCAAGGCAAGGTCTGACCACATCGGCAGAATTGGCGAGAAGCTAGTTCGCCTTCCTTCGGGAACCCGTGCATTCTGGTCTCTGGTGCAGGCTGTCTAAGGGAACTTTTGTCAGCCATGTCTTCTATCTCTGCACAGAGAGGATGACTCAATGGCCCATGCCTGTAAGGAGAATGCCGATCTGTTGAGCTCTCTCTTCGCGTTCAACTCGACCCTAGATGATGGGGGGAACACACCGCCGACCATCCCGCAATGTAAGTGCTCCATGCCGGATGTGCGGTTTACGCAGCGCTCGGTTTGCAAAGCACTCTTCTCCCTGGGTGTCAGCGACAGTCAAGTGGGCCCGATGGAGTCCCTCCCATTGTGCTGAAGACGTGTGCTCCGGAGTTGGCACCGGTTTTAACGCGTCTTTCGGTACTACTCCCAAGGCGTAGTCCCGAATTCATGGAAGACGGCTTCGGTCCACTCAATCCCTAAAATAGGCGACCGCTCAGACTCCAACTACAGGTCTATCGCTATCACATCCTTGTTTTCCAAAATAATGGAATCCATTATAAACTGCCATTTGATGAGGTACCTTGAGAATCACAAGCTGATTAGTGATCACCAGTACGGTTTTCGTCGGGTTCGATCAGCTGGTGATCTTCTGGTCTACCTGACTCATAGATGGGTGGAGGCAGTAGAATCTAAGGGGGAGGCTTTGTTCGTTGGACATATCGAAGGCCTTCAGTCGGGTGTGGCACAAAACGATTTTTTCGAAGCTTTCTTCCTATGGGCTTCACGAGACGAAATACTCCAGGGACCAGCGGTGACCTTAAATTCCATTGAAGGAACACGCCGAGACGCGCGTCTTGAATGGAAGTTTTTAAAATGTTAAGATTTGGCCTAAACAAACCCCCGTCCCGGGCATAAGTACTTATGTCCGCGAGTAAATTGACAAACGTGATAGGGTCGCGACGGCACGTTGCAAGACCGAATCTCCAACCAAAACCTCGGCCACCCTAGGCACCCCATCCGATCCATACGACAACTTAACAATGCGCCCACGGCGCCAATACAAAGGCTAAGCGTTGGGTTTTTTAACTAACACAAGGTCTCCCGAGGAGGATCCGTCTTGTCAGACCACTTAACGTGCTGCTGCAAAAGATGTAGGTACTCCAGAGACCATCGGTGCCAAAAACTCTGAATCATCTGTTGCAGGAGGTCAAATCTGCTCAACCGCGAAGAGTTTATTTCCCTGAAGGGGTACTCGGGCAGGGCGTTAAGCGGCTGGCCAATCAGGAAGTGGCCCGGGGTTAGAACCTCCAAATCATTCCCATCGGCTGAGAGAGGACAGAGGGGCCGAGAGTTGAGTACCGCCTCAATTTTACAGAACACAGTGGCAAGCTCCTCAAATGTCAAAAGAGTTTCGCTAATAACGCGACGGAGATACGTTTTTGCAACCTTAACCACCGCCTCAAAAATACAGCCCCAGTGTGGACAAGCCGGAGGGTCAACTTTTTAAAAATGTTAAGATTTGGCCTAAACAACTTTATTTATCTTATGTTTTATAATGGCATTAGTTGCAGTTTATTGTAATTGCAATATATAAATTATCAGGCAGGCGCTAGTGAAATAAAAAACTGTCAAAATTTTTTTACTGTCAAATTCTACGTATATTTAACTAATTTTATTTTGTTATTTGGAGGCCAATTCTTGCTTATGAATTTCAATAAAAAGGTCAGTAGGTATATAAGAGAGCTGTTATAATAATTATTTGTTGATTTCAGACATAAGTCTCATTTATAAAGGAAAATATTTCTGCTGCGTCGTTGTCAACTGTCAAAGCATAACTACTACATACAATTTTTTATCAATATGTAATAAATACAGGGAAGGAATGTGATAATATTTTATTTATAGAGTAAAGTGCTTTTATTTAGGCCGTAAATGATTGTTTCAGGGAAAGATGCAGCAGCAATTAAATATGTATATATAATAATTAATAAATTAAGTAATAAGTATGTATGAAGTATGGAAGTCATATTCTATGTAATATAAACGTGTCGTCAAAACATTCACTTTCTCTTGAAGTAAGAGTCTATGAAGAACTTTTTGCCCAAACCACCGTTCGTAAAAATGATGGTAAGTTTGTCGCGACGATGCCCTTAAAATAGGACCCTAGCACTTTAGGGAATTCGTGTGAAAACGCAGAAAATCGTTTTCTATCCCTGGAGTGGCGATTTATACGCGATGCTTTATTTTAAACTAAATATTGTGAATTTATGGGAGAATATGAGCATTTAGGTCATATAACTTTAGACTCTAAATGTACTTCTACGCCTGAAAACTCCGTGATCACATATTTCATACTACATCATGAAGTCATTCGTAACTCTAGTACCACTACTCAACTACGCGTAGTATTCGAAGCATCATCATCATCATTCATCATCATTACAGCCCTTCACAAGTCCACTGCTGAACATAGGCCTCCCCCAAAAAATGCCACAAAACACGGTCCTGAGCCACCTGCATCCATCGACTTCCTGCATGTCTTACCAGGTCGTCACTCCATCTCGTGGGGGGACGCCCTACACTTCGCCTACCGGTACGAGGCTGCCACTCGAGAACCTTTCTTCCCCATCGGTTGTCGGTTCTTCGAGCTATATGGCCGGCCCACTGCCACTTCAGCTTACTAATCCGTTGGGCTATGTCGGTCACTCTGGTTCTACTGCGGATATCCTCATTCCTAAGTTTATCACGCAGAGAAACTCCGAGCATAGCCCTCTCCATAGCTCGCTGAGCGACCTTGAGCTTCCTCATACGGCCAGCAGTGAAGGACCACGTCTCAGTTCCGTAAGTCATCACTGGCAACACGCACTGGTTGTACAATTTCGTTTTAAGGTTTTAAGGTCCAGAAGCTTGAAAACGTCTTCCAATGCAGCGGTGAAGAGTTTCGGGGATATGACGTCACCCTGTCTTACACCTCTCTGCAATTGGATAGGTCTCGTACTCTGGTTCTGTACTCGGATAGCCATCGTAGCCCTACTGTACAAGCACTTCAACACTTCGATATACCGACAGTCAACTTGGCACCGCTGAAGGGACTGCAGCACCGCCCAAATTTCGACGGAATCAAAGGCTTTCTCATAGTCCACATACGCCAGACATAGTGGCAAATTGTACTCCTCGGACTTCTGTACAATTTGCCGAAGGGTATGTATGTGGTCTATGGTGCTAAAGCCTTTTCGGAAACCGGCTTGTTCGGGAGGCTGGAAGTCGTCAAGTCTGCGCGCGAGACGATTCGTAATGACTCTCGAAAACAGCACGTAGACGCGGCTCAGAAGGGAAATCGGTCTGTAGTTCTTCAAGAGAGCGTTGTCACCTTTCTTGAAGAACAAGACCACCGCACTTCTGCTCCACGCCTCCGGTGTAATGCCACCATGGAGGACGGAATTAAAGAGCTTCTGAAGGACTTCAAGTACCGGTCTTCCACCCGCTTTCAGAAGCTCCGCTGTAATTCCATCCTCGCCTGGGGCCTTACCGTTTTTAAGGTGCTGGAGAGCCATCCTAATCTCGCTCAGACTGACATCCGGGATATCTTCGGAATAGTGTCGGATGAGACTCGCTCTTGGATCGTTACTCACACTTGCGTGTGGCTCCAACGATGATGTGTACAGCTGCCCATAGAACCTCTCAATCTCACTCAAAATCTCAGGTGTCCCGGAAACGATGCTGCCACATTCTGTCTTCAGCTTTGACAGTTGGCTCTTTCTGGCAGACAGATCTCTGGCAAAGACTTTGGAGCCTTGGTTCCGCTCGATCGCTTCTTCAATACGAGCTGTATTGAAGTTGCGTAAGTCCCGCCGCATGCATTTAGAGATCTGTCTGTTCAGATGCCTGTATGCTGTCAAGTCTGTTGAAGAATGTAGCTTCATCTCCCGTCTAACAGCCATGAGATTAAGAGTGTGATCGGAGAGTTTTTGTGTTCTTCTGCGGCGGGTCTTGCAGAACTTAGCTCCAACCGCATGGACAGTCTCCACGAGCTTGTCATTCATATCGTCCACTTCATTGCAGTCTTCCAGGCACTGAAAACGGTTTTGTAACTCGAGCTGAAAGGTTTCGGGACTTTGGAACAGAGCACGAGGGGGACGGAGCGTTGACTTCATTAGACGAGACCTCTCCAACTTAACGTTTAGGTTCAGTGTGCCTCTAACCATTCGGTGATCGCTACCAGTTTTCACCCTCGCGATCACGGAGACATCACTGAACAGTTGTCGTCTGGTCGTCATAATGAAGTCAATCTCATTTTTTGTGGAACCGTCGGGGCTCGACCAGGTACACTTCCTGTGTGGCCGCTTTTGGAAGAAAGAGTTCATCATAAAGAGTCCCTCTTTCTCCATGAAGTCGGCCAGCTGCTGGCCCCTTGGGTTCCGTTGCCCTATTCCAAATTTCCCTACTTTCAGCTCATCGTTCTCTCTTGTGCCTAGTTTTGCATTGAAGTCTCCCATTAACACCGTATATTGGGTTTTGGAGGAATGCATGGCTCTAGAGATATCCTCATACATTTCCTCCACCTCCTCATCGGGGTGTGCCGAGGTTGGTGCGTAAACCTGTATGACCTTCAGCGAATACCGTTTGGTGATTCTGAGTATAAGGTACGCAACCCTCGTCGACACACTCCCGATTTTTACAACGTTGTTAACGAGAGACTTGTGGACGATAAATCCGACACCTCCTTGGGACAGATGGTCGCCCTCCCGGTGATAGAGCAAGTTGCCGGATTCGAGGATTACCGTGTCCTCCCCCTCTCTTCGGACTTCGGATAATCCTATAATATGCCAGCGTAACTTGTCTATCTCTTCTTCCAGCTCCACAATCTTCTCGTCAGTCCTCAGGGTGCGTGCGTTGTATGTTGCCAGGTCGAGTCGTTGTAGGTGGCAACCGAACCTCCACCGGAGATTCTTAGCACCCCCTGCCCCGCCGTTACCATGGTCGCCACCGTAGCCAGGAATAGCGGGGCCGCCGGGGACTGGGGGCCGTCTCTTCGTAACTTTCATTATGGGGGGTATATTGCCATAGTTGCCACGCTTGGCGAGCGGGTTGGCAACCGCAGTTTTTTATTGTATTTTGTCGTTACCAGGAAGATGCTGCTGCCCATCTCCTGCCTGTTTCCCTTTGTCGCCTTTTACGACACCCACGGGAAGATATGGGGTAGTGGATATTCTTAACCGCCACTACACGGCAAATAATAAATTTATTGACATTATATTGCTTTATTAAATTTTGATATGAAACGTTACTGTAATTTTGTAATTTTAATTATTCAATTATTGCATGTCGACTTAATATTTGCACACTGATAAATCGGTAAAACATGCATGTTCACACTATATTATAAGACCTAAAATGTACCATGGTTTATGCAAATAAATATTTTATTTATTTATTTATTTAAAACACTGCTAGAAAGTACAATGCCAGAATCTCCACACACACCCCTTCTAAAAATTTGGTGTACATGAATTCCATGTACGTTATTTTTTCCTGTTTTATTCATTTATCCAAATTTTATAAGTTAAAGTTTTTACGACTTGCGATTTTTTATTGAATTTTATTAACTTTTGTTACTGCCCTCAGTTGCCCCGACAGAAGTCGACTGGGCTAAGGCCCATAGTAGCCCCGTCGACGGGCAACCAGAGGGTTATGGCCAAAATGGCCTATTAATAATTATTATTTAATGGCTGAATAAGCAACACAACTTACCGAGTTCCGGAGGTAGGGTCGACCACAAGGCGCAGTCAGGTGGTAAATATGTGAGTATGTAAGTGGTGTGCGAAAGTGTGTAAATGCAACCTGACGTCACCAATGGTATCGGACAGCAGACCCACATGCGCGGCTTTGTTCCACAGTGTGCTATCACTCCAGTGGGCGTTCACCAATTGAGACTTTCTGCTTTTATTTCACTATATTAGTTTATCAATTTTATTATATATTTAATTAATTAACTTCAAATTTAACTAAATCAACGTAATCGAACTTAAAACAAGTGACACACTGCACAACTTAAGAACTGTCTGTCAATGTTCAATGTCCCATGTTCACTTAACACAAAATTATAATCGAATACGAACGCGATCTCCTCTCGGGTAACAAAGTTTTAGCGTTCCACCAGACAAAGCAAAAATACCTTCGTACGATATTAAAATGTCACACAAGCAACTCGTCGACGCAAATTATCGGCAATCGGAGTTAAGTTAATCACTCAAAACTCAAGGAAAGCCTCGTTGTCACGTAAAACGTACGAAATAAGGCAACGCTATCAGAGGCGTTCTTAACGCGACCTAACGTTCCGAGCGTAAATTCCAGACCTCTAACCAACACGGCGGCCGCGAACTATTGATGGCCCACACGTCTCTCGACCGTCGGAGAGACGCGCGCGGGTGAGGGGACCAGCGGTGACCTTAAATTCCATTGAAGGAACACGCCGAGACGCGCGTCTTGAATGGAAGTTTTTAAAATGTTAAGATTTGGCCTAAACAAACCCCCGTCCCGGGCATAAGTACTTATGTCCGCGAGTAAATTGACAAACGTGATAGGGTCGCGACGGCACGTTGCAAGACCGAATCTCCTTCCAAAACCTCGGCCACCCTAGGCACCCCATCCGATCCATACGAAAACTTAACAATGCGCCCACGGCGCCAATACAAAGGCTAAGCGTTGGGTTTTTTAACTAACACAAGGTCTCCCGAGGAGGATCCGTCTTGTCAGACCACTTAACGTGCTGCTGCAAAAGATGTAGGTACTCCAGAGACCATCGGTGCCAAAAACTCTGAATCATCTGTTGCAGGAGGTCAAATCTGATCAACCGCGAAGAGTTTATTTCCCTGAAGGGGTACTCGGGCAGGGCGTTAACCGGCTGGCCAATCAGGAAGTGGCCCGGGGTTAGAACCTCCAAATCATTCCCATCGGCTGAGAGAGGACAGAGGGGCCGAGAGTTGAGTACCGCCTCAATTTTACAGAACACAGTGGCAAGCTCCTCAAATGTCAAAAGAGTTTCGCTAATAACGCGACGGAGATACGTTTTTGCAACCTTAACCACCGCCTCAAAAATACAGCCCCAGTGTGGACAAGCCGGAGGGTCAACTTTTTAAAAATGTTAAGATTTGGCCTAAACAACTTTATTTATCTTATGTTTTATAATGGCATTAGTTGCAGTTTATTGTAATTGCAATATATAAATTATCAGGCAGGCGCTAGTGAAATAAAAAACTGTCAAAATTTTTTTACTGTTAAATTCTACGTATATTTAACTAATTTTATTTTGTTATTTGGAGGCCAATTCTTGCTTATGAATTTCAATAAAAAGGTCAGTAGGTATATAAGAGAGCTGTTATAATAATTATTTGTTGATTTCAGACATAAGTCTCATTTATAAAGGAAAATATTTCTGCTGCGTCGTTGTCAACTGTCAAAGCATAACTACTACATACAATTTTTTATCAATATATAATAAATACAGGGAAGGAATGTGATAATATTTTATTTATAGAGTAAAGTGCTTTTATTTAGGCCGTAAATGATTGTTTCAGGGAAAGATGCAGCAGCAATTAAATATGAAGTATGTATGAAGTATGGAAGTCATATTCTATGTAATATAAAGACTTTTGAGTGCTGTAGACATTTGTTTAGATTTTTTAATGAATATTTCTGCTCCGCTATATTCACAGCCGGATTTCCTGCAGTGTCAAAATTGTGCCGACGGTAGGCTGTTTAAAGGTAAAAGGGGTTTAAATATACATATTAAACGATGCCATAGTAAACGTATTTCGGCTTCACAGCCTACCGTAGAAATTCATAACTCTATTAGCAATTCAACTAATGACACAATTTTTTTCCTTTTTTCGGTGCAAATTTAAAATTATCATCGTAATGTACCAGTGGTTAAAAGAATTCCTTGAGTTGCGAGGATGCAGCTTACTAAAGCATTGTCATGCACTATTTGAATAGAATAGAATAGAATATTTTTTTATTCAATATACATTACATGTGTAATTCTTATTGAAAGTCATTTTTTGCTTTACCCTTGGTTCGATAAAAACCCTCTGTCCTAGGAAGAACCATCAAGAAACCCAACGGGACTTTTTTTAAATAAATTTTATAGTATAAATGGTTACGAACTATTTACAAAATTTATTTTAGAAACTGCATGGAAGCGACCACCTCATTCCCAGAGGTTATTATCAACCATGTATTCATTTATACTATAATAACCCTTTTTATACAGTTTTAGCTTAAAAAAACATTTAAACTTGGTAATAGACAAAGACTGTACAATTTCCGGGAGCTTGTTGTAATAGCGTGTACATTGCCCCAAGAATGAATTACTGACTCTGTGGAGCCGACAAACTGGCATCACTAGCTTGTGTTTGTTCATAGTGTTTACACAATGTACATCACTTTTTTTACTAAAACTACCTTTGTTTTTGTGAATATACATTAAATTTTCATAAATATATTGGGAGGCCAAAGTTAATATATTTATTTCTTTAAATTTATCTCTAAGAGACTCTCTCGGTATTAGATTGTAAATAGCTCTAATGGCTCTCTTCTGTAAAACAAAAATAGTTTCTGAATCAGCAGCATTTCCCCATAGCAAAATCCCATAAGACATTATGCTATGGAAATAACTGAAATAAACTAATCTAGCTGTCTTGACACTAGTGAGACCTCTAATCTTTTTTACAGCATTTGCTGCAGAAATTACTCTGCTTGCCAATTTGGATATATGGGGCCCACTAAAGATTTGCGTCGAGAGTGATGCCAAGAAAAACAGTGAATTCAACAGGGCTCAGTTCTTCCCCATATAAAACACATTGGTACAGAGATTTTTAACATTCGTTGTTGTTAATTTAATACATTTAGTTTTATTTCCATTTAAAAGTAGGTAATTAACGTTGAACCAATGCACTAATTTTGATATAGAATAGAATAGAATAGAATAGAATATTTTTTATTCAATATACATTACATGTGTAATTCTTATTGAAAGTCATTTTTTACTTTACCACTGGTTCGAAAAAAACCCTCTGTCCTGGGAAGAACCAGCAAGAAACCCAACGGGACTTTTTTTTAAATAAATTTTACAATATAAATGATTACGAACTATTTTCAAAATTTATTTTAGAAACTGCTTGGAAGCGATCACCTCATTCCCAGGGGTTATTATCAACCATGTATTCATTTATACTATAATAACCCTTTTTATACAGTTTCAGCTTAATAAAACATTTAAACTTGGTAATAGAGAGAACCTGTACACTTTCCGGGACCTTGTTGTAATAGCGTATACATTGCCCCAAGAATGAATTACTGACTCTGTGGAGTCGAGAAACCGGTATCACTAGCTTGTGTTTGTTCCTAGTGTTTACAGAATGTATATCACTTCTTTTACTAAAACTATCTTTGTTTTTGTGAACATACATTAAATTTTCGTAAATATACTGAGAGGCCAAAGTTAATATATTAATTTCTTTAAATTTATCGCTTAGAGACTCTCTCGGTTTTAGATTGTAAATAGCTCTAATGGCCCTCTTCTGTAAAACAAAAATAGTTTCTGAATCAGCCGCATTTCCCCATAGCAAAATCCCATAAGACATTATGCTATGAAAATAACTAAAATAAACTAATCTAGCTGTCTCGACACTAGTGAGACCTCTAATCGTTTTTACAGCATAGGCTGCAGAACTTAGTCTGCTTGCTAATTTGGATATATGGGGGCCCCACTGGAGCTTTGCGTCAAGAGTGATGCCAAGAAAAACAGTGGATACAACAGGGCTCATTTCCTCCCCATTAAAAAACACATTGGTATTCAGATTTTGAACATTCGTTGTTGTAAGTTAGTTTTATTTCCGTTCAAATACAGATTATTAACGTTAAACCAATGCACTAATTTTGATATAGCATTATTCACTTCGTCACATTTAAATGATTGACTTTTAAGTTTAAAAATCAAGGAAGTATCATCAGCAAATAATACTATATCATGACTATCCCCTACAAGGTGAGGTAAGTCATTAATATACACCAGAAACAGGAATGGGCCGAGAATCGAGCCCTGAGGTACACCCATTAGTACAGGTGATCCGGAAGAACTTTTACCATTGATAATAACCTTCTGTCTTCTATTACATAAATATGAAATAATAAGTTTAAGCGCTGTGTTCTTGACACCATAGTACTGTAGCTTCCTGATTAATGTCTCATGGTGAACATAGCCGAAGGCCTTGGAAAGGTCACAAAATATACCCAAAGCATCCTCTGAATTCTCCCATGCACAAAAAATATGTTTAATAAGCTCAACTCCAGCGTCAGTTGTCGAGCGACCCCTTGTAAAACCGAATTGATTATTATGTACCAATTTATTAATATTAAAGAAACTTAACATCTGATCTAAAATAATTATTTCAAAAATTTTACTTAATGTTGGTAGAACAGAAATTGGTCTAAAATTGGCGGGGTTTAATGTACTACCAGATTTAAATATAGGTATGACTTTACTATGTTTCATTAAATCAGGAAACACACCAGATTCGACGCTTATATTAAATATAGTGGCTAGATAAGGTGCTAATGTATCTATTATATATAAAATAACTTTAACGGAAATCCCCCATAAGTCTGCCGTTTTCTTGACATCAATAGTTTTAAAATATTTAACGATATCTTTTGGCAGTACCCTATGGAATTTAAAAGTATTTGAACAAGCCTTTACATTTTGTTTGAGCAATGATTCGGCGACAGTAGGAGAAGAATTTAATGATTTTGTTGTCAAAAAAGGAACATTAGTAAAATGTTTCTCAAAAGCCATAGCAACTTCTTGATCAGATCGCGTTAAATTATTGTTAATATTCAATTGAAAATCCGAGTTGCGCGGTTTGACCTTGCCCGTTTCACTATTTATTATTCTCCAGGTTATTTTAATTTTGTCGGATGCAGTTTTCATTTTGTTGCTTAAATGTAAAGCCTTAGCAGTGGAGCACACTTTTTTAAATATTTTAGAATATGTTTTTACATAATCTCTAAATATAACACTACTATTATATGATCTTTCATCATAAAGCTCGTATAACCTTCGCCTACTTTTATAAATTCCTACTGTCGCCCATTCATTAAATGGTTTGCGACTGTTAAAAGAGAAAGTTTTAGAAGTAAATATTCTACTAAATTCACAACGTATAATTTCAAATAATGTAGCATACAAATAATTAGCACTATTTTTAAACGAAAGTGATGGAAGTCTTTTTATTATATTACTTCTAAACCTCTCCAAGCGATGTTCATTTATTGGAACAAACACAACTTTCTTATTTTTCTGTTTTTTGTGTATGTAAGGTAGTGATACTAACTGTCCACAGTGATCTGAACTTAAATTTTGAATAATTGATTTATGCAAGGGCTTAACATCTGTAAAAATGTTATCTATACAGGTCGCACTAGGCCCAGCAATACGTGTTGGTTCTAAGAATAAATTTACAAGATTATACGATTTAAACAATGAGCTAAACTTAATACTAATGGAAGAAGTTTCAAGGAGATTGACATTAAAGTCTCCACACATTACAACAGACTTGTTCTGTTTACTAAGTTTGAGTAAAACTTCTTCCACAATCCTTTCAAAATGGTCATAAGTAGCACATGGGGATCTGTAAACACTTACAACAATGAGGTGCTCGAGCTCGACGCAAGCCATTTCTACAGTTCGTTCAACAGAGAGGCTCACAATATCCTTACGTTCTTTATATAATAATGATTTATCTGCTAATATTAAGGAGCCACCACGTAAACTTTTTTCTCTATTAAAGGAACAGACCACCTGGTGATTTCTGAAATTAAACATGAAATTATAATCTTTTAGCCAATGTTCAGTAATACAAAGGATGTGTATATAGTTACTATTTAAAAACAATTCAACTTCCAATTCTTTGCCCAACATGCCTTGTATATTTTGATGCACCAGGTGTAAACAATTTTTATTACTTATTTGTGGGCTGTATTCAAAATTAATTAAACTCTTATTATTGCTATAGATTGCCTCTATTGTCACATTCACTAATTTAAATTAGTTGGAACTGATTCCAAATTAAATGTCAAATGATTATGCTCAATAAAAGCAGTCTTGGTAGCCAAAAACTTGGCTGAGTTAAAAAGTAAATAATAAGATAGCACATTTGCTATCAGTCTTAAATTATATTTGGATAGGTAATACCTATCTTTTGTCCAAAACTTTTTTATTAAATTATTTATGTCAATTACATGAAATTTATGATTATTATCATTAGAATTATATGTCAAATTTAAATTATTATTACATATTAAATTATGCATTTGTATATTTAAATTTTGTCTTAAATTATTTTCTTGTGGCAATCCTTGTATATAAGGCAGTGTGAACAAGACAATTTTGTGTACATTTAAGTTATTAAGTTGTTCAATATATCCTAATAACTGTTTGTTGTTGACACTGCCTCTTCTACCAACAAAAATTATTATTGTACTATTTGGGCAAAATTTAGTAAAAATAATTTTACTTAGGATGTCACTAAAAGATGCTCCAGGCATGCAGCAATTTGTAACTTTTTGTCCCTTTAAAGAGTTATTTAAAGTTATGCCTAGATTTTTTCCCATGTCATCGCTATAAACAATTATATTATTTTTAGTAATATTTGGGTTATTTATTATTTTAATATCCTCTGCTATGGCACTGTCATAGAGTTTTTGTGGTGGTATAATATTATCAGCACACACTGACTTTGAAGAATCTGGCATTGAGCGCTGACACTCACATTGATATTTAACTAAGGAGTCAAACCGCTCCTCATTATATTTACAAGTCTTTACCAGATTATCCATAGCCAATATGTGTTCTTTTATTTCATTTTGGGCTGATTTATATTTATTGGACACAGTTTGAAGGGAGTTCATAAGTGACAATATTTCTGATTTAAGGCACTCTATTTCAGTCTCATAACATTTTTTTATGTTATCCACCTCAATTGAATACAACTTAAGTTCATATAACAATGCTTGCTTTTCTTTACATACATTAACATAATTTTTGGTATTAATCTTATTTCTTATTAATTTTTGTACTTTCCTTATATATTTATTAACTTTTATATACTTCTTCAATTTGGTTTTACTGCAATTAATCCTTACTGTATTTCCTGAAGTGGAAGAGTCGTCACCAGTCAAGTCTATTGTTGCAGATTGCTGTAACATTCTTGAAGTATCAATATAATATAGCATTGTTCACTTCCTTAGATTTAAATTATTGACGTTTAAGTTTAAAAATCAAGGAAGTATCATCAGCGAATAATACCTTATCATGACTATCCTCTACAAGGTAAGGTAAGTCATTAATATACACCAGAAACAGGAATGGGCCGAGAATCGAGCCCTGAGGGACAGCCATTGGTACAGGTAACCCGGAAGAACTTTTGCCATTGATAATAACCTGCTTTCTATTACTTTAATATGAAATAATAAGTTTTATCGCTGTGTTCTTGACACCATAGTACTGTAGCTTCCTGATTAACGTCTCATGGTGAACACAGTCGAAGGCCTTGGAAAGGTCACAAAATATACCCAATTCATCCTCTGAATTCTCCCATGCACAAAAACTAAGTTTAATAAGCTCAACTCCAGCGTCAGTTATCGAGCGACCCCTTGTAAAACCGAATTGATTTTTATGTAGTAATTTATTAATATTAAAGAAACTTAACATCTTATCTAAAATAATTTTGTTTTATATATTTTATTTTATTTTATTCAAAACTGTTTCACTTATAGTGAAAATAGTTGGCAAAAATTATTTACTTTCGCATATTCCAATTTTCATTTTGATAAAACAATAAATAAATCAATTACATCTCAACTACATGAGACATCTTGTCAAAATTTTTATTACCCAAAAAGTATTAAACCTGTTTTAAAAACAGGTTTAATACTATCGCTAAGTGGTTGCTGTGGCCCATAGACATCTACATCTATCCTCGTTTGCAAATCAAAATGCAGATGCGTATTCACCCTTGAGTATTAAGATGGAATGCCTATTTTCCAGTAAAAGGGTTTACGGTTCTCTACACTCATCATACGAAACACAGCAGCGTTAAGCAGCTATTTTACGCTGGTATTCTATGAGAGCATGGTCCTTCCCCCGGTCGAGCCGACCCATTCGTGCTACAACTATACTACTAATATAACTGCAGCATGGTTCTACCATGTAAAAGCATTCACTCACTCTTGTTTTGCTCAAGCTATGTGCCCACTGAAGACCATAATTCTCTCAAGTATAGGTCCAATTTTTTTTAGTCTAACCAAATTAGTACCTACATGCTTGCAAGTTTCTATATTAAATCAATTTATTTAACCAATGGTGGGTGATCGCAAATGATCTAGCGGTTTGTACTACGAGTAAGCCACAAAGCCTGATGGAGCTAAGATGGTTTAAAAATGCAGTTACTTTATCTAAAGGTAGAATTGTGAAAGTGTCGTCTACGTACAGGTTGTAGAATCTAGGATTTACGGGAGAAGTAAGCAGGGCTTTCTCCTCAAAATCATTGATGAATATGTGTTTTTGTACGAGGTAGAGCCACGCTGCAGCTATATTAGTAGTATAGTTGTAACATGAATGGGTCGGCTCGACCGGGGAAGGACTACTCAAAAGTGTCAACATATTTGATTTTATTTATAACAGCGAGGCTGCCTTGGCTTCGTATATATAGGATCTATTAATGTGGCGTTATATAGGTTTAAGATATTAAAATATCATGTCTATTTTATCATTTATTTTTATTTTTTAGAATAAAAAGAAATAAGTTTTAAGAAAAAAAATATAGCCCTTATCTCTCGTGATATTTCTCTCTGTTTGTACGTAAAGTTTCATCACAATCGGTTCAGCTATTTAAGATTAGCCCGGACAGACAAGCAGACGGAAAGACAGACAAAAATTTTAAATTGTTATTTTTACCTTAATATCATACAAAAAACCTGCGGAGCTAAATCGAAGCCAGTTATTTTAATAATATAGGCAGACACTAAAACTTTATTTATGTGTATATGTAGAATTTAGCTTATTGATGAATAAATTAAGGTCTATACTCCTGATGCAATTATATTATTGATATGATATTATTATTATATTAATTATGATATGTATTGATAGTCTTACTTAAACTATTGGAGCTAATTCTAATCTAATAGCTCGAATATTAGCGACATTTAGTGTCCAGAATTATATTGAATAGTTTGGAGCTACTTCAAAACTTTTTTCACCAAATATAGCTTAATATAGCTAGTCGAGACAATTTAGTCTCTATTTGATTAAATTTTTCAAATATTATCACTTAATAGAAATTGTAAAATCTTTTTGTGACGACATAAAATGAACTATACACTTATCTTGCCTTATTTAATTTATTTTAAGAATCAACTAAACGCAATGAAAAGAAGAGAATGTATAATGAACCATCTTATAAAAGTTTACACTGTGCAGGGACGATTTCACGTTATCGCCGTACTTGGCACATATAACTGTCAAATAAATGTGTGTGTATTATTAAATTTGAAGAACACCTCTCCTACAGCACGCAATCATGTGAAATAGCCACCATTCACCATAGCAGCCTAAAGTATATTTTTTTTACTTATTATAAGCTAGTGCTTGACTACAATCCCATCTGCTATATGTAAGTGGCGATGAGGCCCAAAATAGTAAATCGAACGGTCATAGCGTAACAAAAGCTTTTCTTGCCGCAGTTTTTATCTAACCTCTTACCACTATACTATGAATAAATTTAATAAAAATATTATAAAACAAACCACGAAGTCTGAAAAACTATTGAAGAATGTTATTAACCGTAGGAATATCCTCAAACTTATTAACCTTAAAACAACGGTACTTCACAGTAGGATTTTCTCCTAAATCGTGGAGATACTCAGACCCGGAAAAGTTATTTGTAGGCTATACAAACACTTGTTTTGTACCATACACTAAGTTACTACTACACTATAAAGCTGTCAGACCATAAAATTATAGGCGCTTTGATGGCTTCCAGAATATATAATATTTCAATATTATATATTCTGGCTACAAGTAAAAGTAAAAAACCAAAGGTTCACAAACAGAGCTAAAAGGTGCAATACTGTAATATGATGATGATGATGATGATATGATATATACAAGCGTAAACGTAAACGTAAGATTAATTGAGAGTTTAAACTAAGCCCTAGCAAACCAAACGCTTCACATTATTTGTCGTTCCATCTTGACATTACATGAACTAATTTCCTTAGTTACGCAACCACGTCGAACATCACGTGATTGTATCTGTAAATGATCGCCGATCATGAGATCTTGGGTTTGTATCCCGGGTCGGGCCAAAATTAGTTATTTTGATTGTCTGTCACGAAATTCTCAGTAGCAACCCGGGGTTAGCAAGTTGGAGGTGTTTCACCGCCGTGCCTCGGAAAGCATGTAAAGCCGGGGTCCTGGGCCCGATCTCTCTCCAGTCGTGTGAATTGACCGTCCCATCGGACTGTGGGAGTTAAGGAATATAGAATGCCACCTCTCTGTGGAATAGGTGACCACCGGCGATTTTTCCGGACCGATACGACTTAGGGATCTTCACGAAAAGCACCTGCAATTCACCTGGTGTTACAGTTGTTCATGGGCGGCGGTATTCGCTTAGTCAGGTGAGCCGTATGCTCGTTTGCCGCCTCTCCTATAAATAAAAATGGAATGCTTTAGAGCCTGAATTTATTTTGGCTCTTTATATCCTTTAGACAGGAACACAACAATTTGACGGCAGAAATAAGTAAGACGGTGGTATCTACTCAGACAGACGGCAGGGTATTAAAGGAGTCCTAGCACCTAGTAGTACGTAGTGATCAGTCAGCTACTCTAACTGTGTGATGGCGGTATAAGAATAACCAATACCACATATCATCACGTGGGAGTCGTAAGAGGCGACAGAGGGAGATAGCAGCAGGCATAGGCAGCAGCATCTTATGTATCAGAATAAAAAAAAATCTGCGGTTTTTTTTATAGAATAGGGGCAAACGAGCATGCGGCTCACCTGATGGTAAGTGACTATCACCGCCAATGAACAACCGCAACACAAGGGGAATTGCAAATACGTTGCCGGCCTTTTAGAAAGGTGTAAGCTCTTTTCTTGAAGGTAAGTTGTATCGGTCCGGAAAATTCGCTGGTGGTAATTGATTCCACAAGGAAGTTGTGCGAGGGAGAAAACTTCTTCTAAATCGCACAGTGGTGGACCGCCAATCATCCAGATGGTATTGATGGTAACGCGAGTTTTGTCGCGATGTGCGATGGTGAAATTGAGCGGCTGGAATTAGTCCGAACAATTCCTCAGAGCACTCCCCGTGATAGATACGATAAAATACGCAAAGAGATGCAACATCTCTACGCAGTGGCAGTGTATCGAGAAAGAACTCGGTCGTCGACGATTCGAACCGCTCTGCGCTGGATGCGGTCAAGTGGAAGGAGCTGGCACTGAGGAGCCCCTGCCCAGAGATGGGAACAGTATTCCATGTGAGGAGGAACCTGCGCCTTGTAAAGTTTTAGGCGGTGTGCCGGAATGAAATACTGTCCCGCTCTGCTAAGCACGCCAAGCTTTTTAGAGGCTAATTTGGCCTTCCCTTCCAAGTGACCACGAAACTGCACACTATTCGATATGTCGACGCCAAGGATTCAGATACTGGCTGAGGCAGCAAGGGGACTGCCTTGAAACTGAGGAGATACGACAAAGGAGTTCTTTTTAGCGGTAAACGCACAAACTTGTGTCTTCTGGGGATTGAACTGGACTAGATTTAGTCGCCCCCAATCCGAGACTTTGTTAAGCAAAAACTAGACTTCAGTCTCAAGTTTGTCCCGGTACTCAGCGACGTATTCCCGAGAAATATTGGCACGGCCGGTATATAAGGCATCACCAGTGCTGTCGTCTGCATAGCAATGAATGCTACCAGTTAGCAACATATAATTGATATGCAGGAGAAACAGCGTTGGTGATCGCACGCAGCCTTGTGGAACACCAGCGTTAATAGGCTTGAAATCAAAGCATGCACCGTCTATTACGACCTTGATGCTCCGATCAGCAAGGAAACTTGTGATACATTTGCACAATTTCTCGGGAAGCCCATAAGGAGGAAGCTTCGAAAGTAGCGCTTTGTGCCAGACCTGATCGAAGGCCTTCGCTATGTCCAAACTAACGGCCAATGCCTCCCTTTGGACTCTACTGCCTCTGCCCATCTGTGAGTTAGGTGGACTAGAATATCACCAGCTGATCGACCCCGACGAAAACCGTACTGGCGGTCACTAATCA
This sequence comes from Parnassius mnemosyne, assembly GCA_963668995.1. Taxonomy (NCBI): domain Eukaryota; kingdom Metazoa; phylum Arthropoda; class Insecta; order Lepidoptera; family Papilionidae; genus Parnassius; species Parnassius mnemosyne. The sequence goes on along the minus strand of CAVLGL010000001.1, from coordinate 5,838,164 downwards.
GCCGGTGATCCTCAAGGTACCTCATGAGCTGGCAGTTTATAATGGATTCCATTATTTTGGAGAACAAGGAGGTGATGGCGATAGGCCTGTAGTTGGACGGGTCTGAGCGGTCGCCTTTTTTAGGGATCGGGTGGACCAAAGCTGTCTTCCATGAATTCGGGACTACGCCTTGGGAGTAGGAGTACCGGAAAAGACGGAGCACACGTCTTCAGCACAATGGGAGGGACTCCATCGGCCTCACTCGACTTGCTGACGTCCAGGGAGAAGAGTGCTTTGCAAACCGAGCGTTGTGTAAATCGCACATCCGACATGGAGCACTTACATCGCGGGATGGTCGGCGGTGTGTTCCCCCGTCATCTAGAGTCGAGTTGGATGCAAAAAGAGAGCTCAAGAGATCGGCTTTCTCCTTTGCGGCATGGGCCAGTGAGTCGTCCTCTCTATGCAGAGATGGAAGAGATGGCTGACAGAAGTTCCCTTGGAAAGCCTTGGCGTGAGACCAGAATGCACGGGTTCTCGAAGGAAGGCAAACTAGCTTCTCGCCAATTCTGCCGATGTGCTCAGACCTTGCCTTGGCAATGACGTTGTTGAAGGACCTGGAGGCGGAATTATACTTATTTTTAAGTGCGCTGGTGTTTACATCCCGAGACGTTGATGCATCAGCCAAGGCCCGGTAGCACTCCTGCTTATAGCGTGATGCTAATTTACAGGAGCGACCAAATCATGGCTGGGATCTGCCTCCGATGGGCACCACAGATGATGGAATAAAAAGTTCCATACCCTGAAGTACCACATCAGCAACATAATCGGCAACAACGCAGGGATCATCCGGCGAAAAGCAAACCCGCCCCCAAGGGTAGGATGCAAAAAAAGACCGCATCCCGTCCCAATCAGCTGACCTATAGTGCCAAACACTGCGGCAATTTGCAGATCGCAACTGCGATTGGAGCGTGAGTGGCACCGTACTCCGGATCAGACAAAGGTCCGAAGAGCCCAGAGGGGTATCGACGGAGACCTGATATCCGTCCGGATGAGAGGTCAGCAGAAGGTCCAACAGGGAAGGTAAATGGTGTTCCACATCTGGAATCCGCGTAGGCGAAGTAACCAGTTGTGTTAGACCATATGCCAAAGCAAAGTCATAGACAGATGTACCCGCATGATCGTTCAAACGAGAACCAAGCCATTCAGCGTGGTGGGCATTGAAATCACCGAGTATCACGATCTCTGCAGATGGGACCTGTTGTAGCACGGAGTCTGCAGTCATTTGGACGTGGTCGATGAGTCGGTCTGTGTCGGCATTACCGCTATGGAACCTATAGAGGCACCCGTAGACGCGCGGATGGTCGTCGCTGTCTACGCGTAGCCAAAGGATGACCAGGTCCGAACCTTCAAGACTGCCGAGGCGTCGAGAACAGATGTCCTCTCTGACATACACGCAAACTCCAGCCCGAGGCACAAAGGAGTGCTCCAATTTGTACCACGGGTAAGAGAGATACGAAATATCAGCCGGAGAGGAAACCTGCGTCTCGGTCAGAAAGAGCAAGGCCGGCTTCGCCGTCTCGAGATGGTAGTGGACGGCGTTTAGGTTAGAGTGAAGTCCCCTGATGTTGCAGAAATTCATGGATAGCGTGACAGGGGTCGCCTTGGTTGTATTGCTCCGCTTGCCCCGAGCAGCATTAGTCGCGAGCGGAATTTTGCCCCCCTCCCCCCCCCAGAATACGCAGAGCAGCCTGAGCACCCACGCTCAGGAGTGAAGTAGTTTGGTCGTTGATGCTCAGCGAGGGATTCTCCAGCGGTGCTGGTACCTTCCTGGGGTAGTCTTTTATTTAATTCCACTACCATGTTGATGGGGGGGGGGGCCTCGGGCCACCTGCACTCACCAAGCGCAACGCAGAGGTAAACCTCTACTTCACGCCGGTATTCTGTGAGGTAGTGGTACCACCCCGGTTCGAGCATTCTTGCGACAGCAAAAGCTACCGCTTGGCTCTACCACTGTTAAAACCCTGCCAAGCCTGGCAAATTTGGCAAAATCCTTCCTTTGAGGCAATTTATGGGAGTGGCCTATGTTGAGCATTGCAATTTTATAGATTTTAATAGACGGATAATAATTAGGTACTCCGCTGATGCGCTACAAAAATGAAGTAGTTCCAACGACATCCCGAAGATATTATTTTACTATACGTAAGGTGTCAAACGTTTTTTCACTTGTTTGTAGCATAAACCAAAATATTTACCTTTTCAACTTTGAAAAAGTAATTTCTCAGCTCCCTCCCATGACCGTGGGTGCCATAAAGCACCCAAAAGGTTAGGAAATAAAGAACAAAGTTATAAAGGAAAAATTTTAGGTGAAAAATTGAGATAAATTCAATGTGTAGAGAGCGCGTAAACATAAGGTACCGTTATCCAGATAATATATATATATTGATTTTCCGTCAGTGAGAAAATATTTTACACTAATGCAGCTTAATAATTTTTTACACCACACATCAGTTCATTCATGGAATGCATCATCGTAATGAAATTGCTGTCTGTACAAAATTCAAAAGAAACTGTCTGAAGGAGGCACGGTGTTATCGTCTTGAACAAGATTCATTACTGTAAAAGCCCACTTTATGTAGACTTTTTATATGTTTTATATTATGTATATCCAGCACTTTTCTCACTTAATCTGTAAACAATAGAAGAAATATATATTGCACATCGATAGGTGTTTTATTTATAAAGTACAAAACTTTTAAAGAAAATCTTCAATATATCAGAAATACTAATGTAGTAATCAACATCATTAAATCTAAAACCTCTCAAAATTCCACTGCTCAAGGCCTCCTTCATAGAGAAATTTGCGATAGTTGCCAAGCACAGCAGTCAGGGTAGTATCTCTTTTTTATTACTTTGAGCTATTATCTAAAAGACGCTGCTGCACGTCTCCTGATCAGTCTTCCTCTGTAGCCTCCTACAACACCTACGAGATGATATTAAGGGGTAGTGTATTCTCTTACACCGACACTAAACGGTGAATAGTAGTCCTAATTATCTCAATTTTAGTATTATTTTTGTAATATTGGAGTGATATTAACTATTTCTTATTGAAATATGATCTATTGTAATGAAAAACTGATTGTTGGCACTTTATAACACATTATACATTTAATTTCACACAGACATATGTTTTGATATAATAATATTATTAGGAATTATCCCACATAACAAATTCCCAAATATCCATAACAATATTATAAGTAAAAGTGGAAAGAGGCATTGAGCCTGCAATTGTATTGTGAAAATAATAAAAAGAAAAATAAGAAAGACAAACTATATTAAACGTTCTTAATTTACGCTTAATAATAAACGTGCAATAAAGTACAATTAAATATTGGAATCCATCTAATGGTCGCTTCTTGGTTACAAAAGTAGGTAAAGGCCAGCTACAAGTATGTGAAAAAGTTAAAAAAACATTTGGACATCATTAGGAAACAAGACACGAAGATATAAAATAACACGTATACAGTTTTCTTACTAAACGAGTTGTACGTTCAATTAAAGTGAAGTCATCTATAGAAGCTAGAAAATATCGGACGTGCCTTTTGAAACAATTGATTTTTATTGTAATACTTATTACATACTAACATTAATAACACTTTAGAACATCAATTTAGAAATAAATATTAGAATAGGCGGTGTAAAATAGCAGGTTAACGCTGCTGTGTTTGGTATGGAGAGTGTAGAAAACCAGACACCCTTTTAACTGGAAACGAGGCCCATCTTAGTCCTCACAGGTGACAACGCATCTGCATTTTACTTCTTAATTGAAAATGGAAGTTGATGTCTATGGGTCACAGCAACCACTTACCATTAGGTGGATCCAATAAAATCCTATCCTATAAAAAATTCCTGATAAAGTCAAATAAATTCAAAGAGGGGCAAGAGCGAAAACGTCAAGAAGAATGTTATTCTTTTCTTTTCTTTTTTTCCGGTTTCTGTAACTTAAAATTCTAGCATTATTCGGCTTTAAATACTTAAGAACTAAAAACAGCTTGACCATTATATAATTTTAAAATTTAAGTTAACCTCGTAAAGTAACTACAATAGTAAAAGTTCCATCTATATTGTTTAAGTTTTATGCAGTTTACACAACGTTTTCATCGGGGTAGTTATATTATGATAGATTATTTAAGTAAAGTCATCATAATTCAGGTACCTCTATAGACTACTTTACACGTAGTAGAGCCATGCTGCAGCTATATTTCTGGTATAGTTGTAACACGAATGGGTCGGTCGACCGGGGAAGGATCACGCTCTCACGGAATACCAGCGTAAAATAGCAGCTTAATGCTGCTGTGTTTCGTATGGTGAGTGTAGAGATCCGGAGACCCTTTTTACTGGAAACGAGGCATTCCATCTTAGTCCTCACGGGTGGCAACGCATCTGCATTTTGATTCGTAATCGAGGATAAATGCAGATGTCTATAGGCCACAGCAACCACTTACCATCAGGTGGACTGTGTGCTCGTTTGTCACCCTTATCTTATAAAAAAAGACTACCATAATAATTTATATATTAAAACCTTATGAAACTGGTTTTATCCTGTTTAATTTGAACTTATTTTTAACTCCCGGCGTTTTGAGTGCTGTGTAGCACCATTATTCACGGTGAGACTATACTATACTAACCACAGCATTTTTTTAAATGAATAATAAGGGTGATAAACTTGTATACATTTCACCTAAATGTAAGTGGATGCTGTGGCTCGTAAACATCTACATTTATCCTCCTCAACCTCAATTAAGACCCCTGAGGACTAAGATGGATTTTTTTTAAATTTCAATAGCCCTACTAGTACTTCTGTAAAAGGTGTTCTTTTGTGAGGATTCATGGTCTATCAAATATGAGATAATGGCATAAGTGATCCTGAACATGTTCGCTGGCTGAAGACCAGACTTCCCAGAGCGTCATTATTTCACATTAGCACCGTACTCATAGGTTACTAAAATGTTCGCACGAGTATTGCATTGTCTACGACCTTGTTTACGTCCTCCATTCACAGCTAAGTTATGCGCAACGCGGAAGTGATTCCAATATGTTTCGTACGTGTTCAATTTGTTCCAGTATTTAATGTAATTAAGGTCTAGTATTTTCCTTTTACCTTTCAATATTATACAAACAATGCGTGTTGCCACTGATGACGTATGGATCTGATATGTGGTCCTTCACTGATGGCCGTATGAAGAAGATTAAGTTCATTAAGCGAGCTATGGAGAGCGTTATTTTCGGGGTTTCTCTATGTGAAAGACATAGAAAGGAGGATATCCGCAATCGAACGATTGTAACCGACGCAGCCCAAGTAAGCTGAGGTGACAATGGACCAGCCATATAGATCGAAGAGCCAACAACCGATGGGTAAAAGTTTTAGAGTGGTAGCCTGGTACCGGAAACGAAGTGTGGGGCAGCCCTCCACTAGATGAAGTCGATGGATGCAAGTGGCTGTGGTCCGTGAATTCTGGCATTGGACTTGTGAAAAGAGAACTGTAATGACGATAATGATTATTATGTTCTATTATGGCTTTTTATCATCATTACAGCCTTTCATAAGTTCACTGCTGAACATAGGCCTCCCCCAAGGAATACCACAAAGCACGGTCCTGAGCCACCTGCATCCATCGACTTCCTGCATGTCTTACCAGGTCGTCACTCCATCTAGTGGGGGATCGCCCTACACTTCGCCTACCGTTACGAGGCTGCCACTCGAGAACCTTTCTTCCCCATCGGTTGTCGGTTCTTCGAGCTATATGGCCGGCCCACTGCCACTTCAGCTTACTAATCCGTTGGGCTATGTCGGTTACTCTGGTTCTACTGCGGATATACTCATGTCGAAATTTATCACGCAGAGAAACCCCGAGCAAAGCCCTCTCCATAGCTCGCTGAGCGACCTTGAGCTTCCTCATACGGCCAGCAGTGAAGGATCAAGTCCCAGATCCGTAAGTCATCACTGGCAACACGCACTAGTTGTACAATTTTGTTTTCAAGTTTTGAGGTATGTCTAACGAGATGTGTCGTAGTTTCCCGAACGCTGCCCAGCCGAGTTGAATCCGTCCGATTCCATCCGATTGACCTCTCGGTCGAAGTTGGACTTACCTAGTCGGACTATTTGTCCCAGGTAAACATATTTGTCAACAACTTCGAGCTTAGTACTCCCAACAACTACCGGCATAGGTGTGACCTGGACATTAAACATGATCTTTGTTTTGTCCATGTTCATCTTAAGACCTATTCGTTGGGAAACACTATTTAGGTCATGGAGCATAGTGCTTAGGTCCTCCAGCGATTCTGCCATAAGAACTATATCGTCGCCAAATTGAAGGTGAGTGATGTACTCGCCATTGATATTAATACCATATCCTTTCCAGTCCAGTAGCTTGAAAACGTCTTCCAATGCAGTGGTGAAGAGTTTCGGGGATATAACGTTACCCTGTCTTACACCTCTCTGCATTTGGATAGGTTTCGTACTCTGATTCTGTACTCAGACAGCCATCGTAGCTCTACTGCACAGCACTTCAAGACTTCGATATACCGACAGTCAACTTGGCACCGCTGGAAGGACTGCAGTACCGCCCAAATTTCGACGGAATCAAAGGCTTTCTCAAAGTCCACATACGCAAAGCAAAGTGGCAGATTATACTCCTCTGTCTTCTGTACAATCTGCCGCAGTGTATGTATGTGGTCTATGGTACTACAGGCTTTTCGGAAATCGGCTTGTTCGGGAGGCTGGAAGTCGTCAAGTCTGCATGCGAGACCATTCGTAATGACTCTCGAAATCAGCACGTAGACGCGGCTCAGAAGGGAAATCGGTCTGTAGTTCTTCAAGAGAGCGTTGTCGCATTTCTTAAAGAAAAAGTCCACCACACTTCTGCTCCACTCCTCCGGTGTAATGCCGGACGGAATTAAAGATCATCTGAAGGACTTCAAGTACCGGTTTTCCACTCGCTTTCAGAAGCTCCGCTGCAATTCCATCCTCGCCTGGGGCCTTGCCGATTTTAAGATGCTGGAGAGCCATTCTAATCTCGCTCAGACTGACGTCCGGGATATCTTCGGATTAGTGTCGGATAAGACTTGCTCTTGGATCGTTACTCACACTTGCGTGTGGCTCCAACGATGACGTGTACTGATACCCATAGAACCTCTCAATGTCACTCAAAATCTCAGGTGTCCCGGAAACAATGCTGCCAAACTCGGTCTTCAGCCTTGGTTTTTGGCTCTTTTTGGCAGACAGATCTCTGGCAAAGACTTTGGAGCCTTGGTTCCGCTCGATATCATCTTCAATACAAGCTGTATTGAAGTTGCGTAAGTCCCGCCGCATGCATTTGGAGATCTGTCTATTCAGTTGCCTGTATGCTGTTAAATTTGTTGAAGAATTTAGTTTCATCTCCCGTCTAACAGCCATAAGATTAAGATTGTGATCGGAGAATTTTTGTGTTCTTCTGCGGCGAATCTTGCAAAAGTTAGCTCCGACCACATGGACCGTTTCCACGAGCTTGTCATTCATATCGTGCACTTCATTACAGTGTTCTAGGCACTGAAAACGGTTTTGTAACTCGAGCTGAAAGGTTTCGGGACTTTGGATTAGAGCACGAGAGGGACGGAGCGTTGACTTCATCAGACGAGACCTCTCCAACTTAGCGTTTAGGTTCAGTGTGCCTGCCATGCAATTCGGTGATCGCTACAAGTTTTCACCCTCGCGATCACGGAGACATCACTGAACAGTTGTCGTCTGGTCGTCATAATGAAGTTAATCTCATAATTTGTCGAACCGTCGGGGCTCGACCAGGTCCACTTCCTGTGGGGCCGCTTCTGGAAGAAAGAGTTCATCATAAAAAATCCCTCTTTCTCCATGAAGTCGGCCAGCTGCTGGACCCTTGGGTTCCGTTGCCCTATTACAAATTTCCCTATTTTCAGCTCACCGTTCTCTCTTGTGCCTATTTTTGCAATGAAGTCTCCCATTAACACCGTATAGTGGGTTTTGGAGGAATTCATGGCTCTAGAGATATCCTCATATATTTCCTCCACCTCCTCATCGGGATGTGCCGAGGTTGGTGCGTAAACTGTATGACCTTCAGCGAATACTGGAAGAAAGAGTTCATCATAAAAAATCCCTCTTTCTCCATGAAGTCGGCCAGCTGCTGGACCCTTGGGTTCCGTTGCCCTATTACAAATTTCCCTATTTTCAGCTCACCGTTCTCTCTTGTGCCTATTTTTGCAATGAAGTCTCCCATTAACACCGTATAGTGGGTTTTGGAGGAATTCATGGCTCTAGAGATATCCTCATATATTTCCTCCACCTCCTCATCGGGATGTGCCGAGGTTGGTGCGTAAACTGTATGACCTTCAGCGAATACCGTTTGGTGATTCTGAGTATAAGGTACGCAACCCTCGTCGACACACCCTCAATCTTTACAACGTTGTTAACGAGAGGCTTGTGGATGATAAATCCGACACCTCCTTGGGACAGATGGTCGCCCTTCCAGTAATAAAGCAAGTTGCCGGATTCGAGGATTACCGTGTCCTCCCCTTCTCTTCGGTCGCCGGATAATCCTATAATATGCCAGCATAACTTGTCTATCTCTTCTTCCAGCTCCACGATCTTCTCGTCAGTCCTCAGGGTACGTGCGTTGCGGTCGAGTCGTCTTAGGTGGCAACCGAACCTCCACCGGAAATTCTTAGCACCCACAACCCCGCTGTTACCATGGTCGCCACCTTAGCCAGGAATAGCGGGGCCGCCGGGGATCGGGGGCCGACTTTTTTTTTACTTTTATCATGGTATTTGCCATAGTAGGCACGCTTTGCGAGTGTTGGCAACCGTAGTTTTTTATTGTAATTTTGCTGTTATCAGGAAGATGCTTCTGCCCATATCCTGCCTGTTTACCTTTGTCGCCTTTTACGGCACCCTCGGGAAGATATGGGGTAGTGGATATTCTTAACCACCAGTATACGGCAAATATGGCTTTTTGTAACAACTCAAAATTATAAAACACTGCGGTTTCCATCCAACCACACGTGGCAACTATGACAAAGTGATGGTATCTATGTGGGAGGCCTATGTTCAGTAGTGGAGGCTTATAGGCTGTAATAATAATGATAATGATAATGAAAAAGACACGTTTTTTCATAAAATTAAGACAGCGATTGTTAATTCACCTGCCAAGAGTGATAAGTGCTATTTGCTGTCGGTGATAACGAAAAAAATACCAATACTACTATTATACTAATAAAAAAATACTCGTTGAATGACTTAGGCGGAATCTCTCGCGCACGGCACCTACAGTGAACTTTATTTTATTTATTTATTTATTTTATTTTATTTTATTTTATTCGGAAAAACTTACAGCAAGTTCTTATAACTAAATAGAATATATAATAATATACTATTAAGCCATTTACATGTTTCCACTTTTAGAATTAAAAATATAAAGTATAAACAAAAGACAGTTCTAAAATAAATAAACTAGTTAACAATAGGTACCTTAAAGTTAAAAAGCTATGTATATTATGAATATTTTAAAAATAAATATAAAATTTTTAGCAAAATATTCACTGGTTAAGTCAGCAAAGTTAAGCGAGTTTATAAATTTAGCAGTTCTAATCATGAAAGAATTACGTCTATAGTTCGTATGATCTCTGTTTATGTAAAGAAGTTTGCATTTTCTCTTATTTGCATATTTATATGGAACATTTAAAGTAACATCAGATAATAATTCCGGGGAGTAAATTGAACCATTACAAATTTTTAGGTAAAAACATACGTCATTAATATTACGCCGAACAGATAAAGGAAGAAAGTGATATCGTTTGCACCTCTCTTCATAGTCGTGAGAATACGTATGCGCTCTATAGTCAAGGTACTTTAAAAGCCTTTTCTGGATACCCTCAATACGAGACTTATAAACCTCATATTGTGGGTTCCAGACCTGTGATGCATATTCAAGAATAGGCCGTACAAATGAACAGTAGAGAATTTTAATCGTTTTTAGGCTGTTGAAGGCAAAAGAACAGCGAATGACAAATCCCATGGCTTTATATTCCCTAGTTATAATGCTAGATATATCCTTGTCATAGATAAGTTTAGAGTCTTGAATTATTCCAAGATCACAAGCCTCATATACTCTGGCCAAAGAGGTACCCTTCAAGTGATAGCCGCCATTGATTGTATCGCTTTTCCTTGTAAATGACACAAAAAAACATTTAGAGTCATTTAAATCAAGTTTATTTATATTGCAGTATGTTTCAAATCTTTCCAAGTCTGATTGCAATAACCTAGTATCCTCTGTGCTAGAGATGAATTTAAGTATTTTCATATCATCAGCATATAAGTACTTTGTAGTACAAGAAACACTTCTCTATATCATTCACAGAGATAAGAAATAGTAGGGGGCCCAACAGAGAGCCTTGAGGTACGCCTGAGGAAACCGGTAGCCAAGTGGACATAAACCCACTAAGCACTACTACTTGTGACCTATTTTCAATATAAGAGGAGAACCATCGGAGAAGGTCTCCATGTATACCTGACATTGCCAATTTCTTTAAAAGGATTTGATGATCTATTCGATCGAAACATTTACTGTAGTCAATATAAATACAGTCAACTTGGAGTCCAATGTCAATACCTTTTGAAATGTAATTATTTGTAAGGATCAGATTGGTAACAGTTGATCTTTTTATAAGAAATCCATGTTGGGCATCGCTAAGTATAGGGGAAATAGAATTGTACACTTGTTTATATACTATCTTTTCTAATACTTTAGCAAATAAACATAGTTTTGATATCGGCCTGTAATTTTCTATTTTTGTAGTGTTCCCTTTTTTGTGAACAGGTGTGATGTATGGCTGCTTCCAAATTTTAGGAACCACACCTTCAGCTATCGATCGCTTAAAGAGAATGAACAGAGGTTCCGAAAGCTCTTTGGAACAATTTACTATAAAAATAGGTGGTATAAGATCCGGCCCACCCGATTTGTTGAGATCCAATGACTTAAGTAATTTATTGATTTCAGTTTTATTAATACATATTGTAATCAAATTAACTAAGTTTGGAATGTTTAACTCATTAATAGTGATATGACCAGCATGATAATTACCTTATGGAGAGGAAAATGTGGAATGAAAGTATTTTGCAAATAAGTTACTTATTTGTTGTCCGTTCACAGTCGTTTCATTTTGCAGTGACATGTTGCTAGGAAATGACTGATTATTCTTGGAGGATTTAACATATCTCCAAAACGACTTTGGATTGCTAGCAATGTGTACTTCCGTTTGTGAGATAAAATTATGGTAACATTCTCTTGCAATATCCTTAGTTTTTGCACGCAGAAATGTAAAAGATTCATAATCACCTAGATTGCCATAGGTCTTGTACTTACGATGGTATTTGTTTTTATTACGTAGTATCTTTATCAAAGGCTGACTATACCAAGGCGGGTAACGAGAGCATTTAACAGTTTTAGTCGGTATGTATAAATTTCTTAACTCATATATTTTATTATAAAATAATTTTGTCGCATTATCCAAATTGTTTACATTAAGTTGAGAATACCAATTGTAGTGTTTGCATATATATATAAGTCACTGTCTCGAGCGCACCGCGTCCGTTACACGAGAGCCTCGGGCGAGAGTGGACGTGTTTAGTTAAGTGCGTGCCGAGCCTGTGTTACAATACAGTGATTAGAGAAGATAGCAGACAATACAAGTGGCGACGAGGAAAAAGATAAGTACCTATTTAGTATAAAGATATAATCAAAAATAGGTTAGCAATGTGCAACTATTAGCATTGCAATTGTAAATTAATTCCTAGAGTACCCGCGGAAAAAAACTGTGGATTATGAATTATGATTTATTATTTTTAACCCTGTTCTGATCATTTTAATAATTTATATAAATTATATGTTCGCATATTACCACGCTTATGGTGTGCAAAATTTATTTTATTTATGTAGCAATGATAAAATAATGATTTATTTTAACATATGTTTATTAGCACAACTTTTACTTGAAAAGATTTTTGATGGAAAAATAGTAGATGTAACAAAACACTCCTCTCGATTCGAACCGAAATACAAAGTCGTTAGCTAAATTTTAGTGGCATTTTACATGTAGGTGTGATATTTATCGCCTTTAATGAAAATACTATTTTACCGCTTTCATGGCATATATGTCTTACAAAAATCGTGGCCACTTCACGACTTTTGTAAATTGCATAGTAAGTAACTAGTAATACTGTAAATGCTCAATATAGGTATTGAATTCACCCAAAGCTTAAATGGAACAGCAATGGAAGTAGTCGGTATAACAAATAAACCGAAAGAGAAGGGCGCATGTTATGGAACATATTACTATCATGAAATTGAGTTTGGGTACCAAGATACCAACCATTAAATTCGTGTAGGGTACTAAGATGCCATCATTAAATTGAGTGTGGGTATTAAGATACCACCATTAAATTGGAGTTTGGGTACTAAGATACCACCATTAAATTGGAGTTTGGGTACTAAGATACCACGATTAAATTGTAGTTTGTGTACTAAGATACCACCATTAAATTGGAGTTTGGGTACTAAGTTACTACCATTAAATTGGACATTGGGTACTAAGTTACTACCATTAAATTGGACTTTGGATACTAAGTTACTACCATTAAATTGGACTTTGGGTACTAAGTTACTACCATTAAATTGGACTTTAAAAAGAAAAAATTTACCGGGTGCCAATGTCGAATCATCAGAGACCGTTGATGTATTTAAAGTAGCCATAAAAAAACTCTACGAGTATTTTCAACCTAAATGGAGCAAAGTTATAAGCGGCATGTTTTTCGATTGCTAAAACAGGAAAAAGGAGAAACATTTGAAAAGTTTTTGATAAGATTGCGTCATCAGGCCGAAAAGTGTGCATTCGAAAGGCAAGATGATCATTTCATAGATCAAATTGCGGAAAAGTGTAATGCGAAATTGCGCAAGAACCTTATATCTTACAAAACGTGGAAAGAGTTAAAAAGCAAAAGAGTATAATTATGCTTTTAATCAAATGATATCATTTTTGATTTTAATGATGAAATCAATGATTAAGACCAGACAAGACATTATTAGCATATGGTAGTAACTCTCCTTTGGCAATAGAGGATTCATTTGAAACTATACTCTAAGTCGATGGACGAAAGGAACATACAACAATTTACGTGATTTCGGGGGGTACTAGAGACCTGTTGGGTAAGAACACAGCAGTCCGTCTGGGTGTCTTAAAACTTTGTATCGGGATAAATCAAGTGGAGAGTACAGATCCCCATTAAAGAGAAGGTTGCAATGAAAATTAAGGAATCACTAAACAGTGATATAATTAAAGAAGTGCAAGGGCCGTCTAAATGGGTTTCACCAATGTTCCAATCATGAAATAAAATGGTGAATTACGTTTTTGCGTAGATATGAGATGTACGAACGCCGCTATATTGCGAGAAAACCACCCCCTGCCTACTATGGACCATTTTTGCCTAAAATAAAGAAAGCTAAATATTTTAATAATTAGATATAAAAAAATGCCTTCCATCAAGTCTAAATTCACTCGGACACATAGCGACTTTTATAACCCCCAAAAGATTCATCATCATCATCATTACAGCCCTTCACAAGTCCACTGCTGAACATAGGCCTCCCCCAAAGAATGCCACAAAACACGGTCCTGAGCCACCTGCATCCATCGACTTCCTGCATGTCTTACCAGGTCGTCACTCCATCTCGTGGGGGGACGCCCTACACTTCGCCTACCGGTACGAGGCTGCCACTCGAGAACCTTTCTTCCCCATCGGTTGTCGGTTCTTCGAGCTATATGGCCGGCCCACTGCCACTTCAGCTTACTAATCCGTTGGGCTATGTCGGTCACTCTGGTTCTACTGCGGATATCCTCATTCCTAAGTTTATCACGCAGAGAAACTCCGAGCATAGCCCTCTCCATAGCTCGCTGAGCGACCTTGAGCTTCCTCATACGGCCAGCAGTGAAGGACCACGTCTCAGTTCCGTAAGTCATCACTGGCAACACGCACTGGTTGTACAATTTCGTTTTAAGGTTTTGAGGTATGTCTGACGAGAAGATGTGTCGTAGCTTCCCGAACGCTGCCCAGCCGAGTTGAATCCGTCGATTGACCTCTCGGTCGAAGTTGGACTTACCCAGTCGGACTATTTGTCCCAGGTAAACATACTCGTCAACAACTTCGAGCTTAGTGTTCCCAAAAACTATCGGCATAGGTGTGACATGGACATTAAACATGATCTTAGTTTTGTCCATGTTCATCTTAAGACCTATTTGACCTATCTAAACACTATTGAGGTCATTGAGCATAGTGCTTAGGTCCTCCAGCGATTCCGCCATAAGGACTATATCGTCGGCAAATCGAAGGTGAGTGATGTACTCGCCATTGATGTTGATACCGTATCCTTTCCAGTCCAGAAGCTTGAAAACGTCTTCCAATGCAGCGGTGAAGAGTTTCGGGGATATGACGTCACCCTGTCTTACACCTCTCTGCAATTGGATAGGTTTCGTACTCTGGTTCTGTACTCGGATAGCCATCGTAGCCCTACTGTACAAGCACTTCAACACTTCGATATACCGACAGTCAACTTGGCACCGCTGAAGGGACTGCAGCACCGCCCAAATTTCGACGGAATCAAAGGCTTTCTCATAGTCCACATACACCAGACATAGTGGCAAATTGTACTCTTCGGACTTCTGTACAACTTGCCGAAGGGTATGTATGTGGTCTATGGTGCTAAAGCCCTTTCGGAAACCGGCTTGTTCGGGAGGCTGGAAGTCGTCAAGTCTGCGCGCGAGACGATTCGTAATGACTCTCGAAAACAGCACGTAGACGCGGCTCAGAAGGGAAATCGGTCTGTAGTTCTTCAAGAGAGCGTTGTCACCTTTCTTGAAGAACAAGACCACCGCACTTCTGCTCCACGCCTCCGGTGTAATGCCACCATGGAGGACGGAATTAAAGAGCTTCTGAAGGACTTCAAGTACCGGTCTTCCACCCGCTTTCAGAAGCTCCGCTGTAATTCCATCCTCGCCTGGGGCCTTGCCGTTTTTAAGGTGCTGGAGAGCCATCCTAATCTCGCTCAGACTGACATCCGGGATATCTTCGGAATAGTGTCGGATGAGACTCGCTCTTGGATCGTTACTCACACTTGCGTGTGGCTCCAACGATGATGTGTACAGCTGCCCATAGAACCTCTTAATCTCACTCAAAATCTCAGGTGTCCCGGAAACGATGCTGCCACATTCTGTCTTCAGCTTTGACAGTTGGCTCTTTCTGGCTGACAGATCTCTGGCAAAGACTTTGGAGCCTTGGTTCCGCTCGATCGCTTCTTTAATACGAGCTGTATTGAAGTTGCGTAAGTCCTGCCGCATGCATTTGGAGATCTGTCTGTTCAAATGCCTGTATGCTTTCAAGTCTGTTGAAGAATGTAGCTTCATCTCCCGTCTAACAGCCATGAGATTAAGAGTGTGATCGGAGAGTTTTTGTGTTCTTCTGCGGCGGGTCTTGCAGAACTTAGCTCCAACCGCATGGACAGTTTCCACGAGCTTGTCATTCATATCGTCCACTTCATTGCAGTCTTCTAGGCACTGAAAACGGTTTTGTAACTCGAGCTGAAAGGTTTCGGGACTTTGAAACAGAGCACGAGGGGGACGGAGCGTTGACTTCATTAGACGAGACCTCTCCAACTTAACGTTTAGGTTCAGTGTGCCTCTAACCATTCGGTGATCGCTACCAGTTTTCACCCTCGCGATCACGGAGACATCACTGAACAGTTGTCGTCTGGTCGTCATAATGAAGTCAATCTCATTTTTTGTGGAACCGTCGGGGCTCGACCAGGTCCACTTCCTGTGGGGCCGCTTCTGGAAGAAAGAGTTCATCATAAAGAGTCCCTCTTTCTCCATGAAGTCGGCCAGCTGCTGGCCCCTTGGGTTCCGTTGCCCTATTTCAAATTTCCCTACTTTCAGCTCACCGTTCTCTCTTGTGCCTAGTTTTGCATTGAAGTCTCCCATTAACACCGTATATTGGGTTTTGGAGGAATGCATGGCTCTAGAGATATCCTCATACATTTCCTCCACCTCCTCATCGGGGTGTGCCGAGGTTGGTGCGTAAACCTGTATGACCTTCAGCGAATACCGTTTGGTGATTCTGAGTATAAGGTACGCAACCCTCGTCGACACACTCCCGATTTTTACAACGTTGTTAACGAGAGACTTGTGGACGATAAATCCGACACCTCCTTGGGACAGATGGTCGCCCTCCCGGTGATAGAGCAAGTTGCCGGATTCGAGGATTACCGTGTCCTCCCCCTCTCTTCGGACTTCAGATAATCCTATAATATGCCAGCGCAACTTGTCTATCTCTTCTTCCAGCTCCACGATCTTCTCGTCAGTCCTCAGGGTGCGTGCGTTGTACGTTGCCAGGTCGAGTCGTCTAAGGTGGCAACCGAACCTCCACCGGAGATTCTTAGCACCCCCTGCCCCGCCGTTACCATGGTCGCCACCGTAGCCAGGAATAGCGGGGCCGCCGGGGACTGGGGGCCGTTTTTTTGTTGCTCTCATCATTGGGGGGTATTTGCCATAGTTGCCACGCTTGGCGAGCGGGTTGGCAACCGCAGTTTTTTTATTGTCATTTGGCTATTATCAGGAAGATGCTGCTGCCCATCTCCTGGCTGTTTCCCTTTGTCGCCTTTTACGACACCCACGGGAGGATATGGGGTAGTGGATATTCTTGACCGCCACTACACGGCAAGATTATAAAGATATAAAAGAATAATACTTGGATTTACCTGCGCTTCCGGGGTTTTTCAGAAGATCATTGAAAGGATGCTGATAAACTGTGAAGGGGTCGTCAATTTTATTGATGATATCTTGGTATTTAGGAACAGTGAAGAAGAACTTGACGCATGACTAAAGAAGTTTTTAAAGGTATTTAGTAAAAACAATGCCGTGCTGAATAGCAATAAATGCATATATAAAACGCAGGATGTGAATTTTCTGGGACACAGGCTTACACATGAGGGAGTAAACCCTTCAACAAGTACGTTGAGAGCATTATGAAATTTAGGGTCCCAATGACCATAGAAGAACTCCAAAGTTTTTTAGGACTTTTAAACTACATAAACAAATGGATACCTAACTTGGCCGCCATGACAGAACTTCTGAAGCACCTGCTAAGACAGAAGATAAGCAAAAGGAAGAGCTTGGAAAAACAATGGTCTGGGGAACAAGATAAAGCATTCAAAAAACTCAAACGTATGCTCACAGAAATACAGATTAGGGTATTATGAGGTCAGAGATGCAAGACAGGTGATAGCAGATGCCCTGTCGGACTTGGTGCTGTCCTTGTATAAAATGATACAAATGGCCCTAGAATTATTGCCTATGGTAATCGAACTTTGACAGACCGCTAACGCAGGTATAGCCAAACTAAAAAGAGGCACTAGCATTAGTTTGGGGGGTCGAACATTTAATTTTTATTTTATTTGGAAAGCCTTTTGATTTAGTCACTGACCACAAGCCGCTAGAGATATTGTTCGGGTCTAAGTCAAAACCATGTGCGAGGATTGAACGATGGGTACTGAGGCTACAGTCTTATTCATTCAAGGTTGTATACAAGCCAGGAAAAACAAATATAGCTGATCCCTTGTCACGATTATGTAACTATCCTGATAAGCCACCAAAAGGAAAAGACCAGCATGTTTACCAAATAGTGGAAAATTCTAGACCAGTTGCTATACCAATGAGTACCATTGTAGCATATTCAGAAAAAGACCAAGAGATTTACAAAGTGAAAAAAGGTTTCTATCAGAACGACTGGGACGATTCGATTAAGAGTTACACATTTTTTGAAAACGAGTTATTTACATGATAGCATTCTACTTCGTGAAAATAAAATTGTAATACCACAGCAACTCTGCAAGAGTGTATTAGATGCTGCATACGAGGGTCATCCAGGTATCGAAGCGATGAAGGGACGCTTGAGATCAAAGGTATGGTGGCCCCGTTGTTGGGAACCGGTTGCATGTACGCGCGGGTGGAGACGCGTGGGAGGACGTCTGGTCGAGCGGCAGCGACGCGGCGGGAGGAGGTTGGGACGATACTCCACCGCGGTCGGACGACAACACTAATTTAATTTTAATAATAAATTTAATAAGTAGACCGGGTTATTGTAAAGTACGGATGATTATATCAGCCCTATAAGAATATACAGTCCACTTTCATTTAACCACGTCACCAGGACCCTAACATTGGTTCTTTAGGATTCTCACCGTCTTACATAATACGGTCTTCGCCACGTCTCCGAGCTCTTAAGTGTGGTCTTCAGCTGCGAAATTATACTTCTGCACGGGCCTTCGTGAACCATCACATCCTGCGGAAGATCCTTCAAAGCAACTCGCACGCTCGTGAGCCGGGAACCATCTTGAATTCGACCGTGCCACGGACTTTGGACCCATCGAAAGTTCGAGTAGTCATTGGTGAGCCCGTTCCAATTATTCCTGTGATCTTTTCCTTCTTTTTCACACATTTAAATTTAAAAAAAGCCTTTACTTTTAGTGAGTGCTTTTAGTCATATATGCTTAAACACTATCTAATCTCTTCCATAATAACACGTACTTACTTCTAAAATCAAATTATTGCATAAGCCCAGCAACAGCATTGCGCTCGAATAACGGGATCTTGTTTACGCCAATCGCTCGCCTCTTATCTATATCTACCTGAGCCGGCCGGCCGGGTCGCCACTTGCCCATCTGTTCCTTTGTTCGCACACCAAGGTCAAGTTCACGCTGCATTTTATAACTACTTTGCGTTATAACTTTTGTTTTTCTTAAATATTTCATTACCGCTTTGTCATGGCCGAAAAAAAAATACAAAAATTAATTAAATTACGTAGTTCTATTAAATCTAAGGTTACTATATTTAATAAATACGTAAAAGTATTGCAATCAGGCGGCCCCCCTAGCGATTTATAACTGCTAGACCTAGAAGGACGTTTTAAAACATTCGATGCCTTATACGCGCCAGAGAGAATTACAGAGCCAGATCGAGGTGCTTTCAGACGACAGTGATGCTCAAGAGCTAGAGCGCGAGGAGTTCTAGGGCTAGTACCACTCGCTGGCGGCGGCGGCGCGCAGCGTGCTCAGCGCGCGGCCCGCGCGGCAATGCGAGCAGCCGCTGAATCGTTCCTTATCGAGCTACGAGGATGCAAGCTTACAGCAAACAGGTGCCTTTAAATCCAATTGCGTCAGATTGCCCAAAATTGATTTACCAGTCTTCAACAGTCACTATCAACACTGGCTTGAGTTTAGGGACACTTTCATATCTTTAATACATTCGAGACAAGATATTGATAACATTAATAATACCTTCGCGCGTCTCTTAGAAGTAGCGCTTTGCTTGTTATCGATAACTTAGATTTCAAAGCCGAAAACTATAATTCTGCGTGGAATTTATTGTGTAGCAGGTACGACAACAAACGCTTACTGGTCAATAACCACGTAAGGGAACTATTTAATGTGGAGCATATGCGCAATGAATCCTGCAAGGGTATTCGACGCCTTATTGACGTTACGAATAAAAATCTTCGCGCCTTGACCACCCTAGACCAGCCGACACAGCATTGAGATACACTCATAATTCACATGATGGCTGAAAAACTTGATAGTGTCACTCATAGCGAATGGGAAGAATATAGAAATACTCTTAATAATCCTCCTTCGTTAGAAACATTTACGACGTTTCTCAGCAATAGGGCAGACCTTTTGGAGACTTTGCAAGAAAGTAAAAATAAACCACAAAAATATGAAACTTACAAAACTAATACAAATTTACTTATAGCTACAAACACTCAAAGGGAAAAACAAAACTTCAATAAAAAAAAAA
Source organism: Parnassius mnemosyne (assembly GCA_963668995.1). NCBI lineage: Eukaryota > Metazoa > Arthropoda > Insecta > Lepidoptera > Papilionidae > Parnassius > Parnassius mnemosyne. The sequence continues at coordinate 5,818,226 of CAVLGL010000001.1, read as the reverse complement.
CAATGTAATCAAATTCACTTTCTATTCACCTGCGAAACATTCAGAGCCCTTCCTATTGAAATTCGTATACAAAAGGCTAAAGAGTCAAACGTCTGTCTTAATTGTTTACGACCTGGGCACTTAGAAAATAATTGCAATATATCTTCATGTAAATATTGCAAGAAAAGGCATAATACGCTATTGCACTTGCATGAGCCACAGCCGATCCCTGAGCCTGCTATGCCATCAACCAGCAGCATTAACCACTTCGCAAATTCAAGCGAGTCAAAGCAGGTAGCTACTCCTCCGCTTGTTTTGCTTTCCACAGCGCTGGTAAAGGTGCTGGACGGCACCGGCGCCGCGCACTCCGCCCGCATGCTGCTCGACAATGGCAGCTCGGCTAACTTCGTTACGCAATCGCTCTGCGGTAAGCTGGGTTTGTCGCGACGTAGCGTGAGCTCCACGGTGACAGGTATAAACAGTAATTCATCTCATATTACACAGTCTTGCAGCCTTAACATTAAGTCGCTTCATAATGACTATAGCCTTACTGTAGACTGCCTTATTTTGCCTGAGATCACTAAAGCTTTACCGTCTTCTTTCATAGACATACAAAATATCCCTCTTCCGATGGGAATAAGTTTTGCCGACCCTTCCTTTAACATACCGTCGGCTATAGACATCTTAGTGGGTGCCGAAGTATTTTGGTCCGTCTTATGTAATAATTCCATTGACTTGGGCAAAAATCAGCCTAAGTTGTATGAGACAAAACTGGGTTGGCTGGTGTCCGGGCATGTCGCCCGTCTTAAGACACCGTCTTCGTCTCCCGTTTGTCACTTTATAAGCGAGGATTCCAATCCAGACTTAACTCGTTTTTGGGAGTTAGACACTGTGGCAGCAAAACGCTCTTTGTCTCCTGAGGAGCGTGCCTGCGAGCAGAGCTTTTTAACAAACACCGTACGCAGCGAGAACGGTAGCTTTGTCGTCTCCATGCCGCTAAAGGACGATCCGTCAGTCTTAGGAGAATCCTTTCAAATGGCCAAGTGCCGTTTCTTATCTTAAGAGCGCAAATTTCTTCGGGAGCCTGTTTTTAAGGATATGTACATGGAGTTCATGCACGAATATGAACGCCTAGGTCACATGACTGAAAACAAAGTCTTCATTTGGCGACTTAAAACAGCTCAATTATTTTTTACCTCACCACGGAGTCATCCGTGAGTCCAGCCTTACCACCAAGCTTCGCACAGTCTTCGACGCTTCCGCCGTATCTAGTTCTGGATTGTCGCTTAACGACATTCAAATGGTAGTGCCGACTGTACAAGAAGACCTTTATTCTATTTTATTACGTTTTCGCCAGCATAAATACGTCATTACTGGAGATATACAGAAAATGTACAGAGCGATTGAGCTTAATCCCGCCCAACGCTCACTTCAACAAATCATATTTAGGTATGACTCATTACACCCGTTAAAAACGTACACCTTAAACACGGTGACTTATGGTACGGCGTCTGCCCCATACTTATCCACGAAGTGTTTGGTGAGCTTAGCATCCAGCGCTCTCGATAGCGACGTAAAGCAGTCGATTCAACGCGATTTTTACGTTGATTATTATTTAGGCGGGGCGTCGACTATTGACGACACTATCAAGCTGTGCAAAGGAGTTATTAATACACTTAAAACTGCAAATTTCAATTTACGCAAATTTCAATCAAATAACAAATTAATTTTACATCACGTTTCATCTTCATTACAATCAGATAATGTCTTAGACATAGCAAACAGCGATAGTAATGTTTCTTCTAAAACTTTAGGTCTAAATTGGATTTGCGATTTAGACATTTTGTCATTTTCAATCAATATCGAACTTCGGGACAAAGTGACAAAACGTCACATACTTTCCGTTATAAGTCAGATCTTCGACCCATTGGGTCTCGTGGGCCCCTGTGTCATCGAAGCAAAGCTCATCATGCAGAGGCTATGGATCGTACGATGCTCATGGGACGATGAGGTTTCAACGGAAATAAAACGTTCATGGTTTTCGTTCGCCGACACCTTACCACTTCTTAACCACTTAAAGGTTCCTCGGTGGGTACTTCAAGACCATTCAATATTCCATGAAATTCATGTGTTTTCGGACTCTTCTGAGCGAGCATATGGGGCTTGCGTCTACATTCGCTCTATAGACGCATCAGGCTCTATCAAAGTACAACTTTTGACTTCTAAGAGCAAGGTAGCGCCAATAAAGCCAACAACTATTCCGCGCCTGGAACTTTGCGGATCGTTAGTGGCTGCAAGACTGTGTAACAAAGTATTAACCTCTTTAACACTACATATCAGCAAGTGTAGATTCTGGTGTGACTCAAACTATTGTTTTAGGGTGGTTAAAAACACCACCTACTAACCTTAAAAGTTTCGTAAGGAATCGTGTACATGAAATTCAGGAATGCACAGAGGGTCACACGTGGAGCTACGTACCATCGAAGGACAATCCGGCGGATCTTGTTTCCCGTGGGCTGAAGGCTGACCTCATCAGCGGTTCAGAATTGTGGTGGTCAGGGCCACCTTTCTTAACAGACATTGAAACTAATTGGCCACAAGTGCCCAACGTCGGCGTGAAACAGAATCTACCAGAGTTGATCACCTGTTCCTTCGCGCTTAACAATTCTAATGCAGACTTAATATCTAACTTAATCAAAAACAAATCTAATTTAACAAACTTACAAAACACTATAGCATATTTACAAAGATTTATTTACAACTGTAAGAACCCGAAAATGCAAATGAAAGAACATTTTCCAGTTCAAGAGCTTCAAAATTCCTTAAATTTTATTATTCTTAAATCTCAATCTGAGATGTTTCCTGACGAATATACTCTTCTTAAAGCCGGAAAGGCGCTTCCTAACAAAAATCGACTTATAGCTTTAAGCCCATTTCTCGATGCTAATAACATAATAAGGGTTGGTGGAAGACTCGATAACTCCCCTTACAATTACGACACAAAGCACCCAATTTTGTTATGCAGCAAACATCATTTCACTAAGCTTATGTTTGAACATTTTCATCTAAAATATTTACATGCACCGCCACAACTTCTGTTAGGAAATATTAAGCAAACTTATTGGCCCTTAGGTGGAAAAAACCTAGCTAAAGCTACAGTTAACAAATGTATGCGATGCTTCCGGTACAGGGCGGAAACTGTTCAGCCCATCATGGGCCAGCTCCCCGCCTCGCGTACCGAACTAGAGTTTCCCTTTCTTCATTGCAACGTCGACTACGCCGGGCCAGTGTTGATAGCAGACAGGAAGGGCAGAGGTTGTAAACTTATTAAATCTTTTTTGGCAATCTTTATTTGCAGTTCGGTAAAGGCCTGTCATATTGAGCTCGTTACGGCACTATCCAGCGAAGCATATATTGCCGCTTTAAATCGCTTTGTGTCCCGTCGCGGAAAGCCCAAGAGCATCACGTCAGATAACGGTTCGAATTTTATCGGTGCAAGCAACGAGCTGGCTCAATTTCTTCTTCAATCGGAACTTGAAGGTCAAATGGCTCAAGAAGGCATCGGATTTAAATTTATTCCCGCTTATACCTCTCACTTTAATGGCTTAGCTGAAGCAGCAGTACGCTCTACAAAACACCATCTTAAGCGTTTATTACAAAACACTCATTTAACTTATGAGGAAATTGCTACATGCCTCACTCAAATAGAGGCTGTTTTGAATTCTCGGCCTCTCACCCCTATTTCCACTGATCCCTCAGATTTCTCCGCATTGACTCCTGCCCACTTTTTGATTGGACGCTCACTAATTGCTATCCCTCAACCACAAATAGGTGATGCGAATATAACCCGCCTTGATCGATTCAAGAGAATCGAGCTTATAAAGCAGCACTTTTGGAGCCGATTTTGACTAGAGTATGTCAATCTGCTCCAGCAAAAGGTAAAATGGCGGTCGTCGACCAAGGAGCTGAAATTGGGATCTCTTGTTCTTGTCAAGGAAAGAGCTCTCCCACCATTGATGTGGTCCTTAGGACGAGTCATGCAGCTCTATCCTGGCAGCGACGGCGTTTCTAGAGTCGCCGAGTTGAAGACAAGGAGAGGCACAATTCGAAGAGCCTTTAATAACATCTGTCCCCTTCCAGATTTTTGAAGTTCTCTGCACACTTCAACCCGGGGAGCATGTTGGTCGAGCGGCAGCGCCGCGGCGGGAGGAGGTTGGGACGATACTCCACCGCGGTCGGACGACAACACTAATTTAATTTATAATAATAATTTTATTAAGTAGACCGGGTTATTGTAAAGTACGGATGATTATATCAGCCCTATAAGAATATACAGTCCACTTTCATTTAACCACGTCACCAGGACCCTAACACCCGTATCGATAAAGACGTAGAACAATTAGTAAAGGCCTATAAAGGTTGTACGTTAGTGGGTTTGCCAAACCCACCTGCACCAATGAAGAGACGAGTGTTGCCTGCAGCTCCATGGATAGATGTCACAATGGATCTAATGGGACCATTGCCAAGTAACAAGTATCTGTTAGTAGTGGTCGACTACTATAGTCGATACAAAGAAGTAAAAATTACAAAAACATCACAATCTTACAGATTATTAAAATGGTAAAAGAAGTGTTCAGTAGACTTGGTTATCCTACTTCTATCACCGCAGACAATGGCAAACAGTTGGTTATTGAAGAGTTTCGATTTTTCTTCAAAGAATGTAACATTAAGTTATTTAGTACTGTACCATATTGGCCTCAAATGATCGGCGAAGTTGAAAGACAAAACAGAGATATTTTGAAACGTCTTCGTATCAGCCAGATCGAGAGGAAGGATTTAAAAGAATGTTTGTGGGAGTATCTTCTAATGTATAACAGCACCCCTCCTTACAGTTACCGGGAAGTTACTGTCTGAACTGTTTTTTCAACGAAAAATTAGGGATAAAATTCCATCAGTAGGTGAAATAAATTACAGACAATCATTTAGATGCAGATATCAGGGATAGAGACAAAATACAAAAATAAAAAGGAAAAGAGTATGTAGATAGGAAACGCAGAGCAACTCACTCAGATATAATACAGGGAGATAAGGTTTACGTAAAAGCAGTGGAAAAATCGAATAATCTTACAACAAATTTTAAACCGACGCCACACGTCGTAGAGAGTGCACGAGACGGTGACTGCACAGTACGCAATAGTGAAACGAACCAAAGGTTTAGGAGAAATGTAATACATTTGAAGACAGTAGGAGGCGATTGGACGGCTATTCCACCCGATCAGAATGAAAAAGAACAAAATCTAGTACAGGATAAAGAAGACGAAAATATGTAATAATTAATACAGACAATACAAGATGCTTTGTGATTGTTATGAGTTATAATAAAAAAAAGAAAAATCTTGATAAGAAAGAGATGTAGTGTTTGCATATATATATATATAAGTCACTGTCTCGAGTGCACCGCGTCAGTTACACGAGAGCCTCGGGCGAGAGTGGACGTGTTTAGGTAAGTGCTTGCCGAGCCTGTGTTACAATACAGTGATTAGAGAAGATAGCAGAAAATACACCAATCAAAGCCATTTAATTCAGCCCTATTTGGTTTGATTTAAAACTGGTAGTTCATTGACCTTTACAGATTTTATAAGAATAGATAAAGCTTTGTGATGAGCATTTTCCGAAATAAGCGGGTCGCAAGCTATTACACAGGTGTCAAAATTGCTCAATACAAGATCTAAAATCACATTATTTATATTATATACACAATTGTACTGTCGTAATCCTAAATAATTGAGGGTATTAATAAATAAATCATAAAGATCACTTATATAGCTAGTCGCCGTCATCTCCGCATTATCCGGGCTTGTTTCCATTTAATAGCGGGTACATTAAAATCGCCAGTAATAAAAAAATTGTCATTGGGATGAGATAACATAATGTCCATATGTTTGTCACAAAAATTACGTAGTTGCAAGTCAAATGAGTTACCTCTATTTTATTTACATAAGTAGACAATACATACGTGTATACGACATCGGTTAATACTTATGCTCACCCAAATGTCCTCAGCAGAAGATTGCCATTCGGGTACCTCAACAGAAGTAAACTCACGTTTGATCGCTATTAAGACTCCACCGCCCAATTTTTGTCCTCTTCGTAAATAATTACGATCCCGCCTCCAAACAATGTACCTGTCATCAAACAGCTCAGAACTATATATAATTATTTAATAGTATATTTCTACAAAAACTATCAGTTTTCGACCGAAGGCCTCTTACATTCTGATAGTACACGTTAATTATGTTAGCTGCGCCGGAGGTTCGAAAAAAAAAACAAATTTACTTATAAAATATATTTAAAATGAAAATTACAAATTATGTTACTATAGCTAATTAATCTAACTGAATGAGCCTCGTGTAACTGAGTACGTGATATTTTATACATCCGGCACGTGACTTGAATTACTGCGCCTGCATCCCTGTCGGTTTACATAGCAACTGTTCTAGGTACATAGTCAGCGATCGTCATAACATAGGTATATGTAACTCCTCCACCCTCAGAACGGCAACTATTTGAGTATGCAGGGAAAATGTTGCCAGAATTTCGGGGTTTCCATGATCTTCTGAATTAGATGTTGGTGATTGCGCTGCTTTGCTCGTCTCCTTTTTGCATCTTCATATGTAGCGACGGGTGACCAGTACAAAGATAAGGATACCTCCACTCGATAATATGATATAAAAGGGAATTGTCGTATGGTATAGTGTGTCACTTATGGCACGTAGTTGTACTGGTGATTGCATGAGAATTTTGTCTTGGATGCTGTGTAATCCTTGGAGATAGATTGAGTTTAGGTGGATGCGGGTAGATGCTGTAGCTTGTTCCGGAGATCTAAAAGGTAGTCCAATGAGCTTTAGAGGTTGACCTTTTATCTCATTATTGTCGTTGACGATGGTGAACTCGTCAGTTTTAAGAAGACAGCTGGCTGGAATCGTAATGAGATAACTCCCTTGTAGCATGGTGAATTATTTTCTTCCGCAAGACAATTGTACCTTGGTATAGTGTGGAAAGGACAGGATATAATGCTGGTCATCTAGTTTTTCCATCGCTTCTTTTGACAGGATGATAGTAGTAAGATTGCAGGCTTCTTGTATGACTTGCTTGGTGATCAATTCTTGGATGCAATCGGGTTGTGTTCGAATCTGATAGGTAGTGCGTTCTTCACAGAGATACCAGTGGTTAAACTTCGGACATTCTGTCTCTATGTACGCGAATGATAACTCGTTAGTTGCCATGAAGGGATAGGTTGGGATAAGGGCCTGTGAGTTTTTATTTGGGACAATGTATAATCTATATAAATCAAAATTATCTCTAGAAGTTATAGGAAATTTAAAGATGAACACGATTTGTTTCTCCGTGTAATATGAGCCGGGTTTTATTAAGTCATAATAGTCTCTGAGTTCTAAATTTAATATTTGATCTGAGCTGTAAATACTTCCAAGCTTACTTAACATGGAACCTAATACATCTATATCTATCATAGAATGATGCGTGCTAGATGCACGAATAAAAGCTAAAGTGTTTTCTATTCTAATTAATTCTAGCATTAAGTCCTCTACATTATCACTAATTATTTCTAACAATTGCGCAAATTTAGCGTATTTAATTAAACTAGTTTGCCTATATGCATTACTATTTAATATAAGTATTAAAGTCTCATTAATTTTTCTTGAATTTTCCGCTATCTCAATAATTGCATTACTATGCTTAGACATCCATTCTTCACTTAAGCTGAGACGTTGGTCGAATTCGGATGCAACGCTCAGTTGATTATCCTTAAGGGTTTTAATTGCCTCGTTATATCTTAACGCGTCTGTATAATCTGAGTTACCCGTTATGCTTTTTATGATTGAATCAACACTATCTATAAGACCTCTTTTAGCTCTATTGGGCTTTAGGGTTCTGAGATGACTTAACACCTTGCCAAGTTTGTTAGACAGATAATCTATTTGGATTTCGTATAGTAAATAAGTATCGTTAGTCAGTCGGTTTTGGAAAGTCAGTAGTTGATTCTGTAGGGAGTGGATATTATCTTCAATGTCATCGAGTCGTACGTACTGTAAAAATGTATGGTAATGAGTAGTCAATTTCGTGGGTCCTAGTTTATACGGTAGTAGTCCTGGTCCGTCTGATAGATTTATCAAGTTTTATCTCTGTCATCTGAGTCCTTTGAAGGAGCATTATTAGCAGTATCCTGCAACAAATTAACTGCTTTAGGAACACGCTTGAGCCGTGATTTTGCTACTGGACCACGTTTTTCAGATGTATATATATGAATGGGTAAATCGGCTAATACAGTGAGTGAGTATAACGTAGTGCGGTTTTCTGGCGGGCGGCAGATGGATTTTTAATAAAAACTTGCTGCTGCGGCGCGTATTCTATTTCCGGTTCGCGGTCCTTATTCCTACTCTCTATAATGGCTGTGCGATTGGCTAGTGACGTGCTATTAATAATTTCGTACACCTTTTTCATTTGATCTCTATGCATCTGTACATACTGCTGTAGTAGTTCTGGGTCATGTCGATGTCAAGACAGTCTCTATGGACAAAGTGTCCCGTTAATAAGTCAAATGGTCGACATCTAGTAAAACTGTGTATTGAGCTATTGTAGGGTATTATTGCGTAAGGCATGAGATTGATGACCGGTTCGTCCTTATGTTGTAATTTTAAAATTCTGATATGTTCCAAAAGGGTCGAATGGAACCTTTCAATATTACCGTTATCGTTAGGTGAATGGGCTAAAATATGATGGTGATTTATCTTATGGAGTCTAGTAAATTCTAAAAATAATTGGTTAGTGAACTCTGTTCCGTTATCAGTAATTATTGTTAGGGGAACACCGTGATGGGTACAATATTGTAGTAGGGCCTGTAATATACTAATAGCGGTTCCGTTGCGTAAATGGTAAGCTTGTCCGTATTTTGTAAATACGTCTATAAAAGTTACATATTTTTCACTTTGAACTGTAAAGAGGTCCATGTGAATTATCTCAAAGGGTTTTGTTGCAGGTGGTACTACATTAAATTGAGGTTTCACTGGGTTTCTATTATATTTGGCCTGTCCGCAGATGGTACACTCGTTAATAAATTTTGTGATATGGTCTTTCATTTTTAGCCAATAGTATTTGCGAGATAATGCTAAGTAACACTCGTTAATACCACGGTGGTTGGTTTTACCGTCGTGATAGTGACGAATAATTTCTTGTTGTCGCAAATATTCCTTAACATTCTCTAACTCGAATTTAGTTAGAACAAGGTTAAGTGAAGAGCTTTTAAATTTATCCTGTAAGATTGGTATTACTTTATATAATGCTAAAGGTGGGTTTATTAAGAGAGCTGTTTTGATTTTTGGATAGACATACTCTTTTACAGCGTTTATGACGTCTTCTTCGAGACTATTTTCCGATAGTTGAATGCTAACACGTGTATGGGTATCGAAGGGTTTAGTCACAATGGTTTTTCCTTTAACGTCCCTAACAACAGTCAAGTGAATTTGTCTATTAAACTTATTGAGTGGTTCGTCAGTTATAGGAATTTCAAGTATAGGATGTTCGTTACTGGTGTGTACGGTCTCAGTCGAAGAGTTCGCAATACCTTCGCTTGGGTTGCCTATTAACGAGTTTAGTTCGCCAATTTCGTTCATTAACATTTTTATGTCTTCATTGTGAATCTCTATACGTGAGAGAGCATCGGCATTGGTGTTAATTTTGCCTTTCTTATAAATTACTGTAAAGTCATACTCGCTAAGTCTAAGTCGCCATCTTGTGAGATGAGAATTTGGTTCTTTCAAATTCATCATCCACTGCAATGGTTTGTGGTCTGTCAAAATTTTAAATTTACGTCCAAACAAATATGGTCTAAAGTATTTCGTAGCCCAGACTATGGCGAGAAGTTCTTTTTCGATTGTACTGTAATTAATTTCGCTTTCGTTTAACGTACGAGAAGCATAACAGACTGGTTTGTCGGATCCTATTGGACCTTGTGACAGTACGGCACCAATGGCAAAGTTAGAAGCATCTGTCGTTAGGTTAAACTCTTTAGTAAAGTCTGGATATTGCAAGATGGGATCGTTTGTCAAAAGAGACTTACATTTTTCGAAAGCGTTAGCGTAATTATTGTCTATTGTTACCTTTTTGCCTTTCTTAAGACACTGAGTTAATGGTTTAGTAATACGGGCGAAATCCGGAATGAACTTTCTGTTATAACAGAGAACGCCTAAAAATTGTTTAATTTCTTTTGGATTCTTTGGAATAGGGTATTTTTGAACAGCCGAAATTTTATCTGGGTTTGGTTTAATACCGTCCCTGGTGATAATATGACCGAGGTAAGCCGTTTCATGTTTGAGAAACTCCGATTTGTCCGGTTGAACTTTTAAGTTGGACTCGCGAAATCTACTAAATACTTTGTCTAGGTTAACCATATGTTCTTGGAGAGAAGTGCTGAACACAATTATGTCATCTAGGTATACAAGGCATATATGATTTTGTAGCCCCCTTAAGACATTGTCCATAACTCTTTGGAACGTAGATGGACTGTTCTTCAGGCCCATTGGCATGCGAAGGAATTCGAAATGGCCATGCTCTACATTAAAAACGGTTTTCGCTATGTCCTGAGGGTCCATTTCGACCTGATAAAATCCGCTTGCTAAGTCTAAGGTGGTAAAATATTGACATTTCCCTAATTTGTCAAGAACATCACTAATGTTCGGGATAGGATATTTATCGTCAAGTGTCTTTTCGTTTAATTTGCGAAAGTCAACTATAAGATGCCACTTCTGTTTGCCAGAAGCATCTACTTTCTTTGGAACAACCCAGATGCGTGACCTCCATGCAGATTCGGAAGGTCTTACAATACCCTGATCTAACATTTTGCTTATTTGGTCCTTAACTTCTTGTCTATGTATGAATGGATAACGATAGCTTTTAGTGTGTATTGGTACTTCGTCCGTGGTTCGAATCCGATGTTTTATTCTATTTGTGAAAGTGAGGCTTTCACCTTTTATGTAAATTACGTCCGAGTAACGAGAGCAAAGTGCTACTAAATTAGCCTTTTCCTCCTCGTTTAGGTGGTCGGTACGTAATCGCGAAACTACGTCTTTTGCGCGTGCTGATAATTGTTCGGTACGCGTGCACTCAATATTAAATAATTCCGCGCGGGCTGGTCGGTCGAGTGAAAATATTATATCGTTTGGCGTTAGGTTCTCTACCTCAATATAACCGCGATTATTGACAATTACATAGAACCTGCTCCGTAATATAGGCTTCGCCATTCTTTGTATCCAATGGAACTCTAATAATTTTCGAAGAGCTGGCAGGTATTATATCTTCGTATAAATTAACATTACGCGAGTTATGCAATAAGCAATAAGTCCAAACCTATAAGGCCGTCAAAATAGTCATGAAAGCGATATACAAAGAATTTCACTTTATCGGAATCATTAAATTCAGAAAAACAAGGTATTGAATAATTATTACGACTTGTCGTTTGTTACTTCGAACGGGTCAAAATTAAGTGGGAAATCGCTGAAAAATTTTCCTACAGCTTCAGGGCTAATAAAAGACTGATTCGCGCCAGTATCTATTAAAAATTTTAATGGGGGGTTTGCTATCTGTATATATGGTAATTGTCTTTGAGTCTGAAGATTTAATTCTATTTTGGATTTTTTTATAGTCGAATCGTCCTGAAAATCCCGATTGGAGTGCTTAGACTCTACTTGTGATTGATTTTGAACATAATTTTTTTTATAGGATAAGGGTGACAAACGAGCACACAGTCCACCTGATGGTAAGTGGTTGTTGCGGCCCATAGACATCTACATCTATCCTCGTTTGCGAATCAAAATGCAGATACGTTGTCACCCATGAGTACTAAGATGGAATGCCTCATTTCCAGTAAAAAGGGCCTCCGGCTACCTGCACACACCAAACGAAACGCAGAGGTAAACCTCTACTTCACGCTGGTATTCTGTGAGGTCGTGGTACCACCCCGGTTCGAGCCGCCCCATCCGTGCGACAGCAAAAGCTGCCGCGTGGCTCTACCACTGTTTTGATCTTGGTTTTATTTTTTTTATCTTGTTTTACTATCTTGGTTTTCGTCAGTCGAGTCATAATAAGAAAAATCAGAAGCGAAATCCGGGGCATAAGCGTTGTTAAAGTCGGTATAGTCGGTGTAGTATGCGTACTCGTATTCAGGGTTATACTCGTAATATGAATCGTTATACGCAGCGCATTCGTTTGTATTCATTTCGCGGGATTTAAAATAGTTTGTTGGTGGCGGATTGCCAAATTTATTCCAGTCATGTCCTGTCAACATTTTTGTGTGTGGTAAAGCCTTGGGAAAACGCTGGACTCCACTCATGGGCTGAGGTTGTTGAGGGTTATTTCGGGGTGGTAATCGGAACACGTTACTACGCTGGTTGTAGTAAGGAGGGGGTGCACCGAACATGCGCTGGGTATTAGTTGGCATGCGCTGTTGGTGTGGTACGGGTTGAGGAAATTTGAACGACTGAGGTGGGGGTCTGTAAGGTCTTTGCCCAACAGGAACTGGCCAATTAGGTACTGGAGTTTGGAAAGGTTGATGTTGAGGAATGGAAGGTGGTGTGGATGGTTGGATGAACTTGGGAGAATGTTGACTTTTTATGGAGTCATTGCGCTGTTGGAGATACATAATGTTTAATTCCTCTTGTACATATTCTAAGGCTCTCTCTATTGTCGATGGTTGCATGCAACGTATACGAGATCCTAAAGGTTCCTTTAAGCCGCGGACATATGCTTGCATTGCGACTTTCCTATAAAGGTCCTGTTTGGCATCGATGGTGGTCGGTATGGTCTCATGTAAAGACACGTAAGTCATTATCGTGCTAAACAAAGTTTGGCAATGGTCGTAAAATTCTTGTGGAGAGAATATGACAGCGAGCCTGTCGAGATTCAGGCTCCCGAGAACGAGTTACTCTAGGATGATAAATATTGAAGGGAAAGATTTAAACTTAGGGATAAGGGAGAGCAACACGAGATCAATTCAAGTGTACTCACGTGGATTTCATCTGGTTTCTCTCGATGAATCGAAGGCTGGATTCTCCTCCTGGTCTGCAGCTGGTCCGTAGATCCGGATACTCTTCGAAGGAACTTGATAGCCGTCGGAGTGCTTCACGGTTATGAAAAGATATTCCCTAACTATCGCAAAACCACCCCTGAGTATCCTACCGACTGCGCCAATTACGTTAGCTGCGGCCGGAGGTTCGAAAAAAACCAAATTTACTTATAAAATATATGTAAAATGAAAATTACAAATTATGTTACTATAGCTAATTAATCTAACCGAATGAGCCTCGTGTAACTGAGTACGTGATATTTTATACATCCGGCACGTGGCTTGAATTACTGCGCCTGCATTCCTGTCGGTTTATACATAGCAACTGTTCTAGGTACATAGTCAGCGATCGTCATATCATAGGTATATGTAACTCGTTTTTAATATATTATTGACAATAACAAAAACAATATTTTCCTAAATATTTAACTATAGTAAAATATGTAAAATGTCGAGGCGGTACGTTGAAACATAAATAAGTCATAAGTATACTTGTAATTAAGTATGTAAGTATTCGACAACAGCATAGTATATCTTCAATTAATTTCTGTAAGGTATACAGTGTGTCAGCAGTGTATATAGATATGTACAATTAAAAAAATATAAAAATAATATTAATATAAACCAGTTTATAGGGCGCAGTTTACCCCTTCGGAACAGTAGTATGACTATTTCGACATAACATAGATTTATAAATAAGCGATTAATTAGTATTAACCGTAAAATTACATTTAAGTTATTTGTGTGATCCAAAATAGGGTATAGCAAAATTTTCAATAGAAAAAATATTCTCTGTTTGTACATAACAAACAAGAAGTAAACTATGTAACGATACATCAACTTTATAGTATTGCTTGTTCGGGTAAAAATTTTTAAGCATAGGGCTAATTTACCTGCTTTGAGTTTGAGGTCATACGGACAATAGAAAAATTTAATCATACGGACCCAACCAGTGGTTTCAAAACATTTTATAGTTTTAATAGATTTTGTTGCAACTTTTTCAAATACATGACATGAACTTATATCATTTTTTGAAGGTCCCTTTCTGTCTTTATTGATAGGATGGGAGATGTGGTATTTTTCATTACAAAGATTTTAGAGTTCTTCACCCATACGAACTGGAATTTTTTTTCTTGGGCAACAGTCTTAGTCTAATTAAGTAAAGTTTTGTTGTAGGCAGTTAGGTGATCGTTCAAAAAGATACGGTTGTTGCCTTGTAGACCTATAGCAATGGTGGTGAGCGGAGACATGGACGAATGTTTTCTGGCAGCAGTGACGAAGTCCTCCTTTACAAAACGATTGTTGAAACATACAATTATAGGCTTAGTGCTGTTTGGATCTCGATTAGGCATCTTAGTGACGTAGTTAATTTGGCTTTTAGAGATAGTGAAATCAACTTTAGAGCCAATGGAAATAACAATATCCAAAAGGTTTTCGCCTTTCTTTATGGGCACTCCTTTTATTTCCGCATTATTTAATCGAGCCCATTCGTCTTTAAACTGTATTTGAGTCTCAAGTTTCTCAACTTTCTGGCATAGACAAACAACTTTCTCCTTATCACTTTCGACTTCTTTAACACGTGATTCAAGGTGCACAATTTTTTTCGAGAGTTCTTGGATGACGTTGTTCGTTTGGACGTTAGATTTTTGGAGCTGAGTGAGATTATCCTTCAGGTACTTAATGTCCTCAACAATAGAATCAAGAGAATTTAGTTTATTTGCAATATCCTTTATTTCCTTCATCAATTGTATTGAAGTTATCTCTTGGTGTTCAAGATCGGTTGGGGCCGAAGGTTTAGTAGTAGATGGCTGCGAGGGAGATTTACCTTGTTCTTATTTACACTTTGAACACCGCCAGGTCATTTTTCGATCACCTAATTTACGGTATCCCGGTTCACTGATACCTGCGCAATGGAAGTGAAGACAAATCTTACAAAGACTGCAATCCGCTCCATCTGTAACTTGTTCCTTGCATTTACTGCAGGTCGGCATAGTAAGCCAATTCACGTAGTTTGAGAATCACTAACAACAAAACGTAATTTCAATCAGTATGCACTTTCACTACTATTGTATACGTTACGCAAAGTTCAACTTTGCGAGCGTCGAGTATACGGTAGTTTTTTATTTAGAAAAATTTAGGAGATGATTTTAAATTGATGAAAATGAGATAAGCATGGATGAAATAGTGAAAGCGTCGAAAAGTATGAGATTAGGTAAGGCTGCAGGGTATGACAGGATTACCGTCGAGATGCTGAGGGCTGGACAGGGCCAGGTGGCTAGTCAGCTGTACCGCCTTTTCAATCTGTGCTGGCGAAATGGGCAAGTACCGGGAGACAGGTGCAAAGCCGTAATCGTGCCATTGTATAAGGGAAAAGGGTCACGGCAGGACTGCATAAATTACCGCGGTATAAGCCTTCTCAGCGTCGTCGGTAAATTGTATGCGAAAGTATTGATTGAAAGGATTGTGAATGAAACAGACAAGAAAGTATGGGATGCACAAGCGGGATTTAGAAAGGGAATGGGATGTACGGATCAGGTCTTTTCTTTGCGGTGCATAGCCGAAAAGTATTTGGCTAAAAACAAGAAAGTCTACTGCGCGTTGGTAGATCTAGAAAAGGCCTATGATAGAGTGGTGAGGAATGAATTGTGGTCAGCACTGTCCGTGAACGGTGTGAGCAGTATCCTCATACGAGCAATGCAATTTCTTTATAGGGATTCTAGTGCTTGTGTAAGGATAAACGGGGCATACACTGAATGGTTTAATATCGAAAAAGGTGTTAGACAGGGATGTGTAGCGTCACCGTGGCTGTTTAATCTGTTCATGGACAATTGTTTGACAGATTTAAAAGAGAATGAAAGTGGGTTGAGAATGAATGAGTTACTCGTCAAATATTTTCTCTATGCTGAAGACCAAGTATTACTTGCGTCTTCGGCCGAAGAGTTGCAGGAGATGGTAACTGCTATGAGTGGAGCTTTTGTTAGAAAGGGAATGAAGATGAATGTAAGGAAGACGAAAGTGATGGTGTTTGAAAAAGATGAGGCAGTGACAGACTGCAACATTGTGATTGAAGATGAACAAATTGAACAGGTGAAAGAGTTTGTGTATCTGGGTTCAAAGTTTACAAGAGATGGAAAGTGTGAGAGTGATATCGAAAGAAGAGTGAATGCAGGAAACATGGTGAATGGAGCTTTGCACTCCTTTATGAGCAGTCGGAAGGTGTCTAACAAGGCTCGTTTGGCTGTGCATGAGGGGGTGTTGGTTCCGACACTCATGTACGGAAGTGAAACTTGGGTATGGCAGAAGAAACATGAAAGCAGAATAAATGCAGTTGAGATGAGAGCATTAAGAAGTATGATAGGAGTTAAACTGAGTGACAGGCTAAGAAATAGTGAGATAAGGAAACGTTGTGGTCTGAAAGAAGATGTAGTGACAAAAATTGAG
Source organism: Parnassius mnemosyne (assembly GCA_963668995.1). Classification (NCBI taxonomy): domain Eukaryota; kingdom Metazoa; phylum Arthropoda; class Insecta; order Lepidoptera; family Papilionidae; genus Parnassius; species Parnassius mnemosyne. Next base: position 5,801,668 of record CAVLGL010000001.1, on the reverse strand, counting down.
AAAGGTATGCTGAGATGGTTTGACCATGTCGAGAGAATGAATGAAGAACGATTGACGAAAAAAGTGTATAAGGCGAGTGTGAATGAAAGTGTTGGAAGGGGTAGACCTAGGCGGACATTTCTAGACATCTAGACATACTCTGAGTAAATAATAACCTTTGATTTCTACACGCAACTTGCAGACTGAACCAATGATGAAGTGCTATACGATATAATTTATATATATAAACAAAATTGAGATGTCTGTCTGCAACACCAACATAAATGCCTTATTTTGTAATGAGGGGATTATTTGCATGCCATTAAAATACTAATAACCATTTTTTAATTTTTGTCTGTGTCTAATATTTCTGTCTGTTTGTATGTCTGCACGAGCCAAACTTAAGAATGGCTGACCGATTGTGATGAAACTTAACAAACAGGTTATGCAAAGAGAGATCTATGTCATATTTTACCTAAAAATCTTTAAGATTGTTTTGTGAAAAAACTTATAAATTGATAAAATTAATAGCCTCATTAAATAAAATAAATAGTCATTAAAATGCAGATTGGCATTTATGACCCTTTGTGTCTTTTCTTATATTAAATGCAATAAAGATTAAAAATAAATATCACACAAATACATTTCTGCTTGCTTTTGTTTATTGCCAAAATGTTGAAAAATTCTAGCTTTAAACCTTTCGCTGTCCCGTGCATTACATAAAGGTCATTTCTATTGTGTTACATTTGTGTCTGAAAATCGGACAATGAAAGTGGTAATTTAGTTACACAAAAAAACTATTCAAAAATATTGATGGAAAAAAACGAAGTAATTCGAGGCGTCTTATTTGAAACGTTATAAACCCATTAGACTACATCGGCTTTTACCGTATAATAGTCGGAGGCTTAGCTTTTCTATACAAATATTTCCTACGTGGTAGAGCCATGCTGCAGCTATATTATGGTTGTAGCACGAATGGGTCGGCTCGACCGGGGAAGGACCACGCTCTCACAGAAAACCACCGTAAAATAGCAGCTTAACGCTGCTGTGTTTTGTATGGTGAGTGTAGAGAACCGGAGACCCTTTTTACTGGCAAAGAGGCATTCCATCTTAGCCCTCACGGGTGACAACGCATCTGCATCTTGAGTCTTTATTGAGGATAGATGTAGATGTCTATGGGTCACAGTAACCACTTACCATCAGGTGGACTGTGTGCTCGTTTGTCACCCGATCCTATTAAAAAAAAACCAAGCGGAAAATTTATTACGTCCTAGTCGAGTCATAATCTGAGCAGCGAAAAACAATCATAAAATTAAAGCACGTCTAATACCATATCATTTTTAATTAGAAAATTTTAACTGTTAATAAAATATGTGAGACGATATTTTATTAAAAGCAAAACACAAATGACCTGCAAAACATGATGTGTATGTAGAAAGGGTAATTGAGTATAGTAAGTACAAAGACTGATTTTATAGTTAGGAATAATAATTAATTCGTTTACACGAATTAATTATCCAACGAGTCAAGGATAAAGTAGTAACGGAATACGACAAGCGCACCGTTCCACGTCAGAGCCAAGACTGCCTTAACAGCGGCCGCTCCGTCCGTTTTATACAAGCAAAACGGGCGCAACCGCAGGTGCAATGGTGCAGGTATGCGGTACAAGTGTTATTTATAAGAATTCTGTCTAGCTAAACCAACGGCGCCACACGTGCAATGGTGCTGGTGCCGTTATGTATAATATTTTTTTTTATAGGAGAGGGGACAAACGAGCATGCCGCTCACCTGATGGTAAGTGACTACCGCCACCCATGAACAAATGCAACACCAGGGAGGGAATTGCAGATGCGTTACCGGCCTTTTAAAAAGAAGTACGCTCTTTTCTTGCAGGTCCCTAAGTCGTATCGGTCCGGAAAAATCGTGCGAGGAAGAAAACATCTTCTAAATCGCACAGTGGTGGACCGCCAATCATCCAGATGGTGTGGATGGTATCGGGAGTTCTGCCGTAATGTGCGTTCGTGAAATTTGGCGGCTGGGATTAATTCGAACAATTCCTCAGAGCACTTCTCATAGTAGATGCGAAAGAAAATGCAAAGGCATGCAACATCTCTTCGCAGTGCCAATGAATCGAGCCGATCGGAAAGGGCTCGGTCGTCAACGATTCGAGCCGCTCTGCGCTGGATGCGGTCAAGTGGAAGGAGCTGGCACTGGGGAGCCCCTGCCCAGAGATGAGAACAGTATTCCATGTGAGGCTGAAACTGAGCCTTGTGAAGTTGCAGGCGGTGTGCCGGCATGAAATACTGTCCCGCTCTGCTGAGCACGCCAAGCTTTTTAGAGGCCAATTTGGCCTTCTATTCCAAGTGGCCACGAAACTGCACGTCACTCGATATGTCGACTCCGAGGATACCGATACTGGCTGAGGCAAGAAGGGGAGTGCCTTGAAACTAAGGAGATACGACAAAGGGGTTCTTTTTAGCGGTAAACGAGCAAACTTGTGTCTTCTGAGGATTAAACTGGACTAGATTTAGTCGCCCCCAATCCGAAACTTTGTTCAGCAAATACTCGACTTCAGACACAAGTTCAGACACACTCGGCGACGTTTTTCCGAGAAATATTGGCACGGCAGGTGTATAGAGCATCACCAGTGCTGTCATCCACATAGCAATGAATGTTACCAGTTAGCAACATATCATTGATATGCAGAAGAAACAGTGTCGGTGATAGCACACAGCCTTGTGGAACACCAGCGTTAATAGGCTTGTAGTCAGAACATGCACCGTCTACAACGACCTTGATGCTCCGATCTGCAAGGAAGCTGGTGATCCAATTGCACAATTTCCGGGAAGCCCATAGGAAGGTAGCTTCGAAAGAAGCGCTTTGTGCCAAACCCGATCGAAGGCCTTTGCAATGTCCAGACTAACGGCCAACGCCTCCCCCTTGGACTCTACTGCCTCCGCACATCTATGGTTCAGGTAGACCAGAAGATCACCAGCTGATTGACCTTGACGAAAACCGTATTGGCGGTCACTAATCAGCTGGTGATTAGTGACCGCTACACTGCTGGCTTTTAGTTAATAATGGATTCCATTCATTATTTTGGAGAACAAGGAGGTGATCGCGATAGACCTATAGTTGGACGGGTCTGAGCGGTCGCCTTTTTTAGGGATCGGGTGGACAAAAGCTGTCTTCCATGAATTCGAGACTATGCCTTGGGAGTAGGAGTACCGGAAAAGACGCGTTGAGACCGGTGCCAACTCCGGAGCACACGTCCTCAGCACAATTGGGGGGATTCCGTGAGGCCCACTCGACTTCTGGATGTCCAGGGAGAGAAGTGCTTTGCGAACCGAGCGCTGTGAGAACCGCACATCCGGCATGGAGCACTCACACCGCGGGATGGTTGGCGATGATTTACCTCCGTCATCAAGAGTCGAGTTGGACGCAAAAAGGGAGCCTAAAAGGTCAGCTTTGTCTTTTGCGTCTTGGGCCAGTGAGTCGTCCTCCCTGTACAGAGATGGTAGTGATGGCTTACAGAAATTCCCTTGGACAGCCTTGGCGAGAGACCAGAATCTGCCTCCGATGGGTACCACAGATAATGGAATGAAAAGCTCCGTTCCTTGTAGCACCACATCAGTGACAGAGTCAGCAACAGCGCTGGGATCATCCGGCGCGAAGCAAACCCGCCCCCATGGGTAGGATGCAATGAAAGACCGCATTCCGTCCCAATTCGCCGACCTGTAATGCCAAACACGGCGGCAACCTGCAGAACGCAACCGCGAAGGTAGCATGAGTGGCACCACACTCCGGATCAGACAATGGTCCGAAGAGCCGAGAGGGGCATAGACCGAAACCAGATATCCGTCCGGATGAGAGGTCAGCAGAAGGTCCAACAGAGAAGGTGTATGATCCTCCATATCTGGAATCCGCGTAGGCGAAGTAACCAGTTGTGTCAGACCATATGCCAAGGCAAAGTCATAAACAGATCTCCTCGCATGATCGGTTAAACGTAAACCGAGCCATTCGGCATGGTGGGCGTTAAAATCGCCAAGGATCACGATCTCTGCGGATGGGACCTGTTGTAGCAAGGAATCTGTAACCATTTGGACGTGGTCGATGAGTCGGTCTGTTTCGGCATTATCGCTATGGGACCTATAGAGGCACCCGTAGATGCGCGGATGGTCGTCGCTGTCTACGCGTAGCCAAAAGATGGACAGGTCCAAACCTTCAAGACTGCCGAGGCGTCGAGAACAGATGTCCTCTCTGACATACACGCAAACTCCAGCCCGAGGCGCAAAGGAGTGCTCCAATTTGTAGCCCGGGCAAAAGAGATACGAAATATCAGCCGGAGAGGAAACCTGCGTCTCGGTCAGAAAGAGCAAGGCCGGCTTCGCCGTCTCGAGATGATAGTGGATGGCGTTTAGGTTAGAGTGAAGTCCCCTGATGTTGCAGAAATTCACGGATAGCGTGGCAGGGGTCGCCTTGGTATTGTTGCTCAGTTTGCGCCGAGCAGTTATGTTTTTGAGCGGAATTTTGCCTCCCCCCCCCCCCAGAATACACGGGGCAGCCTGAGCACCCACGCTCAGGATTGGAATAACATGGTCGTGGATGCTCAGCGAGGGATTCTCCAGGGGTACTGGTACCCTCCTGGGGTAGTTTATCGTGTAATTCCGCTACCATGTTGATGGGGGGGGGGGAATTGGGCCTACGGCCACCTGCACTCACTAGACGAAACGCAGAGCCTCTACTTCACGCCGGTATTCTGTGAGGTCGTGGTACCAACCCGGCTCGAGCCGGCCCATACGTGCAACAGCTGCGCGGCTCTACCACCGTAAAATATATTATTATATAATATTTATTTTGAAATAATATATATATATATAATATTTATTTTGAAGTAAAAGAAAATACGTGCATACTTTATTAATAAATTACCTCAACGTGTTGTGACGCCTCATAATTATTATTAATAAATAATAATTAAATTCATTATACAGACATTTAAAAATGTCTTAGAAATTATAATTTAAACAATAAAATACAAATAATAAGCATAAAGTTCAAAAATATCCATTTGGAATATTGAATATTATAATATTAGTAAACGCATAAAATGTCTCTAAAAATCTCTAAATTTATTAAAAACCTGCTTAAAATGTTCAAAATGTATCAAATCATATAAATACAAGGCGATTATATTGCAATAACAAAGATAAATAACATTTGTAATATAATAGAAAAAATGGATTAAAATTTTTCTAAGTTGATGAAGGTGTTCGTGTAATAATTGGAAAATTTCTAAGTTAATGAACGTGTTCTTGTAATGTTCCCTTATATTGGGGCGTTGTCGGAGACACATACCCAAGGTTGTACATATATATGGGGTGGTCGGCTGACCGACTGCTAGTACTAAGGTTGCACAATGACTAGTCCTATATTAGGGACTTAACATAGTAAGGTCTGACGAACCAAAGCATTAATATAGAAGGTCTCTATGATGCATAAGCATTATGATAGCAGAGTTATGACTTGAAGTCCCATATGAATAAGACATACAGTAGTATGGTCTATGAAATAAAGCAAATATGTGGAAGGTCTCAAATATGTAAAAGCATTATATTGAAAGAAATGGGACTTGAAAAGGATTATTATAGTGGCGTGTAGGTTGCTTCGCAGCCTCTGAGACCGAGGTAAACTTGGACTCACTAACCGATGTGTCCTAGACATATCATCTTAGTGCCGGTGGTAAGCGGGTTTGTTGTAGCAATACGACTTGCCCGTGGACATCGCACACCCCTACCGGTTGTGGGCGGCGTCTTAGCGCATAGCGTTATGATACGTCGGCTATCTTTCGGATTAGGGTGAGTGTGTTTGGTAGTACTTTTAAGTGCAGCAAGCATACTCAACTTCATGTCTTAGTGCAATAGCGCTATGATACGTGGAGTTTTGGCTACTGACGTCTTAGTACCGTACTACTATGATACGTTGGTGGTATTTTTAGTTAACAACATTATCAAATTTTGTTACCAAAGTCGATAGGGATCATGTGGGTGTGTTGTGAGGGGGCGCCATCCGTATGATAGTTGCATTGATGCTTACTGCTACTTGCAGTATTGTGTCTTGTGATGGATCTGCGGGTGTACTGCACCTGATTCGATGCATCTTGTGGTTCTGGTCGATGGAGGTATGCGGGTGGTGATGTCTGCTGGGACTGTATGGGGGACCTTGGGATGGTGTAAGCCCGACGATAGTCGTATTGATGCTTGTTGCATTCTGTAGCATTGCGTCTCTACGATGGTTGTTTGGCGGGTCGCTATTCTCAATGGCGCTCTCTGCGTCTTGGTTTGACTCACAACCTAAGTAGCTTTGCCCAAGTCGGGTCCCTTCATTGCGGGGCTGCAGACTGTCTGCCCTCCATGATGTTTTATATAACAACTTAATAATATATCTCTATAAAGTTCCCACCTTTGAGAGATTGAAGGCAACTTGTTGGTGGGTGAGACAAACATGATCGAAAAATGCATATACTCAACGTCAGTGACACAAACCCTTTCTGATGGCGAATTATTAATATTATCTTATAACTGCCTATTGGCTATATCTGCCATTGTATTGGTTGGTGGAGCATATGTGTTGACCTCATGCGGGTGGTAGCTGGAGGGAGAATCTGAGGAGGCTCTCAAGGCTGCGGCCGAAAGCCGCGCAACGTGGGACCCCATTCCCTTGAGGTGAGTCGTAGACTCATGACACGCTCTGCGGCCAATTGGCCGTGCTGACCATGCAATTGGTGGTGATGCCTTACACTTACATCACGTCTGCAGAAACGGCGGTCTGGCAGGTGGTGGCGCTCACGGAGGGCTTTTTATGGTCAGTGTGCCGATTGTTGCCTAACCCGTGTGACGTACATTTCACTGTGGCTGGATTTGATCGTATTCTGTATGGCGTTTACACGCATTGACATGCGCGACTTCGGTCGATGTTTGTGCTTACGCACTATCAAGGGGCCAAGTCCTCTTTTACTGGTTCGCCAGTTATTTTGCTGTGGACTACGGTCCAGTTCCCAACTTTGCGTACCCTTCGGGGGGAGCGCATTAAAATGGTTGGCGCTCACCGTGCGCGGCGTGTGTGGGGCCGTGTACCTCCTCCACATTTTTTTTAAAATGTGGGAGAGCGAAGCCCTTGTAACTGGTATTTGATATAAATATTGTGAGCCTTTTCCAAGCGGGAAGGGATTAATTAATAAGGAATTGACTGTAGTGAACCAGATACAAGTGGAATAGGGACAATTTATTGTTCTTAACCTTTTTGAGCTCTGTCTTAGTGAACGGGGTTCTCTAGCTTATAAGACTCTACCAACAGCTTTCGATTGCTCTCGTGAATATTCATTCTTCCAAGATACACCTAAAAGAACTAAGTTACTATACAAACATAACGTAAAGAGGGGTCCTAACTAAGACGATCACGCCATAAATTTAAACGGCCTATATTTAAACCTTTAGAAAGATCAAGTTATACTGGTCACGTAAATTTGATATATTTATATATCTTACAGATATAGATTCTAAAGAAATACAAATATAAGTGGGATATAGTAGAAAAGAAAAAAGATGGGGGGGGGGGTTCGTTACAATTTGGTGCCGTGACCAGGATAGAGGTTAAATTTTAAATAGGAGGCCGGTAATATAAAATTATGAGGTAGGCTATATGCCTACAATTTGTTGTCCGTGAAATGGAGAGGTGTCTTGGAGAGTGGTGTTTGCTGGGGGTGGTTGAGAGTCTGGGGGTGGGGCTTATATATTAAAATGGAGTAATAATATAGGTGTGTGCATAACGGAGGGAAATAATAAAAAGTGAAATAAGTGGAAAGACTCAATTAGACTAAGTGAAGGACACAACAGGTGTAAAAAAAAAAAAAAAAAAAAAAAAAAAAAAAAAAAAAAAAAAAAAAACTGCAATACTATATATTATAAAGTGAAATAAGTGGAAAAACTCAATTAAAGTAAGTGAAAGACACAAAAAGTACGACATAAGACATGATAAGCTGAGTAAGTAAAGCTAAGTTCGTATGGCCGCGCAGGAAAGCAAGATCGCGCAAGATCAAAGTAAATGGCAATTATCGTCTACATCACGGCTTCGCGTGGTCATATGAACTTAGCCTAAGACTCGGTGTGACACTGTCATCTTACGAATGACTGTTCATTCGCCGATCAAGTGTTACCTATAATGACTTTAAAATAAGATATTATCCTTTTCAGCCATAGAGCAATACGGGCCACCGACGGACTGGAGGGGAGTAGCCATACCGTATTTTCTTGATACAGAAATGTTGAATGAGGAAATGGGAAATCTGCATACAGAAAAACAATTGTCAGTCACTAGTAAACGCACAAATAATAATTAAAACAATAAACTAACAATTTAGCACGCACATAGATACATCAAAGCAGTATCGCTCGGTGACAGCGACAACTCGGACATAGACTTGGATAAGTCGCACGACCGATCTGCATATTGTACGAGGGCGATCGGCCTGAGTATGTAAACAAATCCGAAACAACATGACCTTTATTATTGTAATTTTTAAGTTTAAAATGAAGTTAATAACAATAATGTGATTATACATTACTAAAATATGAAAGATTACGCCATTTTTTTTAATTTGTCATGGCACATCTCTTCTCATCAAAACAAACAATGAACGAAACAACAATAAAAGTATTGTCGAAGGGATTGAATTTTGCGATAACACCCAAAAAATCCCGTACGAAGAAATTATCTGTAGTGTTGAGGATTGTCTGTTTAAGAATAATATCAGTAAGGAAGATTTAAAGGCCATACGTCAAGACATTTCATCCTTGTTACGTCGAAGTTTAGTGCCGAAAATAAATCTCCCCAAAGACGAGGTTAAAGCGTTGTACAACTTACGCAATAGACCAGAGTTCACGATTCTCCGCGCGGATAAAGGAAATGGTACGGTAATAATGGACACGTCAGAGAAAAATTTCAAAATACAACAACTTTTATCTGACGTATGTACATACAAAAAAGTGAAAATAGACCCTACAACTAATTCACTAAAAGGAACTACCGACTTAGTAAAAAAATAGTCCGAACAATTAAATCTCGACGTGAATTCGACAATACCATCATGTTCCAAACCACCGAGGTTATATGGGTTACCGAAAATACACAAACCAAACGCTCCAACTACGTCCCATAGTAAGTCAGATCGACTCACCAACTTATAAGTTGGCTCAACACTTGGCAAAAATATTGTCACCACTGAGAGGACATACCAGAGCATACACAAAGGATTGCTACCATTTTGTTAGTAAGATAAAAGACCTACATCTCGCTGACAATGAACCTATGGGCAGTTTTGATGTTCAGTCACTATTCACATGCTTATCTATTGAAGACTGCATCTCAATTGTAACTAGGACGCTAGAAGATAACAACATGCCTACAGAAAATGCAGTATTAATCAAACACTGCTTCACATCTGGCTATCTATTGTGGAAGGAAGAACTGTACAAGCCAGTAGATGGTGTGGCGATGGGCTTGTCTGTATCTCCCGTAGTCGCCAACATATTCGTAGAGAACTTCGAGGAGAAAGTCCTTCATACTGCTCCTGTAAATCCAAGATTCTACATTGGTACGTAGACGATAATTTCACAATTTTACGACCTGACAAATTAACTGCATTTTTAGATCGTCCCCGCCATTACATTAGATTTGATAGACCACAAATCCTCGCAAAAGAACATCGATTCCTACCAAGCATGATGCACGAGGCTATTGAAATTTAAAAAAAAATCCTAATTTCAATAGAGAAGATAGATGGGTGGTACCATCTGCTTGGGATCCTATAATTAATAAAATTAAATCCAAAGCGAAGCATACCACTGCAAGACTTCAAGATACTGTAAGCTCATTCTGCGTAGATCGGACCAAAAATTAATATTAAAAAAATTGAAGTTAATCGAGCTAACTATGACATTGGGACGTCAAACACCTCAGTTACCCGTTACCATGGGTACTGTAAAGCACCCGAAACGTCGGGAATTTAAAAAGTTAAATTAAGCGCGATAAAATCCGTTAAATTAGCATCTATTCCTCTATTATTATTATCAACCCTAACACAGCCCATCCCAAGGAGGTTTTAATATGTTTTAATATAATATAGGGAGTGAGCGCTTGAAACATTGAAAACGTTCCTCATTTTTCTTAGAAAGAGAGGCACCGAGTTTTCTATTTTATCTCCTTCTAACATTGATAAATGTTTACACAAAATAAAAACATTACCAACATTTAGACAGTTATTGATTTAAAGTAATATTTTAGATGTATGCTAGAACGATAGTCCTACATTTTTTATCGCTAATCATAGTTGGTATATTCCATATAGTATTTTAATTAAGCTTATTATTAATTAACACAAAAAAGAACACTAAAACCTTTTATGACTCCAAATGTCAAACAATTAAATTCTAATGTAATTTTAAATGAAGAGAAACTGAGTCTTGTAGAGACCACCTTTTATCTTGAGATCACATTAGATGCCAAGCTTCAATGAAGCCCCCATATATCAAAATTAGAAAGCAGACTTAGTTCTGCAGCATATGCTGTAAAAAGTTTAGAAGTCTTACCAGTGTAGAGCTAGACTAGTTTACTTTAGCTATTTCCATAGCATAATGTCGTATGGTATTTTGCTATGGGGTCACGCAGCTGACACTGAAATTATATTTGTTTTACAGAAGAGAGCCATAAGAGCAATTTATGATTTAAAGCCTAAAGAGTCGCTGCGACAAAAATTTAATTTAAGTAATATATTAACTTTGGCCTCTCAATACATTTATGAAAATGTAATGTACGTACACGAAAATAAAAGTTGTTTTACAAGAATAAGTGATATTCAATCAGTAAATACTAGGAACAGACACAAGCTAGTAGTACCAGTTACTCGACTCCATCGAGTCAGTAATTCATTTATGGGCCGATGTATACGCTTTTACAACAAAATTCCAGAAAATATACAAAGTTTGACCTGCTCAAAGTTCAAAAACTTTATTAAACTAAGTTTGTATAAGAAGGGTTATTATAATATTAAAGAATTTATGGATGATCATAACCCCTGGAAATAAGGTGATCGCTACCAAGCTATTTCTAATTTGTTGTGTTGTTAATTTTTGTAACATACATGATTGTAAGCTGTTATTTAAAAAAAAGTCCCGCTGGGTTTCTTGCTGGTTCTGTCCCAGGACAGAAGTTTTTTTTCGAATCAGTTGTAATTAAACAAAAGAGTGACTTTCAATAAGTATTATGTGTAATCCATATAGAGTAAAAAGTTTCTGTTTCTGTTTCTGTTACAGCAATTTTCTTTCCCTAAAAACTAGGAGGGTCACTTTACGCTTTAGAAGAGAATAGAATAGAATAATTTTTTATTCAATATAGATCACATGTGTAATTCTTATTGAAAGTCATTTTTTACTTTACCACTGGTTCGAAAAAAAAACTCTGTCCTGGGAAGAACCAGCAAGAAAGCCAGCGGGACTTTTTTTTAAGCAAATTTTACAATAATGCTTGTACAAACTATACAAGTACAAAATTTATTTTAGAAACAGCTTGGAAGCGATCACCTCATTCCCAGGGGTTATTATCAACCATGTATTCATTTATACTATAATAACCCTCTTTATACAGTTTCAATTTAACAAAACATTTAAACTTGCTAATAGAGAGAGCCTGTACACATTCCGGGACCTTGTTGTAATAGCGTATACTATATAGATGACAACATATTCTTAAAATTTGACGTTGTCAAATGAATGAATATATTGTTTTTTTTTTAAATATAGAATAGAGTCACAAACGAGCACACAGTCCACTGGATGGTAAGTGGTTGCTGTCGCCCATACATCTATCCTCGTTTGCGAATCAAAATGCAGATGCGTTGTCACCCTTGAGGACTAAGATGGAATGCCTCCTTTCCAGTAAAAAGGGTCTCCGGTTCTCTACACTCATCATACGAAATACATCAGTGTCGAGCTGCTATTTTACGCTGGTATTCTGTGAGTGTGTGGTCCTTCCTCGGTCGAGCCGACCCATGTGTGCTACAACTATACTACTTATATAGCTGCATCATGGCTCTACCACGTATAAAACGCCTTGTGCTAATCATTCGCTAAATCTATGCAGAGTGCACGCACTTAGGGAGCGTTAATTCAAGTTCAACTTTCTTTCGGAACAGTAGAAAGAGTTTACAGGTTCTTTTCGTCAACCACACGTCAATGGGAAACTTTAATAAAAAGTCTAGGTGTATCCATCAAAATACTCTCAGAGACAAGATGTATTGCTCATCATGACGATGTTAAACCACTGCAGAATAATTTTAAAAAACTAGTATAAACACTCGAAGATATATATGATCCCAGCACAAACAAAGAAAACGTCGATACAAAAGAAGCAGTATCTACACTCTTACCAGCTTTGTGTTACTTCAGTTTTTATGCTATCTTTTCATTTTGGTGTAAAATCCTAAAAGAAGTTAGTCAGACACAAAAGCAAATACTAAATAATAAAATAATAATCTAGATTGTCACTGGAAAAGTATGAGATAAAAATCAAAGCCACAAAATTTTTTTTAAAGCCAACGTATTCAACTAGTGAAAAAAGCTATTTCCTACGTAACAAAAAAAGTGAGAATGTAGACATTTCGATTGAAAGAAGAAGAGGAATGAGGAGATATCGAAAACGTTTACCAGGAGAAATTTCCCGATATGCTGGATTAATATTGCCAGAGGAGCTGCAGAGAGCTATGTTAGAATGTCTTCACATATTTTACGAGGAACTAGACCATCGCTACAGAGCAATGGATGATATTCTCGTAACATTTAGTGTTGTTCAGCCTTACACTCTGCTAACGTCACCAGATGAAGATCTATGTGTAATAATTCAAAATCTGACAAAAATCTACGATGATTTTTCTGCAGGATATATGATTTTGGCGATTTTACGACTTGAAAGCTGCCAGCATTTCTTCCCAAGAAGCGGTTCAATGTAATTCATTGGTGTTTTTCTCGTTAAATTGGGCTATTCTGAATCTGTTTGGAATCTATCGCTGTGTCTAAGATTTTCTTACTATTAAGTTTCATGTGAAGGAAGCTTTTCAAAACTCAATAAAATCTTACTTAATCTTTCCATTTTCTCTATCAAAAATGACAAGAAAGTAAAATTTGATAATATAATAGAATATTTTAGCAAAATAAAGTCCCGTTAGCGTGTATATCTTTGTTTGTTTTATTTTGGGGGGTGCTCGATAGAAAACCGCCCTGTGTAAGGTTTGTAACTCTAGCGAGGCAATAATGTAATCAAAATATTAAACGGAGTTTAATTATAACACTATTCAGCACTTTCCATATTGAAAAAATACGCATTTCGTTTTCCATGATGCTGTATACACTCTAAATATTGTATCATAGACACTCTATTAGAAAGAAATGCAACGCTTAACTCCGTCCCTTTCATTCGTTTTAAGGTCACTGATTTAGGAACGTTTCTCTAGTATGAAATGCGCACTCCCTATATTTTACAACCTCCTTGGCCCATCCACATGTTTTTAGGCCTCCATCTACTATTATAATCCACTTTCATAGCATTAACCTACTATTATCAATCCTTATACGACCTTTATTTATCAAAGATGATATGCATCAAGTCTAAAAATATTTGAATATCGCGTGTGAATAATTTAGAAACGTACACGTGGCTTAGGCATGCCTGCTATTACTAAACGTTTCGATGTGTACCGATATTTAATTGTTGTGTTGTAACTACATTTTAATTGTTTCACCTCGTATATGAATTATAATACTATAAACATATGGAGCGATATATGTATGTCCGCACCTAAATCAATAGAGGAACTACTATTATATTTTAAAACTCACGAGTTTTGTGTGAATTTGTACCAGCCGGTGAAGCGGTGACAGCCGTAAACTTGAGAATTCGGACGGGTGCAAGGTGGATTATTTGCGATGGATTTATTGCCAGTAAAGCCCGTAAGATCGCAGAGCACGCAGATACCACGGCCTGCATGTTTCTATTAGTTGCACGCCGATACAGCAGAAGTCGCAAACGATCACACTCATTCAGGAGCATAAACCGCATAAATGGTATTGATAATAGTTTTATTCTTTTTTTTTTAGTACACATGCGTTTTTGCGGATAGGTCTTAAGATGAACATGGACAAAACAAAGATTATGTTTAATATCCATGTCACACCTATGCCGGTAGTTGTTGAGAGCACTTAGCTCGAAGTTGTCGATGAGTATGTTTACCTGGGACGAATAGTCCGACTAGGTAAGTCCAAGTTCGACCGAGAGGTCAATCGACGAATTCAACTCGACTGGGCAGCGTTCGGGAAGCTACGACACATCTTCTCGTCAGACATACCTCAAAACCTTAAAACGAAATTGTACAACCAGTGCGTGTTGCCAGTGATGACTTACGGAACTGAGACGTGGTCCTTCACTGCTGGCCGTATGAGAAAGCTCAAGGTCGCTCAGCGAGCTATGGAGAGGGCTATGCTCGGTGTTTCTCTGCGTGATAAACTTTGCTTAAAACTCTGGTTCTATTGCGGATATACTCCGCAATAGAACCAGAGTAACCGACATAACCCAACGGATTAGTAAGCTGAAGTGGCAGTGGGCCGGTCATATAGCTCAAGAACCGACAACCGATGTGGAAGAAAGGTTCTCGAGTGGCAGCCTCGTACCGGTAGGCGAAGTGTAGGGCGACCCCCCACGAGATGGAGTGACGACCTGGTAAGACATGCAGGAAGTCGATGGATGCAGGTGGCTCAGGACCGTGCTTTGTGGCATTCCTTGGGGGAGGCCTATGTTCAGCAGTGGACTTATGAAAGGCTGTAATGATAATGATGAATCTTCATACTCTTTTCTAATTAATTAAAATTACTAAGTCCTTGTTTTGCCTTGTCCTTGTCATTTCTTCAGTGCAGTAGAGTATTTGTTTCTTCGGAGATAGTATAACTATTTTTATTTATTTGTTCTTTAGTGGAAGTTTGCCGATCAATGATAATTGCATTTATTTTTAAATTGTATGAATCTCTATTCAAACTAAATTTCAAATGTTTGTGCTGCTCAATAGAAGCAGTCTTGGTAGCTGAAAACTTGGCTGAGTTAAAAAGTAAATAATAAGATAGCATTCTCAATTCTAACCAAAACTGTTTTATTAAATTATTTATGTCAATTAAATGAAATTCGTCATTACTATCATAACAATTATATGTCAAATTTAAATTATTATTATTACATATAAAGTTATTCATTTGTAAATTTAAATTATGTCTTAGATTATTTTCCTGTGATAGTCCCTGTATGTAAGGCAATGTGAGCAAGACAATTTTGTGTACATTTATGTTATAAAACTGTTCAATATATCTTATTAACTGTTTGTTGTTTACACTGCCTCTTCTACCAACAAAAACTATTATTGTACTATTTGGGCAAAATTAACTAACTATAATTTTATTTAGGATGTCACTAAAAGATGCTCCAAGCATGCAGAAATTTGTAAGTTTTTGTCATTTTAAGGAGTTATTTAAAGTAATGCCTAGATTTTGTGCCATGTCATCGCTATACACAATTATATTATTTTTATAAATATTTGAGTTATTTTTTATTTTAATCTCCTCGCTATGCCACTGTCATATATTTTTGGTGATGATATAATATTATCAGCAAATATCGTCTCTGAAGAAGCTGGTATTAAAGAGTCTGTAGAGACACAGTAGTTAAATACATTTTGCTGATGACACTTGCGACCGAAGTACGCTCGACGGTGAACGCCAGTCGTTCCCCGTCACAGCCCACGCTAGGCAACTACCAAGTAGGAAATATATTGTATCGCCGGTATCATATATCTTAACATGTATATTATAATTTTTGAATACAACATCAGTGACTTTTGAGATTTTGATACTAAACTCGATAGGCACGTTAGGCACCTTCTGCGAGTCATATTGCGAGGTTATTAGCAAATACTTACTTGAACTATGATTAATTACATAATTACAAGATTCCAATGTTTTAAAAAATAATGTTTTTGATATTATTTTATATGAAATTTGACTTATGTATTTAATTAATTAATAAATTTGATGTAAAAATGAGAGCGTGGTCCTTCCCCGGTAGAGCCGACCAATTAGTGCTACAACTATACTACTAATATAGCTGCAGCATGGCTATACAACGTAAAAAAAGTGCTCCTCCCACTGCTAAATATAGGCCTCCCCATATAATTGCCTATAAGGGAGGATACTTGCCGGAGTAACTAAGCTTCGCAAGCGAGTTGGAATACGCAGTTTAGATTTTAGTCATTATTAGGAAGATGCTGCTGGCCAACTCCTGGTTTGTTTTTCTCTGTCGTCTCTTACGACACTGACGGCACTATATGGGGTAGTGGATATTCTTACACTACCTCTACACGGTCAAATATAGCTGCAGCGTGGCTCTGCTAAAATAAGAAAAAATTATTATACAATATAAAATTCACAAAATTACGCGACGAATTGCAGCCACCAAATTGCACCACTTTGTTTACGCTGAGCCTAGATTTTCGTTATCACGCCGCTCGGTCCATGGCAAAGTTCCAACAGCCGCTGCTACTATATATTAACGCATATCTGGACTCTCTCATATCACCAGCATCGAAGGCAACCGAAACAACATTGTATCAATGTTAAAGTAGCACTAGTAATTCTTACGCATTGATAGTGGAAAACATACTTTTATAAAAAAAATATCTACACACTATGACATATATCTACATATCATGACACATATCTACATAATATGACATTTCTTATATAATAGGCAAACGAACACAGAGTAGTGCTGATGGTAAGTGAATAGTGTTACCCATAGACACCTACATCTTTTCTAAAATAAAAGAGAAATACCTATAAGTTAAATAATTAAATCGCAGATGAGTTGTAACTTCTGTCACTCATTTAGATAGTATAGTCATAGTAAAAACAGAATAGGAGGATAAGTCCCGCGCCGCGAGACTTAAATCGCTACTGTTGCTGGGTTGTCACTGTCTTTTTGTTTAACAGTAGTTTTATAAGTAGTAATAATATTTACAAACATAATACATACGGATACAAACCTATGCATTATATTTGTTAATCATTTCTTTAGTTTTCTCTCAAAGAATCAATGTTTGTTAAAAAAATTCCAGCTTTACATTATAGCAAATTCCAAATAACTATAATACGATAAACAAACAAGTATAGTGTACGAGTAATTTAACAAAATGTTTTGTGTTATTTATTTATAAAAGACACTGTGTTTGACATGTTCAAAAAAAAACTAGTCTCTTAATTAAAAAAGGATTAAAAAAAAACATAATTACACTGGCTCCCTATCACCCTTCAAACCGGAACACAGTAGTGCACGCACAGCTGCTTCGTGGCAAAAATAGGTAAAT
Source organism: Parnassius mnemosyne (assembly GCA_963668995.1). Lineage (NCBI taxonomy): Eukaryota > Metazoa > Arthropoda > Insecta > Lepidoptera > Papilionidae > Parnassius > Parnassius mnemosyne. Next base: position 5,784,180 of record CAVLGL010000001.1, on the reverse strand, counting down.
TGTTCGTACATACTATTTACCTACCTACCTACTCAGTTGGATCCTTAAGCAGGGAAGTGTCTTACCATTTACTACATTTGTAGCTTATTATTTGTTTGATTTTCTTATATAAAACATGTTGTATTTTAAATGAAGGACGACAAAAGTGATCACAGACCTATATCGATCTTACCATCATCCTCTGCCTGAAATCTGACATATAATTAATTTTAACAAACCTGCCCCGATCTTGTACATGATTATAATAGAGATGATAGTTTGCAATTTTGACATTATTTTAATCGACATATATCTCTATGCATATAAATATAATTGAAGTGCATGTCCGTAATATTGAAATAAATAGCTCCCATTAAGCTCAAGGGCTTACTTGCAAGATATTAAGTTAAAAATAAACGTTTTTGAAATCTGTGTTTTTCTGGTTGTCTGTCTCTCGGAATTAGTCTTCTGAAGGAATCAATGGTGATAAAACTGTACGAACAGATAGAGAGCAATGCCAGTAGGGACTTTACTTCAATAGGGCCATATTATATCCGAAAAACTTGAAGATTTTTTTGTAAATCGATATGTCACAGTCAAAACTCATAACCGTTCAAAACCACTTTTGACAGCAAAAATCTGATAAAAGTAGTTTTGACTAAGGGTGTTGGTCAATAACACTTTTAACTGTTTTTGCTGTCAAAAGTAGTATTAATTGAGGACGTTGGTTATAAGTAATTTTGCCTCATTTAAAGTTCAGACTATCGGTCAAAACTCGCAATATCAGTGACAGTAGGTTATGGTGCGGCTAGGGTGGCTCTTGGGCCACCATAAAGCCGCGTACATTATAATGATGTAAAATATAATATTGAAGAAATTGAACTTTTTTATTTCAGAAATTCAAAAAGGATAAGTCAAAAGTACTTTTGTCTAACATTCTCGGTCTAAACCACTTTCAGCCGATGTAATTTGGTCAAAATCACTATTATCCAATATTTTTGCAGTTAAAAATGGTTTTGACCAACGTCCTTAGTCAAAACTACATTTGACTAATTTTTAACAATCAAAAGTGGTTTTCACCGGTAATGAGTTTTGACTGTAACAGAAACATTGATAAAATTAATGGTCTTTGATTACCATAAATCTAAATATTACGTTATTAGATCCTATACATGCGAATACAGGGTAGCTCGCTAATACGAAAGTCAAATGCATTTGAATATTATAAACACTTTTACACGAATTTTATGGAGTAATGTTAACGTTTTCTTCTTCATCGGGCACTATCAGTCCCCTGCTGGGTTGGGGTCTCTTATGTTAGGCGGATGATGATCACAGCACCAGATCGTCAAAGGTAGCCTTACGCCTATGGCGCTGCTCCCCTCCGTCTGTCTTGGTATTTTACGTTTGTCTTAAACAAGATGGTAAAAGTGCCATCTATCGGATACTATAAAATTTTTCAGGCATTTCCCACAGTCGGCTCTCATGACACCCGTAGGATTAAATTGGTGGCTCCGTAGTGCAGTGGCTTAGCAATAAGTTGCGGCGCTGAAAACCACGGGTTTTAATCCCGCACGGAAGAATTATTTGTATCCATCGATGCATTAAAGCATATAAAAGTCCATTGCTGAACATAGACCTCTCCATAGACTGTTTCATAGGCGTGGGTGATTTTGCAATAGTTGCCGCGCTTGGCAGGTGGGTTGGCAACCGAAGTTTCTGATTATTTGGAGTTGTTATCAGGAAGATACTGCTGCCCATTTTCTATTTCAGTATTTGTATGGCCTTAAAATAATTGTTACGGGCCAGTATATTTTTCCTTGTGAAATTTATGTATGTGCCGTGTGAATGAACTGCCTCCACGATATTGGAGAAAATCCTAGTATAGGGGTAACAGTTTTTAAAAAGAAAAAATAAATAAATGGGGGTAATTGGTCTAATAGCAATGTAAAAAACCTAGCACCTGATTTGTACTCATCGATGTTGTCAGGAGGTTACCCTATGATTCAAGACATTTCTTGATTTTTGAAAAGGAACCCTGTGTCATCTCATCCAAATTGATCGTGTGTTTTCTACGGTAAGGTTTTGTGAAGAAAAATCTAATCGTCGATTCATTTATTGAATTAGTCGGTTCATTTATGCATACTTCAGATAGTGCATCTCTAAATAAATCTTGAAATCAAGTATCAACTAATTTAGTTCTAGAATGCTGATAGATTTTTAGTTTCGACAAACAGATAGCAGCTGCGTCACTGTTCCATTGAATATTCCTCACAGGTTGTAATCTTGTGTTGTAGATGCTAATGAATCTTCTTCATCATCAGCCCGCAAGTCCACACCTGGACATCTCATTATATCGGGACCTTCTCCGTAATAGCATTAATTTGCCTTAATCGTGACCGTTTATACCTTACGTTTACAAAATGGTTAAACCACCATTTATAGAAAAAATAATAAAAGTGAAGTAAAAAAGATGTTATTTTGTGCTTTCATTACAAATGCAATGCATTATTACACAATAATAATATGAGAAATATATGATTATAATGATATATAATTTAATTTCCATCATTTACAAATATATTATAGCAAAGTATATTAAATCGTATATAGCGGACGTAGAGCTTTGCTTCAGCATACTTAGCCAACGAAGAACTAGTGATGTGACTTATTCGTGCTACAACTATAGTATACCTGCAGCATGACTCTACCACGTATAAATACAAAACATATTCAAAATCCGACGAAAAGTCTACTTTTTATTAAAAATAAAAGAATGCTCAAATCAAACTCAAGATTGTTGCTTAATTTTCGTACGGTACGATGTTAAAATAGTTCAACTCACTATAAGAACTCTAACGAGGGCTCTTCAATATAAATCAAATAAAAGAGACATTGTTCCGTTCATGCGGACACAATCACGTAGAATACAATGCCTTTATTAATAGTTTGACCTTATTTGAAAAAAGAGTCGACACTTCAATCGATCCAATTTAACAGAAGAAAGAGACTTCTTAAAACGTTTCACCACATTGCTGCACAAAAATAAAAGATTTAAAGCCTTCCAAAACTTTTGATTATGTGAAGAACTTACATTATTTTAACTTATTATAAGGCAGTGCTTAGCTGCAACCTGACAAATTGGTAAGTGGTGATGAAGATGCTTAATCGCACCATTGCTTTAAAGACACCCCGATAACCTAAATTATAACATGACGGAAAAACAGACGTCAGCCGATTATTCCACCACTTTGCTGTATGCATTACAAAAGACAAAGCACAGCCTGCTACCTGTTTTATCCATGATGGAAAGGGGAGAGAGGTATAAAAGCATGTATTTCCTATGCACACTTTCCGAAATGCATCCTATAGAGTACCGAGAAGCTTACTACCTACTTACTTACATTTTTAAATACAATATTTATGCTTGGTCTGTTTTTTTTTCATAGGATAGGGTGACAAGCGAGCACACAATCCACCTGATCGTAAGTGGTTGCTGTGGCTCATAGACATCTACATCTATCCTCGTTTGCGAATCAATATGCAAATGTGTTATGACCCGTGAGGACTAAGGTGGAATGCCTCTTTTCCAGTAAAAAGGGTATCCGGTTCACACACAGCAGTTTTAATCTGCTATTTTACGCTGGTATTCTGTGAAAGCGTAGTGTAGCAAGCTTTCTTTCTTTATAAAACTGAAATAATAAATGAACTCACAGCCCACCATAGTGTCTACTGCAGCTATAAACACCTGCAGCTAACTTCAAACAAAGAAGGCTACTGATGCCTTATCATCCCTGAGGATTATGGTGGAATGCTTCACAGTCTGTTGTGATACTGGTTCTCTATATTCTTCAGATCAGCATAACAGTGCGACCATCATAATTTTGCGGCAGAAATAGGTAAGAGTTTGGCACCTACCCTGTAGATTTCTCTAAATTTTATAGAGCATATCGTGTTGCCACCATCAGGTCTGTCCATCAAGTCCAGAGGTAAGGTATCGTCATAACTAACAAAACGAGCCCAAACTCGGTACACCTATTTCTACTCGTCCAGGAGTTCTAGTAGTAGTCACTGAAGTAAACCATCAGGTCTCTCCATCAAGTCAGGAGGTAAGGTTTCGTCATAACTAACAAAACAAGCCCAAACTCGGCACACATGGTACAACTCGTCCCGGACTTCCAGTAGCAGTCACCCAAGTATACCTTCAAGTCACTTCACCAAGTTCGGAGCTGAAGTTATCATAACTAACAAAACCAGCCCAAAGACCACAGCCAACATCTTACTCCCAGTAGAGGGCTTCTAGTGCCTAGATATCACTGGAGCAGCCATTTATATTCCGTCTCTACGTATATTTTTGTATTTATAAGAAATATGAAAAAAAAAAAACAATCTTTCAAATTATCAAAATGTTTAATGCTTGATTGCGATTCCTGCAGCTAACCGTGCGTACACTTGTGTGTGTGACCCGTGTCAATGTAATAGTTCGATTCTATACCTATAACCTGTCGGAAATATCTGCGAACCTGGCTTGATGACGTCATGCAATATGGAGAGATGGCAACGGTACTGGATAGACGATAACGGGCGGAAATATCTGCGAACCTGGCTTGATGACGTCATGCAATATGGAGAGATGGCAACGGTACTGGATAGACGATAACGGGCGGAGGTGCGGGGAAGCGCGAGGGGAAGCGCATTCCAGCGAGGTTCGCAGATATTTCCGACAGGTTATATCAATTTTGTAAACGCGTCCTTAAGTGGAGATATCGCTATATTTTTTTTTAGGTAGGGCCAAGTCTGTAAGAAATAAAACTTAGAAAACTACCACGCTCTACCACGTACAAAATCGACTTAGATGGCCAGGAAAAAATAAATTTACCAAGTTTAGATAAAAAGCAGCGTTAATTTTATGTGACGATAAGATTTATATTTCAATAAACTCCTTAGTTACTTACTAATAATTCGGCTAAATAGAATTAACTCACTTTACCGATCAGGATTATATTAAATTTTTTTGATACTTTATTAATTTAGTTCTAAACAAATGTAGATTAAATAAACTAATCTTAAGGATCTCATCGTGTTTAATTTTAATTTACGTTGTTTGTTTTTAATTCCACGGTGGAATATGAGAAATAAAATTAAGTTATAAAATATTTTCTGGAATAACTTCCGATAAAATGTACCTTATCTATGTAAATGGGATTACAATATAATTTGATTTTGTCTTTTCATTCAATCAGGTGGCGTGAGTTTAAGAACTTCGTCGTTCTGATTTATATTGTAATGGACTACTGAAATAATCTCACTAGTTCGAAATATTTAAATCCATTGGACTAGTAGGAATTTAGTACGAGTATAGTAAGATGATATCATTAATAAAGTGTATATAATTTATAACTGTTATGTAAATAAAATAATATCCTAGCAAATAGTACCTAAGTTTTGACAGCTGTCCTTGATCTAGGTATAACTTCAAACGTAAGTGTTTTTTAAATAGGATAATAGTGACAAAAAATAAGCACACCTGGTGGTAAGTATATGCTGTGGCATATAGAAATCTATATCTATCCTCAATTAAGAGTTAAAATGCAGATGCGTGGTCACACCTGAAAATTAAGATGGAATGGCTCGCTTACAGTAAGAAGGGGCTCCGGTTCTCTACACTTACGACAGCGTGGTCCTTCCCCGGTCGAGTCCACACCTTTGTGCTACAACCGTAAATTGACTGCATCATGGTTCTACCATGTTCAAAAATAGTCTTTTTTCAATTAGTTACTTCGGGCAACACATTATATTACGCATATATAATATGCATTAATGCTTCATCGGATTAGCTTATATTCGCAGGTTAATTTGATTGACGTGAGGTTGCCTGTACATTAAAACAGGCTTAGGTTAATATGTACGTTGATTGATAGCTTCCCACAATAATTTCACGCGAGGTCGATGTAATGGTTATATCAACCGCAACGTAAGTACAAGTGCACTGGGTGTTTTCAATATATTTCATTGCAGTGAAATCACCTTTAGAATAGTGATTTGATACTCGAAGAAAAAAAATTCGAATTTTTTTAAAATAAATATATATAATATTTTTTTTATTTACATCTATAGAATACAGTATACAATATATTTCTGAAGGTTTCACTTCAACATCGTTTCATTGCGCACGTTTTCAACGAGTGTTTCATGCATTTATATATAGTGATAATATATTTTCTTGTCGACGCTCATAATAGTAGTGTAAATTAATGCATAGGTGTGTAATATCATATTTCGCTTCACCTGAGAGGTATCTATTAACGTAGCGTTAATTGAATTTAAGATAACCAATGAATGTTTGTTTTATTAACTTTTCGTTTTTTAATAAATATTCCAATTTTTCACATAAAATATAGTTTAGATGAACCGCGGGATTGCTCTCTATCTATTCGTGAAGTTTCGTTACAACCGGTTCTGCTATTACGATGAATGAATGGATGAGCCCAGACAGACAGAAAGACTGACAGATGCAGATAGGCAGACAAATAAAAAATATTAAATTGGATATTAATTTATTAATAGCATGCAAATAACCTCTTAACTTTTAGGGCAGTTATTTCGATGAAAATGCTGCTCACCATCTCCCGTTTCAGTTTCGACGACGACATGTGGTTGGGGATATTTTTAAGCCGCCACTACAGAGTGAAGTGATATGAAATAGGAACTCTTTATTTTTATGGTAAGGAATGAAAATTTCCCTATCTGCTGATTTTTTGTAATTTTTTAGGGCAGCAACACGATATGCTCTATAAAATTTAAAGAAATAAATCTACAGGGTAGGTGCCAAACTCTTACCTATTTCTGCCGCAAAATTATGATGGTCGCACTATTATGCTGATCTGAAGATTATAGAGCACCAGTATCACAACAGACTGTGAGGCATTCCACCATAATCCTCGGAGATGATAAGGCATCTGTAGCCTTCTTTGTTTGAAGTTAGCTGTAGGTGTTTATAGCTACAGTAGATACTATGGTGGACTGTGAGTTCATTTATTATTTCAGTTTTATAAAGAAAGAAAGCTTGCTACACCACGCTTTCACAGAATACCAGCGTAAAATAGCAGATTAAAACTGCTTTGCGTGAACCGGATACCCTTTTTACTGGAAAAGAGGCATTCCACCTTAGTTCTCACGGGTGACAACACATTTGCATTTTGATTCGCAAACGAGGATAGATGTAGATGTCTATGAGCCAAACTCGGCACACGTAGTTCAACTCGTCGAGTAGTTCTAGTAGCATTCCCCGTATACTTTCAGATCACTCCATAAAGTCCAAGACTACACAAAATTTTACGATTGAAAGAAAAATTTACTTGGTATATTTCGGCAGGTGAAATTTATACAGGTATAACATCTTTTTTTAACATTAAAAAAACTGTGTCCCTAAAATTAAACATTAGACTTATTAAACAATTAAAAAGATGCTTATTTTTCTATTACCTACGATTTTTTAAAATTTACGTTTATCCCTTAAACTAAAAATCATGCTAATTCGTTTAATTTTGACCAGAGGAAAAAAATTAAATACCTTTTGATATAAAATTTTAAGCTCACGTTTTTATTACCACTTTTTTGTCTAACCGTTTTCGAGTAATTGTGAAAGAACTCTTTTGACAATTTTTTTATTTCAACTCTTGCCGGTGGTTACAGTTACAAAATTATTTTATTTACCATTTACATTGAGGATAGATGTAGATGTCTATGGGTTACAGTAACCACTTACCATCAAGTGGATTGTGTGCTCGTTTGTCACCCGATCCTATAAAAAAAAAAAACATTATTTTTGTTATTAAAACTACATGATATCAAAAATGAAAAGGCGAGTGCCAAAATTTTGATTTTAGACCTTATTTGACTGGACTTATTAGAATTGCCTCGATTTCAATATACGAGGGGGTTGCTGCAATTCCTTTACAGGAACACAGAACGGTTACCGCAGAGTGGTATATGGTTTGTTTGCCAGAAATTATAGCCGAACTCCGAGAAAATAACCCGAAACGTCGCATCATCTTACATCAGGATAATGCGAGCTCCCATACGGCTCGAAAGACAAATGATTTTTTGAAGCAGGAAAACGTTGAGCTGAAGAGCCATCCTCCGTACAGTCCTGACCTGAGCCCAAACAATTTCTTTACATTCCCTAGAATGAAAGATTTACTACGCGGTCAACGATTTGAAGACCCCGAAGCAGCTGTGGAAGCGTACAAATCAGCCATTTTCTCAACATCAACTTCAGACTGGAATTACTGTTTTAATGATTGGTTTGTACGAATGGAAAAGTGCATTAATTTTAACGGAAAATACTTTGAAAAACAATAAAATACAATTTAGCTATACCGTGTATGTGGTTTTTCTTATTCCTGATGATTTCAGTGTGCCCCATGTAGCTACGTAATAGAACTGTTATATTTGATTTAGTTAAAAGTAGACACAAACTCAAACTAAAATATTAAAAACACTACCCGTGACTTCGTGGTAGAATTATTTCCTTTTCTTAATCAGTTTATTAACCCACTTCTGAATAAAGTCTTTTAATGTATAAATAAAAGCCTATAAAAATCTTTACTTTTATTAATGGGAGAAAAATTGAAAAAGTTACAGCCTTTATTACCTACTGGATATGTAAGCGTAACCAAGCGGAACGAAATACGGTAATAAGGGTTTCTCTTTTACTGCCACCTTACGGTATGACTAAATACTGTAATAATAAACGAGTCTTATATTTTACACGAATCACGCGACTAATTTATAAAGTTTCAGTAGGGCCACGCTACAGCTATATTATGGTTGAGCACGAATAGATCGGCTCCATCGGGGTAGGATCGCGCCCTTACACTATACCAGCGTAAAACAGCAGCTTAATGCTGCTGTGTTTCGTATGGTGAGTGTAGAGAATCGGAGACTCTTTTTACTGCACTGCATGCCTCGTGCACTCTACCTTAGTCCTCAGGTGTGACCACGCATCTCCATTTTGATTCTTTATCGGGGATAAATGTAGATGTCTGCGTGTGACCCAAAAAGTCGTGGGTTTGAATCCGCCATTTGACTACTGTCGTGAGCTACTCGTAACACAAGCATTTTAAGCTTACCAGGAGTGATTAAAGGGAATATTAGTAAAGTTAATAACATTGCTCGTGTTCCTTTACAAAAATTCATTTTCGGCACTTAATAAAATTAATTTTATGGATAATACAAAATTAATGGATATAATTTAATATTTTGCGTACTGTGCAATGTTGGGAATAAAAATAAATTCCCTTAAATTAAATCTGTTAAATTAGTTTTATATAAAATTAAACTAAAGTGGCTCAACCGCGTCTTTCTTTATACCTACTTGCATTTTTTTAATTGCTCGAAGGATTTTGATGATGGTTTTACCATATTGATGTTGGTGGCTCGTGACCGTGTTTTGTGGAATTTCGTGGAGGAGGCCTATGTTCAGCAGTGAACTTGTTAAGGGCTGTAATGATGATGAGAGAATTGTGGACCTTTTGTAATCAATTAATTTAATGTTAACACCACATTCGTAAATAACATCTGAGTGAAAATCATTAATCTTTTTATATGAGGACGACACTGAAAGTTTTTAGAACTGGCCACTTGTAAACGATGTAATAAAACTAATAACTTGCTAGTTTGTTCAGTTTTTATTTTCTAAGAACTTTCGGTGTCACACTCGTATTACATACTTCTTCTGTACGTGTGCTTGTCACTGAACTCCTATACAGCTGGACCGATTTCGATGAAATATTTTGTGAGTGTTTGAGGGGGTGGGTCACTAGATGGTTTAGATTCACAATTGGACCCGCTAGATGATCGAGATCCAGATTGTTGAGCTTAGTCAGTTCGCTTTTCGGCTTACCATCATATGGGATAATAATTAGTTAAGCGCTGGCTTATAATAGTAAAAAACTTAGGTCAGGTGCTGTGCACGCGTCTATGAAGATTTTTCAAAAAAAAACATTGCAACGCAAGGCGGGCACAGCTAATATAATATAAATCAACCCCCACCAATATACAAATGAAATTTAAGTATTTTACCGACCTTATTGACCTGGAATACAATTTTACTATCATCTTTATGTATTTATAAATGAGTACGTATAATGAAATATTCGGAGAATCTTCAGACATAATACCTTCTTGCATTAAAGTCGTCGAATAATCAACGGTTGATACAAAGTACAGCCTGTGTTTCGTAACTCTGCATTTTAACCGACTTAAAAAAGAAGGAGGTTTTCAATTTGACTTAATTTTTTTATTTGTGTTACCGCAAAACTTTTTTCTAGGTCAACAGATTTTGATGATACTTTTTTATTTCAAACTAGCTGTGCCCCGCGGTTTCACCCGCGTATATCGCGCCTTGCCATGCGAACTTCGAAAGAGACATCACGACGGACGGTTGCTGAATTAACAAAGATTTAAAAAGTGAAATATATTACTAAAATTACATGGTTAACGTAATTGGTGGTTATGCATGATACAGGTTCTGATACGAATAATGTGGCCTATTTTGTACCGGCGTTACTATTTCATACTGTGTTATCAACCACAGGAGTTATCCCAAAACATCTTCACCACAGCCTGAAACTATTAAATATAAAAGAGAATAAATACATACAATTAGAGAAAGCCGCCATATTAAATGCGTGCCGCATTGTGAGAAAATTTTTACAAATAGATGAAAACGAAGTTACACCCAATATCCCAGAACACACTACTTAATAAAATGCCCATATGCTTTTTACTTGGTGAACACCCGTAATTAGCATTAATAACGGCCGCAAGGCTAGAAAAAATAAAGATATAAAAATAATAATAATAATCTTGTGATTTGCAGGATGTCTTCAACGTGGTGAGTTTTTCCCTGAGACTGAGGGTTTTATGTGCGCAATTCAGGACCAAGTCATAGAAACACGTAATTATCAAAAGCACATCATTAAAATAAAAAATCTCCACGCCGACACATGAAGACGTTGTTTTAATGCTTCTGAAACAATTCAACACATCACTGGTGCTTGTAAAGCGATCGTTCAGACAGATTATAAGTATCTGCATGATCAAGTAGCCAATATCATTCACCAGAAACTTGCCCTTAAGTGGAAACTAACTGACCAACCTACTCAAGTATACTATAAATATAAACCTGAAATAGTCCTTGAAAATACCACTCACAAAATGTATTTTGACAGAGCTATACTTACCGACAAAACAATACACTATAATAGACCGGATATAACATTAATAGACAAAGTGAATAAATCTGCTTTTATTATTGACATTGCTATACCTAATTCACATAACTTACAGACTACAATTAATGAAAAAATTTCCAAATACATTGATTTAAAACATGAAATTATTAGAATGTAGGGCTTACATAATGCCATTATAGTACCTATAGTCCTCTCTACAACTGGTGTCATACCAAAAGCGCTTCATCAATTATTAAAAACTCTTGATCTACCAAAACTTACATATATTCAATTGCAAAAAGCAGTTTTACTTAATACTTGTAGAATAGTTAGAAAATTTATCTCAACAGATAACTACCCATAACCAAACACGTTCATGGTACCCACTTGGCTCAGTCCCGTGGTAGTAACCATTAATCCAGTTTTGTTAAAAACAAACTGAGAAAACGTAAACACTTTAAATAAAAAAAAAATAATATTTATTTTATTTTAATGATATTTATGTAAGTTTATCATTTTCATTTACAATTATATATTTATACAGCCCAACCAGATGAGAAAACTATACAAATACCCCATAATAATAATAATCTTCCGCCGGTTTCTTTCCCTTTCCCCCTAACCCTCGGCCGTCTGGTCTCCCCTGCCGAGGGCTTCCATCTGGTTGGGTTTTTATATATTTTTGTATTTTTTATGTATTTATTTTATTTTATTGATAATTATGTATGTTTACCATTTTCATTTACAATTATATATTTATACTGCCCAACCAGATGAGAAAACTTTATAGATACCCCAAAATAATAATAGTAATATTATAATAAGAAGAGTGTAGAAGAGTGTAGATAAAAAAATAATCATCAAAATCTGCTGGTGGTCTAATTAGTATTTTTTGAGTTATCCTTAATAATGCGTATTTAATTGACTTCGACTACAATGATGATGTTATCATTTCATTTATATTGAAGTCGATTGTACAACATTTTTGTCCAACATTGTTTTGAAGTAGGAAGAACTCTATCGCGTCTATTTTATACTATAGACATGCTGATTTGCTCACAATGTTTTCCTTCACTACTCAGCAAGTGGTAAATTAATACTTTTTGCAATTAACAATTTTATTGGTTGGATGGGATTGAACCCATCAAGTTAATTCGAGTGTGTGTTCTTTTATTGTGAATGTTAAGCGATATCTCCTTCAATTGTAATCCGAATAGAATGTTTTTTTTTTTATAAAAGCATATTATGCGTAAATATTTTATTATTTTTAAAAATTTAAAGTGAAAGTTTTTACTTTTTGTTAAAAGTCACGTTTTTCAGCAAATTACCGAAACTTTGAGATAAATAACTGCTGTTAAAAAAAAATTAAAAATTGTATATTATTATGTTTAAATGTGATATTTTAAAAAGTTGATATTATTTTTATAAAACTTCATATAAAAAAGAATTATTAAGTACGTTAAATTGAACAATGCAATAGTAAATTTCATTGTATAATTTTTTAAAAAATTACCTAGAGTAAACAGTGCATTCTAAAGTCTTTTTATATATATTTTTGTACTTTCTAGATTTAACGCCTCAGTAGCACTGTGGGTGATAATTTAGCTGCAGCGCTGAGGAACCGCGGATTAGAGTCCTACGAGAAAATAATATTTTTGTATGTCCTGCAAATCACAATAAATAAATAAGAAATAAAATCTTTATTGATCAACTAAAACTTTACAATGATCTTGAAACATGGTAGGAATCTACTTTTAACTGTTTTTTTTTTAGTGTGTACAGAGTATTAGTTTGTACATATTATGTCATTGATGTATGTAAAACTACATAGAGCAGAAACTCCTTTTGTGGGAGTACCGTTTTTAAAGATCTAATTAAGAAATATACCCACGTGTCTTTTTTCTTTTATATTTAAGATAATTCTTTCTTATAAAGGGTTTTTCGATAAGGACACATAGATGTTGAAATGAAATAAGCTGTGTATGAGGTATTAACATAAATCTTTTATTTTTATTTTAAAGGCCCACATGTGCCATAAAGTGCGGAATATGACATCATTCATATGCCTGCCGCGGCTTCTTACAGTGGCACAAAACAGAGTGGTCCAATTTCCAATGACCCTCCTGCATAGATCCGGCTGAATTTGTGCGATGGCCTGTGTTATGTTCACCTTTAGGCCATCGGTCGATTTTGGTTTGTTTGCATCGACCTGTGACTTAACCAAACCCCACAAGAAAAAGTCAAGTGGGGTCAAATCGCATGACCTTGGTGGCCAATTCACATCACCCTTGCGAGAGATACGCGTACCGTCAAATCGCTCATGGAGAATGTCAATCGTGGCATCCGGCTGTCCTGCTTCAACAGTCAGCGAACAAACGGCGTTATTTATGGTCATGAACTTTAAGCTTCTGGGTCAGTTGAATCATGTACGGGTGTAGGCCTAAGTCCTTACTTACGAAAATTCGCCAAGTTGAGGTTTACGATAGGCCGAGTTTTTGTGTACGGCGAAGAATCGACTGCCTTGGGTTCTGCTACACACTTTCACGAACCGCGACGATGTTCTCGGCTAATCTTGCGTGCCTTGAACGTCCCGTACGTTGTTGGCTGAGTATTTACCGAACCGGTCATTTCAAATTTGGCTACTAAACGTTGAAGATTCGACTGTAAAGGGCCACCACGTCTACCGTAAAATGGGTGCAATGCGCGGCAACGTTTGCACTAACGAACACTAATTTGGTGAAAAAGATTTGATAGATTTCACTAAAACAAAATGGCCACCACTGGCCGCCAAAATCTACCCGTGCCAATTGAAAAAGCCCTTTATTTACATGAATACTTGACATAAACGAGTTTTCAAGGTACTATAAGCTTTTGGTGCGTAGTTAGGAACAAAAATAATATTCAATAGCTAAAGGTAGCCAGATAATTATGACATCGGGACGTCAAGCACCCTTCCCCCTCACCCCCGTCATAGTAAAGTTTCGTGCGGTAAAGCACACGAAACGTCCAGAATTAGAAGTAAAATAAACAAATAAACTAAAGGCGACACAACCCTTAAAATAATTTTTATTCTATTATAGATAAAATTACATGTAATTAAACTAATAGGTATTCTTTTAAAATGGAATCTTGACTATTTGGTAAACATTAAATAAATTCTTGAGCCTTACGTAGCGCTCAATGTGAGCACGCTTACAAAGTGTAAAGCGTGAATAGTGTGCTACTTTAAATTTTCTCGCTACTTCATGAAGCTTATTTGGCATGAAATTGCTTATTGTCGGGTTGATCAAAATCTTCCATTAACTTTTTGTGAATAGTTAAAAGCTTAACTTATCTGGAGTTCTCCTTGTCGTTCCTTACTAAAAGTGTTACAAAATATATATCTTAGTAATTAAATGACAGCACATGCACTTGCTTTGATTGGAGAGTGGTATGGCATGGTATCGCGCCATTCCGAAGTCGCGACAACTAACGCCATCTCTTGACGTTATTATGTAACTTGGAAGAAAACCCTTAGTACGTGATTGCTATACTAATAAAAGCGTTGTAACGATAATTTTATTACATTTAAAGAAGTTTTTTTTTTTAATATAAAAATTGTAAGATTGTTAATTTAATGAAAGCCGAAGCACTTCTCCAGAGGGTATTGAGAGAAGCCCCGTACCCAGTTGTGGGACAAATATAGCTTTTAACTTTACTTTACTTTTTACATGCTTTTTTTATTTTTTCATTTATTCATTACATTCTATCAAAAGTCCACTATTCTTCCCCATAAGGAGATATCAGCCATAGATGCCGCGCTTGTTAGGATTTGTTATCAAAAAGATGCTGTTGCTCATCTCCTATTTCAGTTTCCACCTGTCGCCTGTAACAACAGTCGCGGTATGATATGGTAGTGGATTTTATAAGTATCTATTGGATAAAGTAGATTGATTTGTACGAAAAATGCGTTGCAATATCGGTGGAAATCACCCTTCTCTGGTTAGAAGTCCATCTGCATAGGTATCAACATCTTATCTATTTATATCACCATTAGCAGTGATTAGGAGCCGTGGTAGCTCAGATGGTTAGCGCTCGCTGTAAATTTCATAGTTCGCGAGCAACCGGGGCTCGATTACCGCGGGCACCAATGAAATTGTTAATTGCAATTTTAAGTGCTGATTTTCCACGTGCTCGGCGGTGAAGGAAAACATCGTGAGGAAACCTGCGTGTCTGAGAATTAAGACAAAAAAAATTCTAAGGCATGTGAAATTCGCCAACACGCACTGGGGCAGCGCGGCGGACATTTCCTTGCCCTAAAACCCACACAGAAATGAGGGGAGGCCTGTGCCCAGTAGTTGGACGTATATAGACGTAACTTAGTTTTCTTTAGCAGTGCTTCTACTGCTGTGTTCCAGTCTGAGCCAATAAAATTACAGGCTGTGACACATTTCATCTTAATCCTTGGAGTTAACCACAGATTTATTTGTTTGAAGTTGATTGCAAGTGTCTATGGGCTGCAGTAGCTTTATACCGTCAGGTGATCTTAAAGTTCGTTCATTCTTAAATTTTAGTAAAAAAGAGTGCCCGTCTCTACCGTGTTCCATCGGTGCAAAGAATTTCATATACATGTTGAATTAAACTAGTTTTACAAATTTTATCACGTTTTATTCAACATTATGTAGTTCGCATAAACATAAGAAACCGTTATACAAACAGGTAGTTTCAATTTAAGTGAAAGGAAGCCAATCAGCGATGAACAAGATAAAAGAAATTATTGCTATAAATAAACTGATCTCTGCCAATATATCACAAAAAATAATTAATTAAATTTTTACTAAATGTACCTAAAGAAGAAACAATTCTTGCTCTTTTTTTATTACTTTGTGGTCGTGTTGTAATCACCAAGACATTTTTACGTATCTTCTGTTAACGTTATGACGTAAAGAGCTCGAAGGAACTAGGCGTCTCAATTACAAGATTAATGAAAAAAACTCATTTAGCTAAATCCAATGCTTTGGATCCATGGTCACTATACTTACTTGTACTTCATGATAAGTAACCGCGGTTACGACCAGTTAATATGAAATGCATACGATATGACGGCATAAGAGAGTCATGCCCTATGGCCCTATGCCTTTACGGCATACGAGTAATACTGCAAAGGCACGCCAATAGATGTTTTACATCAATAATGAAATATTACTTGGTATTGTATACTATAAGACGATATCAACGAACAAATATAAATCACAGAACGCATCAAGGTAACCGATGAAATATACGCGTATCTTATAAAGTACGTCACTTTATTTGAAATACGAAACGAGTGCACTCAGGTTATCGATACTGTACGGGTACGGCTTTGTATAAGAATTTATTACGAAAGTTATAATTGAATACAAGAATCCACTACCCATACTAATATCGTATGTTGTCGTAAAAAAAACACACGACAGAGGAGGGAAATGAAACTGGGTATGGGCATTAGTATCTTCCTTATATATATATATATATATATATATTCCCGTTTTTTTATAAAATATATAAAATTTTAAAAACGTAAAATTTTAAATTATTTTAATTACACACAAGTTTTCACTAAAAATCTTATAATTACCACTATATTTCCAATTTTCCGATAATTTAATGTCAAATTTCAATTTAAAAAAAGCTTGGCAAATTCAAAAGTGCACGACGCATAATGCTCATATAATCGTGAAAAAATAAAAAAATTGTAAATTGTAGTGCCATTTGTCAAAGAGTTCCAGTAGCAGTTACTGAATTATATCTTCAAGTCACTCCCATCAAGTCCGGAGGTAAGGTCTATTCATGACTAACAAAACGAGTCCAAAATCGGGACACCTATTTCTCATCGTAGAGTTCAAGTAGCAGTCATCAAAGCACACCTTCAGCTCACTCTATCAAGTCCGGAGGTAAGGTATCATTATAACTAACAAAACTAGGCCAACCTTGGCACATCTAGTTCTACTCTTTGAGGAATTCCAGTAGCATTCAATGAAGTACATCACTCCACAAAGTCCAAGACATATCATCATCATTACAGCCCTTCACAAGTCCACTGCGGAACTCCACAAAGCACGGTAACGAGCCACCTTCATCCATTGTCTTCCTGCATGTCTTACCATATCGTCACTACATCTAGTGGGGGACGCCCCACCCTTCGCCTGCCAGTACGTATAATTATATTTGTATATAAGTCCTACGTACTTTTAGCGAAACAATATAGTATAATTAAAATCTGGGTATTACCTCGGACCATTGAAGTTTTGCATCAAATTTGGTTTTTGGAATATTTTGTATTTCACAGCGATCGATATTTTTGCTGCCTATTACCGCTTTTAAACACACGACATAGTAATTCACACACAATGGCGACCGAGCGCGGTGTGAGTGAATGAAGCAAAGTATATTTAATAAAATAAATAATTACAAGGTTGTTCAAAACAGCGAAAATTTCAAGATTTCTCAGCCGAAAAAAATTAATTATAGCTAAACAAAACAAAATTAAACTTCCATTTACATTCCACGGCTTTCCACATGATAGATGATGTGCGGGACAAGTGAAAACAAATAGTGATAGGATAATACATAAATAAGACAAACATGTTATTTTAATGGAATAAATATTATAGTTTAGAGTTTATACTTAAATAGGATATAAGCGTTTATGTTATATTAGATTGAATAAAGATAATATAGTGTCACATAAAATAGGATATAAGCATTTTATGTTATGATAAGGAAATAATAGTTTAGTGTTTATATCTGTATAATAGAATTAGTTTTAAGGTAAACAATGACTCAGTAGGGTGGTCACCTTGTATAGTAGAACTGGCTTTAATGTAAACAATGTAACGTGACTCAGCAAGGTGGTCACTTAACATCGTCACTTGCTCTGTCACGCCTCGCGCTGATTGGTCGACGCCGTTTGCACGATACTTACACCGTATGTATTGACCCAGCCGAGGTAGTATAAAAGAGGGGCGATTTTCGCTCGATACAGTCGGCGGCCAGCTACCTCAAAAAAAACATCGATATAGAAGAAAGACAATATCTCAGCGGTTTTATTCTCCACCAACCCAGCACACAATTGTGCAGGTACAGCACATTTAATGGTCCTTCGAGCCGGATGTTGTGTGAAATAATTACCTGGAGACTTCAAATAGTGAAACAAAGAGTTAAGAAGACTTCTCGGAAATCGTTTTCAAGACTCAAGTTTTTCGAAGAAAAAGTCAGCTGACAGCATGGTCGTTACGCGCTCTGAGAGAAAGGGTAGCAAGCCGTCGTCGTCCAAGGCTACCACATCGGCGACCGGTACCACCAGTATGGAATCGACAGCTACAAGGACGACCGCCACGGAGACTTCGGAGTATACAGACACCTCCGCGGCAACTGATCCATCCACCGTGACTGATTTGGTATGTAGGTGAGATAAACGCCGAGGTGGGGCAGCTGCGTGGGAGTCAGTCGCTCGACGCGTGGGCGAAGGGTCGGTGCCCCGCCAGCCACGATGCGGAGAGACCGTCAGGCCCTCTTACCTAATTCACGGGCCCGTCCTGGATCTAGATAGCTAGATGAAGTACGTGCTTCTTCGTCACGTAGATATGTGAATCGTGCAATATTTAACTCGTGAGAGAGTGCGGAATAGTGTACGCACGTCAAGGAGATATACGGTCTAGGATTCGAGCCGTGCATTCCTTGTTTGAGAGCTTCTCTCGGTTAATTGGCAGGATATCGTTATAATTGGGTCGTCGCGTTAGTGACTTGTTGTGTTTTGGTCGCCTAGTTAAATTAATTTGCGTGTCAACGAGGCGTATTTTGAATCTTGTGCGACGTGTTATTCTGTGTCGAATTTATAATTTGTGATAAGTGAATCCGGGACATTGAATATTGAACTTTGAACTACTGTCCGTTGCCGTGTCAGGTATCACGTGTTCGATACTGAGATGAGTGTGGAATTAGGCGAATTGAAGTTAGTTAAATGTACAATGAAGCTAAGAGATTGAATCAGTGACAGTAAAGAAAGAAGTGGTACGGCGCTGAAGCAGTCTGAAGCGATGCAGCATTTTGGAGCAGCCTGGAACTCGGCCGCTGCTGGTCGCCTATGCTTGCCTATCTACCATTACACACACTCACGGCCTGCCCAAGCCTTGGAGCGAAGTTAGCTCCTGATACAGGTAAGTACCTTTGCTTTCTAGTATGCTCCCATATAGTTAATTGTGATAGGAAATTTCACGTGGCCATATGAGGCCCGACCTGCGTCTGCTCGTGATGTCTTCTGCTGAATGGGCCCCGGAGGATTTGATTCTTGTAGGGGCAGCCGTAGGCCGTAACATTAGTGGTAGCAGAGCGTGGTCCCGGGTTCGATTCCCGGTCGAGCCCGATCGTAGTGTTTGATAAAAATTAAACAATTTTGGTTGAAGGGAGCGTTGGTTTGATTGGTTTAATTTTGTGTCTACAATCACGCCCGGCCGTAATACGTAAAAGTAAAATTCTTTTCTTTTGTTGCTTTGTTGCTTGCTTTTTTTATTGTTGGCGGGTAGTTGCGGGAGTTTGCTAGAGAGATGCGTTGGGTAATAAAATATAAAAATATTACTAATATTTCAGAAAAATAGATTAATCTCTAAACTTTTATCACAAATAGACTTCCGGCGCTCTGAAATCTGTCAAATATTTTACCCGATTCAATATACATAAAAATATATAGAGAAAATATATCATATAGAGTAAAAGTCGTGGAAGCCCTCATGAAGAACAAGATAGCCTCTTTATGGGTGAAGAACAAGATAGTCTCATTATCGGTAAAATCATACGAAACATAGAAGCACTATGCTGGTATTTCATTATGAGAGCATGGTACTTACTTCCCCGGTTGAATCTACCAATTCATGCCACAACTATAGTGGCACTGTAGCGTAGCTCTATCACGTAGAATTATTTTAAACCAATTGAATAGGAATCATAATTACATTTTATAAAATGAATCAACTGTTTGTAGTCCCGCATGCACGTTAGTTTAAACACACATTAAACCGTTAATCCGTGTTGTAATTCTAAAATACATTTCGATGGCTTTGTTCAAGAGGTAATATTATTTCCTATTTTAATTTTAATAAAGTTGTGCAAAAAATACAATTAAAGGAAAAGAGTAGCATTATATTTGGCAAGTTTGGCCACGTGGGGCGGCGTAATTATATCCACTACCCCATTACGTCCCGCAGGTATAGTAGAAGGCAACAATGGAAAATATTAGAAAAGCCAACGTATTAGAGCCACTCTCTAGCTATTTTATGTGTGTAGTGCGAATGACTAGACCTGGGAAGTATCAAGCTCTCACAAATTATCAGCATAAAATACTGAAAATATGGTAATACCATTTATTACTCAAGGGTGACAACTGCTCTACATTTTAATTATTAATCGAGGATGGATGAAGGTATTCAAGGGCCGCAGCAGGATGCATTTCGAGAGTGTGCGCAAGAATTGCATGACTTAACCCCCCCCTCCATTCCAAGATGACGGAATGGAGAGCCACGGCCATATGGCAGTAAAATTGAAAGGTTCCAGTCAAACCTGAAAGAGTGCAGATTTTTCGCTTCAGCTTACTAAGCCGTTGGGCTATGTCGGTTACTCTGGTTGTGCTGCGGGTATCCTCATTTTCAAGTTTATCACGCAGAGAAACCCCGAGCATAGCCCTCTCCATAGATCGCTGAGTGACCTTGAGCTTCCTCATACGGCCAGCAGTAAAGGACCACGTCTCAGTTCCATAAGTCATCACTGACAACACGCACTGGTTTTACAGTCGCGTTGGACTTACCTAGTCCGACTATTTGTCCTAGGTAAACATACTCGTCAACAACTTCGAGCTTAGTGCTGCCAACAACTACCGGCGTGGCATGGACATTAAACAAGGTCTTTGTCCATGTTAATTTTAAGACCTATCCGTTGGGAGGCACTATTGAGGTGATAATGCTTAGGTCCTCCAGCGATTCTGCCATAAGAACTATATTGTCGGCAAATCGAAGGTAAGTAATGTACTCGCCATTGATGTAAATACAGTATCCTTTCCAGTCAAATAACTTGAAAATGTCTTCCAAAGTAGCGGTAAAGAGTATCGGGGATATAACGTCACCCTGTCTTACACCTCTCTGTAGTTGGATAGGTTTCGTACTCTGGTTCTGTACTCGGATAACCATCGTAGCCCAACTGTATAAACACTTCAGCACTTCGATATACCGACAGTCAACTTGGCACCGCTGAAGGGACGGCAGCACCGCCCAAATTTTGACGGAATCAAAGGCTTTCTCATGGTCTACATACGCAAGACATACTGGCAAATTGTACTCCTCGGTCTTCTGTACAATTTGCCGATGGGCATGTATGTGATCTATGGTGCTAAAGCTTTTTCTGAAACCAGCTTGTTCAGGAGGCTGGAAGTCGTCGAGAATGCGATGACCGGCATCAGTTGTCGAGCCACCCCTTGTAAATCAATCGACCAGATCCATTTCTTGTAGGCTGCTTCTGGAAAGAAAAGTTTATCATAAAGAGTCCCTCTTTCTCCATGAAGTCGGCCAGCTACTGGTACATTGATTTTCGATGCCCTTATCCGAATTTCACTACATTCAGCTCACTGTTTTCTGTTGTGCTTAGTTTTGAGTTGAAGTCTCCCATTAACAAAATATATTGGGTTTTGGAGGAATGCATGGCTTTAGAGTTATCCTCATACATTTCTTCCAAATTCTCATTAGGATGTATCAAGGTTGGTGCGTAAACCTGTATGACCTGCAACGAATACCGTTTGGATATCTGATTATAAGGTACGTAACCCTCGTCGACACACTTCTAATCTTTACAACGTCATTACCGAAAGACTTATGGACTATAAATCTGACACCTCCTTGAGACAGGTTACAGGTCGTAATTTTAAAACAATCTTGAGACAGACTCCCGGTCATAGTACACGTTGCCGGATTAGAAAGAGTTGATTAAACCTCCCGATAAAGTTTTAAGTTTATTTGAAGTCAGATGCAAAGTTATATCGTGGAGTGAACAATGCTAACAAGTATGCCAAATCGAGATTAATTTGAAATTCAACTAAGTTATTAAGTTCTTCGCATGAACCTCGTTACATAACTTTGATTTAACTTGAACATTCATAGTTACCATACATCGTTAACTTTTAAGATTGAAAACCCAAAGCCGCTATTACGTTGCTTTTTTTAAAAACAAAACATAAGTGACAAACGAACTTACTGTGGCCACTGAAATCAATGGAAGCCCGTAGCCAACTTCAAACAAAACAGGATATGGCTAAATTGTGACCTCTGAAGACTTGGAATGCCTCGTTTCCAGTAAAATAGCTATCTGGTTCTCTACACTCACCAAGCCATCAGTGTGACAACAATAATATAACTGCAGCGTGGCTTTACCACGATTATAAATGTTATAATATATGATAGTACTAAAGCATATGAATGAATAAAAAACTGGAAAATCTATATAGTTTTATATGTTGGAAGTTAAAAATGAAAAATTTTTTTTTCGAAAAAGCGATATTCTCGGTATTCCGATTAGATATTTTGATTCATTGAGTTTTAAATCACAACGATTCTAAAGAAGTTTTCACTTGAATAAGCATGTGTAAATTAAGTTTTATAATAACGTACAAAATTAATAATTTCATGATTTAAATTTTATATTTACTAAGACAAACGCAGTTTTTTAAAATGCTCCGGTTTCTTTGACGTCTGATTGATACGCACGCGATTATCGTGCCAGGTACGGAGGTTGGACTAAATACGGCGTAAGAATATTTACTACCCCATATCGCCCCGTGCATATCGTAAAAGGCGATAGAGAGAAACAAACCAGGGGATAAGTAGCAGTTTCTTCCTATTAACAACTGAAAAAAGCTGCGGTTGCAAACCCCATCTGCCAAGCGTAAGTCCATGCCTTTTTATTTGTATTACTCGACTAACCTCTATTCGCTAACAGAATATATAGTGCAGCGAAAAAGATGACAACGTCGCAATAACTGTGTAATATTATAATAATCTCATATATCATATCCCACCAAGATTTGGCAACGTTAGTGACGTCGCGTTATTTACTTTACGATACTTGAGTTTTAGTGAAGACTTTAAGAACATTAGACGGATTTGAAATTTGTTGATATGTGGCTGTAGATATCGTGGCTCTATAGATTGGTCTAATGAAAGGGTTTGGAAGTGAGTGTGCACAGGAGTTACACGCTTTACTTCCTCCCTCTTCTTTTCACCATCGGACGATCAGGCGGTCGGCGGGACTTCACCCCTTTGTTGTCGATATTCCACGCATTAGAAACAAACGGTTTGCTTCTTCTTTTCTAATGAATACATACGGCAAAGGAGTCGGATAGGCTTTTCTTATGGTAAGACAGTGCGGTTTACCATCCTAAATCTGGCTGCATCACCACTTTCCACTAAGTTGGATTGTAGTCATGCACTGGTTTATAATAAGTTAAAAAATCAGGAAGATGCTGCCAACTTTTTTGTTTCAGTTTCCATATGTCGCCTCTTACGACATACATGGGACGCGGACGATAAGAGAAGTGGATATCCTTACCCCGCCACTATACGGCAAATTTCTGTTCTGAGACCCAGCGAGACTTTTCGATACAAGGACAGTGGTTAACCTTTTTTTTAAATACTAAAAATATCATTTTGTCGTGTGGTGACGATTGTCGGGAATCCATAAACCCTTTTCTTATCATGTAAGTGCTGACGATCGACATCAATCGAAGGTCTTTAGGGCTTCCGGTAGATGGTAGTAGTATATTATATACTTTACCTACAGCATTAAACCCAATGATAGGCAGATTGGCAAATGGAGTAGTGTCATAAGTGTGAGATGATGATTGTGAGAAGAAAAAGAAAAATCGGGGTGTGTCAGCGTCGTGCGTGGACACATGTATGTAACGAATCGACCTTAAAATGGCGGCCCTTCACTTACCACCGCGCGCGATGCATCACAATTCTCACTTAAAGTAATACCTTTAGCTATAGAGTGGTTTTATTAAATTTTGGATATACATGACAGATATGTAGCTGTAACACCAAACTGAATCTGCCGAATTAACTATCTCCGGTTTTCTGAATTGCCTCTCACTATGGAAGCAAATTTTAAGATGTATTTAAATAAAAATAACGCGAAACCAATCGCCATCTTGAAAAGTTAAAGAAAAATAGCTTAGATAAAAATAAGTTTTTATTTTGATGGGAGCAAAATATCTTTCATAATTAGTCGACTTAGAGCGTGACAAGTTTTGCAGTTCATTAATTTAATTCGTAAATTATTAACGGTCCTGCTAATGAAGATTCATTAAATATTCTTTAGACTTTGTCAACATTCTTCAGTATTTGTATATATCTTTAGCTGTATTTATATGATTACAAAATTATTTGAAATCGAAAAATTTTTAAATTTTAAAGTTTACTTAAGCTCCATGAACGATTTACTTTTTTCGCAATACAAAATAAGCTGAAAAAATACATCTTACACTAACTAACGAATTCACAGGCGTAATGGCGGCATTACACGCTCGTCTCGTCACCTCGCGTGCCTCTCGTCACGTAGGGATTCGACACGAGAGACACCATGTACACACTCGTTGTATCACTTGAACTCTGGATACCCACTGCGATGGACTTAGAAGAAACTGTTGCTGTGTTTTGCCTTTGCAATTTTTTATTATAATTTTTTACATATTTCCAATGAAAAGAAAATGAATAGGCCATGGTGGATGGTTTTTATTCACTGTAATATACATGATAGTACCTATATTGTATTTATCAATATTAAACAATTTTTTGATAATTTTTATAATTATCAGAAAACGAACGAGTGTGTACAGGCGCGCTCTCGTTTTCATCGCGAGACTCACGAGACCCTCTGACTCGAGCGCAAAAAACCGACACGCTTCCGAGAGCGAACGAGGGCCGCGAGACGCGACGCGACGCGACGAGGGCACCATGTACAAACTCGTACTCGGCCTGTCTCGTGGTGTCTCGACGAGCGTATACAGCCGCCATAAAAATTAACATAAACAAAGCGAAATAATAGATGTAGCGAAGCATTCTACGGCTATTTTTTACAACAACAGCTACGCCGTAGCTGTAGCTTTACAACATCAGCTACGCCTAAGGTGGCTATTTTTTTAGATCATAAAATTAATTTTGTCATTTAAATTTATAATTAAAAAAAAAGTAATTAATATTTTACCATATTTATTTATTTGTAAATATTTGAATTTAGAACTTCATGTACCTAATAAATCTATAAAATTGATGTCTTTTTATCATTGTAATACAAAACATCTAAGATTATTTGATAGCAAGCTCATGATAAATTATCGCAAAGATAATAATTATTTGTATAACTAATCATTTTCTACGAGGTTTTTATTTAAAATAAATAACCTTTACAAATAAAAATATCCACAAACCTAATATTAACATAATGTATACAATATGATCTTTGCTAATTCAATAGAGTAGCAAATAAATTTGGTCAATTTTACCAAGCAAGTATTGATCATGTGAAAATCTTGAGTTAGAGACGTTTATTTCCAGTAGATTAGTTCGTACTGGAGGTACAGCGAGAAGTGGTGTTCGCTTCAGTCTCTGACAACATCCTTTTTTCTTTCACGTATGTATTATTTACTAGCGCAACATAAAAAAAACTTCCTTATTAATTAATAAAGGAAAAGAAAACACTACAATATTATATGTAGAGAATAATAATGGACGTAGAACAGTTTATTCTTGTACCGTTGCACAAAGAAATTTTTCGTTACTATTTTTAGTTTCTTTGTTCTTCTTTTAAAGTTCTAATTTCATTGATTGATAATTGTTCTATTCTTTTGATTTCTTTATTTTTTATCTTTTATCTTTTACCTATTTGTTTATTTTATTATTTGAATGTTCTTACTTATTTGACATATTTCTTAATAGACGTGTTAGAGCCATGCTGCAGCTATATTAGTAGTATAGTTGTAGCACGAATGGGTCGGCTCGATCGGGAAAGGACCACGCTCTCACAGAATACCAGCGTAAAATAGCAGCTTAACACTGATGTGTTATCTTAGTCCTCACGGGTGACAACGCATCTGCATTTGGATTCGCAAACGAGGATAAATGTAGATGTCTATGGGCCACAGCAAACACTTACCATCAAGTGGACTGTGCGCTCGTTTGTCACCCTATTCTGTAAAATAATAACACTTACATTTTTTTACAAACTTTTTTATATAGTAGTATGTTTTCTATTCGTCTGTTTTATTCAATAATTTAATTCAGTTTATAAGACTTTATTATTTATTATATTTAACTCAATTAAAAAAAAAAGTACAAAATGCTGAATCGGTTTCAAAATTTAGCTCAATTCATCATCATCGTCATAATTACAGCCACAAGTCCACTGCTGAAAATAGTCCTCCCCCAAGAAATGCCACAAAGCACGGTCCTGAGCCAACCTTATCCATCGAAATCCTGCACCCCTTACCAGGTCATTACTCGTTCTATTGGGGGGTAGCCCACCAATTCGCCTGCGGTACGAGGCTGCCACTCTAAAACCTTTTTTCACCGTCCTCATTTAGCTCAATTAAACATTTATAATTCTTCCAAAGCGATAAATGTCATTTTTTTAAAAAAATATTATATTTGTTCAACACAAACTATTTTAACGGATTTATATATTATTGAACTATATATTATTTATTGAACTTTCACCCCTGTTTTGTCTCCCAGATACATCGCGCGCTCCCGAGTGTTACCACGCTTTTATTAGCTTGACATGTGTGTATGTGTGTATATATGTTTATATGTATGAATGAAGTGTGATTTTGCAATTTGGTCTTCACACACATCCGTGTGTCGAAATGGTCATCTTTATTTTTGAACATCGCTACTAATCTGTATTACTGAAAACGTTTGATTTGATAAATTACAATAAATCTTTGAACTACACACTACGCTCCTCTACTCCGTAGAATATTTTTTAGATCATTTTATTTAGATTTGCTTTAGATCGGTCTCATTCAGGACAAATTGATTGCTTTCCTATCAGTTCCTATTAGTTAACGCCCAAAACATAAACAAAGTTATACTAGAAGGTTCTACTACAAATCAGGCGGGCCAATTTTTTTTGACCTATCGTGGACGCCCGAGCGTCAAGAGACGCCATGTTACAAATAAGGCTAGAATTGAGGGTAGATCGAGAAACTTTCACTCGTTCTAGCAGTATAAAGTATCGCGCAGGCGATTAAGAGCCCAAGCAAGCAACATACAAGCGTTCATCTTTCATCATTATTACAGCCTTTCATAAGTCCACTGCTGAACATAGGCCTCCATAAAGCAATGCCACAAAGCACGGTCCTGAGCCACCTGCATCCATCGACTTCCTGCATATCTTACCAGGTCGTCAGTCTATCAAGTGGGGGGTGACCCTACACTTCGTCTACCTGTACGAGAACCTTTTTTCTCCATCGGTTGTCGGTTCTTCGAGCTATATGGCCGGCCCATTGGTACTTCAGCTTAATAATCCGTATTTATGTTGTATTAATATTGTACTGAGGACGTGCGCTCCAGCGTTGTAACCGGTTGTAACGCGTCTTTTTCGGTAATCCTATTCCCTAGGTGGTGTCCCGAATTCATGGAACACAGCTTTCGTGCATCCGATCCCTAAAAAAGGTAACTGCTCAGACCCGTCCAACTGCAGGCCTATCGCCATCACCTCCTTGTTCTCCAAAATAATGGAATCCATTCTAAACTGCCAGCTCGTTCGGTAACTTGAGGATCACAAGCTGATTAGTGACGGCCAATACGGTTTTCGTCGGGGTCGATTAGCTGGTAATCTTCTGGTCTACCTGACTCATAGATGGCGGAGGCAGCTAAAATCGTGTTAAATTTAAGTTAAATGTATCCAACACTGTTGCCAAGATAAGGTTTTTAATCCTTTATTTGTATCTGTAAAGAGAATAATATGTTATGTTGAAAAAACTGCCACACAGTGTAAGTAATAAAAATATCCTATTATAGAACTGATTAAAAACTTATAGCTGCATGATACAACATAGTACAGCTAAAAGACTATAAGACCCTCGATATACCGTTTAGGCTGTTTAGCAAATTGTCGCCATTTCAGAAACGGCTTATCGGTCTCGAGATGGTGATGAACTTCGCTGGTGACATGAGCGTAATCCTCAAATACGGAGAGGTTCATTTTTAATAAGAGGACGCAACCGCTGTTTAAACATGCCTCTCTTTTAAGATTTTCTCATTGGTAAAAGGATGAATAGAAATGGAGAATGGCAGTTCAACGAGTGGTTTATAACCCAGCAATACGACCAGAGCTGCTTCGACAGTGGGATTTTATTCTAAAGGCCCGAAGCCCCCCGGATCGCTATTGGATCTTTCGTCCAGATAAAGCCACCCAGGGATATAGTTATTTGCTTAGGATCGCGCTACCCTCTGCGACCAAGCAAGCACCCGACACAGCAACAATTGTCGCTTCGCACCCGGTTCACACACGTGGCGCTACTATTCAGACCCATTCCCATATTATGGCTAATCGAAGCATCATGACGGAACACGACGATGTTTTTTGGCGACACGACTTTGCGTGGTAGACTAAAAGTATGCGCCCGATGCGTACCACCGGGAAGTGGTTTAGCACTACTAAAGGGATACAGAGTATAAAAGTTTTATCAAGACACGAGCAGCCACAGCAAAATTGGACTTTTAAAAGTCAGTGATGTATTAAAAAAATACGTTTCAATATTTGGGGCAATAGTCCTGCAATGGCAACTGTAGTCCAGCATTGTCATATTCAATAAAATCGTTCACCAATATGTCTTATGCATCACGTCCCATTTTATCGAAATTCTATTCTCTGCATCGTTCTGTTTCATAACGTTTAATATCAAGTGGATATCAAAAAATAATCAAAGTAAAAACATTATATCATCTGCTTTTTGAAAATTTAATCTGTCAAAAACTTTCCTGATATTCTTAACCAATCTTTGTTACTAATAAGCATTGAGGAACTAAGCATAATAAGTATAATTGAAATATCTTTAAAATTAAAATTTGTAAGTCTATAATATTGATAACTTTTCTTCACCTTACGGAGAAACATGCGCATCGATGACAAGGAACAAATATTTTATTTTTTGATTTATGAGACATATCATTACAACTTGGCCAAAACAATTAGTCGCATGACAGGTATGTGGTTTTATCACTGTTCCGGTGTTCCCTCCCTAGTTTTAATGACGTCTAAGCTGTCATTCGCCTAATTGTTTTGTTCACGGAGTACGTGGTATTTACAAGAGCCTACATTGCTACGTATAATTATTTCAATAAAAATATCGTAAAAATAGTTGATACAAATATATAGTCTCATATATTTAAACACATTTTACTTTATTTTTTAATATTAATATTTAAAGACATCATCATTACAGCCCCTCACAAGTCCACTGCTGAACATAAAAAACCCTCCCTCAAAGCACAATCACGTTTTCAGATTTTTACGTATAACTGACGAGATTTGCCGTAATTACCCGAACGCTGCCTAGCCGAGTTGAATCCTTCGATTGACCTCTCGGTAGATGTTGTACTTACCTGGCCGGTCTGTTTGACCCAGGTAAACACACTCGTCAACAACTTCGAGCTTAGTGCTCCAAACAACTACCGGCATATGTGTGACATTGACGTTATACATTATCTTTGTACCGTTGGGAGGCACTATTGAGGTCTAAAAGCTTTTACAAAAATTTACTTCGCAAATATCCGCGTTATAAAATAAAATGATGTGTCTTACCTAGTACGAAGAGCTCCCGCCCTCCTTCAATTGCGTGCACTATCCTCGTCACCACTAATTCCAGCACCGCTACTCCCAACACCACTACACTAGGCAAGACACACCACTGACGATAATACGACACGTGTTTCGCCTCTACACGAAGCATCCTCAGGTGATATAGACTCTACGGTGGCTAATTATAATATTAAAGAAATTGATATGCGCGGAAGAAGAAATTTCATTTGCATACAGAGGGGAAGTATGTTATCGTCAGCATCATTACACCCCTTCACAAGTTCACTGCTGAGCACGGTCTTGGGCAATCAACATCCATCGGCAGCCTTTTTGCAATGGGCTGGCCATATAGCTTTAAGTACCAACAATTGATGGTGAGGAAAGGTTTTAAAATGGCAACCTCGTAATGGTAAGAGAAATTTAGGGCCACCTACTAGATGGAGTGATGACATGGTAAGATATGCAAGAAAGTAAGTTGCCTTAAATAATCAGTGAAATAATATAAAAACCTAGGATAGCTAATGAGATAAACAGAAAAGCTGATACAGATGGTGAGGTGGTGCTGATTGCGAAAAACCTCATATTGTGAAAGATGCAAACCACACTAGGTTTTAATATAGAGTGCCAACGATCATACAGTTATTTTATAATCTGAAACTCTGGAATACAAAGATGTCAAATGGACTATTAAGTATTTGATGACTTATTATTGTTATTTGATGAATATACCTTATTTTGGATCGCAGACCACATACATTTTTGTAGTAGCAACTGAAAAGTAGTATTTTATACATTAAAAATAAGGAAAAAACATAGGGAACTGAAATAAATGTAAAAGAAATTAAAACTTAAACACGGACAAATTCAAAGCAGCTCAGAGAAATAAAGTCACAATTATTATGTCTAATTCAGAATACGTATAACGTATGTCTCTGTTTAAATCCTTATAGATCTAAAGTGACAGTGAAAGTGAGAGTGCATGAAAATTATCATTTATGTATGTATTCCTTCCTCTACCTATGGTGTAGTTCATCGTATTACCAATTAATCATAATAAATAGTAAATTTTAAAATACTACTAATAAACCAATGCGATTTCTATACTAAATGATTTATCGTCATCATAACTACAGTCCTTCACAAGTCCAATGATGAATATAGGCCTCCCCCAAGGTCCAACAAATCACGGTCCTGATCCATCTGCATCTATCGGCTTCCTGCATGTCTTACTAGGTAAGCTCTCCATCTAGTGGGGGGCACCGATACTTGGCTGACACTCGAGAAAGTTTCATTTCACCATAAGTTGTCGATTCTACGAGCTATATTGCTGGCATACTGCCACTTTCATTTTCATATCCGTTGAGATATGTCGGTTACTCTAGTTTTACTGCGGATATCCTCATTTTTAAGTCCTTTACGTAGACCAACCCCGAGCATAGCCCTCTCCATATATTGCTGAGTAATCTTGAGTTTCCTTATACGACCGGCAGTGAAGGGCCACATCTCAGGTCCATAACTCAGCACTAACAAGATGAACTAGTTGTACAATCTTGTTTGAAGTGTTAACGAGCAGGTGTATCGAAATTTTCCGCACGCTGCCCAGTTTTCTGACGGATTTGAAGTACTGTTTTTCCACCCGCTTTCAGAAGCTCCACTGTAAACGCATCCTGGCCCTGATCCTTGCCAATTTAGGGTGCTGGGGAGCCATTCTAATCTCGCTCAGACTGACATCCGGGTTATCACCGGAATAGTGTCGGATAAGACTTGTTCTAAGATCGTTACTCACACTTGCCTATAGCTCTAACGATTACGCGTAAAGCTGCCCGTAGAAGCTCTCTTCTGCGACGGTTCTTGCAGGACTATAGCACAAACACCTTCCACAAACAACAATTTTCAACTTATGAACTTTATATTTATATTTGCTTAAAATGTTAAAAAATTAAACCAGTTAAATTAATTCTAAACACTGTTTTCAAAGAATCACCCAACTATTGTCACATAATTTCGGAGACAATTAACGTAACACTCGTTTGATAATAATACGTATGTAACCAATATTTAATTGTTGTTGTTCAACTTTACCTTTTAAAAAACGAAATATTGCGTTTCATTTGCTTTCGAACTGTACAAAGTGTACGTACGTGTACTAAGAACTACTACCTCAAGCATAATACTTATTGAGCTAGTAACAATTTAATTATGTTTTCACTAAAAGTTTTGATCTTATTAAGTCTCACCATACATTTGTGTAAAAATCAAGAAATATTAATTAAAGACAACAATCAGGAATTATCGTCGTGTATTCGAAGTATCATTACACATTGGTTCCACAAAGGATCAGAAGTTACATACGTCGATATTAATTTCTTTGACAATGAAATAATTAAATCAGTTCACGAAATGAAATATTTGTCTGTAATATCACGAACAACAGAAAAGAAAGTGGTATATCATAATGAAGGCTACTTGATAACACCTAAAAATACAAGAGTTTTCAAAGATAAATTTATGTTCTTATCAATGGAAGAAGGTTGGAAACCGGATGTCCATTTTCTGATTATATTTGAAGAACTCGAATTATCAGAAATTAATGATGTATTTAAAATTCTTCTACATCATCATGTTTTTAAAGTTTTGGTAATGAATGGAGCAAGTAATTCAAATATCTACACTTACAATCCATTTGAAAACTATGGTTGTGGAATTGTTTTTACTAGGACTATATCATACGGGAAATGTCTTGAAGCAAACATAACAAAATCATTTTTTGATAAACCTCTAACTGGACTTAAAAACTGCACATTTAGAGTAGCTTTTTGTGATACGCCGCCATTCTATATTAATCCCAATAATGATCATAGGAAAGAGAAACTTATTGGACTAGAACAATACGTTTTACAAACTTTAAGCGAGTTGGAACAATTCAATGTTGTATATACCTACCAATTTAATCCTGAAGAAGGTTCTATTATAGGAGATGATATGATAGCCATTGGTCCTATGAGATCAATTCAGAAAGGTGATGCTGACATAATGATAGGAGGATTTATTTTGAGACCTAGAAGAGTAGAAGCTTTTAGCTACTTATATGGACACCATACTAACTACGACGGACTCATAATCTTAGTTAAGAAAACAGGCTTAGTATCGAATTTGAAAAATACTTATATTGAGTTTGATGTATTGGTTTGGATATTATTTAGCGTAGCATTCATATTATTTTTTGCGGTTTTTGTTGCAATATTTCATATAAAAGACAAATGTGGAACAATTTTAGTTATGTGGGACGTTCTTTTACAACACGGTGCCACATTGGGTAATAAGCCAAAGTATAGGTATTTCATGTTTATTTGGATTGTTTTTGCTTATTTGATTAGCATACATTACCAATCAAATCTGTCGAGTCTTACAACAAACCCTAGCTACGAATATCAAATTTCTAACGAGAATGATCTCGAAATCTATAATATAAAGCCATGTATAAGCTCTCTTGTAAACAAGCATTTTAAAGCCACATCAGGACGTGAGTTGGAAGGGGGAAACCGTGAAGAATGTGAAACTATGTTGCAGAGCATGGCAACTGTGAGTCAATCCCATAACATGTATACTATAATGTATTATCCTTATTATAACCAATATAAGCAAAATTATATGGACGAATATGGAAATCCTACACTTTATGTGTTTAAAGAACCAATTAGCAGTATTATATCTGCCATATACTTTTACAAAGGATTCCCTATGATTAGACAATTACAATTGCAACTTTTTCATATTATGGAGAGTGGTTTGTATGCAAAGATTTTGAGAGATTTGTCAGACGAAGATGCCAAAAAACAATATTTCTCTGAACCACACTTTCAAGCTCGTCTTATTATTCCTTGGCATATTCTTGCTTTTGGTCTTAGTCTGGCAACCGGATGTTTTGCAACTGAAATAATAATATATTTTATTAGACAAAAGATCAGAACAAAGTTTTCACTTTCGTCAATTAAATTTTGAACATTTGAATCGCTCAAGTATTATAAAGATTTAAAAAAGAATATTACTTCTATGTGGAAATACAAAACAAGGACCGAAAATTATTTAATGAGTTAATGTTTGACCTCTGGAATGGAACGCGCAAGCCGTCATCTTGTATGAAAGGTTGTAATGGAATACCTCGACAAAAGTTGAACTTCGAGGAAATGCTTACTACATTATTTTGAAGTTCTTTTAATTTTTTTTCAAATTTTCATTATTTTTTTAATAAAACCGAAGAGAACTTCAAACCAAGTCGACGTTAAGCCAAAGGACCCTTTTGGGGACTAATTTGAAATATTTCATAGCTGCATGGCTCACCATGCTCTACGAAACGGAACACAATAGTGCAAGCACTGTTATTTGGCAGCA
Source organism: Parnassius mnemosyne (assembly GCA_963668995.1). Taxonomy (NCBI): domain Eukaryota; kingdom Metazoa; phylum Arthropoda; class Insecta; order Lepidoptera; family Papilionidae; genus Parnassius; species Parnassius mnemosyne. Next base: position 5,749,708 of record CAVLGL010000001.1, on the reverse strand, counting down.
GAAATAAGCAAAAGGGTGTGTAACTTACGGAAGGACTCCTTATGAGTGTATGTTTTTTTTTAACATAAGACTTAAATATAGGAATGAGATAATTTTAAATGATTATTTTATTGAGAAATATCAACCCATATTATTTTATTGGTCATTTTTACATAATAGACACAAATATTTTAAAAAATATGTAAAGTTTAGTGAGGTTCATAAAAATTAGTATCGTCTGTAATTCCAAATCGACACATGCTATATTTTCACTACGTTAGCCTAAAAACCGGCAACGCACCTACAATTGCCTTGGTGTGGCGGTAGTTCATCTGCGGCATCAGTCACTTACCATTAGGTGAGGCGCGTGCCCGTTTGTCCCGTTTTATATATAAAAACCTTTGCTGCAACTATGCTTTAGTTCTATAATCTACAAATTACCTCCTGCTACAGTTGCTCCTTTATAGCACTGACTTTATTCAATTATCCTTCTTTGTACAATATGTTATTTTTTTGAATGTTATTCCTTTCGAAATCGGGAGGGCTATTTAAGTTCAGTTTAGTTTTACGTTAAAGTCAAAAATAAAGTTATCATTATGTACATAATTTATCAATTTTACGTCAAATATGTATCATATATATACATTTAATATATAAAATATTCAGATACGTTTATCCTATTTATTTTACTTTAATAATTCTATTACACGTACCTCTTTTTATCTATAAACTACTTCAAGGTGCCGCCTATATATTACTGTATATATGAAGTTATGTATATAAATTAATATCATAATATTGCAAAAAGTGTTGTGAAACAGTCATGGGATTTGTGATGAAACACATAAGAAATTTACGTTTCCATTGTTGGGATAATTAGACCCGCCAAACCACGGAATCAAATTTGCGTCATTGGCAGATATCGAAAATGAATAAAGTATTATAATTAACAATGACGTTTAATTTATTTTCATTTTTTTTTTGTTTTATAAATTTCTGAACGTGGTAGAGCCATGCGCCAGCTATATTAATTGTATAATTGTAGCACAAATGGTTCGACCGGGGAAGGACCACCCGCTCACAGAATACTAGCGTAAAATAACGGCTGAATGCTGCTGTGCAGAACCGGATACTCTTTTTACTGGAAAAGAGGAGATGTAGATGTCTATGGGCCAAAGCAACCACTTACCATCAGGTGGACTGTGTGCCCCTTAACACTTTTATCCTATAAAAAATTCTATGAAATACATGTAAAGCTTCCATTTCATAACTTAACATACTATGCAAGATGTGCATGTCTATTGTATGTGTGTTGCTCATGTAGTTGTTTTCTTGGAATCATCTATATTGAACCATTGAATTAAAAAATCCATTTATATGTCGTGGATGTAAGTAATGTATGAGAGCACTTTTAATTATTTTATATTCCAACCTACCGTGCTTGTTAACTTATTATATTATATGGCATATTTCTCAGATATATCTGAAATGAGTTCACTGGTTAGAAATAATGTCCATGTTTCCGACCTAAAAATTTAAGAGCAAAAATAAAATTAACCACAGCTAGATCAAAAAAAAATCGTAAACACTGACCCCTATGCAATGTCAATAAAAATATATAATAATATTCCATAATAAATCAGCAACATTAAAAGCACAAACATGTTCAAAAAGGAAGTTTAATTATATATTACTCATTGCAGGAGTTTTTAGTGATTAAGTAGGAAGTAGGAAATAATATTTTTTCTCTCCCACTATGAACTCGTTATTATTTAAGTTAACTGTAAAATATTCATAAAATAATAATTATATTTTGTCGCTCCATTCTTCAGATACAATAAACTTAGGTAGTTCCTTAACCTACTCGAGGAATTCGCACGTTTGGAGAATCGGTCTATTTTAAATCGATTTTTTATTTTTCTGATGGCAACTCCCACTCTCCGATTACCCGTCGGTCGAATAACTACTTCATTCCTTACTTGTGCGAAGCAAAGTTCGCACGTGCCTTTCGCAATAAAGTTAAAAGTGAAAATAATGTATATTCCGTGATTATTATGCCAACAAGAAAAAATGAATAAAAAATTGAACGTTATCGACGCAAAATTGGAAAAATAGAACAGGAGCAGCGAAAATACAAACGAATCATTTATTCGTCTTCAGAAGACTTTGATAAAGATTCGGGTTAGTAAAGTTTTATCTCTAAATATTATTAATACTAAATTTAATACAAATTTAATATGGAATATTGTATTTGCATTTTACATGGATGTTGACCATGTCGTCACGAAGGTCATTTTAATAGCAAGAGGTTAATCGTGTGTTAACAGTTCGAGAAACGATTTTGCAGCTATTTGTATATAAAATTAAAAAAAAGTTGTATTCAGATAAAAAATAATACATTAAAATTAATGACCTGTGTTTACACATGGCAAGCAGATTGTTATTCGAGCAGTAGTATATTAGCCTTTGGTTTTAATATCTACCCTGAATAACATTTAATGTTGTTTTAGGTAATGAAAACCTTGATAACGTTGATATAGAACCGTTGAATTCAGGGTATCGAAACGACAAAAATAGTGCTTTAAATAATAAGGAGACAAAATATGACTCTGACCAAGATCCGGTAGTGTCAGAATTAGAGCCTGACATCCTTACTGCCTTAGGTGAGACCGCCGAATAGACAACGAAGTTGGGCCCGAAAATCCATGACAAGTTAGCTCAGCTATAGTTACCTATACTTAGAAAAGGTATACATAAAGAGGCGAAAGAGTAACTACTCAAAGAGTATCTCATACCGGAAACTTGCTCGTTATTTCAAGCGCGAAAACTAAATCCTGACGTTTCGGCCGCTGTATCTGAGGGCACCAGGATTTGCGACTAGAGAGTAGAGGGCGTGCTTCAACAATTAGGGCAGGGGACATCAGCTCATAACAGAGGTCTCGAACTCCTCTTGGATGATTGCAAAGATAGACTTCAAGCCGTTAAGTTTCTCAGTGACAGCTGTAAAATACTATGTAACCTACACTTAGGTATATAAACGGAAGCAAGAAAGGATTTGTGACCCCTGGATTGCATAAATATTATGCAGGAAGTGTATCGCGATGACCTGCCATTGGAAGTAAGCTTTTAGAAAAAATCAAAGTCACAAATGTGATCGAGAAACACGGATTACAAATCAAGAAATCTGTCCAAAATTTTAAAGCTTCTTACTCGTCACACCACCCATCGACGAGCCGCTCACGCTCCCAGGGAAACTCGGGAGACCCTTCTCGCTTCTCGTCAAACAGAGGGGGGAGGGGAGGGCCGTAGTAGAATACACTATCAAGTCGCAGAGCGTTACCACGCACCAGCTTCCAACCAAAGCCATCAGCTCAGAGCAAGCACCGTGCCACAACTCAACAACAATAAAGTAACTCGCAAGAAGAATTCTGCATTTTTTCTAACTGCTAGTTTAAAATTCCTAAAAATGCTCAAATATTTAAGTGGACCTCAGAAGGGTATTCCATAACATTTTGTAGCAAAGTGAGACAAGTTTCAGTTTCACGTAATTCTGTACCCAGTAATGACCCGCATATTTTAAATTCTATCAAATCTTTATTGCATTTTGGTGGTATTTTACTCTGTCGTAGATCAATGGACGACTTTGTTTTCGCTGTATTTCTAGCTCCAAAATCTAACGGAGCAAAATAATTTACCCTAAATCTTAGGAGTCTAAATAGGTTTATTTCAACAACCCATTTCAAAATGGAAGACCATAGGACTCCAGCTAGACTCTTACCTAAATCTGGCTTCAAGCCAAATATCGATATAAAATAGGCTTACCTTTTAGTTCCAATAGCAAAAGAACATCGTGAGTACATACGTTTTAATTTAATAAAAACGCTTCGAATTAAACGCTCTGCCATGAATGAATTCTTCATTGCCCCGTGGGTTGTCACTAACTTAATGAAAACACATTCCTCTTTTATACCCGTGACTAATGCCTGCAGTTCTGCCTCTGATGGTGCAATAAGCACTGCATCATCAGCATACAGCAGACAATTTACTTTTATGTCACCCAATTTCACACCAAAACAGCTATCTTTCAGCATCTGTGAACAGCTTTCGAGATACAGTATGAACAGCCAGGAATAATGAGGAATGAAGCGACGAAATATAATATAATATCAAACGAACTTCTTGAAGTAAAGTTCGGTCATTATTATATGAGTCACTTCATTCGAATATACCCACATACCCAGCGTAAAAAAAAACTTAAATGAATATCTCTAAAAAGAATGAAGTGACTATCGAACCGACGGGTAAACGGACAGTGGGAGTTGCCAACATTCATTCATTCATTCATTACAGCCCTTCACAAGTCCTCTGCTGAACATAGGCCTCCCCCAAAGAATGCCACAAAGCACGGTCCTGAGCCACATGCATCCATCGACTTCCTGCATGTCTTACCAGGTAGTCACTCCATTTCGTGGTGGGACGCCCTACACTTCGCCTACCGGTACGAGGCTGCCACTCGAGAAACTTTATCCCCCTTCGATTGTCGGTTCTTCGAGCTATATGGCCGGCCCACTGCCACTTCAGCTTACTAATCCGTTGGGCTATGTCGGTTACTCTAGTTCTACTGCGGATATCCTCATTCCTATGTTTATCACGCAGAGAAACTCCGAGCATAGCCCTCTCCATAGCTCGCTGAGCTACCTTGAGCTTCCTCATACGGCCAGCAGTGAAGGACCACGTCTCAGTTCCGTATATCATCACTGGCAACACGCACTGGGTGTACAGTCTCGTTTTCAAGGTTTGAGGTATACCTGACGAGAAGATGTGCCGTAATTTCCCGAACGCTGCCCAACCGAGTTGAATCCGTCGATTGACCTCTCGGTCGAAGTTGGACTTACCTAGTCGGACTATTTGTCCCAGGTAAACATACTCGTCAACAACTTCGAGCTTAGTGCTCCCAACAACTACCGGCATAGGTGTTACATGGACATTAAACATGATCTTTGTTTTGTCCATGTCCATCTTAAGACCTATCCGTTGGGAAACACTATTGAGGTCATTGAGCATAGTGCTTAGGCCCTCCAGCGATTCTGCCATAAGGACTATATCGTCGGCAAATCGAAGGTGAGTGTTGTACTCGCCATTGATGTTGATACCGTATCCTTTCCAGTCCAGAAGCTTGAAAACGTCTTCCAATGCAGCGGTGAAGAGTTTCGGGGATATGACGGCACCCTGTCTTACACCTCTCTGCAATTGGATAGGTTTCGTACTCTGGTTCTGTACTCGGATAGCCATCGTAGCCCTACTGTACAAGCACTTCAACACTTCGATATACCCACAGTAAACTTGGCACCGCTGAAGGGACTGCAGCACCGCCCAAATTTCAACGAAATCAAAGGCTTTCTCACAGTCCACATACGCCAAACATAGTGGCAAATTGTACTCCTCGGAATTCCGACAAATTTGCCGAATGGTATGTATGTGGTATATGGTGCTAAAGCCTTTTCTGAAACCGACTTGTTCGGAAGGCTGGAAGTCGTCAAGTCTGCGCGCGAAACGTTTCGTAATGACTCTCGAAAACAGCACGTAGACGTAGCTCAGAAGGGAAATCGGTCTGTACTTCTTCAAGAAAGCGTTGTCGCCTTTCTTGAAGAACAAGACATCCGCACATCTGCTCCACGCCTCCGGTGTAATACCACCATGGAGGAATGAGTAAAAGAGCTTCTGAAGGATTCCAAGTACCGCTTTCAGAAGCTCCGCTGTAATTCCATCCTCGCCTGGGGCCTTACTGTTTTTATGGTGCTGGAGAGCCATTCTAATCAGCTGCCCATAAAACCTCTCAATCTCACTCCAAATATCAGGTGTCTTGGAAACAATGTTGCCACATTTGATCTTCAGCTTCGACAGTTGACACTTTCTGGTAGACAGATCTCTGGCAAAGGCTTTGGAACCGTGGATCCGCTCGATCGCTAAATCAATACGAGCAGTATTAAGCTTGCGTAAGTCCCGCCGCATGCATTTCGAGATCTGTCTGTTCAGTTTCCTGTATGCTATCAAATCTACTGAAGATTGCAGCTTCATTTTCCGTCTAACAGCCATGAGGTTAAGAGTGTGATTGGAGAGTTTGTGTTCTTCAGCGGCAGGTCTTGCAAAACTTAGCTCCTACCGCAGGAATAGTTTCCACGTACTTGCCATTCATATCGTCCACTGCATTGCAATCTTCTAGTCACTGAAACCGGTTTCGTAGCTCGAGCTTAAAGGTTTCGGGATTTTGGATTAGAGTACGAGGCGGACGGCACGTTGACTTCATTAGACGTGACCTCTCCAACTTAACGTTTAGGTTCAGTGTGCCTCTCACCATTCGGTGATCGCTGTCGGTTTTCAACCTCGCCATCTGAGATATAATTGAACAGTTCTCGTCTAGTCGTCATAATGAAGTCAATATCATTTTTTGTCGAACTTTACGGGCTCGAAAAGGTCCACATCCTGTGGTGCCGCTTCTAGAAGAAAGAGTTCAACATAAAGAGTCCCCTATAAAGAGTCCCTCTTTTTCCATGGGAGTGGCCAGCTGCTGGCCACTTGGGTTCCGTTGCCCTATTCTGAATTTCCCTACTTTCAGCTCACCGTTCTCTCTTGAGTACGGTTGAGAAGTCTCCCATTTACACCGTATAGTGGGTTTTGAAGGAATGCAACGGTCTAGATACATCCTCGTACATTTCCTCTACTTCCTTATCGGGATGTGTCGAGTATGGTGCGTAAACCTATATGACCTTCAGCAAATACCGTTTGGTGATTCTGAGTATAAGGTACGCAACACTCTTTGACACACTCCCAATCATTACAACGTTGTTACCGAGAGACTTGTGGACGATAAATCCGACACCTCCTTGGTACAGATGGTTGCCATCTTGGTAATAAAACAAAATGTCGAGTATTGCCATGTCCTCACCCTCTTTTCGGACCTCGGATAATCCTATGATATTCCAGCGCAACTTGTTTATCTCTTCTTCCAGCTCCAGAATCTTCTCGCCAGCCCTTAGGTTGCGTGCGTTATAAGTTGCCAGGTCGAGTCGTCGTATGTGGCACCCAAACCTCCACCGGAGATTCTTAGCACCCCCTGCGCCGCTGTTACCATGGTCGAAACCGTAGCCAGGAATAGTAGGGCTGCCTGGGACTGGGAGCCGTCTCTTCGTTACTATCATGGGGAGTATATTGCCACAGTTGCCACGTTTGGCGAGCGGGTTGGCAACCACAGTTTTTTTAATGTTGTTTTGCTGTTATGAGAAAGATGCTGCTGCCCATCCGCTGCCTCATTTTCCTTCTGTCGCCTCTTACGACACCCACGGGAAGACATTGGGTAGTGAGTATTCTTACTCGCCACTACGCGGAGGTAAGAATATTTAACTTACGCGAATACTACTTATGGAATAGATTTTATCGCGTTCAATTTTAACTTCATTTTACTCAGTTTTTTTTTACGCATATATAGATGAAAAAATTCCATAAAAATCCGCGCTTAAGAAAATATTGCTGATGCAAAACACTGTCGCTTCTGGAAGTCTGAAGCATGTCAACATTTTCAGTATCGTCTGGAACATTATATCCTATATAATATGGTGAATATTCAGAGTATTAATAATAAATATTTAGAGCTAGAAATATTAACCGAAAATACAACTTGTGATGTGCTTTGTGAGACTTGGACGAATGAATTAAAGTTAGGTGTAATGAATATCGAAGGCTATATACTTGTGTCATATTACAATAGGATGTTATTTGAACATGGAAGTACAGTGATTTTTGTTAGAAATACACTTGAATACAAAGTAAGACATGACATTCATATACTGGAAATTATAGTTAAATTATCCTCGACTAATAAAGAAAATTAAATATCGTAGTAAATATTGAATAAAGTACAGATAATTTAAATTTTCTGCGCGAGAAAAATCTTCAGGTCCTTCACCTAGATTACATTGACCGAGTGACCCTACATTCCACTTACCACTTACGCTCTCCGACTCAACCCAGTATCATGATTGTGCAAATCATGATACTGGATTGAGTCAATCACTCAGAGACTCTTCGTATTGAAATTATTGTAAGTAGCGGGAGGGGTGTTAATGTATTAATCGTTGTCTGGAATAAAATGCAACTTTTTTCAATTTATTTATTGTACGCTGAGACGCGACCAGGATATGATCTTTTAAGTTGGCGTCATTTAAATTAAGGGTAACTTAAAATATGTTAATTTACGAATTACCTAAAATCGTCGAATCGAGTCGCCGAAGCCGCTGCCCAGGTAACACTCCAGCTGACTGCGTAATGCAGTCTTACAGGAGCGACCAAACCAAGGCTGAGATCTGCCTCCTATAGGTACCACAAATAATGAAATAAATAGTTCCATTCCCTGTAGCACCACATCAGTGACAGAGTCAGCAACAGCACTAGGATCATCCGACGAGAAGCGAACCCGTCCCCATGGGTAGGATGCAAAGAAAGACCGCATTCCGTCCCAATCCGTTGACCTGTAATGTTAAACACGGCGGCAACCTGCAGAATGCAACCGCCAGGGGAGCGTGAGTGGTAACACACTCCGGATCAGACAATGGTCCGAAGAGCTAAGAGGGGCATCGACGGAAACCTGATATCGGTCCGGATGAGACGTCAGCAAAAGGTCCAACAGGGAAGGTGTATGATCCTCCACATCTGGAATCCGCGTAGGCGAAGTAACCAGATAGGTCAGACCATATGCCAAGGCAAAGTCATAAACAGATCTCCCCGCATGATCGGTTAAAAGTGAACCGAGCCCTTCGGCGCGGTGGGCGTTAAAATCACCAAGGATCACGACCTCGGCGGATGGGACCTGTTGTAGTAAGAAATCTGTAGCAATTTGGACGTGGTCGATAAGTTGGTCTGTTTCGGCATTACCGCTATGGGATCTATACAGGCACCCGTAGATGCAAGGATGGTCGTCGCTGCCTACGCGCAGCCATAGAATGGATATTTCCATACCTTTAAGACTGCCGAGGCGTCGAGAACAGCTATCCGCTCTGACGTATACACAATACTCCAGCCCAGGGCACAAAAAGTGTTCTAATTTATACTCCGGGTAGGACAGGTACGAAGTATGAGCCGGAGAGGACACCTGCGTCTTGGTAAAAAAGAGCTAGGCCGGCTTCGCCGTCTCTAGATGATTTTGAGGTTTTGCCCCCCTCCCCCGCTCCTCCAGAAGACGCGGAGCAGCCGCAGGACCCATGCTCAGTAAGTAGAGGGTAGCTTGACCGTGGATGCTCAGTGAGGGATTTCCCATTACCAAGAGTGCTGTAACTCAGTGGTATTCCTTTCTTTTTAAATTCCGCTACCATGTTATTGGGGTGCCGTGTAGTGGCGGTCAAGAATATCCACTACCCCATATCCTCCCGTGGGTGTCGTAAAAGGCGACAAAGGGAAACAGGCAGGAGATGGGCAGCAGCATCTTCCTGATAATGGCCAAAATTACAATAAAAAATCTGCGGTTGCCAACCCGCTCGCCAAGCGTGGCAACTATGGCAAATACCCCCCAAATGAATAAAGTTACTAAGAGACGGCCCCCAGTCCCCGGCGGCCCCGCTATTCCGGGCTACGGTGGCGACCATGGTAACGGCGGGGCAGAGGGTGCTAAGAATCTCCGGTGGAGGTTCGGTTGCCACCTTAGACGACTCGACCTGGCAACGTACAACGCACGCACCCTGAGGACTGACGAGAAGATCGTGGAGCTGGAAGAAGAGATAGACAAGTTGCGCTGGCATATTATAGGACTATCCGAAGTCCGAAGAGAGGGGGAGGACACGGTAATCCTCGAATCCGGCAACTTGCTCTATCACCGGGAGGGCGACCATCTGTCCCAAGGAGGTGTCGGATTTATCGTCCACAAGTCTCTCGTTAACAACGTTGTAAAAATCGGGAGTGTGTCGACGAGGGTTGCGTACCTTATACTCAGAATCACCAAACGGTATTCGCTGAAGGTCATACAGGTTTACGCACCAACCTCGGCACACCCCGATGAGGAGGTGGAGGAAATGAATGAGGATATCTCTAGAGCCAGGCATTCCTCCAAAACCCAATATACGGTGTTAATGGGAGACTTAAATGCAAAACTAGGCACAAGAGAGAACGGTGAGCTGAAAGTAGGGACATTTGGAATAGGGCAACGGAACCCAAGGGGCCAGCAGCTGGCCGACTTCATGGAGAAAGAGGGACTCTTTATGATGAACTCTTTTTTCCAGAAGTGACCCATAGGAAGTGGACCTGGTCGAGCCCCGACGGTTCGACAAAAAATGAAATTGACTTCATTATGACGACCAGACGACAACTGTTCAGTGATGTCTCCGTGATCGCGAGGGTGAAAACTGGTAGCGATCACAGAATGGTTAGAGGCACACTAAACCTTAACGTTAAGTTGGAGAGGTCTCGTCTAATGAAGTCAACGCTCCGTCCCCCTCGTGCTCTGTTCCAAAGTCCCGAAATCTTTCAGCTCGAGTTACAAAACCGTTTTCAGTGCCTAGAAGACTGCAAAGAAGTGGACGATATGAATGACAAGCTCGTGGAAACTGTCCATGCGGTCGGAGCTAAGTTCTGCAAGACCCGCCGCAGAAGAACACAAAAACCCTCCGATCACACCATTAATCTCATGGCTGTTAGACGGGAGATGAGGCTACATTCTTCAACAGACTTAACAGCATACAGCCATCTGAACAGACAGATCTCCAAATGCATGCGGCGGGACTTACGCAACTTTAATACAGCTCGTATTGAAGAAGCGATCGAGCGGAACCAAGGCTCCAAAGTCTTTGCCTGAGTTCTGTCTGCCAGAAAGAGCCAACTGTTAAGACTGAAGACAGAGTGTGGCAGCATCGTTTCCGGAACACCTGAGATTTTGAGTGAGATTGAGAGGTTCTATGGGCAGCTGTACACGTCATCGTTGGAGCCACACGCAAGTGTGTGTAACGATCCAAGAGCGAGTCTCATCCGACACTATACCGAAGATATCCCGGACGTCAGTCTGAGCGAGATTAAAATGGCTCTCCAGCACCTTAAAAACGGTAAGGCCCCAGGCGAGGATGGAATTACAGCGGAGCTTCTGAAAGCGGGTGGAAGACCGGTACTTGAAGTCCTTCAGAAGCTCTTTAATTTCGTCCTCCATGGTGGCATTACACCGGAGGCGTGGAGCAGAAGTGCTGTGGTCTTGTTCTTCAAGAAAGGTGACAATGCTCTCTTGAAGAACTACAGACCGATTTCCCTTCTGAGCCGCGTCTACGTGCTGTTTTCGAGAGTCATTACGAATCGTCTCGCGCGCAGACTTGACGACTTCCAGCCTCCCGAACAAGCCGGTTTCCGAAAGGGCTTTAGCACCTTTCGGAAACCATAGACCACATATATACCCTTCGGCAAATTTTACAGAAGTCCGAAGAGTACAATTTGCCACTATGTCTGGCGTATGTGGACTATGAGAAAGCCTTTGATTCCGTCGAAATTTGGTCGGTGCTGCAGTCCCTTCAGCGGTGCCAAGTTGACTGTCGGTATATCGAAGTGTTGAAGTGCTTGTACAGTAGGGCTACGATGGCTATCCGAGTACAGAACCAGAATACGAAACCTATCCAATTGCAGAGAGGTGTAAGACTGGGTGACGTCATATCCCCGAAACTCTTCACCGCTGCATTGGAAGACGTTTTCAAGCTTCTGGACTGGAAAGGATACGGTATCAACATCAATGGCGAGTACATCACTCACCTTCGATTTGCCGACGATATAGTCCTTATGGCAGAATCGCTGGAGGACCTAAGCACTATGATCAATGACCTCAATAATGTTTCCCAACGGATAGGTCTTAAGATGAACACGGACAAAACAAAGATCATGATTATTGTCCATGTCACACCTATGCCGGTAGTTGTTGGGAACACTAAGCTCGAAGTTGTTGACAAGTATGTTTACCTGGGACAAATAGTCCGATTAGGTAAGTCCAACTTCGACCGAGAGGTCAATCGACGGATTCAACTCGGCTGGGCAGCGTTCGGGAAGCTACGACACATCTTCTCGTCAGACATACCTCAAAAACTTAAAACAAAATTGTACAACCAGTGCGTGTTGCCAGTGATGACTTACGGAACTGAGACGTGGTCCTTCACAGCTGGCCATATGAGGAAGCTCAAGGTCGCTCAGCGAGCTATGGAGAGGGCTATGCTCGGGGTTTCTCTGCGTGATAAACTTAGAAATGAGGATATCCGCAGTAGAACTAGAGTAACCGACATAGCCTAACGGATTAGTAAGCTGAAGTGGCAGTGGGCCGGCCATATAGCTTGAAGAACCGACAACCGATGGGGAAGAAAGGTTCTCGAGTGGCAGCCTCGTACCGGTAGGCGAAGTCTATGTACATATTTCTATGAATGAGTGTAGATAACCGCAGACTCAGGCCACTGTATTCACTTACCATCGGGTAAACTGTGTGCTTGTTTGTTACCCTTATTCTATGAAAACAGCCTGTATCACCCGATTTGCAAGTTACATACGATTGAACGTCCATTACTTGACTATAATATGGATATACCCCCCACGAGATGGAGTGACGACCTGGTAAGGCATGCAGGAAGTCGATGGATGCAGGTGGCTCAGGACCGTGCTTTGTGGCATTTCTTGGGTGAGGCCTATGTTCAGCAGTGGACTTATGAAAGGCTGTAATGATGATGATGTTATTGGGGGTACTTAGCAAGCGAAACGTAGAAGCACAGCTTCTACTTTACGTTGGTATTCTGCGAGGTCGTGGTAATGCCGAGTCATTTGCAAGCCGGCCCATCCATCCTACAGCAGAAGCTACGCTCTGCTAATGTTATTGTGTTGTAGATGGTTTAATCATTCGAAATCCTAACAACACCAAAGGTCACACTATGTATAGAAAAAATATCCATACGAACCGATATTTTAACAGTGAATCTCACCTTAATCCTTCATAGTTAGCTACCGTGTATATCTTTGTAACAGAGAGCACGAGGAATCTGTGATAGCAAACACCTCCAGCACGTTAAGCAGGTTCTGCATGACAACAAGCTTCAGGTCCCGCGCCTACGTCACAGTGACCGAGTGAAGCCAGCCACAGTCGATCGTGTGCCTGCTGTACTTCCATATGTCAGGGGTATCACAGACAAGATTTGCTACATCTTGAAGCGAGTTTCTATTAGAACATTCTTTAAGCCGCCAATGAAGATTAGTCAGTTCTTACCAACCGTCAAGTGCAATATTCCTCTACAAGATGAAGGAATGTACAAGCTTGATGGTGAATGTGGTCTCTCAAATATAGGGCAAACAAAAAGATATTTTGAAACCCGCATAAAGGAATACATGATAAAGGAATGGTTGGATGATACGTGACGAAAGTGAAATTAAAAAAAATCCTGCTTCGGATCTTGTCATTTATAAAATTAAAACTAAACCCAAGCATACCACTGCTAGATTTCAAGACACAGTAAGTTCATTCTGCGTAGATCGGAACAAAATTAATAATTAAATGAGCTTAAGGTACTTCGGGCTAACTTTGATATCGGGACGTAAAGTACCTCAGTTTCCCTTGACCATGGATGCTGTAAAGTAAAATAAGTTAATAACTAAATGCGATAGAATCCGTCAAAGTAGTTTTATTCAATATGGGTACTTATCAAATACTATTTAATTTATCCATTTTTCGACTTCTTAAAAATCTCTAAGATTTCTAGCCTAGATCACTCCTGGCATTCTTCTCTATCTGTCCGAGTAGTTTCTTTACAATCGGTTCAGCCATTCCAACGATTAGCCCGGATAGACAAACAAACATTATAAAAATGGTTATTCAAAACATGATCATTAAGACAATGGCATACAAACTACCCATTTAGCTCAATTGAAACAGTTATTTCGATATTACACATAGAAAATTCTATTCCATTTATGCTTATAGTAGATCATTAAAGGGAGTGACATATAAATAACTATTTCCTTACGAACTGATTGATTACGCACTAATGTGCGCAGCTAACAGAACGTATGTGGTTTAAATGTCAAAGAAAATTGTTATTAATTGGTAAGCATTATTGATGGACTTGGGAGCTAAAATATATATTTTTTTTACTTATTACAAGTTAGTGATTGACACTTCTCACTTTTCACACAATTACGGGTGACATATACAAAACGAGGAACAAGTGAATCCTAAATCACGATATCAAATTTTCCGATGGACTGTGCTCCGCGTATAGAGACAAAAACTCCGTACTACAGCACGGACCGTTGGCCGCTCTCTGGGAAGCGGGGCACACCACATCTTGCTTGGTAAGATATCTTCTCTTTTACCTAAACGGTAAATGTATGATGTAGCTAGGCAGGCGCACCTTTCCTGAATTATAAATGAAAATGAGTTGGTCATCCCATAGGACTAAGATTAAATGCTTCGTAACTAAGTATAGAGTGATTAGAATTCCATTATTCAGCAAATAAAACTATTGCTGCTATTTTACGTTGGTATTCTGTAAGGACATAGTCGTCTCTTAGTAGAGATGACCCAATCGTGATGCAATCGTAATACGCTGCAACGTTGAAAAAACCTAATTGTAAGAATTGACGTAGATTTAAGCGCACTGATTTAGCTCAACAAAAGCTTAGTCATTTTTTTGCTTTGAAAATAAACGACGTAATGATCTGATAAAAATACAGATACTGCTCCTGCTACTAACTGGCAGTATACCTGATGGTAAGTGGCTACTGCAGATCGTGGATACCTGCAGCTCACTTCAAACAAAGAAGGCTACAGATGCGTTGTCACCTCTGAGGACTAACATGGAACGTCTCACAGCCTGTAATAATACTGGCTCTCTTACACCTTTAGACAAAACACATCATTGCATACACTGTTATTTGGCGACAGAAATATGTAAGAGGCTGGTACCAAGACTGGACTCCTGGACAGAAAATGAGTCCTAGTACTTACTTATGGCCAATTTGATTTTGTTGTTGTTTCTTTTTGAAGTGAATACTTCTTTAGAATCGTTGTTATTTGAAACTCGATGAAACGAAGACGCAACACTAAAATAGACAAACATACATCTATAGGATTTAGCCTGCGAGAGAATGAGATTGAACGTTATATTAAATTATTCGTGTTTAGGCCATTTTTACGAGTAGCGTCTATTCTAGGTACCATCTTGATAGTCAATCAAGTTTTGTTTGATAAAATGACTTTGTGCCGCACTTGTGGTTGAGAAATCATATTATATATCAACCTTCTATAAATTGGTTATTAGCTTAAAAATCGGCGTACTTTTCAAATGTACATATTTCTATGAATGAGTGTAGATAACCGCAGACTCAGGCCACTGTATTCACTTACCATCGGGTAAACTGTGTGCTTGTTTGTTACCCTTATTCTATGAAAACAGCCTGTATCACCCGATTTGCAAGTTACATACGATTGAACGTCCATTACTTGACCATAATATGGATATATTCTAAACACGCCGAAAGACTTCCTTTATGGAGTGTCCAAAAGATATTCACATTTGAACCAGAGCAACCGACGGATCAGTGAGCTAAAGTGGTAATGAGCCAGCCATGACGCTAGAGGAGACAATCAACGAAGAAGAACATTTCTTGAAAAGCAGCTTTGTGGCTCGTGGGGAACCGCACTACAATTGGCTGTCTTGGCTTTGTTATTTTGGTCTCGTACCAACTAAAACCCCATGTTTTTCCACCTTCGCAGCATATTGGCGGCGCCAATGGAACCCTTTCGACTCCACCAGCGCCGGCCGTTCCGTTTCAGGTAAGGCGCACCAGGAACACAAGGTGCGCCTTCCTCCGCAGCTTCTGATTCCACCTGCGTAACGGACTTACCCCCCGAGTCCGATATTACGTGGCATGAGGCTATCGGGGCAGGAAAAACGAGCACTCTGAAGAACTAGCTTTCCTGACACCAGCAGCAGATCTGGCCCTGACTCCGCTGCCAACTGTGTTTCGGCCGCGGACTGTAGGGAGAGCAGCACATCACAATACTGATACTCCTGTCCTCCCGCGGCCCCAGCACCACCGAATCAACGGTGCGGCCCCGCCAGAATCGCGGAGTATAGGGCAAGTAGCGCATTGCCTTACCAACATTCCTCTTCCCTCGCAAATAAACCTCGTCTGCAGCGGTAGGGGTGAGGTGATCCCTCTCGTCGCAGCCCACCAACACACATCCAAAGAAAGCTTGCCAAGCCCACTCGGAGCGGCCATCTCGATTCAGCCAACTGGGTTCCTCTTTGTTTACTGTGGGCGAACAAGCCACCGCTACGACCCCCCCCCCCTGCCCTCGTACCGAACCTTGTAGAAGATACGTAAAAATAATTTCGATGTGAAACCTTGCTTTTGAAGTCTTTTAAAGTCTTATAAATGTATTTCTGGCATAATGTTTTCGTAACACGACAGGGAAACCATTGAAGGACTGTGATTTGAATTAAAATATTTTCCTACTTATTATTATTCAAACGTTACTGTAGACTAGAAAATCATTTTTAATTTATTAGCTATTAGCAGGCCCAAAGTTTAAATTAACGAGTTAGAAACTACTACTACGAGTACTAAAGATCCTCAATAGTTAAAACTTAGCTTATTATTTTTTCCTATTATCACGGAATTTTAATATCATATTTTTGTTAAGTTGATGTTCCAATACTTTATTTCCATTGATCTAAAAGTCATAGGCATCTCCCATAGATTGCCTCATAGACAGGATTTTGCCATAGTTGTGTAATTCAAATTCAGACTTAAAATAGTCAAACCAGCGATGGGGAGAAGCGCCAAGGGTCGAGACATCTGATAATGTGATCGTCACTTTACATCAAGGGAGCCGCATGCTTTTATTTACTTTATATTCCATTTAAAAAGTCATTTGGTGTCCTTCAGTCCCGCTAAAACTCAAAAACGGCTTGACCGATTTAGATGAAATTATAAGTGTGTGTTTGAATGGGTTCCTAGATGGTTTCGATTTACATTTCAAATCACCCGTGCAAAGTTGAGGCGGATCGCTAGTTCTGCTATTAAAAATTTCCGCCTAGAGTGATTAACGCAAATCCTTTCTAAAACGGCTTTGTGGACTTTTACTCGCTAATAATAAAGAAGACAAACAACATTTTAATTGAAAAAAACTTTTAGTTCCAATAAAGGTTACATTCCATTTTATATATTATTGTTACGTCATAAATCTTGAAATTAATTGTAAGTCACGCAATCAATGCTATATATTATGCAACATTTGACACATCATTTAAATTGAAAATAGCATGCATTTCGATTTCGGTATTAAAATGTGCGCTCGCTGCAGCAATGACAATAAATTAATTATTAAAATAAATTTTAAAGGCCATTTGAATTATGTGATTAAATGAGATTGATTGTAATTTAATATTGCAAAAATTGCAATATTAAAATATCCCAAGAAATCCTTCACCTTTAAATATTAATACAGTCCACCTTGTGTCGCTAACGCGGCACATATCGAAGAATTAAGGCGCTGGGACCGGGATGACCTCGGAAGATCCTTAATCCCCGCCTGAACCTATTTGCTGAAACGGAAGCTGCTGACACCCTCGTGTGATACTCCTTCACGGGGTTCACATACGCCTCGTTGCCCCCGACCCCAATGTAGGTGTCATAGGAGGTTAAGGAATTCGCTGTTGAACGCAACCGTGTTCTTTTTTTTTAGCGAAGATTCCGTATGAATTGGTTGCAAATTGCAATAAATTGAGATTGCATCGACAGAGTGTTACCGATCGGACGTGTGGTTAAAAAATTCTTTATAGTCTACCGACATTACAATGAATAAATGTGATTGTTGTGAAAAACCGATAACTAAAAGAAGTCCCGGCTTAGAATGCAGTAAATGCGAAAAAAATGTGCACGCGACCCAAGCCTGTACTAATCTTTCAACTAAACAAATTGCAGCATTACGTAACGCAGATAACCTGGAATGGACTTGCAAGGAATGTCAACGATACACTTCTATAAGAAGATCGTATATTATCCCAGAAGAAGAAGAATAAGTGGAACAAAATGAACAAACTCAAGATCATTCGCATTCTAAGCCATCAATAGACATTAAAAAGTTCATCATCATCATCATTACAGCCCTTCACAAGTCCACTGCTGAACATTGGCCTCCCCCAAATAATGCCACAAAGCACGGTCCTGAGCCACCTGCATCCATCGACTTCCTGCATATCTTACCAGGTTGTCACTCCATATAGTGGGGGGACGCCCTACACTTTGCCTGCCGGTACGAGGCTGCCATTCGAGAACCTTTTTTCCCCATCGGTTGTCGATTTTTCGAGCTATATGGCCGGCCCATTGTCACTTCAGCTTACTAATCCGTTGGGCTATGTCGGTCACTTTGATTCTACTGCGGATATCCTCATTCCTAAGTTTATCACGCAGAGAAACTCCGAGCATAGCCCTCTCCATAGCTCGCTGAGCGACCTTGAGCTTCATTATCCGGCCAGCAGTGAAGGACCACGTCTCAGCTCCATATGTCATCACTGGCACCACACACTGATTTTACAGTTTCGTTTTCAAGTTTTGAGGTATACCTGACGAGAAGATGTGCCGTAATTTCCCGAACGCTGCACAACCGAGTTAATTCCGTCGATTGACCTTTCGGTCGAAGTTGGACTTACCTAGTCGGACTATTTGTCCCAGGTAAACATACTCATCAACAACTTCGAGCTTAGTGCTCCTAACAACTACCGGCATAGGTGTGACATGGACATTAAACATGATCTTTGTTTTCTCCATGTTCATCTTAAGACCTATCCGTTGGGAAACACTATTGAGGTCATTGAGCATAGTGCTTGTGGCAAATCGAAGGTGAGTGATGTACTCGCCATTGATGTTGATACCGTAGTCCTTAAAATGCATTCCGTGTGTACGCGCGTAATGAATTTGCAGTATAGTGTATAGGCGAGTCGAACAATCGAAGACAATAACATTCACATTTTTGCTTCACTGTTTCTTGTAAACAATATCAAAAAATACGCTCTCCACAAAAAAAAAACATATAGTTTAAGAAATATCTACTATAAAGTTTATATAAAATAATGTTTAATATTCTTTCACACAATTGTAAAATGGTACTTTATATTTAGGTTAAGAAAAGGTTAATTTCAAACCAAACCAAGGCTGAGATCTGCCTCCTATAGGTACCACAAATAATGAAATAAATAGTTCCATTCCCTGTAGCACCACATCAGTGACAGAGTCAGCAACAGCACTAGGATCATCCGACGAGAAGCGAACCCGTCCCCATGGGTAGGATGCAAAGAAAGACCGCATTCCGTCCCAATCCGTTGACCTGTAATGTTAAACACGGCGGCAACCTGCAGAATGCAACCGCCAGGGGAGCGTGAGTGGTAACACACTCCGGATCAGACAATGGTCCGAAGAGCTAAGAGGGGCATCGACGGAAACCTGATATCGGTCCGGATGAGACGTCAGCAAAAGGTCCAACAGGGAAGGTGTATGATCCTCCACATCTGGAATCCGCGTAGGCGAAGTAACCAGATAGGTCAGACCATATGCCAAGGCAAAGTCATAAACAGATCTCCCCGCATGATCGGTTAAAAGTGAACCGAGCCCTTCGGCGCGGTGGGCGTTAAAATCACCAAGGATCACGACCTCGGCGGATGGGACCTGTTGTAGTAAGAAATCTGTAGCAATTTGGACGTGGTCGATAAGTTGGTCTGTTTCGGCATTACCGCTATGGGATCTATACAGGCACCCGTAGATGCAAGGATGGTCGTCGCTGCCTACGCGCAGCCATAGAATGGATATTTCCATACCTTTAAGACTGCCGAGGCGTCGAGAACAGCTATCCGCTCTGACGTATACACAATACTCCAGCCCAGGGCACAAAAAGTGTTCTAATTTATACTCCGGGTAGGACAGGTACGAAGTATGAGCCGGAGAGGACACCTGCGTCTTGGTAAAAAAGAGCTAGGCCGGCTTCGCCGTCTCTAGATGATTTTGAGGTTTTGCCCCCCTCCCCCGCTCCTCCAGAAGACGCGGAGCAGCCGCAGGACCCATGCTCAGTAAGTAGAGGGTAGCTTGACCGTGGATGCTCAGTGAGGGATTTCCCATTACCAAGAGTGCTGTAACTCAGTGGTATTCCTTTCTTTTTAAATTCCGCTACCATGTTATTGGGGTGCCGTGTAGTGGCGGTCAAGAATATCCACTACCCCATATCCTCCCGTGGGTGTCGTAAAAGGCGACAAAGGGAAACAGGCAGGAGATGGGCAGCAGCATCTTCCTGATAATGGCCAAAATTACAATAAAAAATCTGCGGTTGCCAACCCGCTCGCCAAGCGTGGCAACTATGGCAAATACCCCCCAAATGAATAAAGTTACTAAGAGACGGCCCCCAGTCCCCGGCGGCCCCGCTATTCCGGGCTACGGTGGCGACCATGGTAACGGCGGGGCAGAGGGTGCTAAGAATCTCCGGTGGAGGTTCGGTTGCCACCTTAGACGACTCGACCTGGCAACGTACAACGCACGCACCCTGAGGACTGACGAGAAGATCGTGGAGCTGGAAGAAGAGATAGACAAGTTGCGCTGGCATATTATAGGACTATCCGAAGTCCGAAGAGAGGGGGAGGACACGGTAATCCTCGAATCCGGCAACTTGCTCTATCACCGGGAGGGCGACCATCTGTCCCAAGGAGGTGTCGGATTTATCGTCCACAAGTCTCTCGTTAACAACGTTGTAAAAATCGGGAGTGTGTCGACGAGGGTTGCGTACCTTATACTCAGAATCACCAAACGGTATTCGCTGAAGGTCATACAGGTTTACGCACCAACCTCGGCACACCCCGATGAGGAGGTGGAGGAAATGAATGAGGATATCTCTAGAGCCAGGCATTCCTCCAAAACCCAATATACGGTGTTAATGGGAGACTTAAATGCAAAACTAGGCACAAGAGAGAACGGTGAGCTGAAAGTAGGGACATTTGGAATAGGGCAACGGAACCCAAGGGGCCAGCAGCTGGCCGACTTCATGGAGAAAGAGGGACTCTTTATGATGAACTCTTTTTTCCAGAAGTGACCCATAGGAAGTGGACCTGGTCGAGCCCCGACGGTTCGACAAAAAATGAAATTGACTTCATTATGACGACCAGACGACAACTGTTCAGTGATGTCTCCGTGATCGCGAGGGTGAAAACTGGTAGCGATCACAGAATGGTTAGAGGCACACTAAACCTTAACGTTAAGTTGGAGAGGTCTCGTCTAATGAAGTCAACGCTCCGTCCCCCTCGTGCTCTGTTCCAAAGTCCCGAAATCTTTCAGCTCGAGTTACAAAACCGTTTTCAGTGCCTAGAAGACTGCAAAGAAGTGGACGATATGAATGACAAGCTCGTGGAAACTGTCCATGCGGTCGGAGCTAAGTTCTGCAAGACCCGCCGCAGAAGAACACAAAAACCCTCCGATCACACCATTAATCTCATGGCTGTTAGACGGGAGATGAGGCTACATTCTTCAACAGACTTAACAGCATACAGCCATCTGAACAGACAGATCTCCAAATGCATGCGGCGGGACTTACGCAACTTTAATACAGCTCGTATTGAAGAAGCGATCGAGCGGAACCAAGGCTCCAAAGTCTTTGCCTGAGTTCTGTCTGCCAGAAAGAGCCAACTGTTAAGACTGAAGACAGAGTGTGGCAGCATCGTTTCCGGAACACCTGAGATTTTGAGTGAGATTGAGAGGTTCTATGGGCAGCTGTACACGTCATCGTTGGAGCCACACGCAAGTGTGTGTAACGATCCAAGAGCGAGTCTCATCCGACACTATACCGAAGATATCCCGGACGTCAGTCTGAGCGAGATTAAAATGGCTCTCCAGCACCTTAAAAACGGTAAGGCCCCAGGCGAGGATGGAATTACAGCGGAGCTTCTGAAAGCGGGTGGAAGACCGGTACTTGAAGTCCTTCAGAAGCTCTTTAATTTCGTCCTCCATGGTGGCATTACACCGGAGGCGTGGAGCAGAAGTGCTGTGGTCTTGTTCTTCAAGAAAGGTGACAATGCTCTCTTGAAGAACTACAGACCGATTTCCCTTCTGAGCCGCGTCTACGTGCTGTTTTCGAGAGTCATTACGAATCGTCTCGCGCGCAGACTTGACGACTTCCAGCCTCCCGAACAAGCCGGTTTCCGAAAGGGCTTTAGCACCTTTCGGAAACCATAGACCACATATATACCCTTCGGCAAATTTTACAGAAGTCCGAAGAGTACAATTTGCCACTATGTCTGGCGTATGTGGACTATGAGAAAGCCTTTGATTCCGTCGAAATTTGGTCGGTGCTGCAGTCCCTTCAGCGGTGCCAAGTTGACTGTCGGTATATCGAAGTGTTGAAGTGCTTGTACAGTAGGGCTACGATGGCTATCCGAGTACAGAACCAGAATACGAAACCTATCCAATTGCAGAGAGGTGTAAGACTGGGTGACGTCATATCCCCGAAACTCTTCACCGCTGCATTGGAAGACGTTTTCAAGCTTCTGGACTGGAAAGGATACGGTATCAACATCAATGGCGAGTACATCACTCACCTTCGATTTGCCGACGATATAGTCCTTATGGCAGAATCGCTGGAGGACCTAAGCACTATGATCAATGACCTCAATAATGTTTCTCAACGGATAGGTCTTAAGATGAACACGGACAAAACAAAGATCATGATTATTGTCCATGTCACACCTATGCCGGTAGTTGTTGGGAACACTAAGCTCGAAGTTGTTGACAAGTATGTTTACCTGGGACAAATAGTCCGATTAGGTAAGTCCAACTTCGACCGAGAGGTCAATCGACGGATTCAACTCGGCTGGGCAGCGTTCGGGAAGCTACGACACATCTTCTCGTCAGACATACCTCAAAAACTTAAAACAAAATTGTACAACCAGTGCGTGTTGCCAGTGATGACTTACGGAACTGAGACGTGGTCCTTCACAGCTGGCCATATGAGGAAGCTCAAGGTCGCTCAGCGAGCTATGGAGAGGGCTATGCTCGGGGTTTCTCTGCGTGATAAACTTAGAAATGAGGATATCCGCAGTAGAACTAGAGTAACCGACATAGCCTAACGGATTAGTAAGCTGAAGTGGCAGTGGGCCGGCCATATAGCTTGAAGAACCGACAACCGATGGGGAAGAAAGGTTCTCGAGTGGCAGCCTCGTACCGGTAGGCGAAGTCTATGTACATATTTCTATGAATGAGTGTAGATAACCGCAGACTCAGGCCACTGTATTCACTTACCATCGGGTAAACTGTGTGCTTGTTTGTTACCCTTATTCTATGAAAACAGCCTGTATCACCCGATTTGCAAGTTACATACGATTGAACGTCCATTACTTGACTATAATATGGATATACCCCCCACGAGATGGAGTGACGACCTGGTAAGGCATGCAGGAAGTCGATGGATGCAGGTGGCTCAGGACCGTGCTTTGTGGCATTTCTTGGGTGAGGCCTATGTTCAGCAGTGGACTTATGAAAGGCTGTAATGATGATGATGTTATTGGGGGTACTTAGCAAGCGAAACGTAGAAGCACAGCTTCTACTTTACGTTGGTATTCTGCGAGGTCGTGGTAATGCCGAGTCATTTGCAAGCCGGCCCATCCATCCTACAGCAGAAGCTACGCTCTGCTAATGTTATTGTGTTGTAGATGGTTTAATCATTCGAAATCCTAACAACACCAAAGGTCACACTATGTATAGAAAAAATATCCATACGAACCGATATTTTAACAGTGAATCTCACCTTAATCCTTCATAGTTAGCTACCGTGTATATCTTTGTAACAGAGAGCACGAGGAATCTGTGATAGCAAACACCTCCAGCACGTTAAGCAGGTTCTGCATGACAACAAGCTTCAGGTCCCGCGCCTACGTCACAGTGACCGAGTGAAGCCAGCCACAGTCGATCGTGTGCCTGCTGTACTTCCATATGTCAGGGGTATCACAGACAAGATTTGCTACATCTTGAAGCGAGTTTCTATTAGAACATTCTTTAAGCCGCCAATGAAGATTAGTCAGTTCTTACCAACCGTCAAGTGCAATATTCCTCTACAAGATGAAGGAATGTACAAGCTTGATGGTGAATGTGGTCTCTCAAATATAGGGCAAACAAAAAGATATTTTGAAACCCGCATAAAGGAATACATGATAAAGGAATGGTTGGATGATACGTGACGAAAGTGAAATTAAAAAAAATCCTGCTTCGGATCTTGTCATTTATAAAATTAAAACTAAACCCAAGCATACCACTGCTAGATTTCAAGACACAGTAAGTTCATTCTGCGTAGATCGGAACAAAATTAATAATTAAATGAGCTTAAGGTACTTCGGGCTAACTTTGATATCGGGACGTAAAGTACCTCAGTTTCCCTTGACCATGGATGCTGTAAAGTAAAATAAGTTAATAACTAAATGCGATAGAATCCGTCAAAGTAGTTTTATTCAATATGGGTACTTATCAAATACTATTTAATTTATCCATTTTTCGACTTCTTAAAAATCTCTAAGATTTCTAGCCTAGATCACTCCTGGCATTCTTCTCTATCTGTCCGAGTAGTTTCTTTACAATCGGTTCAGCCATTCCAACGATTAGCCCGGATAGACAAACAAACATTATAAAAATGGTTATTCAAAACATGATCATTAAGACAATGGCATACAAACTACCCATTTAGCTCAATTGAAACAGTTATTTCGATATTACACATAGAAAATTCTATTCCATTTATGCTTATAGTAGATCATTAAAGGGAGTGACATATAAATAACTATTTCCTTACGAACTGATTGATTACGCACTAATGTGCGCAGCTAACAGAACGTATGTGGTTTAAATGTCAAAGAAAATTGTTATTAATTGGTAAGCATTATTGATGGACTTGGGAGCTAAAATATATATTTTTTTTACTTATTACAAGTTAGTGATTGACACTTCTCACTTTTCACACAATTACGGGTGACATATACAAAACGAGGAACAAGTGAATCCTAAATCACGATATCAAATTTTCCGATGGACTGTGCTCCGCGTATAGAGACAAAAACTCCGTACTACAGCACGGACCGTTGGCCGCTCTCTGGGAAGCGGGGCACACCACATCTTGCTTGGTAAGATATCTTCTCTTTTACCTAAACGGTAAATGTATGATGTAGCTAGGCAGGCGCACCTTTCCTGAATTATAAATGAAAATGAGTTGGTCATCCCATAGGACTAAGATTAAATGCTTCGTAACTAAGTATAGAGTGATTAGAATTCCATTATTCAGCAAATAAAACTATTGCTGCTATTTTACGTTGGTATTCTGTAAGGACATAGTCGTCTCTTAGTAGAGATGACCCAATCGTGATGCAATCGTAATACGCTGCAACGTTGAAAAAACCTAATTGTAAGAATTGACGTAGATTTAAGCGCACTGATTTAGCTCAACAAAAGCTTAGTCATTTTTTTGCTTTGAAAATAAACGACGTAATGATCTGATAAAAATACAGATACTGCTCCTGCTACTAACTGGCAGTATACCTGATGGTAAGTGGCTACTGCAGATCGTGGATACCTGCAGCTCACTTCAAACAAAGAAGGCTACAGATGCGTTGTCACCTCTGAGGACTAACATGGAACGTCTCACAGCCTGTAATAATACTGGCTCTCTTACACCTTTAGACAAAACACATCATTGCATACACTGTTATTTGGCGACAGAAATATGTAAGAGGCTGGTACCAAGACTGGACTCCTGGACAGAAAATGAGTCCTAGTACTTACTTATGGCCAATTTGATTTTGTTGTTGTTTCTTTTTGAAGTGAATACTTCTTTAGAATCGTTGTTATTTGAAACTCGATGAAACGAAGACGCAACACTAAAATAGACAAACATACATCTATAGGATTTAGCCTGCGAGAGAATGAGATTGAACGTTATATTAAATTATTCGTGTTTAGGCCATTTTTACGAGTAGCGTCTATTCTAGGTACCATCTTGATAGTCAATCAAGTTTTGTTTGATAAAATGACTTTGTGCCGCACTTGTGGTTGAGAAATCATATTATATATCAACCTTCTATAAATTGGTTATTAGCTTAAAAATCGGCGTACTTTTCAAATGTACATATTTCTATGAATGAGTGTAGATAACCGCAGACTCAGGCCACTGTATTCACTTACCATCGGGTAAACTGTGTGCTTGTTTGTTACCCTTATTCTATGAAAACAGCCTGTATCACCCGATTTGCAAGTTACATACGATTGAACGTCCATTACTTGACCATAATATGGATATATTCTAAACACGCCGAAAGACTTCCTTTATGGAGTGTCCAAAAGATATTCACATTTGAACCAGAGCAACCGACGGATCAGTGAGCTAAAGTGGTAATGAGCCAGCCATGACGCTAGAGGAGACAATCAACGAAGAAGAACATTTCTTGAAAAGCAGCTTTGTGGCTCGTGGGGAACCGCACTACAATTGGCTGTCTTGGCTTTGTTATTTTGGTCTCGTACCAACTAAAACCCCATGTTTTTCCACCTTCGCAGCATATTGGCGGCGCCAATGGAACCCTTTCGACTCCACCAGCGCCGGCCGTTCCGTTTCAGGTAAGGCGCACCAGGAACACAAGGTGCGCCTTCCTCCGCAGCTTCTGATTCCACCTGCGTAACGGACTTACCCCCCGAGTCCGATATTACGTGGCATGAGGCTATCGGGGCAGGAAAAACGAGCACTCTGAAGAACTAGCTTTCCTGACACCAGCAGCAGATCTGGCCCTGACTCCGCTGCCAACTGTGTTTCGGCCGCGGACTGTAGGGAGAGCAGCACATCACAATACTGATACTCCTGTCCTCCCGCGGCCCCAGCACCACCGAATCAACGGTGCGGCCCCGCCAGAATCGCGGAGTATAGGGCAAGTAGCGCATTGCCTTACCAACATTCCTCTTCCCTCGCAAATAAACCTCGTCTGCAGCGGTAGGGGTGAGGTGATCCCTCTCGTCGCAGCCCACCAACACACATCCAAAGAAAGCTTGCCAAGCCCACTCGGAGCGGCCATCTCGATTCAGCCAACTGGGTTCCTCTTTGTTTACTGTGGGCGAACAAGCCACCGCTACGACCCCCCCCCCCTGCCCTCGTACCGAACCTTGTAGAAGATACGTAAAAATAATTTCGATGTGAAACCTTGCTTTTGAAGTCTTTTAAAGTCTTATAAATGTATTTCTGGCATAATGTTTTCGTAACACGACAGGGAAACCATTGAAGGACTGTGATTTGAATTAAAATATTTTCCTACTTATTATTATTCAAACGTTACTGTAGACTAGAAAATCATTTTTAATTTATTAGCTATTAGCAGGCCCAAAGTTTAAATTAACGAGTTAGAAACTACTACTACGAGTACTAAAGATCCTCAATAGTTAAAACTTAGCTTATTATTTTTTCCTATTATCACGGAATTTTAATATCATATTTTTGTTAAGTTGATGTTCCAATACTTTATTTCCATTGATCTAAAAGTCATAGGCATCTCCCATAGATTGCCTCATAGACAGGATTTTGCCATAGTTGTGTAATTCAAATTCAGACTTAAAATAGTCAAACCAGCGATGGGGAGAAGCGCCAAGGGTCGAGACATCTGATAATGTGATCGTCACTTTACATCAAGGGAGCCGCATGCTTTTATTTACTTTATATTCCATTTAAAAAGTCATTTGGTGTCCTTCAGTCCCGCTAAAACTCAAAAACGGCTTGACCGATTTAGATGAAATTATAAGTGTGTGTTTGAATGGGTTCCTAGATGGTTTCGATTTACATTTCAAATCACCCGTGCAAAGTTGAGGCGGATCGCTAGTTCTGCTATTAAAAATTTCCGCCTAGAGTGATTAACGCAAATCCTTTCTAAAACGGCTTTGTGGACTTTTACTCGCTAATAATAAAGAAGACAAACAACATTTTAATTGAAAAAAACTTTTAGTTCCAATAAAGGTTACATTCCATTTTATATATTATTGTTACGTCATAAATCTTGAAATTAATTGTAAGTCACGCAATCAATGCTATATATTATGCAACATTTGACACATCATTTAAATTGAAAATAGCATGCATTTCGATTTCGGTATTAAAATGTGCGCTCGCTGCAGCAATGACAATAAATTAATTATTAAAATAAATTTTAAAGGCCATTTGAATTATGTGATTAAATGAGATTGATTGTAATTTAATATTGCAAAAATTGCAATATTAAAATATCCCAAGAAATCCTTCACCTTTAAATATTAATACAGTCCACCTTGTGTCGCTAACGCGGCACATATCGAAGAATTAAGGCGCTGGGACCGGGATGACCTCGGAAGATCCTTAATCCCCGCCTGAACCTATTTGCTGAAACGGAAGCTGCTGACACCCTCGTGTGATACTCCTTCACGGGGTTCACATACGCCTCGTTGCCCCCGACCCCAATGTAGGTGTCATAGGAGGTTAAGGAATTCGCTGTTGAACGCAACCGTGTTCTTTTTTTTTAGCGAAGATTCCGTATGAATTGGTTGCAAATTGCAATAAATTGAGATTGCATCGACAGAGTGTTACCGATCGGACGTGTGGTTAAAAAATTCTTTATAGTCTACCGACATTACAATGAATAAATGTGATTGTTGTGAAAAACCGATAACTAAAAGAAGTCCCGGCTTAGAATGCAGTAAATGCGAAAAAAATGTGCACGCGACCCAAGCCTGTACTAATCTTTCAACTAAACAAATTGCAGCATTACGTAACGCAGATAACCTGGAATGGACTTGCAAGGAATGTCAACGATACACTTCTATAAGAAGATCGTATATTATCCCAGAAGAAGAAGAATAAGTGGAACAAAATGAACAAACTCAAGATCATTCGCATTCTAAGCCATCAATAGACATTAAAAAGTTCATCATCATCATCATTACAGCCCTTCACAAGTCCACTGCTGAACATTGGCCTCCCCCAAATAATGCCACAAAGCACGGTCCTGAGCCACCTGCATCCATCGACTTCCTGCATATCTTACCAGGTTGTCACTCCATATAGTGGGGGGACGCCCTACACTTTGCCTGCCGGTACGAGGCTGCCATTCGAGAACCTTTTTTCCCCATCGGTTGTCGATTTTTCGAGCTATATGGCCGGCCCATTGTCACTTCAGCTTACTAATCCGTTGGGCTATGTCGGTCACTTTGATTCTACTGCGGATATCCTCATTCCTAAGTTTATCACGCAGAGAAACTCCGAGCATAGCCCTCTCCATAGCTCGCTGAGCGACCTTGAGCTTCATTATCCGGCCAGCAGTGAAGGACCACGTCTCAGCTCCATATGTCATCACTGGCACCACACACTGATTTTACAGTTTCGTTTTCAAGTTTTGAGGTATACCTGACGAGAAGATGTGCCGTAATTTCCCGAACGCTGCACAACCGAGTTAATTCCGTCGATTGACCTTTCGGTCGAAGTTGGACTTACCTAGTCGGACTATTTGTCCCAGGTAAACATACTCATCAACAACTTCGAGCTTAGTGCTCCTAACAACTACCGGCATAGGTGTGACATGGACATTAAACATGATCTTTGTTTTCTCCATGTTCATCTTAAGACCTATCCGTTGGGAAACACTATTGAGGTCATTGAGCATAGTGCTTGTGGCAAATCGAAGGTGAGTGATGTACTCGCCATTGATGTTGATACCGTAGTCCTTAAAATGCATTCCGTGTGTACGCGCGTAATGAATTTGCAGTATAGTGTATAGGCGAGTCGAACAATCGAAGACAATAACATTCACATTTTTGCTTCACTGTTTCTTGTAAACAATATCAAAAAATACGCTCTCCACAAAAAAAAAACATATAGTTTAAGAAATATCTACTATAAAGTTTATATAAAATAATGTTTAATATTCTTTCACACAATTGTAAAATGGTACTTTATATTTAGGTTAAGAAAAGGTTAATTTCAATATTATGTAAATAAAAGTATAATGTAAAATAATATATTAGAGAAATCTGTGCAGTGCCAAGACAAACACAATTGTGTTTATTGGCACGAAGACATTATATTGTAATTAAAACTGTTACTTTGTTGAAATAAATAAAAAAAAATTAAATATAATATATAAGAATATTAAAAAAATATTTAATTTAATTAATAAAATTAATAAGAAATAAGAAATAACATTTGTGTTATCTTTCCCAAGACGTCCGAAATTCAACGACTTTTGTGAGACGGGCGTCTATATTCTATGATGTTGGTGCTGTTAGCTTATGCGGCTCTAACAGCATCATTTGAAACAGGGCTATTTAAAAAAGTGAAAGGCAATGAAAATGAGGATGAGGATGATGGTTATTAATGATTTGGTATTGTTACTGATCATCGTGTTATAGCGCAAAAGTGGGGTTGTGCGTACCTCCTCCTCTGACTGCTTAGCACGTGTCGGTCAATGTTCAGGGCGGTAAAAACCGCCCAGGAAATTGAGGAATTAGGCTTTTTCGATATAAACCATATTTAAGTAATAAAATTGTATCTTAACAAAGATGATTTAAACATATTTTTTTCTATTATAATTTCTTTGGTTTATTTTGTTCTAAAAAATTATTGTCAATTTATTCAATAATACAATTTATACATTACTTTTATTGTTATGGCAGTGTTTACGCACCTAACACAACAGTTTTGACCTAAAACTATCTGACATTGCGTTAATTCTCGTTTCTAAAATAGTGCAACTACTATCCATTTTCTCTATCTATTTACCAATAAAAGTTATATGTTCTCAATTTTTTTTATATATTACGGTTGACAGACGGTCACACAGTCTACCTGATTGTAAGTGAATGTTGTTGCCCATAGTCAAAATCAAAATTCAGAAAAAAGGATATTATTGCTTATTTCCTGAGCAAAAACGGGTTTAAGTATAATTAAAAATAAAAATTATTACATTTGTATTTAGTTTTACGATTAGTCTTAATAAAGTCTTAGTTCCTCCAACATATGAATTCAACATTTCAACAACATATTTTATTTTATTCCATGCATGAAATATTCAAGCAGCATTTTGAGCCCGCTTTGAGCACTCTAATTTGTTCAAAGTAAAATTGTCGGCCCATCTCGACACTCACCGAAGAGCACCGCGATAGGATTTTGATATTGAACCGCCGTTTTACTGACTGCTCACCGACGATATGCTCCGCAGACGTGTCAGTATCACCGGATATCAACGGATGCGGTGCACCGACAGCGCGGCGCACAAATGCAACTACGAGCTTTTTAACCGCAACAATTTTAGTATACGCTATTGGAGCTGGAGTAGCAAAATTGCAACAAAAACAAAATGTCAAGATGTTGTTTTATACCAAGAATCCATCTTATATCAATTAACTTTCCTTTCAATTTTAAGCACATTCTGTTCCTACCTCCCAGTCAACGTGTATTATGCGATGACCGATGACCGTAAATAAAGCGCAAAGTCAAACTTTACGCATTGCAGGAGTGGACCTCAGTACTGACTGTTTTGCACATGGCCAACTCTATGTTGCTTTTTCCCGCGTTAGTAGCTCTCGTAACATTTTTCTGTACGCCCTGGCTGTGTACTTATAACGTAGTTTACACAGAAATTCTATTACAAACGACTCAGAACTTTGAGCATTCATTTTGTTACCACTTATTCATACAGTAATGACATAAATCGTTTAATATTTCTGTAATATACCTAAACGTCAAATTCTTTAAGTAAAACCTATATACGCGAGCTACGCTGCGGGCATAGCTAGTATTTAATATAATTTCTAAACTCTTAACGCTTAAATAAACTTTTTTTTAAGAAAATCTATACTTTTTAACAGTATAAGGGCGACAAACAAACAGGTAGTCCACCTGATGGTAAGTGGATGCTGTGGCCGATAGACATGCCAAATTTATCCTCAATTAAGAATAAAAATGCAGATGCGTAGTCACCCCTGAGGACTGAGATGGAATGCCTCGTTTCTAGTTAAAAGGGTCTCCGATTCTCTACATGCACCACGCCATACACAACAGCATTAATCTGCTATTCTGTGAGAGCGTGGTTCTACCCGCGTTGAACTGACCCATTCGTACTGCAACCACAAATAATAAATCAATAAATTGAATATTCTTACACCACTACCACACGGCAAATCAGGAGATGGACAGCAGCGTCTTCCTAATAACGACTAAAAACAATGCGATTGCCTACCCGCTTGCCGAGCGTGGCAACTATAGCAAATATCTCCATTACTATACAATCTACTGGGGTGGCCTACATTCAGCAGTGGACTTTACAAGGCTGTAGTGGTATCTTATATTTACGTGCGGCCACTCAGAAGGTTTTGCTCAAAAGTTTCTATAGTTAAAGTTTTTATATATACATATAAGGGTGACAAAGGACAATACAGTCCTTTTTTTATCTTTAATAAAACCAGTGGCCTTTACATATATAAAACCTAAAATGTCACCTAAGGACTAAGATGGATAAGATTTGCCTATTTTTCATTAAAAAGGATCTCCCGTTCTCTACATACCATACGAAACATATCTGCATTAAGCTGCTTTCCCGGTCGAGTCGACCAATTCGTGAGACAACCATAATGTAGCTGCGATGTGACTCTACTACGTAAAAGTAAATAAATAATATATTTTTTATTTTTCAAAGAACTCTCTACTAGGGTGTTTACAAAGTTCAATGTGTTTTCAAAACACTTTTTCTAGCCCGCCTCAGACACATTTTGTTAGAGCATCTTCAGACAGTTAAAACTGTATCATGTTTCGGATTTATTTTATTATTTTAGAGAATAAAAATAAGTCACACGTTTCTAAACCAGAGCTGTAATGAGAGTGATGCAAAAGTTAAACCACTGTGCTGTTCTAGAAATCCCCTTAATCAAGCGCTGGAAACACGTGTACTTTGTACTAGGATTGAGAAATGAATACTTTGGTGCTTGGGACACGTAGAAATTATTAATACGGAAAGAGTCACTAAGCAAATTTATTTCGCAGAAGTAAATATCAGAGTAGGCAAGGGACG
This sequence comes from Parnassius mnemosyne, assembly GCA_963668995.1. Taxonomy (NCBI): domain Eukaryota; kingdom Metazoa; phylum Arthropoda; class Insecta; order Lepidoptera; family Papilionidae; genus Parnassius; species Parnassius mnemosyne. Next base: position 5,716,601 of record CAVLGL010000001.1, on the reverse strand, counting down.
TCTTAGATAGTAGTTTATTTACCATTCTTAAAATACTAAAGATTAAATATATGTAGGAAGAATAGTGGGTATAGTACAGAGACTGATTTTGTAGTTAGGAATAATAATTAATTCGTTTACACGAATTAATTATCCAACGAGTCGAGGATAATCTAGTAACGGAATACGACAAGCGTACCGTTCCACGTCAGAGCCAAGACTGTCTTAACGGCGGCCGCTCCGTCCGTTTTTTTCCGTTACAAGCAGGACGGGTGGCAACGCAGGTGCAATGCCGCAGGTGTGCGGTACACGTGTCGTTTACAAGAATTCTGTCTAGCTAGACCGACGCCACCGCACCTACAACGGTGCAGGTGCCGTCATATATAATATTAAAGAAAGGCCACTGGTTGTACGGATGATACCCTTAACTGGCGAGCATATACTTATGCGTAGATATGGATGTGAAAGAAACGAGATAAGTATATCATATCGTGCCTAATGAAAGTCCGTAGTCTCTGCCCACCCCTCGGGGTAACGGGCGTGAGAGATTTTTATGTTATACTGTATATCATGAAATAAAAAATAAAAAATGGAATGAAATAGATTTTTTTTAAATTCAGAATAGATTAATATATAAAACTTATTAAAATTATTTTTTTATTAACCTACCTCTGGTTCTACCCAATATTATATATATATATATATATATATATATATATATGTGTGTGTGTGTGTGTGTGTGTGTGTGTGTGTGTGTGTGTGTGTGTGTGTTTGTGTGTGTGTGTGTGTGTTATATTTCTAAAAACAATTTATTAATAAAACCGTATGATTTATTAATTAATGTTAAATAAAGCAATAATTGTAAAAGGTATATAACGAATTTCACAAATTCTACGCTGAATTCGTAGGGAGCTAACTCAAATATTGGTTTACAAAGCCAGTGAACATTTCGCCGGAGAGCTTACTCTCTGTGCACGTTTCGTTCGGCTTTTATTAATTAGGCCATTTCCGTAGCAAATGTGCAACGACTCTAGTGAATTGGGAACACAAAAGATATATATATATATATATATATATATATATATATATATATACATATATATAACTAAGTAGTAAGAAATAAAGTGAAAGTATTTTAATTATATGATTTCATCGTTAGTGGCTGTCGAAGGCAACTGCTGAACATGACGCTCGCCATAGATTGCCTCATAAGGGTGATTTTTCCCATAGTAGCTACGCTTGGTAGGCTGGATGGTGACTGCAGTTTTTTTATGGTTGTTATTAAGACAGAACGATAGTAGATAATTGATATTCTTACACTGTCACCGCTCAACATTGCTGCCTACACGTTCAAATTATTAATGTGTAGGTGATCGAGAGTGAACAAGAGTTTGCGTCATTCTATAGGAGCATCATATCGATGGTGGCGAGGTGGTATTGAGGGTACATCGAGAAAACATCCACTGGTTTGTGCAGTATAAAGTCCAGTGTAGTTGCCGAGCGTGGGAGATTCCGCCTGCGTCATTCTACGAGTGAAGTCATTCTACGAGTACTAAGACAGTATTCTGGTACTGACGGTTGTGGTGATTCTTCTGGTGTGGCTGCTCTGGGTAACACTAAAATGTGTAGTGTTACTGTTGGTTTACGTACTTTTGTGTTATCATGTAATTATGACTTTTCTGTTACACCAGTGTGTAATCGTGACGGTTCGAACTACAATTGTTCTATACTGAATGTATATACAACTCGTGCGTGCTTAGATAAGACATAATATAGAACCAAGGCATGTTTTTTCAGTGCTAGTCTTATGAGGAAGCTTAACGAGCTTTGGTTATGATCGAAGTCTCAACGCAATAGTCTCCGTATTGAGGATAACCGCAGCTGAACCGAAGTAACCGACATAGTGCAACGGATCAGTAAGCTGAAATGGTAACTGACTAGCCATATAGTTCAAGAACCAACAACCGTTGTGGAATCCAATGCAAATCAGCGTTAAATAACAGTTTAATGCTGCTATTTATTATATTATATTTATTATATTTCGTATGGTGAGTGTAAAAGAAACAGATACCCCTTTTACTGGAAATGAGGCATTCGAGTTTTCAACGAGGTGTTGACTCTTAATCGAGGATAGATGTAAATGTATATAGGCCACAGTATCCAAATATCACTTAATGAGTAGCTAATGGGTCCAACGGACCCAGTCCTTAATATTTTGTATAATAACTCTTAAAATTTGCCGTTCGCACCATTGTCGCTCTTAGTACATTTCAAAGATAGTGTAGCACATCAAATAACGATGTTGGTAGTTAGTAAGTTTAAAAATTGCCAGTAGAATGTTGACAAGTGTATATTGTGTAAGAAAATATAGAATATTTTATTTGATATAAGTAATTATAGAAATTTTAACGATTAGCCTAAAAAATGTCACAAAAGTTTGGAAAAATTTAGTATATTTTGTAACAGCTTTTCTTTAAGTAAACATATTGGAATTGCTTTTGTTTTTGCTATTTTGTTCATTTATTTGATGTAAGGTCTAAAACAAACAGAGGCGATTAATTAGTTTTAAAAGGCGCAAAATATCAGTCTAGAGTTATAAGTCGGTTATATGAAGATAATGATGATGATGTCAGTTAAATAATGATGATAATGACTTAGACTGTGTAGCAATTTGCGCTAGCACCAAACATTTCAGACAAAGTTAGAGCTCCACGTATCTAGAAATGAAGATGCAAATGGACGTTTCTCAATGAATAATTAATGGTACAATCACTGGCGATGTGTCGTCCGAAATGCAACGGTTGGCGCAACGTTAATTACGTTGAAGGTTATAAGTAACGTAGCAATTTGGTTTTATGTCAATGGTTTGAAGTTCTGTTAATAAAATCTAAAATTAGTGCAATTTTGGTTGCAGCACGACGAAAACACTCATCAAATAAAATATGTAAAAATGTACAAATATTTTTTTTATAGAATAAGGGTGACAAACGAGCACACAGTCCACCTAATGGTAAGTGGTTACTGTGGCCCATAGACATCTACATTTATCTTCGTTTGCGAATTTAAATGCGGATACGTTGTCAGCCGTGAGGACTAAGATAGAATGCATCTTTTCCAGCAAAATAGGTCTCCAGTTCTCTACACTCACCATACGAAACACAGCAGTGTTAAGCTGCTATTTTACGCTGGTATTCTGTGAATAATTAGACGTGTAATAAGAAAAGTGAAAGTATGGTTTGTAAGATGATGTTGTAACCAGGATTAAAAAAGGAATGCTTCGGTGGTTTGTTCATGTAAAAAGATTGAACGAGGAAGACTGACAAAACAAATTTGTTTCAGAAGTGAACGGCAGAGTCGACAAGGGACGCCCTAGATGAAATTGTATCGACAAAATGTAGAACATGAACAAAGACTTTCTTTGAAATTTGAGGGGTTCTTTAAGCAGGGGAGATAACTATGAAGTTAAATGAATCTAAAATAAAAATAGTCCTAGGTGTATGGACTCTTTTCCTCCTGGAAATCTATCATGTTAGGTTCTCCCTCATATGTATTTATAACACTAAATGGCGGTGCTTGCACTACTGTGTCCCAGTCTGAAGGGTATATGGAGCTAATATAAAATACAAGTTTTTACATGTTATAGCCACACTACAGCTATATTTTTGCTGTAACATCAATGGGTCGGTTCAACAAGAGTAGGAACATACTCTTGCAGAGTAATAGATTTACTGACTATGAGGAATTCCATTTTATTCCTCAGATGACAACGCATCTGTCTTTCCATTATTTATTGAGTACAAATGTATATGCGTCCATTTCACATCCAGTTACTATTAGTTGGATAGTGTACTCGCTTATCGCCATTATTCTTTAAAAGTCTGATGCATTACATCTTAGTTCTAGACATTGGGACGTCAAATATCTCAGTGCTCTCCGTGACTTTGGGTGCTGTAAACATCGGGAATATAAATAAGTACGCGATAAAATCCTTAAAAACTAGTTTTATATAAATTATTTGACATGATAGAAAACAATTTATTTTTAACAAAACTGATTAAGGGTAGCCCAAAAATTCGACTTTATGTAAGTCGTATGTTAGGTGTGAACATACTACCAGAATACAATGTATACCTGCGTGAAATAGCATGCATCATAATGCTGCTGTTTCCTATAGTGAGTTGGTATGTGAAGAGAACCGAAGACGCTTTTTACTGGTAACGAGTCATTACACAAAAGGTTATAGGGGAGACAACGCATCCTTAATTTTGATTACTAATGTAGCATAAATATAGGAGTTACATTAACTCACCATCACGTGAACTACTCGTTTATCACCCCTTTTTTTTTGTAGCATAAGGTTGCCAAACGAGCATATTAAGAATCTTAATCGAGGATAGATGTAGATATCTATGGGCCACAGATTCCACCTACCATCACTTAGACTGTACTCAATTGTTACCCTTGTTCTACATAAAAAAGTATCCCATTTCATGGTGATCGGTGATGTTGCCGAAGATGATGAATCGGATTAAATTTGCTTAACAAAAGCACATTTACTTTTGAATAAAAGATAATCAAATTGTAACCGTATGGAAGACATACGCTAGCAATTTGTTTCACCCATTCGCTGTACGCATTAAAAACCACGAAGCGCTTCCTTAGAATACTTAGAATGTTAACGACAAAGAGGTGAAGAATCACTCACAAACTCATCGAGTGTCTGGTCGTCCGATGGTGGAAAAGAGATAGAGAAATAAAATCATGTAATTCATGCGCACACTCTCTGAAATATTTCCTAAAATACCGATTTTGTTATTTTGTTTTATTTATATCATTTATTCTAATTATCATTTATAGATTTTTGTAAGTATATTAGTAGGTTATGACGAATAGAGTAGAAATATACTACTAGAAATGTTCCTCGTTTTCTTACAGTCGCAATAATTTAATACGTTTATTAATTAAGATCTTGTCTGATCTGATCTCTAAGATATTTATCGTTTTAATTGGTTAAGAATATGATTAGATACAACTTAACCTCTACACCTTGACGAATTACATCTATGTAAAATAACTATCTGATTCGGCAGATATTGTTATGTCATTTCGGTAGGTGGCGCGACAAGTTTCACTCCAAATTCACTCCGGACTTTTTAAAGTGTGAATATAAAATGTATAATGGGCTCAAATTTCGTCATATTCTTTTTTGGCACTTTACCAAAATTCTGAATATAAGTCAGTTTGGATCATAAATTTTGAGTTCGTAAAAACATGACTACATCTACCGGATTCTACCATTGGTTCCAAAAATTTATAAACATAATATATTCACTGCTGTTTGAACACAAATACATCCAGTTTTTCATGAATAATCCGTTAAATTGGGAATTTAATGTGTTGAAAGATTTTTTTTTTTATCAATAAGTTACAAATAACATCTTATAATAAAGCAAAAACTTAAATCTTATCACCTCGCTATAACGTTACATATTTAATTGAAGAGCTAATGCAAATCTAAATTTAAATGAGGTAAACAAAAATACATTGCGAGTTATGATAATATTGTTACAGAAAAGTCAAAGTTCTACCCTCCGTACTAGTTTGCACTGTATTACGGCAGGCGTAGTCATCTTCCTCAAGGGCAACAACAATTATAACGTCACTTAGCGTATAGTGTAAGCAAAAACTATACGAAGTTTCATTTTACATTTTTTTTCAGTAATTAGTAATAATAAAATGAATAGAAAATATAACCAATCATGTTTGTTTAATTTCTAATATTGCTTATTGTATGCGTAGTATAATATTTATTTTACCGATAATATTGTATATTAGGTAAATACCTAAAAAAATATATATACTTTTTGGTTATTTTCTCTTTCCTTTACAATTTGTAACAAACGACTTCAATCTTATTTATTTTGAGGTTAAACTATGTATACATAAATAATATATTTGAAATAAACAGCTTATTTAACTAACGACAATTTGACAATAAGAATAAAAATAAAGATGAAAATGTACGCGCACGACCACCTGTGTGTGTGTGTTTGTGTGAGCGTGCGTGTGTGTGTGTGTGTTTGTGTGAGCTTGCGTGTTTGTGTGAGCGTGCGTGTGTGTGTATATGTTTGTGTGCGTGTATGTATACGTGTGAAGCCCATGGTATATTTGTTCGTTTTTTTTTTTAGATAAAAGAAATTAAAAAGAAGATGCAAAACGTTACTTAGTTTTCTGTAAAGATTATTATTATTATTATTCTATATCTAATCATTATATCTTATCTTACTACAGATAGAAGAAAATTATCAATTTTATTTTTTAAAGTAAATCGCGATAGTTTGGAAATATTAATCTTTTTATTTATTTTGTTATATAAGAATGGTCCGAGAAAATTTGAAAAACGTTGTCTAAATTGGGTTTTGCATTGCGGAGTATCATATGAGATACCTTGGCACCTTATGATACTCGTACTATTTACTTTTTTTTAATTTCGTTTAGTTTTATATTTATCATTTTTTAATGTGCCGTGTAGTGGCAATGCTGGTATCGTAAGAAATGATAGAGTGTAATGAAAAAGAAGAAGGAGAACAGGTTTTAAAAACAATATATCTGTAAGATTGCCTATAAGGCAATTATGAGGATGGCCTTTGTTCACACGGATTTAATAGTCTATAATGAAAAAAAATAAAGGTTAAATAGAAGAATAATTTTTATTCAATATTGATTACAAGTAATTCTTGCTAAAAGTATTTTTTTTTTACTTTACCACTAGTTAAAAAATCCTCTGTACTGAGAAGAACCAACAAGAAACCCTGCGGGACCTTTTTTTAAATAAATTTTACAACATAAATTATTACAAACTATTTACAAAATTTATTTTAGAAACAGATTGGAATCAACCACCTCATTCCCAGGGGTTATTATCAACCATGTATTAATTTATATTATAATAACCCTTTTTATACAGTTTTTGTTTAATTAAATATTTAAACTTGGTAATATAGGTACCTTGTATATTTTCTGGGACTTTGTTGTAATAGCGTATACATTGCCCCATGAATAAATTACTGACGCTGTGGAGTCGAGAGACTATTTCGACTATTACGAGAATATTAATTTATATATAATAGTATTTTATTAATAATCTAAATATTACCATGCCATCCCACTTAGAGTTATCCTGATTTATGGTACACTCTACTACTGCACTCTGCACTGCAGTGCTGCCTTAATGGCCACACAATCTATCAATCAAATTCATATGAGATGTTCAGTTATAAAATATGTTCATAGAAAATTGTAAAACGCAAAAATATTTTTTGACTTTAATAAAGTTTAGTCGTGTAGTGGCATCCTACGAGGATCTTTGTTCCCGTTCCTAGATCTCAGAGCTATCTTGAATGATCAGACATAAGCTACCCTGACCAGCGTTTGGCAGCACAAAAAATTTACCTCGGTGAATTTGGTGATGATTAGGCCAAATATTTTAATTAAAATAAAATCCATTCATGCCGCAGCCACAACAGAATATTGCACGTATACAACTCTATCATTTCATAGAGACAATTTTCAAAAAGCAGCTGAATCAGCAGCCTTTAGTCGGGGATTCCAAACTGTTAGTCTAAGAGCCGAGACTTCTTCTATCAAGCCCCAAAATTCAAGACCTATTTAGCTCGCCATAAAGACACACTGTAGTTTTGAATTACAAATGTTAATTTCTTCATGTTTTGTTAATATACAAGTTTGTTTTGATGGCGGACCGATATTAGCCTGCGAGCCGTAATTTGGAAACCCCTGTTTAAAGTAGTTCATATTATTCTACTTACTTTGTACCTGGTGCGGCGTTCGCGTGCATTTCAATCAGCCGTCAGTAGACCTAGATTTGCAAATAGCACTCGACCTAGTAAATGCAATAGAGAACTATACAATATTTTTATTACAACTAGTTATTTTACGGATTTTATTGCTTTTAATTGACTTATTTTGATATTTCTTATATTTTGACTATTTTGCAGCACCCATGATTATAAAAGGATGGAAGTGTTCAAAGTCCCAATGTCCTAGTTAACCACGGCTGCTTTAAGCTTAAAATTATTGCTTTTGATTCGATCTTCATAGAAAGAACTTATTATATCTTGAAGTCATTATAGTAGTAATCTGAGATTTGGATTTAATTCTATTTATAATAGGATCCCAAACAGAAGGTAGCACCCAGTCATATTCGATATTGAAATTATGATTTTTTTTTTAATTTTAATAGCCTTGCCTTCCTTGGTAGCAATTGGTATTCCTTTGTGAGGGTGTTTTGTCTTGCATATCTGAGAAGAAAAATAATCGAGGCCATGTAAAATTTGTTGACACATATTGTGTCAGGGTAGCAGGCATGTGTCCCGGAAGCGTATAAACATTTCAAACATATATTATACATACACATATTTCACGTAAATAAACATACAGATCCGGCAAAACCATTTATAGGCCTATTAATATTCCGTGCGGGATTCAAACCCTGCTGCACCACAACCAAGCGTCTTTACTGCGCTACCAAAACACTACCAGAGCTACGGAGTTACTAAAAATAAGTTAATAAAAATAAATAATTAAAGGCCCCTTTAGAATCCCTACTTTTGAAATCCCCTACTAGAAACCTGTTTTACGATGGTATTTGGCCGATTATTTATAGAATAAGGGTGACAAACAAGCACACAGTTCACCTGATGGAAAGTAGATGCTGTAGCCCATAGACATTGGTGGGGCGGCGTGGATCGATAGTCCCAAAACAAAATGATGAACGTGGCGTGTAGTTGACCTATATACTTTATACAATATTGCCTGGCACGAAGGGAAAATGAGCTGCTGAGGAATAAAGAACAACAAACAAAACAGCTCATAAAAATGATAGCGCAGTACCTTGAGAAGAAGAGGCGTGCCTCTTACCTCGTGACGACTACTGCTGAGTACGCGATGAACGATGATTAAATAACTTGATGAAACTGAGGTGATGAGGAAGAAAGAACAACAAACAAAACAGCTCATAAAAAAAGGATAGTACAGTACCTTGAGAAGAAGAGGCGTGAATTAAGATAATGAACCCAACTTCAATAAAAAATATATTTATTTATTTTGACAGAGTTACAGTAAGAAGTTTATTACTACAATATTCGATTTTAAATGATTACAATTGTCTATTTATACTTAAGTTATATGCTACAAAACTATTTACTAAGCTTATTTACTGCATACGTTTGACCCAGATGGGATTGCTGATGATGTGCGAACGAATGAGATTTGGCAGGGGTGCTCAGCCTTAACTCCTCCTCCCTCAAGAGAGAAATTATCCGAAGGTGGCTCAAGCGACTTCGGAGAATTTCGACAACATAATTTGAATTTAATTAAAATGCTACATACTATACAGATTACTATAATGAGATATAAACTTATGGTCCATACACTGATTTCACTTGTTACTAAGAATTTTGTATTTATTTCGTTATCACTGAATTTAGCACTATTTATTAGTTCTTTTATATCACTGAAGTCCACGTTTCTTAAATCTAACTGTTTTGCTTCTTTCTTGATGTCATCCTCTCGTACGGTTGGCATCTCGATTGTGGGAAGCTGAAGTTTGATATTCGCAAAGTACCTCGGAGCGTTGATGAATGTGTCTCCAACCTGTGTTCTGCATTCTTGATTAGGTATCATTATATATGTGCCTTGCAATTGGTATTTTTGTACATGTTCTGGACAGTGTTCAGTTATTATCAAGTCCTTAGTGGTATACAGTAGCCAATAGTTCTTGAAGATCCTCTGGATTTTCAAATTCTCACATCGTATATTATGTTGCTGGCAGCTACTGTGGTTGGTTTTCATCTGCATTATTTGCTCAATACATGTTTCAGCTGGATACTCTGCGAGACTTTCCTCTAGGCATAAGAACTTTTCATCGTCGATTTCTTCACAGGGACTCACCGCTGATCGGTATTTCAATCTTTTCACCAATAGGAAAGGATATGATGCGATTATGATATGGGTAACATCGGAATTAGATATTGGAATTGGTATTATTTTGTAGTATGTGTATATGTCTGGTTCAATTAATGGGATATCTAATACAAAATCTAAGTTATTCCTATTGACATACGATTTAACTACTATATTTCTTTCTAACTTAATTAAATTTTCCTTATTTGCTGGGTAAATCAATTTGGCATATTTTTCTATATTTATTAACATATTTAATAGTTCTGTTGAATTTATGATTGATTGATGTAAAGTATGTAATTTACTAAAAGCAATAGCTGTTTCTATTTCTTGTATTACATCTAAAATTGTTCGAAAATTGTTCGAAATTTGATATAAAGTATTTAATATTGTTACAACATTTTTTAGAGAGCTTTCCTTATAAAGTATAGAATCTATTTCCTGATTTTGTAAACGACTGACATTCGAATTTATGTCTTCCGACGCATTAACAAGCTTGTTAAATGCTTGTTGTAGCAAAGTGACTCGGTGTTCTACCAAATGTTCTCTATTATTCACCTGACTTATTTGTGAGTCGAAGTGCCTAGCGTCTTCTTCGTCTAAGTTGCCTGAGATAACTTTAACTAAGGAACCTAAAGGACTAAATATGGCTCGTTTACTTATTTTAGATATAGGTAAAATCTGATGTATTTTATTATTTGTTAAATCTATGGATGTTTCTATTTGCTTAATTAACCCCCTAAATTCATCTCCAACTTCACTATTATTACTAATAATCTTACTTACGCAATTATATTGTTCAGTATTAATATCTATTTGTTCAACTACCAACTTTAAATCTAATGTTTTCAAAATGGTCCACGAGTTATTCCTTATCACTGCCATCCCAACTTTCAGAGGAGCTATCCCCGGATTGGTGTTCAGGTTCTGTAGATCTAGGCCGTTGGACAGTTTTGCCAATGCCAGAAGTACTAGCCACGACCTGTGGAGGACGTTTAATATTTTTTATAGCTACTCTAGTTTGTCTCTTATTAAGTTTAACGGGTATTATATTATGATCTGGTTTCCCTATGACTTTGGCTTTTTCAAAACGTGGCTTATCTTTTGCTTTTCTTGTCCTAGTAGTTTTCATAAAAATATCGTCCCCTTCTTTAATTTCTGGGACTTCCTCACCTCCTCTTTTTTCTCTAACCTTAATCTTATCTGTCTGTAATTTCTCGGCTACATATTCATAAAGAACTTTAAGACGTTTTCTATGATCTTGTAAGAGCTTTTGCATCAAATTACGTTCCCTATCTATCTCGAAGACGTTACCTGAATCGGTGGTACCGAAAACAATTTCAAATGGTGTAAAGGTTGTTGCGGAATGAATACTATTATTATAAGCCATTATCGCATATGTCATCACAGAGCAGGCATCAAGATCTGTTTTATCGTACTTAGCTAATCTATATATTTCGTTAATGGTGGAGTGGAATCTTTCAACTATTGCTATGGAACTAGGGTTATTTGGTGTTCCTATGTGGAGCTCTATTTTATAAAGATTTAGAAGTTCTTTTATTAATTCGTTATTAAATTCTGTACCTGAGTCGCTATTTATTTTCTGTGGTAAACCATACATACTAAAGTATTTAATTAAGGCTCTTACCATTTCAGGGGTACTGCGATTTGGGGTGTTTATCGCTTGCCCTAACTTACTGAAAGCATCAACAATTGTCAAATAATATTTACTTTCTATGAATAGTAGATCTATGAAAACTTCTTGGAACGGTGTGCTTTGACTCTGTGTTAATTGAATATGAGGTTTTATAGGTTTCCTTTCATATTTCATCTTTTTGCATTGTTGGCAAGAATTTATTATAGCTGTTATTGTTTCTTTCATATTTTGCCACCAATAATGCCGTTTTAATTTATTAAATGTTTCTTGGATCCCCCTATGACAAGTTTTACCCTCGTGATATTTTATCACTATCTCTCGTTGGTCCTGCTCGGAATTGGTTAAGTTAATAATTCTTTCCGTACATTCAACAAGTTTGCAAGCTCCTTTCTTATATAATTGAATTAATACGTTTGAAAAATTTATCCTAAAAGCTGGGTCTTTGAAATAGATGAAATATTTGTTTTTAAAGTCTACATATTCTTTCAGAAAGTCTTTAACTAATGTTTCATTATTTATTGGCATATGAACTTCTAAAATACGCTGATTTTTGTTAGACATGTCCTTGACCGAAAATTTATCAGAGAACCACGAATAAACTAGTATTTGACGCGGTTTTGAGTCTATTGCTTCGTTTAAAATCGGAATTCCTTCGTGTTCCCTATTACATACGGAGTTCGCTGTAGCACTATCATCTGAGATTTCCATCAATTCAGGTTGTTTTTCAATTTCCGTATCTGAGATTGACACAACTGGTCCTGTCGAGGCTAATATGTGAAAATTCTGAATTCCAGTCAATTCCGAATTATTATACTGATTTGATTCAATACATTGTTGCGAATTGCAAGGTTGATTTATTTCACTATTGGTATAGTTTATTCTCCTTGAGTTAGCAGTTCGCATTGTTACATCGGTGTTCGAACTCGACGCCACAGGTGGCGATTGATATTGCGTTAAACGCTGAGTATGCGCAGGGGCATTGTCCGCGAAATACTGACTACGCTGTATCGGGCCCGGCGCCGGCGATACTGGTGACCTAGTGGTCGATTGTTGTTGATAATTATTGCGATGGCTATTGTTATGATTGTTATTTTGCCTAAATTTGAATGAATTATTTGACGAGTTAAAAGAGCGATTATTATTAACGTAGGGTGGCAAATTATTTTGATTATTAAATGTATTTGCACTAGATTGCTCCGTATGGGAAACATTTCTAGGTGAATAAGTGTAATTATTGTTAGGACTCGGCCTAAAGTTTGTTCGATTAGACCGTGAATTTTTACTTTCATAAACTGACTGAAAGTTTTGTTCTTCTAAGACAATTTTCAAAGCGTCTTCTAGAGTAGTCACGTTCCGTAATCTCACAAGTCTAACTAAATATGCCGGTAAATTATAAAGAAACGCATTTAGTGAACTATGGTTATAAATAGATTGTTTCGCTAGACGTAAGTTCGGATCGTCAATCGTTTCGCTAATCTTAGAAAATAAGACACTTCTCAAATGTTGTATCCTGTGACAAAATTCCTGGTAATTTTCATTACGGTTTAATTTTAAGGATTCGAGTTCCAAAGCCAAACATTCCTCGGATCTCGGGTCACCAAAATGTTGGCTTAGTAATGTTTTTAATTCGTCCCAATTATTAATATGATCCCGTTCTCCAACTAGGTTCGCAGCTTCCCCGGATAACCTACTTGTAATAACGTGGAATAAATATTCGTTTTGTAACTGGCTTCCTCGGAATGAATGGAGTATGTACTCGCATTTTTTTATAAAGAGTGGTAAAAGTCTAGTATCACCATCGAAATTAGGGATAATTTTAACCATTTCCATAGGAACTCTCACTAAATTTTCCATTTTTCTTTCTTTTTGTTACAGAATACACTACCAATAAAAAAATTAAAAAAATACTCTTCGGTTATTATTAAGTGAATTTATAAGGAAATTAAATGAAATAATTTAAATTCCTCAATTACTTAACTAATTAGAATAATTAGCTAAGTGTGAATTTATCTAGTAATTAGGCGTAATTAATCCCACAAAACCAGAATATAAACACACACAAAATAGGAGAATAAGAAGAGTAGGAAAATACAGATTGGTGAAGAAGATCTACTCACAGTGCTGCAGTTTTCCCCATGCTCCTTCTGGAATATTGGTGCTCTGTCCTTGAAGTTGGTCTGTTCCTTAATAAATTTGTTTGTTCCTTTTTTTCCCGATTAAAACGTTGAGACGTACGACCGATTTTTCTGCGAAAACTTTTATTCGCCACGAAATAATACTTGGTCTTACGGGTCCCTACCGACTGCGCCAATTAAGATAATGAACCCAACTTCAATAAAAAATATATTTCTTTATTTTGACAGAGTTACAGTAAGAAGTTTATTACTACAATATTCGATTTTAAATGATTACAATTGTCTATTTATACTTAAGTTATATGCTACAAAACTATTTACTAAGCTTATTTACTGCATACGTTTGACCCAGATGGGATTGCTGATGATGTGCGAACGAATGAGATTTGGCAGGGGTGCTCAGCCTTAACTCGTGCCTCTTATCTCGTGACGACTACTGCTGAGTGCGCGATGAACGATGATCAAATAACTTGATGAAACTTTCAATGATCAAATAACTTTTGAGAAAAACAATCTTACACGGCCGTGGTATTATCCTTCAGTGGATAGCGATGAACTGGGGTGTGCTTTCTCTTACGTCTTGCATCTATGACTACCCTCAGACGAATGACCGACTCGGTGATCTAATCCACACTCGGTCTGTGCTGGTGAAGGCATATATGGTAGGAGTTTGTGTCAGCCTATCCTAAACTAACTAAATGTAAAAAGTGTGCGTTCGCGCAATCAGAAATGCTACATTTATCCTCAATTAAGAATCGAAATACAGATGCGTTGTCATCCCTGAGAACTAAGATAGAATGCTTCGTTTCCAGTATAAGGCTCTTCTGTTCTCTACACTCACCATACGATACACAGTATCATAGAGCTGCTATTTTACGGTGGTATTCTGTTAGAGCATGGTCCTGGGTCCTGGGCGCTTGTCGAGTAGACCCGTTCGTGCTACATCCATAATATATAAAATAATAAACTATCAGGTGAACATTGCTATTTGTTATCCTTGTTTTTTAAAAAAAAAAACAAAATTGATTTTTGGAACGAAGTTACTTATCGGACGATACGAATTTGGTGGATGGGGGCTAGGCGAGAAAAGTGTAAAATTTTTCCGTCACGACCCTTTTTGACGTAGTGTAGACGGCCTTGGCGGCTATGAGCACGCGGGATGGACTAATATCCATCTCCCTCGCACTTTTTCTTATTTTGCCATGAAAAAAATATTATTTTATTTTAAATGACACTTCATTTTAATAGACGCTAGTAATTTATTTATTTGTATTTGTTAATCAATTATATAATACGTACAATAATAATATACTACGAAAGGAACTTCGTTCCAACCGAGTGTTCCACGACACTCACGCACGTTTTTATAGCACAAATATATTAATAATTTGCAAGTAGCAATTAATAATGGTAAGTCGTTAAAGTATGTCTTTGATAACCAATTTCAAGCAAAGGTTTCCATTCCTTTTAACAATAAAAACGTCTGTGGATATATATGATTGGATACAGCAACAAAATGTCCACTGATATAACCTACATCGTGAGAAAAACTGCATAATAATTAAAAAAAGAAAACATATTAATGAATAAATTACAGAAATGATCGTAACTTAACTTTTTCTCGAGCGCCGTCTAACTTAGGGGCTAAACGCTCGCAGTTAATTTCACATTACAGTAGGAACTGTGATTCAATTGCTGCCCGAAGCAATGAAATTGGAATTTCAGTTTAAAGTGCTGATTTACCCCGTGCTCGGAGCTGAAGAAGAACATCGTGAGGAAATCGGTATGTTTAAAATACACGCATTGGATCAACGCGGCGGGTATTTTTTGTCCTAAAACCCTCTCAGACATGAGAGGAGGTCTGTACCCAGCAGTGGGTCGTATATAGGCTATAAATTTTTTTTACTTTTTGGAGCTAAGTTCTTTATCACATGGTACGAATTTGACGGATAGGGGCTAGGCGAGAAAAAGTGTAAGATTGTTCCGTCACGACCCCCTTTCGTGCGAGCGCGAAAGGGGATCGTGACGTTTCGTTTTAGTGCGAGCGAGATGGAATAATGTCCATCTCCCCCGCACTTTTTCTAATTTTCCCAGGAAAGAAATATTATTTTAATGATGCTTTATTTTAATAAACGCCATTAATTCATTTATTTGTATTTGTTAATCAATAATATAATAGTTTATCAATTATAATATATCTAATACGAATGGAACTTTGTTCCAACCGAGTGTTCCACGAAACTCACGTATGTTTTTTTTTCTATTACAAATTTAACTTATATATAATAAACTATTAATAACAAATGAACTTACAGTTCACCTGATGGTAAGAGGCTGCCGCAGCCCATATACACCTGCAGCAAACTGCACACAAAGGAGGTTGCAGATTGGTTGCCATCTCTGAGGACTAAGATAGAACGCCTCATCGCCTGTAATTGTTATAATATTTTGCAGAAATGGGCAAGAAGGGTAGTAACCACTCAGGCAGACGTCTTTGGAGAATAGAATTCCTAAAACGCGATGTAAAAATTTTGTATAGTTAGAAGGGAGAAAAGTACAAAGAAAAATAAATATTTTACTCTACCTTATAAGTGCTCACACATGTTAGTATTAAGGGTAAAAACTTGTTAAGTAGTATAAAAGTGCTACACAGGAAATAAAATTGCCTGCGACCTCTTCTCCCAAAAGAGGGTCGCTTCCGATCCGGCAAAGAGGCTTAATCAGCCAATTGCCAATCCCACAGGTGGTTTTTAGTGGGTATCACTTAGGGTCCTCGTTAGGATAGTCACAGTGAGTCCCACATAATCACGACAGACCGGCTGTCGTGGTATGCATAAAGCATTTACCACCTCCTCGCGTAACGGGGTAGCCCTTTCCAATTGCTTGGGCGCAAAAAAAAAATTGGTCATTCCGCTCGCGCCACCGCTCTCGACTGGACGTGTACAAGTCGACCGCGCTTCGTTCCAGTACGTTAGTGCCCTCTCGCTCTCCCGCCTCCGCTCTGCTGCTCACGCTGTGCAGCGCAGTGGCTTTGGTGAGTTTTTCGACCCTAGCTATCAGATCTTGCCATCTGTTTCCCATAGACGGTGACCCTCTTGTCATCCCCCACCAATTTGGTTTCCGAGCGAATCATTCTTGTCCCCAACAAGTTCACTATATTGTGGAATATATCCTCAGCGGTTTTTATCCTCGTCTTCATAAGACCATCGCGGTCTTTTTCGAAACTGCAAAAGCATTTGATAGAGTCTGACACAAAGGCTTTATCTACAAATTATATAAAATAGGTCTCCGCGATCGTCTTGTATATCTCGTGGCCTCTTACCTAAGGGATCGTACCTTTCGTTGTAGACACGAAGGCACGCTCTCCTCTCAGTGCTCCATCAAAGCTGGTATCCCTCAGGGCTCAGTACTTGCTCCCCTCCTGTAAATCCTGTTCACCAAATATATTCCTATCCCGTCGAAAGGTGTTCAGCTCTCCCTCATCGCAGACGACACTGCCCTCTACTGTAAAGATATCTCGCTATCTTTCATACGGAACAAGATCCAAAAGCCAGGTGATGACTTAGGAGCTTGGTTCCAAAAATGGCGCATCGATGTGAACCTGGAGAAGAGCTCCGCCGTTCACTTCGATTATAAACAACGCCGCCTCAAAAACACTCTAATAATCCGTATGCTAGGGACCAGTGTCCCCTGGCACACGCCTGCCAAATATTTTGGTGTGACCCTTGACACGAGACTCAAATTCGGGCCCCATGTCTAAAGCAAAAGCCGCAACGCACGTTTTTATCGGAATAGGCTCAACAGTATGCTGTGCCGACACAATAAAATGTCCCTCCGAAACAAGCAAACCCTTTATAAGGTGTACGACCACTCATGACTTACGCGAGCCCTATATTTGCTCACGCTGACCTCAAAATCATCAATGAATTCCAAATAGTTCAAGAACTCTTCTGTCGTCGAGCTACGAATGCACCATGGTACGTCCGTAACGCCGACCTCCATCGGGAATTAGAGCTCCCTACAATTCCACAATTTCTAAAAACACTCTCTGAGAACTTGTTGAACTTTTTTACATGGTAGAGCCATGCTGCAGCTATATTAGTAGTACAGTTGTAGCACAAATGGGTCAGCTCGACCGGAGAAGGACCACGCTCTATATAAGGTGAGTGTAGAGAACCGGAGACCCGTTTTAGTGGAAAATAGGCGTTCCATCTTAGTCCTCACGGGTGACAACGCATCGGCATTTTGATTCTTAATCAAGGATAAATGTAGATGTCTATGGGTCACAGTAACCACTTACCATCAGGTGAACTGTGTGCTCGTTTGTCACCCTATCCTATAAAAAATACTTCTTCAAAGTCTCAGAGTCTCACTCCAATCATTTCATTCGTGAGGCAGCTACTTATGCGGGCCCCACTCCCCTCTCGCTATCGAGTCCGCAGGCCGAGAAACTCCCTCTCGGACCTGCCAAAAAAACTTTCAACCTACCTGAACTGCCTCCTTGTGGCTCAGGCCGATTCTTCTTAAATTTGCCTTAGTAGGCTTCCCCTCAGCGGCTCTTAGCCGCCTGCGCCCCCTTTTCCAAAGGAGGGTCGCTTCCTATTCGGCAGAAAGGCCTAATAAGCCAATGCCAGTCTCACAGGTGGTGTTTAGTGGGTACAAAGCGGTGAACAAAGAGGAACCCCTTGGCTGGCCCGAGGTGTAGGGCCGGCCCGAGGTGGCCACTGCGAGTGGGCTTGACGAGCCCACTTCGGATGTGTGTTGGTGGGCTGCGGTGAGAGAATTGTCCGCTCCCTCTACCGCTGCAGCTGAGGTGGAGTCGCGGAGGAAGAGGAGTGCTGGTATGGCGATGCGCCACTCGCCCCATCCTCCGCGACTTAGACGGGGCCGCACCGTTGATGCGGTGGTGGTGGGGCCACGGGGGGAGAGGAGTGTCGGTATTACGAGGCGCCGCTCTCCCTACCCTCTGCGGCCTTAGTAGCCGTGGCTTGGTCACCCACGGTGAACAAAGAGGAACCCCTTGGCTGGCCCGTTGTGTAGGGCCGGCCCGAGGTGGCCACTCCGAGTGGATTTGGCGAGCCCACTTCGGATGTGTGTCGGTGGGCTGGGGCGGGAGGGGAGTCCGTTCCCTCTACCGCTGCAGCCGAGGTGGAGTCGCGGAGGAAGAGGAGTGTTAGTATGGCGATGCGCCACTCGCCCTATCCTCCGCGACTCAAACGGGGCCGCACCGTTGATGCGGTGGTGGTGGGGCTGCGGGGGGAGAGGAGTGTCGGTATTGCGAGGCGCCGTTCTCCCTACCCTCCGCACCCGAATCTTGGTTGGCGGCGGAGCCATAGACCAGATCCGCCGCTGGGGTCAGGAAGGCTGGTGCTTCTGAGTGCTAGTTTTTCCTGGCCCATGGCCTTCGCACATCGGATAAGGGGGTGTCTGTTGCGCATTTGAAATTGGAGGCCGAGGAGGAGGGCGCGCCATGTCTTCTGGTGCGCCTTACCTGAGGAGGAGATGGGTGAGGAGTAGTCCTCTCCCGAGGGGAGGCTGCCATGAGGCGGCCAGCGTAGGTGGGGCCGCGGATGTGTGCGAAAGCTTTCCCGTGGCCCTGCCAATATGCGACGAAGGTGGAACACCATGGGGTTTTAGTCGGTGCGAGTCCGACATAACCCGTCCTTGCCCCCGCGAGGCGGGTATGTGTAGGCATTTCCCCATGTAAAAAAATAAATAAAAGGTTAGGTTAGGTTAGGTTACGTTGATAGCATTGCTGGTATTCTTTCGATGAAAATAAATAAATTAAAAAATATTAAAAATAAATAGCATGTGTCAAGTTATCCTCAATCTTAGTTGTCCTTTGTAAATATTTGAACAAAGCAGGATCAAAAACTCGTGTAAGGATTGTTTGTAAAGGACTTCTCGATTATAATACCTTTTTATTCTGTTCATGATTAAAAAGTCCAACAAAATTACATAATCAAACCGAATTTTGGTCACGGCGGTCAGTCTCAACAGATAATAGTACTAGTGTCTGAGTGCCCAAGGGTATGTGCAAGCACAGGTGTACTCTCTATTCCCCTTACAGACAACGAGCCGACACGACCGGAAAGATATCAGGCGCAGGACCAAGTGCTTTACGTGCTTTCCTCCTTTCAGAATAGTAATAGATTAAAAAAATAAATTTAATTGACGAAATTTTACTTTTGTACATCGAAGAAATGAATATGTTTAATTTCACATGCATGGAATGAAACAAAGTGAAGTATTCTAGACTTTGGTTCTATACGATATCTCGTACAATTTTCAATTAGAAAGTATTTCGTCTACTTCAGATATGATATATGAGACGCTAGATATGCAACAAAGTTCGATAGAGCAGCTGTTGGAAAGTTACCAGAAAGTACAAAGCTTGATATTGAAAATCTATGGTCAATGAAAACAAAATAGTGCAATTTATAGGAGCATTAGAAACAAAGGCTTAAGAATTTATATTAGTAGACAATTACATTTTTTTATTAAAGAAAAAAAGAAAATCAACTTCAAATATATAATGTGGATATAAATATTTTCTTATAACTCTAACAAGGATGACGAACTAGCCTTCAGTCCACCTTAAGGCAAGTGGAGGCTATAGCCCATAAAATATAATAGATTTTTTTTGCGATAAGGGTGATAAACAAGCACATAGTCCATCTGATGGTAAGTGGTTGCTGTGGCGCATATATAACTACATCTATCTTCGATTACGAATCAAAATGCAGATGCGTTGTCACCCGTGAGGACAAGATGTAATGCCTCATTTTCAGTAAAAAGGGTCTCCGGTTCTTTACACTCACCATACGAAACACAGCAGCCATAAGCTGCTATTTTACGCTAGTATTCTGTGAAAGTGTGGTCCTTTCTCGGTCGAGCCGACCCATTCGTGCTACAACCATAACATAGGGGCAGCATGGCTCTACCACGTTTTTTTTTTCAATATAGATCACATGTTATTCTTATAAAATGTCACTCTTTACTTTACCACTTCCCATAGTTACTTACATACTATTCTCGATCACCCTTAAGAAGAACTAATATATTACCATTTATTACTCGCTGATCGGAGCATCAAGGTCGTAGTAGACGGTGCATGCTCTGATTTCAAGCCTATCAACGCTGTTGTTCCACAAGGCTGCGTGCTATCACCAACGCTGTTTCTCCTGCATATGAGTGATATGTTGCAAACTAGTAACATTCATTGCTATGCAGACGACAGCACTGGTGATGCCTTATATACCGGCAGTGCCAATATTTCTCAGGATAACATCGCAGAGTACCGGGACAAACTTGTGTCTGAAGTCGAGTCTTTGCTGAACAAAATCTCG
Source organism: Parnassius mnemosyne (assembly GCA_963668995.1). Classification (NCBI taxonomy): domain Eukaryota; kingdom Metazoa; phylum Arthropoda; class Insecta; order Lepidoptera; family Papilionidae; genus Parnassius; species Parnassius mnemosyne. The sequence continues at coordinate 5,695,500 of CAVLGL010000001.1, read as the reverse complement.
GATTGGGGGCGACTAAATCTAGTCCAGTTCAATCCCCAGAAGACACAAGATTGCGCCTTTACCGCAAAAAAGAACCCCTTTAACGTATTTCCTCAGTTTCAAGGCACTCCCCTTGCTGCCTCAGCTATCATCGGAATCCTCGGCGTCGACATATCGAATATTGTGCTGTTTCGTGGTCACTTGGAAGGGAAGGCCAAACTGGCCTCTAAAAAGCTTGGCGTGCTTAGCAGAGCGAGACAGTATTTCATGCTGGCACATCGCTTGCAACTTTACAAAGCGCAAATCCGGCCTCACATGGAATACTGTTCTCATCTCTGGGCCGGGGCACCCCACTCCTTCCACTTGACCGCATCCAGCGCAGAGCGGTTCGAAACGTCGACGACCGAGTTCTTTCTGATCGGCTCGATACACTCGCAATTACCTCGGGGAGTGCTCTGAGGAATTGTTCGGACTAATTCCAGCCGCTCAATTTTACCATCGCACATCGCGACTAAACTTGCGATACCATCCATACTACCTGGATGATTGGCAGTCCACCACTGTGCAATTGCGAGGCGAGGCGGCGAAAAACGAACCGGCTGCTCCAGCGCAGCCGAGGGCTCCCGACGATTGCCGAACGGTCAACAGCTACGGCCGTGCTGCCACAAATGTAACTGATAATATTAGACAAGGTATGGAAGAAAAAAAGATAACAGTACTGGTACTAGTTGATTTCTCAAATGCTTTCAACACAGTTGATCATGAAATCCTCCTTTCCATACTATCTCACCTGAATTTTGGTCCTACTGCTTTGGAATGGTTTGCATCTTATCTTCACGGTCGACAGCAGTCAGTCTGTGTGGGGCAAATGTCCTCAGCTTGGGCTGATGTGGATGCTGGTGTGCCGCAAGGCGGTATTCTTTCTCCTATAATATTTTCAATTTTCATAAACTTTATTACCTCCATCCTCGACTGCTCGTATCATTTGTACGCCAATGACCTTCAGCTTTATGTGCAAACTGAATTTGAGGATATACATAATGGGATCAAAAAACTTAACGACAACTTATCAGCTATCAAAGATTGGTCTACTCGTTATGGAGTTTTGGTCAATCCTTTGAAATGCCAAGCTATACTAGTGGGTAGCTCAAGAATGCTAGCTAAGATTAATCTGGCATATTTACCTCCTATTTATTATGATAGTATTATTATTCCGTTCAGTAATTCTGTTAAAAATCTTGGCCTACATATCGACAGCACGTTGAATTGGAGAACCCAGGTTTCAGAAGTGAGTCGTAAAGTCATTGCCACTTTACGCTCCCTGTATCGTCTAAAACATTTTCTTCCCACAAAAACTGAAATCATGCTTGTCCATTCGCTCATATTACCCATAATTGATTATGCAGATGTGTGTTACCCAGATCTGTCCCAAGATCTTCTGAACAAACTGGAACGCCTTCTTAACAACTGTATACGATTTATTTTCGGGCTTCGTAAGTATGACCATATTTCGCAATATAGATCTAAGCTAAATTGGCTTACAATCCGTCAGAGGCGCAATTCCAGAATATTGCTTGTTCTTTTTTCCATTTTAAATGACCCATCTTCGCCTTCTTATCTTAAGAGTAAAGTTCACTATCTCTCCTCATCTCATGATAGGGTCCTACGTTCTTATTCTAACAACAAAATCTGTATTCCTGTTCACTTCACCGAGTTCTATGGCAACTCCTTCATAGTTCAGGCTACACGCCTTTGGAAATCCTTGCCCGATGACATCAGAAAAACATCCAACAATTATGTTTTTAAAAAATTGGTCCGTAACCATCTATTGAAGACAAAGCATTTTAATTGATTCATCCATTAAAATGTATTTGTATTGTATTGTATTGCTAAACAGACGCATATATTCATAGGTATTTGTATGTACTAATTATATATTATGTATTTAAATATGTATATTTGTATGTATATATTTATATATATGTTTGTATACGTCATATATGTATAGTTTATTTATTAGTAAATTGAATGTATTATGTAGTTAATTATTATTTTGTGTACTGTTATTTTATTCTATATTGTCGCACCTACGTCAAATTCTCACCACTCCATGGGTTGACTGGTAGAGAATGCCTCAAGGCATTAAGTCCGCCCTTTGTATTCTTTTGTTTTAAGGAATGCAATAAAGAATAAATAAATAAATAAATAAATAAATAAATGAATTTAAGTATTTTCATATAATTAGCATATAAGTACTTTGGAGTACAAGGAACACTTCTCTATATCATTCACAAAGATAATAAATAGTAGGGGGCCCAACAGAGAGCCTTGAGGTACGCCTGAGGGAACCGGTAGCCAAGTGGACATAAACCCACTAAGCACTACTGCTTGTGACCTATTTTCAATATAAGGAGAACCATCGCAGAAGGTCTCCATGTATACCTGACATTGCCAATTTCTTTAAAAGGATTTGATGATCCATTCGATCGAAACATTTACTGTAGTCAGTATAAATACAGTCAACTTGGAGTCCAATGTCAATACCTTTTGAAATGTAATTATTTGTAAGGATCACATTGGTAACAGTTGATCTTTTTATAAGAAATCCATATTGGGTATCGCTAAGTATAGGGGAAATAGAATTGTACACTTGTTGATATACTACCTTTTCAAATACTTTAGTAAATAAACATAGTTTTGATATCGGCCTGTATTTTTTTATTTTTGTAGTGTTCCCTTTTTTGTAAACAGGTGTGATGTATGCCTGCTTCCAAATTTTGGGAACAACACCTTCACCTATCGATCGCTTAAAGAGAATGAACAGAGGTTCCGAAAGCTCTTTGGAACAATTTACTATAAAAATAGGTGGTATAAGATCCGACCCACCCGATTTGTTGAGATCCAATGACTTAAGTAATTTATTGATTTCAGTTTTATCAATACATATTGTATTCAAATTAACTAAGTTTGGAATGTTTAACTCATTGATAGTGATATGACCAGCATGATAATTACCGTACGGAGAGGAAAATTTGGAATGAAAGTATTTTGCAAATAAGTCACTTATTTGTTGTCCGTTCACAACTGTTTAATTTTGCATTGACATGTTCCTAGGAAATGACTGATTATTCTTGGAGGATTTAATATATCTCCAAAACGACTTTGGATTGCTAGCAATGTGTGCTTTCGTTTGTGAGATAAAATTACGGTGACATTCTCTTTCAATATCCTTAGCTTTTGCACGCAGAAATGAAAAAGATTCATAATCACCTAGATTGCCATAGGTCTTGTTTTTACGATGGTATTTGTTTTTATTACGTAGTATCTTTATCAAAGGCTGACTATACCAAGGCGGGTAACGAGAGCATTTAACACTTTTAGTCGGTATGTATTAATTTCTTAACTCATATATTTTATTATAAAATAATTTTGTCGCATTATCCAAATTGTCCACATTAAGTTGAGAATACCAATCAAAGCCATTTAATTCAGCCCGTATCTTGTCAAACCTAGCCTTAGAATAAATGTATTTGATTTGATTTAAAACTGGTAGTTCATTGACCTTTACAGATTTTATAAGAATAGATAAAACTTTGTGATGAGCATCTATTACACAGGTGTCAGAATTGCTCAATACAAGATCTAAAATCACATTATTAATATTATGTACACAATTGTACTGTCGTAATCCTAAATAATTCAGGGTATTAATAAATAAATCATAAAGATAACTTATATAGCTAGTCACCGTCATATCCGAATTATCCGGGCTTGTTTCCCATTTAATAGCCGGTTCATTAAAATCGCCAGCAATAAAAAATTTGTCATCGGGATGAGATAACATAATGTCCATAAATTTGTTACAAAAATTACGTAGTTGCAAGTCAAATGAGTTACCTCTATTTTCTTTACATAAGTAGACAGTACATATGTGTATACGACATCGGTTAATACTTATGCTCACCCAAATGTCCTCAGCAGAAGATTGCCATTAGGTTACCTCAACAGAAGTAAACTCACGTTTGATCGCTATTAAGACTCCACCGCCCAATTTTCGTCCTGTTCGTAAATAATTACGATCCCGCCTCCAAACAATGTACCTGTCATCAAACAGCTCAGAACTATATATGCTATCTATTAGCCAAGTTACAGTCAAGCATATAATATCATGATTATTTAATAGTATATTTCTACAAAAAATATCAGTTTTCGACCGAAGGCCTCTTACATTCTGATCATCATCATCATCATTACAGCCCTTCACAAGTCCACTGCTGAACAAAGGCCTCCCCCAAAGAATGCCACAAAGCACGGTCCTGAGCCACCTGCATCCATCGACTTCCTGCATAACTTACCAGGTCGTCACTCCATCTAGTGGGGGGACGCACTACACTTCGCCCGCCGGTACGAGGCTGCCACTCGAGAACCTATTTTCCCATCGGTTGTCGGTTCTTCGAGCTATATGGGTGGCCCAATGTCACTTCACCTTATTTATCCGTTTGGCTATGTCGGTCACTCTGGTTCTTCTGCGGATATCCTCATTTCTGAGTTTATCACGCAGAGAAACTATGAGCATAGCCCTCTCCATAGCTCGCTGAGCGACCTTGAGCTTCCTCATCCAGCCAGCAGTGAAAGACCACGCCTCAGTTCCGTATGTCATCACTGGCAACACGCACTGTGTGTACAGTCTCGTTTTCAAGTTTTGAGGTATACCTGACGAGAAGATGTGCCGTAATTTCCCGAACGCTGCCCAACCAAGTTGAATCCGTCGATTGACCTCTCGATCGAAGTTGGGCTTACCTAGTCGGACTATTTGTCCCAGCTAAACATACTCGTCAACAACTTCGAGCTTAGTGTTTCCAACAACTACCGGCATAGGTGTGACATGGACATTAAACATGATCTTTGTTTTGTCCATGTACATCTTAAAACCTATCCGTTGGGAGACACTATTGCGGTCATTGAGTATAGTGCTTAGGTCCTCCAATAATTCTGCCATAAGGACTATATCACCGGCAAATCTAAGGTAAGTTATATACTCGCCGTTGATTAATACCGTATCTTTTCCAGTCCAGAATCTTGAAAATGTCTTCCAATGCAGCGTTTAAGAGTTTTGGAGATATGACGTCACTCTGTCTTACACCTCTCTGCAATTGGATAGGTTTCGTACTCTGGTTCTGTACTCGGATACCCATCGTAGCCCTACTGTACAAGCACTTCAACACTTCGATATACCGACAGTCAACTTGGCACTGCTGAAGGAACTGCAGCACCGCCCAAATTTCGACGGAATCAAAGGCTTTCTCATAGTCCACATACGACAGACATAGTGGCAAATTGTACTCCTCGGACTTCTGTACAATTTGCCGAAGGGTATGTATGTGGTCTATGGTGCTAAAGCCTTTTCGGAAACCGGCTTGTTCGGGAGGCTGGAAGTCGTCAAGTCTGCGCGCGAGACGATTCGTAATGACTCTTGAAAACAGCACGTAGACGCGGCTCAGAAGGGAAATCGGTCTGTAGTTCTTCAAGAGAGCGTTGTCGCCATTCTTGAAGAACAAGACCACCGCACTCTCTCTGCTCCACGCCTCCGGTGTAATGCCACCATGGAGGACGGAATTAAAGAGCTTCTGAAGGACTTCAAGTACCGGTTTTCCACCCGCTTTCAGAAGCTCCGCTGTGTTGCCATCCTCGCCTGGGGCCTTGCCGTTTTTAAGGTGCTGGAGAGCCATTTTAATCTCGCTCAGACTGACGTCCGGGATATCATCGGAATAATGTCGGATAAGACTCGCTCTTGGATCGTTACTCACACTTGCGTGCGGCTCCAACGATGACGTGTACAGCTGCCCATAGAACCTCTCAATCTCACTCATAATCTCAGGTGCCCCGGAAACGATGCTGCCACATTCGGTCTTCAGCTTTGACAGTTAGCTCTTTCTGGCAGACAGATCTTTGGCAAAGACTTTGGAGCCTTGGTTCCGCTCGATCGCTTCTTCAATACGAGCTGTATTGAAGTTGCGTAAGTCCAGCCGCATGCATTTGGAGATCTGTCTGTTCAGTTGCCTGTATGCTATCAAATCTGTTGAAGAATGTAGCTTCATCTCCCGTCTAACAGCCATGAAATTAAGAGTGTGATCGGAGAGTTTTTGTGTTCTTCTGCGGCGGGTCTTGCAGAACTTAGCTCCGACTGCATGGACAGTTTCCACGAGCTTGTCATTCAAATCGTCCACTTCATTGCAGTCTTCTAGGCACTGAAAACGGTTTTGTAACTCGAGCTGAAAGGTTTCGGGACTTTGGATTAGAGCACGAGGGGGACGGAGGGACATTATGATAGTACATGTTTAAAGATATTATTGACAATAATAAAAACAATATTTTTCTAAATATTTAACTATAGTAAAATGTGTAAAATGTCGAGGCGGTACGTTGAAACATAAACAAGTCATAAGTATACGTGTAATTAAGTATGTAAGTATTCGACAACAGTATAGTATATCTTTAATTAAATTCTGTAGGGTATACAAAGAGCGTGTCAGCAGTGTATATGTACAATTAAAAAAATATAAAAATAATATTAATATAAACCAGTTTATAGGGCGCAGTTTACCCCTTCGGAACAGTAGTGTGACTATTCTGACATAATATAGATTTATAAATAAGCGATTAATTAGTATTAACCGTAAAATTACATTTAAGTTATTTGTGTGATCCAAAATAGGGTATAGCAAAATTTTCAATAGAAAAAATATTCTCTGTTTGTACATAACAAACAAGAAGTAAACTATGTAACGATACATCAACTTTATAGTATTGCTTGTTCGGGTAAAAATTGTTAAGCATAGGGCTAATTTACCTGCTTTGAGTTTGAGCTCATACGGACAATAGAAATATCATAATAATAATAATAATAACTTCGCGATTATGCATGGTAAGCGGCTTTTTAAGCGCGCTTACCATGCATAATCGCGAAGTGTGCAGCCTCCGTAATTACTTTCTGACGAGAGCGGATGATCCATTCTATAGGGACGTTATTTCTTGTGATAAAGGACTTACCCCTCTATCCTTAGCCAACGAGCAATGGCAAGACCCGGCAGTACAGAGCATTTCCGACCGGGAGACCGTATGGAAGGAGAAGGAGCTCCACGGGAGGTTCTACAAGGCTCTACATGAGCCTTGCGTAGACACAGTCGCCTCCCTCCACTGGCTACGTTTCGGTGACCTCTTTGGGGAAACCGAGGGTTTTGTCTGTGCGATACAGGATCAGGTTATTAAGACCAACAATTATCGGAGATACATCCTAAAGGATGGCGCCGTCGACATCTGTCGAGCTTGTCGCCATCCCGGTGAGTCACTTAGGCATGTCATCTCCGGTTTTTCGGCGCTTTCTAACTCTGAGTATTTGCACAGACACAACCTAGTAGCCAGGATTCTACACCAGGACCTCGCTCTGAAATACGGTCTCGTGGATCGGAAACTGCCATATTATAATTACTTGCCGGAAGCCGTGCTCGAAAATGACCGCGCCAGGCTCTACTGGGACCGGGCCATCATCACGGACAGGACTATTCTTGCGAATAAGCCTGATATTGTGCTGATGGACCGGGCACAGTCAAGGATATTTTTGGTCGACATTACCATTCCTTATGACGAGAACCTCGTGAAAGCCGAAACAGATAAGTTGACAAAATATCTGGACCTGGCTCACGAGGTGACCGACATGTGGGGTGGTCTGCCGGCCGAAATTATTCCTGTGGTCGTCTCTGCGAACGGGTTAATCCCAGTCAGCCTCTCGGGTCATCTGAGGCGACTGGGACTCCGTGACGGATCGCTCCAAGCTCAAATGCAGAAGGCGGTGCTCCTCGATACCGCCCGCATCGTCCTCCGGTTTCTTTCCCTTTCTCCCTAACCCTCGGCCGTTTGGTCTCCCCTGCCGAGGGCTTCCATCTGGTTGGGTTTTTATATATTTATGTAATTTTTATGTATTTATTTTATTTTATTGATATTTATGTAAGTTTATCATTTTCATTTACAATTATATATTTATACAGCCCAACCAGATGAGAAAACTATACAAATACCCCATAATAATAATAATAATAATAAGGCGTAGGGAAGTGACGCCCGCTGACGTAACGGTTATGTGACAAAACTGCTACGTCAGCGCAGTCAGTCAGCACCTTGCCAAGAGGTGTTAGCGCCGTGCCTCGGCAAAATTGGAGGTGCAAAGGCCCGATTGTGCACATGGCCTCACCATGAAACGGTGCCGGGTCTGGGCGTCTCCCGTTAACTGACGCCCAAGTAATGGATGATGGAACTAAGAAATACGCGCAAAGGGCCGCTGCCTGGAGGTCGCCAGGGCGCGTCTGGAGCTGGCGCTGGACGCGGCAGCATGCGAACCGCCAGTCGACCGCGAGGTGCTGCACGATCACCCAGCAGCCCCTCGCATCCATCATCCCCACCAGCTGGCTTGGTGTTGGCAGGGTCTTCGTTGGCCCAGCAATCAGCACCCGCCACTGGTGGAGTACGCCGCATGCGTTGGTCAATGCAAATGAATAAAAACGCATTGCGGGCGTATTTTGGGGCGAAAGGGAGAGAAATTGGAGGTTTTGGGTATCGGGCTAGGATGCACCGACTATTTGCTGAGCTGGAGCCATCTATTACCGTTACCGAGCAAAATCTGGCAGACCGAGTTCGGTACATCATGCGCTCAAAAATATTTGATGACGCCGAACTCGAACGGCTACGACGTGAGGCTATTCCTTTGTCGAATGAAAATGCTACGACAGGAGATGCGGCTCTACGAGTTGCAGAGCAACCCGCACATGTAGATGCCGCCGTTGATCTCCTTGTAGTTGACTCAGGCGACGATGGAATAGTCGCCCCAGAACTAGAGCAAATGAGGAGCATAGTGGAAGAGGCGATTAGGGAAACGCGCAGTACGCCTCTCGAGAATCGACCGCGACTTCCCCGTATACCCCTAAGCAAGCGGAATCGGGCTGTCGTGAGGGCTCTCAACCCAATGCTGGTGACCTATTTGGAAGCCAGCCGGGACCTTTGCGATACGGACTCAATTCTTTTTGGCGCCGCACAGTTTTCAGTATTATTGGCGCCAAACTTCCCAAGGCTGGACGCGCTACTAGACAAAGTAGCGCCATCCCAGCCTGGAGAAGAAGAATTGAGGACCGTATCGCAAAGGCAAGGGCCCTCATCGGCAGGCTGATAAGCTTCAGGTCGGGCAATAATAGGCCGAGAATTGTGCGCACCGTCAGGATGGCGTTTGCTGGGACAAACATCAGTTTGTCCCAGCCGGATATAACGCAAAAACTGACGGAGCGCATAGACGACCTGAAGCAGAGAATCGCTGCTTGGGGGAAGCGGATTCGGCGATATACCGAGAGGTCAACACGGTTCAACCAGAATCGTCTCTTCCAGAGTGATCAGAAGAGGCTCTATGAATCATTGGAGCGACCAATGGTACGTGGAACGGGCCCAGCACCGAATCAGGCCGACACTATCGCATTCTGGCGCGGCCTGTGGTCAGAGCCCGTAAACCACAGTGAGGGCCCTTGGACGGAAGTTGTGGCGAGTCAGTGTGCGAATGTTACGCCCATGGACCCCGTCATCATTACGCCGGATGACGTAGCTGAGGCGGTCCGTAGGGCCCCCAACTGGAAAAGTCCGGGACTCGACGGACTGCATCACTACTGGCTGAAGGGGTTCGTGGTGTGTCACGCTGTTCTCGCCCGACAGTTTCAAGAGGCTCTCGACCAAAAGTCGCTCCCGAGCCTCTTCACTACTGGGATCACTCATCTGGTTCCTAAAGACCGAGATTCCACAGACCCGAGCAAATACCGCCCCATAACGTGTCTACCTACCATATACAAGACACTGACATCCATTTTGAGCGCGAGAATCACTCGTCACCTGAACTCAAATCAGGTGATGTCGCGCGCTCAAAATGGATGTCGGGGCGGCGGTCGTGGAACCAAGGAACCACTCCTCATTGACGCGGTCATTGGCAAGGTGGTTAAACGCAACCGTCGGAACCTCTCCGCCGCCTGGATAGACTACAAAAAGGCATTCGACTCGGTGCCTCATACATGGCTGAAGAGGGTCCTCGAGCTGTACAAGGTTGACTGTACAGTTCGAGACTTCCTCGGGCAGTGTATGGGGCAGTGGAGTACGATCCTTTGTCATCTAGGCGAGCGGATGACGGCTGCGGAGAACCACATAAGGATAAGAAGGGGTATCTTCCAGGGCGATTGTCTGAGTCCAATCTGGTTCTGCCTCTCTCTGAACCCTCTTAGTACCTTACTGGAGGGTTCCGGGAGGGGATTTCAGCTTCGGAGAGGAGGTACAAAAGTGACCCACCTTTTCTATATGGATGATCTCAAGTTGTTCGCCTCCAGTCGCTCTCATCTTATGGAATTGCTAAACATCACTTGTGATTTTAGCAATTCTATTAGAATGGAGCTGGGGACGGATGAGTGTGCGATCCTCCATGTCGAAAGGGGTAGGGTTGCTAACTCTGAGGGCATAGACTTATTTATGCCCATCAACATAAAGACCCTATCCGAGGCTGAAACATACCGATACCTGGGTATGTCACAGAACATAGGTATCGATGAGGCGGACATGAAACGGTCAGTTTGCGGTGTGTTTTATGCACGCTTGACAAAAGTGCTCAACAGTCTTTTGTCGGGCGTTAATAAGACACATGCATATAACGGTTGGATCATGCCTGTTCTCATGTATACCTTTGGCATGCTCAGGTGGACTCAGACCGAACTGAACGCTCTGGACAGAAAAGTCCGCACTATAATGACGTCCCACAGGATGCATCATCCGAGATCGTCAGTAATGAGGCTGTACTTGCCGCGGAAGCATGGTGGGCGCGGCTTTTTAAGCGCGCTTACCATGCATAATCGCGAAGTGTGCAGCCTCCGTAATTACTTTCTGACGAGAGCGGATGATCCATTCTATAGGGACGTTATTTCTTGTGATAAAGGACTTACCCCTCTATCCTTAGCCAACGAGCAATGGCAAGACCCGGCAGTACAGAGCATTTCCGACCGGGACACCGTATGGAAGGAGAAGGAGCTCCACGGGAGGTTCTACAAGGCTCTACATGAGCCTTGCGTAGACACAGTCGCCTCCCTCCACTGGCTACGTTTCGGTGACCTCTTTGGGGAAACCGAGGGTTTTGTCTGTGCGATACAGGATCAGGTTATTAAGACCAACAATTATCGGAGATACATCCTAAAGGATGGCGCCGTCGACATCTGTCGAGCTTGTCGCCATCCCGGTGAGTCACTTAAGCATGTCATCTCCGGTTGTTCGGCGCTTTCTAACTCTGAGTATTTGCACAGACACAACCTAGTAGCCAGGATTCTACACCAGGAGCTCGCTCTGAAATACGGTCTCGTGGATCGGAAACTGCCATATTATAATTACTTGCCGGAAGCCGTGCTCGAAAATGACCGCGCCAGGCTCTACTGGGACCGGGCCATCATCACGGACAGGACTATTCTTGCGAATAAGCCTGATATTGTGCTGATGGACCGGGCACAGTCAAGGATATTTTTGGTCGACATTACCATTCCTTATGACGAGAACCTCGTGAAAGCCGAAACAGATAAGTTGACAAAATATCTGGACCTGGCTCACGAGGTGACCGACATGTGGGGTGGTCTGCCGGCCGAAATTATTCCTGTGGTCGTCTCTGCGAACGGGTTAATCCCAGTCAGCCTCTCGGGTCATCTGAGGCGACTGGGACTCCGTGACGGATCGCTCCAAGCTCAAATGCAGAAGGCGGTGCTCCTCGATACCGCCCGCATCGTCCGCCGGTTTCTTTCCCTTTCTCCCTAACCCTCGGCCGTTTGGTCTCCCCTGCCGAGGGCTTCCATCTGGTTGGGTTTTTATATATTTATGTAATTTTTATGTATTTATTTTATTTTATTGATATTTATGTAAGTTTATCATTTTCATTTACAATTATATATTTATACAGCCCAACCAGATGAGAAAACTATACAAATACCCCATAATAATAATAAAATATTTATTCATTGACCAAAAGTAATAAAATATTTAAAAGTTAAACATTTTATAGTTTTAATAGATTTTGTTGCAACTTTTTCAAATACATGACATGAACTTATATCATTTTTGAAGGTCCCTTTCTGTCTTTATCGATAGTATGGGTGATGTGGTATTTTTCCGTGCAAGGATTTACGAATTCTTCACCCATACGAACTGGAATTTTTTTTCTTGAGCAACAGTCTTAGTCTTATTAAGTAAAGTTTTGTTGTAGGCAGTTAGATGATCGTTCAAAAAGATACGGTTGTTGACTTGTAGACCTGTAGCAATGGTGGTGAGCGGAGACATGGACGAATGTTTACTGGCAGCAGTGCGAAGTCCTCCTATACAAAACGCTTGTTGAAACATAGAATTATAGGCTTAGTGCTGTTTGAATCTCGACTAGGCACCCTAGTGACGTAGTTAATTTGGCTTTTAGTGAGCATGAAATCAAGTTTAGAGCCAATGGAATTAACAATATCCAAAAGGTTTTCGCCTTTCTTCATGTGATCATGGGCACTCCTTTTATTTCCGCATTATTTAATCGAGCCCATTGGTCTTTACACTTTATTTGAGTCTCAAGTTTCTCAACCTTCTGGCATAGACAAACAACTTTCTCCTTATCACTTTCGACTTCTTTAACACGTGATTCAAGGTGCACAATTTTTTTCGAGATTTCTTGGATGACGTTGTTCGTTTGGACGTTAGATATTTGGAGCTGAGTGAGATTATCCTTCAGGTACTTAATGTCCTCAACAAAAGAATCAAGAGTTAGTTTATTTGCAATATCCTTGATTTCCTTCATCAATTGTGTTGGAGATAACTCTTGGTGTTCGAGATCGGTTGGGGCCGAAGGCTTAGTAGTTGATGGCTGCGAGGGAAATTTACCTTGTCCTTGTTTACACTTTGGACACAGCCAGGTCATTTTTCGATCACCTAATTTACGGTATCCCGGTTCACTGATACCTGCGCAATGGAAGTGAAGACAACTCTTACAAAGACTGCAGTCCACTCCATCTGCAACTTGTTCCTTGCATTTACTGCAGGTCGGCATAGTAAGCAATTCACGTAGTTTGAGAATTACTAACAACAAAACGTAATTTCAATCAGTATGCACGTTCACTACTATTGTATACGTTATAGAAAGTTCAACTTTGCGAGCGTCGAGTATACGGTTGTTTTTTATTTAGAAAAATTTAGGAGATGATTTTAAATTGGAATAAGGTAGTGCGCACAACTGTTTCGCTCATTGACATACAATGCACTTATACTGCACAAACAAGCAGGGGTTTCTAGATATACCCTCCATTCCACTTCGATACAACCGGGTATTTTATAGACGCTCCGACACGGCCGTCCTGACTTACGACCGTCCTCGGGCATGTATCTTTATGCATTCCTGTAACAAACACCAATTCGTCCGCTCGTCCATCCTGACATGAGTGGGTACATATTATTAGTTCGCAAAACTAATTATTAGATGCTTGTTCCAGTATGGCGCCAACAATCCATGACACGGTCATCACTGACTAGCATCCGTACTCGGTTGCAGTGCCTGTAGACAAAATATGCTCAGAGATTAATCTAGCTCGGCTATTCTGCCAATAGAAACAAGGTCGATTCCAAGTCAACTGTCATAGTTGACAATGCCTTGTTATTAAGGCTTCATACACAGTGCTTCCTGCACAACATGATTTATTGTGAAAGGTCCGATCAACAAGTTCCAACACAGTAATTTTAACAATTTTGTTACTCTTTACCATAATTCATAAGCAATGCATATTCAACTCGTAAAACTTTCATTGAAATCTGTGCACCAACACAGACCAGAATCGCACCAACGATTCTTTACAATCTGCCGTCACATATGCCAGAATCGCACCAACGATTCTCCACATATCCACAGCCACATATGCTACAACACATGAGGGGCTCTGTGCATCAACACAGGCTAGAATCGCACCAACGATTCTTTACATATCTGCAGTCACATATGCCAGAATCGCACCAACGATTCTCCACATATCCGCCGCCAAATATGCTACAACACATGAGGAGCTCTGTGCACCAACACAGACTAGAATCGCACCAACGATTCTTTACACATCTGCCGCCATATATGCCAGAATCGCACCAACGATTCTCTACATATCTGCCACCAAACATGCTACAACACATGAGGGGCGCTGTGCACCAACACAGACAGAAATCGCACCAACAATTCCCTACGGACCCATCGCCACATGTTACTCATGAGGTGCGGTCTATAGGTTTCGAGTATGAGTATACAAGCCATTCTTAATCAGATTTGGTTTCACTACCGCTGTCATCAACTATGACATCTAACTTTCGAGGAACTTGGTGATCGGGGATCTTCCTCACATGATCATGGGGGTATTTGTGGGGTACTTTGCACACTAACATGACCGCTTCGATTAAGTTTACAAAATTACTTATACTTTTGCCACAACGCAATCATTGATGATAGGGCATTCGGTCCAGAATCATAATAAAATGGGTACCACTCAACAGTATTCATTAGCACACCGCTGGGTTTGCTGACATAGCAAACGTCAATACATCGCTCACTGCTCGCCGTTGCGGCAGGCATAAGGCAAGCGCACGTGGCTATTAAAACAAACCAGCACACGCCATAGTTAGTTAAAACAACAGCACAGGGCGTGCCGCACTCGCACAGCGAGCCGTCGCGCTGCACCAGCTCCAGCAAAACTCTGCGCCGCATCATGCACTCGAAGCGTCAACGCGAGCAGCAGGAGAACCTGAGGGTTCACAGGCATCGTCGGGGTTGTTGTCATCATGATATAGTGTAAGACTTCCGAGGCACTGCCATGTATAGCATACACGCGCTCCGGGACGGCGCCCACCACGCGTGCAGCATACGCGTCTGCCGAAACCAGGCCATGCTACAACTGGACCCAGCAGTCCTTTCCGACTAGCAAGGAACACCCTCGCCTCACGGTCGCGCACATGTAATCACATCACACGTACTACTGTAACACATAAAAGAAAACATTAAAAAGATAGTTATGCAACCACAAGACCATAGGGTTGTTAGTGTTTGTACCTAGAGGGGGCTGCATAAGCATTAGGCAGTATCCAGTAACTGTAGAGTCAGCGCTTTTGGTTGCATGAGATATCAGGCAGAGCTCATGGGAGCGCACACTTAGTTTTGACATCGACTTCTGTCAAGATGTATTAATTAATAATTAGAATTATAATTATTGTAATTGGAAATAAATACATTTTAAATAGTTTTTAAAAAATCATTTTATGTTCCCGTAAACTTGACTGGCGCAGCCGGTAGGATCGTCATACTTCGGTAGTGTTGCGTCCTTCGCGAATTCGATATAAAAATCTGTCGAAATCGGAGGTCCGCGGCGCGAGAAAAAAAAACCGAGACGATCCTCGAACCAAATCAAATTCGTCAAGGAAGCTGAGCTGATCCTGGACCATGAGAGCAGTTGGTGGCTGGTGAGTAGAACTTTTCACCATCCTTTCCACTACCTCGGCGTTCTGTTATCTTGAGATCGAACTTCTCTCATTTTAACGTATTCTGGTTAAATAGTTTAAAAAAAATTGTTATATAGTTTAAGTTTTACCTATTTTAATAAGTACCATATACAAGAAATCATAATTTTACAAAGAAATATTTTTATTAATCATAAACATTTTATTCCTTAATATTTTGTGTGATATTTAGTTGAGATTTATTTCAACTGAATATAACAATTTGAGTGTGAGATTTATTTTAGATGGAAAGTATTACACCTATTCCTGGTGAAATGATTAAAATCATTCCTTTGTTTGATGGTGACAAACGCCACTTAAATCTATTTTTAAGAAAGTGTGAATATGTTATAACTAAATTAAATGGCTTAACGGAACAGAATTTGTACGTGATTAATACAATAACAAGCCGCCTTATCGGTAATGCAGCTGCATTAATAGGTGAGCGCGATGATATTACAACGTGGGATGAGTTTAAGCAGTTATTAATTCAGCATTTTGGAGATTCACGAAGTGAAGAGTGTTTAAATATCGAACTTGAGATCTTAAAAATTAAACTCGGAGAAAGTTATCTAAATTTTTGTTGTCGAATTCAATCTATGAGATCAATTTTAATAGGTAAAGTTAACCGGTTGTCAGACTCAAATATGCGCAATAGTAAAAAGGCTTTCTATGAAAATACGTCATTAAACGTTTTCCTGTACAATTTACCGGTACATTTAGTTAGAGTAGTGCGTCTCAAAGCTCAAAATTCATTAGAGGATGCGCTCTGTACTGTATTAGAAGAAGTTAAATTCCATAGTCGGTACCAAATGAGGAACAAAATGTCTGGATACAATCTCACATCTCATTCACAATCGCATAACAATTCGCCATCATTTAAATTCGGTAATAATAACACTCGACCTCACCAGTCTCATAGTTTTTAGCCTATGCAAATGAACCAACCACCTAGATATAATTTTGGCATTCCACCGAATAAGCAGATGCAGATGCCGCTACCGACTCAAGGTCAGCAGCGTCAATTTAACAGTTTTGGAAATTATTATCGACCACCACAACCTAATAACAATCAAATGCAATTCGGATATCGTACACTCGAATTTGGCTATAGACCTGTAGGCCTTCAGCCTTTACCTTCAATGAGTCCTCAACAGTTCGGTATGAAGCAGCGATAAAACAACGATAGTAATATATCTCAGCATAACGACCCGCGAACTAACACAGATGTGTCGATGCGCACAGCACCTGTAGCACGACCGCAGCAAGGTTTTAGGTTAAACGAATTAGTGTTAAATGAAAATTATTATAATGATGACATGTATTGCTACGAAAACGCAAATTATTTCGATCAATATCCTAACGACGATCCTTACTATAACCCCGAATATCAATCAGAAAAGACTGTAAACCCGGAAACTGAAACCAAACCGGTTGATACAAATATTAAGACGACGGAAAATATTGAAAATTTTCACATAACCGCTTCAAGCAACGCTGACGCACTATCCCGTATCAAACTGAACGCATTAGGTTCTGACGATGACACAGATTCGATGCAAGTGAACGTAGACAATAAAGACAAAAACCGTGAAACCATAGAACTAAATAATGACACAAATTTAAAATTACTTTATATATATATATATCCCGGAGTTAGATTCAAAATTCATGTTAGATACCAGTAGCACGCATTTATTTATAAGCCGAAGCAAGGCATACCAATATTTTCAAAACGAAATTTTTAATGAACCCTTCGAGGTTTTCAGTACACATGCTACAAGTAGCCATAATCAGGTCATAATTATTCCGCGACCACCCACATTTAAAAGCCATGAATATCATACATTCTATATATATAATATAAATTCGGGTTATGATGGCCTCATAGGTAATGACCTATTAAAACAATTAGAGGCTGTCATCGATTTAAAGCGTCATATACTTTCAACAAAATCCACAAATATTCCTATTGTACATAATTTTGAAAATTACATTTTTATTTTGCCACCTAGATCAGAACTACGTGTTAAATTACCAACCGATGTGCATTCAGGCGAAGCAATACTAAATTATAAGCAGTTCTGTAAAGATATTAGAAAGCCGAGCACTATAATGGCTTATAACCACACAGTACACTCCAATACTAGTTTAACTCCGTTTGAAGTCTGCTTTGGGCATACGGATTCCGGAAAGGTTTTTGATAATGATTTCGATAAAACGCACTAAATATTTATACAAGTACATTTCCGATCGAATGATTGAACAAAAAGAAAAGTCTAGGGAAAGGAAAGGAGGAGAATCAAATGTTGTACTTATCGAAGGGATTTGCCCTTACGCAGCGTAAGTAAATGATATCAAAATAAGGAAACGTAAGGACAAAGCTAGGTACAGGAAAGCTGTTGTTCAAGGCTCTGTAGACCGTAATACCGTGCCTGTTAAAATAGGTGAACGGAAGACTAAGGTCCCTATTAAAAATTTAAAACGACCTCCACAGGTGGTGCATGGCCATCCTGACTATAATAATAATAATAATAATTAATATTTTTATTTCAGTAACTTAGTATATTACAAATATTAGTTGTGGGAACTCCCCTTTAGGCAAAACATCGCCTGTGTTAGGAAGAACCGCTCTTTTATATATCAGTTACAAAGAAAAAAAACTAAATTACAACGAATATACACTAAAACAAGCAAGTTTTCATATATTATTATTAAAGTTTACGTATTATATTAGATTTATTTATTTATTTAACTTCCTTCTGCTCGCGCGCGCGCGCGCGCGTGTGTGTGTGTGTGTGGGTGGTTTTTTAGTATCAGTTCTGTCTCAATGTAACTTTTTGATTTGAGCCAATTCAAAACCGTTTTCTTACAATCTTTTTTATTAAGGGGGAATATGTTAAGATATTTATTTTATTGTAGATTGAGGAAGACTGCATATAGTACTGCCGTCTTGCAAAGTCTGATTTTACTGTGGGAATTACGGCAATTTTATAGTTTCTTCTCCTGGTTAGCAATTTAGCATCAAAGGGAAGAGATTTGTGCATTCTAAGAACAGTGTCTAATATGTATAGTTTCCTAACTGATAGTAGATTAGCTTCTCGGTAAAGATTTTCAGTGGGGTATCTATATGGTTTTAGAAGCATTACTTTTATCAGCAACCTTTGAGCTCGTTCCAGACATAGTAGAGAAGTTTTAGCAGCCGAGCCCCACACTGATATGCAGTATACCAGTATGGATTGGGCGAGTGTAACATATGTTTGAGTAAGTAATTCTTTACTCGCAATGTGACGTAAAGTTTTAAAAGTCCAGATCAGCTTTCTCACTCTTTTCATGGTCAATTCTACATGCAGGTGCCAGGAAAGACGCTGGTCGACGAGAATCCCTAAGTATTTAACATAAGCGACCTTATCTATTCCAGTACACGAGCAGTCAGCATCAGGCGGGTCACCACACTTGTGAATTTTTATGTTTTAATTTGATGGGGGTTGAGTTGAGATGTTTTTACTGAAACAGATATATTGAGTCTTAGCTGCATTTAAGGTAAGGAGGCTTGTGTCCAACCAGGATGCTATCTTTGCCAGGGCGTATTCTGCCGATAGTTTTACTTCACACCAGGATTGTCCAGAGAACACAATAGCTGTATCATCTGCGTAAGAAAATACAGTACCATTGGATAGTTTTAGAACACCGAGATTATTTATATACACCAGGGAAAGCGTTGGTCCCAGCACGCTCCCCTGTGGGACACCGAATGTTAAAGTGGCTTCCTGGCTAGTGTGGTTGCCTTGATTTCGAACACGCTGCTTTCGGTTAGTAAGGTAATCTTTAAATAATTTAAGAGGAGTACCTCTCACCCCTACTTCCTCTAGTCTATTTAACAGGATGGGCACCGACACTGTGTCGAATGCCTTCTTTAGATCGAGCATTACTCCCAAACATTTGTTCCCAGAATCCACTTCTTTTACTACTAGCGTTGTAATAGCCTGTACAGCATTTTCAGTCGATAAGTCTCGTTGAAAACCAAATTGATTTTTTGCTATGATGCTATATTTTGTCAAGAATTTTGTGAGTCTAATATTAATTAATTTTTCTAGAAGCTTAGACACTGATGAGAGAACAGAGATTGGTCGGTAGTTACAGGGGTCACTTTTGCTGCCATCCTTATATATAGGTGTTATTAAAGCTTGCTTATTACAGTTGGAAAAATTCCCTGTTCGAAACACAAGTTGGCCGTATGGGAAATAATTGGATCAATTTCATTTAGAGCGAGTCTTAGAAAAGAAGTTGGCATGTTATCCCATCCCGGGGAACTACTTAGTTTCATAGACTTAACAACTTCACATATTTCAGCACAATCAGTATCATATAGGCCAAATGATGAAACCTGTTTTGTGTTTGTGTTATGTTTCACTGTCGGAGAATTTAAGATTTTCATTTTTTCTTCTAGGTCTTTTCCAATATTTGTGAAATAGGTGTTAGTTATATCTACCGATGCTTGTGGAGACGAAGTTGCATGCAGGAGTTCAAGGTTATGAGGTTTGGGGGATTTACGTTGCGTTATTCCGTTTATAGTATCCCATAACTTTTTAGGGTTTTTTCATCTCTGGGCCGGGGCTCCCCAGTAGCAGCTCCTTAAATTTGATCGTATCCAGCGCAGAGTGGTTCGAATTGTCGGTGATCGAGTTCTTTCTGATCGCTTTGACTCACTGGCACTGCGAAGAGATGTTGTATGTTTTTGCCTATTTTTTGGAGTGTATTGTGTATTTTTTGGAGTGGGAGTGTTATGAGGAATTGTTTGGACTCATTGCATCCGCTCAATTCACCATCACATATCGCGACAAAACTCGTGATACCATCCTTACCATCCACACCATCTGCATGTTTGGCGGTCCACCACTGTGCGAACAAGAAGTATTTTTTTTTTCTTCCTCGCACAACTTCCTTGTGGAATCGACTAGCACTAACGATTTTTCCGAACCGATACAACTTCGGGACTTTCAAGAAAAGAGCCTTCTCTTTTATCAAAAGGCCGGTAACGCACCTGGGATTCCGTTAGCGTTGCAGAAGTTTACGGGTAGCAGTCGAAACTTACCATCAGGTGAGTTGCATGTTCGTTTGCCCACTCTTGTTTATAAATATAACAAAGATTTCTTCGCAAGGAATCATACTCTCGACAACTCATCAAGTATAACAGTTGCACTACGAAAAATTTTATGATTTCATACGAGATAGGGACAGTCTCAAGGTCAAAGCATTAAGTAAGCAAAACAATTAAACCATTTACGGAATATACATAGTGCTACATAATTTCCGTTATGAATGGACGCATGAAGTGAGCAAAATATAGAAACCACATACGGAATATACAGACTGCCACATCATTTCCGTCATGAACGGACGTATGAAGTGAACAAAACATACGAACTATATACGAAATATACAGAGTGTCAAATAATTTCTGTCATGATGTGTCATGATGTGGACGCATGAAGTGAGCAAAACATACAAACCATATACGCAATATACAGTATACCTCATGCTTTTTATCATGAACGGACGGCCTAAATGAGCAACAATTATTCAAATTGAATATCGTCCTGTCCAATAAAAATGAAATTCCTATTCTACTATGTTATTAGTTAACAGATAAACTAACAATATTCACCTCTAAACATTTGAAATTTTACCGGAAATAAAAGATGCAATAAGTATCTATCGTAAAAAGACGCAAGAAGTCGTCTGCGATGTAAATATATATATATATATATATAGGTATTTTTAATATTCATCCTAAATAACTGTTAAATATATATAATTTGACTTAAAAATATTTATTGTTTTCAAATGTAAAGTTTTTAGTTCTTTTTAATTACACTTTCTTACCTCCAACCTTTTATACTTGGAAAACCAAACTAAACTATAACTTCTCCTTACTAAACAATACATTAGTCTGTATTAAAGCAATAAGCTAGTATTGTTGTTGTTGTTGTTCCTCTTCTTCATCAGTTTGTAAAACTCTATTGTTTTGCATGGATTTCTTTTATTATATATATATAGGTTTACCCCTTTAAGGGCTACGGTGCCACAAACAGACACACGGACAGACAGACAGACTCATATATGTAGCGGTTAAACTTATAACACACCTCTGTTTGTGCCGGGGATTAAAATATCAAATAAATGACCAATTTGTTTCACTGAATAAAATAAATTTTATCTTTTATCGTCGAAGCAATATTATTACATTTCAAGATTTCTTGTGGGAAAGTAATAATTTTGAAATTCTATCAACAACTTTCCTAAAATGTAGCTGATATTCAATTTTTTTTGACATTCAATTATATAGCTGATCCGCCTCAGAATTATTTTCGTTCAAAAAGGCGAAATTAAATTATTGCTCTGTACACCTGTGTATGAAATCGTAAGTAGAATTGCATAAAGATCGAGAGCACTACGCTCAAAGTTGCTGAATAGTTTGTTTACCTGGGCCAAAAAGTCTAACTAGGTAAGTCCAACTTCAACCGGGAGGTCGATCGACGGATTCACCTCGGCTGGGCAGTGTTCGGAACATTACCACAGATCTTCTCGTCAGGCATACCTCAAAATTTCAAAACAAGATTGTACAACTAGTGCGTGTTGCCAGTGATGACTTATGGATCCGAGACATGGTCCTTAATCACTGGTCGTATGAGGAAGCCATTCCATCCATCCTAGTGCAACGCATAAGTATTTTAATTATTAGTCGTGAATTGTTAATACTTAATAAATACTTAATAATGTGATACCAAGGTTGTGGTTATGTTATCGCAGTACTGGGCATGTGGCTGAACGGCACACGGGTAGATATCGTGTTACTACGCAGAGACAGAGAGCCGTGGTAGTTCAGATGGTTAGCGCTCGCTGTAAGCTTCACAGTACTCGAGCAACCCGGGTCGATCCCCGCCGGCACCAATGATATTGTTAATTGCAATTGTAAGTGCTGATTTACCACGTGCTCGGCGGTGAAGGAAAACATCGTGAGGAAACCTACATGTCTGAGAAATAAGAAAAAAAATTTCGATGACATGTAAAGTTCGCCAACACGCATTGGGGCAGCGCGGCGGACATTTCCTTGCCCTAAAACCCTCTCAGAAATGAGAGGAGGCCTGTGCCCAGCAGTGGAACGTAAATAGGCTGCAACTTTACTTTACTTTACGCAGAGACAGGATCGATTTCTCCAAATGACCGCCAGAAGACAACCACTATCACAGCGATGCAACTACTACAAAGGCTTCAGGAGGACCACATTGCGGTTGGCGACTTTCGTGGGTTCGGGAGCATTTACCATGGAATGAAGAACAATGGTCTTTGGTTGTCTATGAACCACATCATCCACTTACTGGGACTGTATGTTCGTTTGTCACCATAACTTTTTATAAAAAAGTTACGTATAGACGTTAATGCCTCATTAAAATTGAAGCTTTGGTGTCACAGGCAACCCGAATGTTGACATGATCATTAATCAGTAATGTCAACGTATGAATCGATGTTGCTCGTGTCACGTGTCAATTATTCTCTGAGTAAATAATAACCTTTGATTTCTGCACGCAACTTGCAGACTGAACCAATGACGAAGTGCAATACGATTTAATTTATATATATATATATATAAATACAATAGAAGTGTTTCTCTGGAATACCAAACTAAATGCCTTATTTTGTAATGAGGGGGTTATTTGCATGCCATTACAACATTAATAACAATTTTTTTTATTTGTGTTTTTATTTCTGTCTGTTTGTATGTCTGTACGGGCTAATCTTAAGAATACCTGACAGAGTTATGCGAAGAGGGGTATATGTTTAATTTTACCTAAAAACTTTTAAGATTGTTTTGTAAAAAACTGAAAAATTGATAAAATTTGATAGTCATATAAAATAAAATAAATAGTCATAAAAATGCCGATTGGCATTTTAAGTCCTCCCTTTGTATCGTCTCTTACAACCAATGCAATATAGATTAAAAATAAATTTCACACAAGTACATTTTTGCCTGCTTATATTTATTGCCAAAATGTCGATAAATTCTACCTTTATATGTGAGACGACATTTTATTAAAATCAACACACAAAATGACATGCAAAACATGATGTGTGTAATAATATTTGAAGTTAAATAAAACACGTGCGTGCTTTATTAATAAATTACGTCAACGTGTCTTGTAACGCGTCGTTGACAACTGACATGCGACATAAGACGTAATAAGCTGAGTAAGTAAGAGCTCCGCGATGTTAGCACTTCATGTGCGGAATTTCGATTGACCAATTATACCATATGAAAGGTCAGAAATTGGTCATAAAAGGTCAGTTGGTCTTATTAATTGGTCAGCGTTAGATTTTTTTATTAAGGGTTAAAGTTTTTCAAGGTCATTGAGAAATCTCAGCACCTCATTCGCGATTAAAATAAAAAATTCCACCTATGCGCGATCGAGAAGCATTCGCTGATAATTGGTCAGCTTATATAAATATTTGGTCAGTTTAATTTAATATTAAAAAAATTAATAAGTTGTCATTGTCGTAACGCACATGCTTTTGGACGGATAATTGTATCAGGGCAGTGAGCACTTACGCACAGCTCTTTACTATGAACTAGACGGAGTGGTGGAAATATTGTTTTATAATTTCTTTTTGAGGAAAAAATCTTAGACATGTTCTACTATTAAATATATAATAGCGGATAAAGGAATAGGATATTTTTTTTAAATACGTGAAGGTGCATGCATGGGATTTGGGGGATTATAGTTAACTAGCTTATTTTATAATAATTTTATATAAACATGATTTTTTTAATTAGAAAAATTTTATTTACATAAAAACTACCATCAAAATTAATTTGTAAAATACATTTAGTTTAATACATTTAGACGATATATGTACTTAGCCTAATCGTCATTTGCTTTGATTTCTTAGATTTGAGGTCATATGAAATTAGCCTAAGACTCGGTATGACACTATCATCTTACGAATGACTGTTCATTCGCTTGTCAAATGTCACCTATTTCATTACAACCTTTCATAAGTCCACTGCTGAACATAGGCCTCCCCCAAGGAATGCCACAAAGCACGGTCCTGAGCCACCTGCATCCATCGACCTCCTGCATGTCTTACCAGGTCGTCACTCCATCTCGTGGGGGGTCGCCCTACACTTCGCCTACCGGTACGAGGCTACCACTCAAGAACCTTTCTTCCCCATCGGTTGTCGATTCTTCGAGCTATATGGCCGGCCCACTGCCACTTTAGCTTACTAATCCGTTGGGCTGTGTCGGTTACTCTGGTTCTACTGCGGATATACTCATTTCTAAGTTTATCACGCAGAGAAACCCCGAGCATAGCACTCTCCATAGCTCGCTGAGCGACCTTGAGCTTCCTCATACGGCCAGCAGTGAAGGACCACGTCTCAGATCCGTAAGTCATCACTGGTAAGTGTCACCTATAATGACTTTAAAATAAAAATATTATCCTTTTCAGCCATAGAGCAATACGGGCAACCGACGGACTTGAGGGGAGTAGCCATACCGTATTTTCTTGATACAGAAATGTTGAATGAGGAAATGGGAAAAACAATTGTCAGTCACTAGTAAACGCACTCATAATCATTAAAACAATAAACTACCAATTTAGCACACACATAGATACATCAAAGCAGTTTCGCTCGGTGACAGTGATAACTCGGACATAGACTTGGATTAGTCGCACGACCGATCTGCATATTGTACGAGGGCGATCGGCCTGAGTATGTAAACAAATCCGAAACAAGATGACCTTTATTATTGTAATTTTAAAGTTTAAAATGAAGTTAATAACAATAATGTGATTATACATTACTTAAATATGAAAGATTACGCCATTTTTTTAATTTTTCATGGCACATCTCTTTTTGCAGCAAAAAACTGAACAGTTCGATATTTTTGTAGGACGTCGATTTAGCCGCGCTACTAGATTTAGTCTAATGAGCAGTGCGGCTGCAACTAGTTTAATTGTACGCATAGGACCGCGTTGAATTATACTTTCACAGAGAGGAACGCATGCGTAATGGCTACTCCTCTCCGGTCCGCCGGTGTTCTGTGTTGTTCTATGTATTAAGCGCTAGCACGGGATAAAGTCAAGTATAGAGATGAGTCAGTATATCAAACATGTGCAGTTTGTGATCTAAATATTCAAAAGCGGCTGTCAACGCCTAATGTCCGGTACAATAATGGCATTGGGATGTTATTGAGGCTACCCTGATTTACAGTTCATCAAGATGACTACTACGTCCATTATACAAAAGGTAACAGCTTGTTTGACAGGAACCTAACTAGTAACCTATTCCATAATCATTTCTTATATTTACGCGAATACTACACAATAAATAAAACTAATTTTACGGCTTTTACAAAATTTTACGGATTAGTGTGAACATGTTCCAGATCGTTCCCGCCATTACATTAGATTTGATAGACCACAAATCTTCGCAAAAGAACACCGATTCCTGCCAAGGATGATTCGCAAGGCTATTGAAATTAAGAAACATCCTAATTTCAATAAATAAGATGGATAGGTGCTGTTATCTGCTTGGGATCCTATAATTAACAAAATTAAATCCAAACCCAAGCATACCACTGCCAGACTTCGAGATACTGTAAGCTCATTCTGCGTAGATCAGATCAAAATTAATATTCAAAAACTGAAGTTAACCGGGCTAGTTATGATATTGGGATGTCAAACACCTCAGTCCCCCCGCGTACATGGGTGCTGTAAAGCACCCGAAACGTCGGGAATTTTAAAAGTTAAATTAAATGCGATAAAATATATAGTTAAATCAATATATTTTATCGCGATAGTTTCATTTAACGTGTAGTCTTCGCGTAAATATAAGAAATCATTATGTGAACCAGTACGCACTGGTAATAGCTAATAAAATTCGCCGATTAGAAGATCTCAAGACAAATCGTGCGAGATATATAACATCTTTTAATTTCTTGAAGAGATGCAGAGACCATAATCTCATTCTTACGTGTGTCAAAATACCAACAAAAAAGGCATTCGAGGCAAAAGGCAAGTAAAAATTTGTTACAAACGGTGATTCAGCAAAAACGGTTCGATCTACAATTCATAAATAATACTACAGACAATTTGTGCAGTGAGCTAAAGACAGTTTTAAATTGAAACTTCAAATAAACACGATACATCGAAGTATAATGATTGCAAAAGTAAACAAATAGAAATATACCAAAAATTAACAATCAGATCAAATTCCAAACATCAATCTCAACGCAGAAACGAAACGCAACCGTTGACAACAGACGCAAACAATAAACAACGCACGGTCTATAACCTGTCAAAACAAACAATGAACGAACCAACAATAAAAGTATTGTCGAAGGGATTGAATTTTGCAATAACACACAAAAAATTCCGTACGGAGAAATTATCTGTAGTGTTGAGGATTGTCTGTTTAAGAATGATATCAGTAAGGAAGATTTAGAGGCCATACGTCAAGACATTTCATCCTTGTTACGTCGAAGTTCAGTGCCGAAACTAAATCTCCCCAAAGACGAGGTTAAAGCGTTGTACAACTTACGCAACAGACCAGAGTTCACGATTCTCCGCCCGGATAAAGGAAATGGTACGGTAATAATAGACACGTCAGAGTATAATTTCAAAATACAACAACTTTTATCGGACGTATGTACATACAAAAGGTAAAAATAGACCCTACAACTAATACACTCAAAGCAACTACCGACTTAGTAAAAAAATAGTCTGAACAATTAAATCTCGACGTGAATTCGACAATACCATCATGTCCCAAACCACCGAGGTTGTATGGGTTACCGAAAATACACAAACCAAACGCTCCAACTACGTCCCATAGTAAGTCAGATCGATTCATCAACTTATAAGTTGGCTCAACACTTGGCAAAAATATTGTCACCACTGAGAGGACATAGCAGAGCACACACAAAGGATTGCTACCATTTTGTTAGTAAAATAAAAGACCTACATCTCGCTGACAATAAACCTATGGTCAGTTTAGATGTTCAGTCACTCTTCACATGCTTACCTATTGAAGACTGCACCTCAATTGTAACTAGGACGCTAGAAGATAACAACATACCTACAGAAAATGCAGTATTAATCAAACACTGCTTCACATCTGGCTATCTATTGTGGAAGGAAAAACTGTACAAGCCAGTAGATGGTGTGGCGATGGGCTAGTCTGTATCTCCCATAGTCGCCAACATATTCGTAGAGAACTTCAAGGAGAAAGCCCTTCATACTGCTCCTGTAAATCCAAGATTCTACATTGGAACGTAGACGATACTTTCACAATTTTACTACCTGACAAATTAACTGCATTTGTAGACCACATTAAATCCACAAACTGTAAAATACAATTCACAATGGACTTAGAAACAAACAATTCTTTAGCTTTCCTAGAGATAACACTATTGGTCACACTGTGTATAAGAAAAAAATCCATACCAACCGTTATTTAAATGGTGAATCGCACCATCATCCATCACAATTAGCTACCGTGGGAAAATCTTTGTTTCAGAGAGCACGAGGGATCTGTGACAGGAAGCATCTGGCCGCCGAGCTTCAGCCCGTCGAGCAAGTATTGCAATACAACAGCTTTGGGTCGGTCACAGTGACCGAGTGAAGCTGGCCACAGTCGATTGTATGCCTGCTGTACCATCCTATTTCAGAGGAGTCACAGACAAGGTTGGCTACGTCTTGAAGCGAGCTTCCATTAAAACATTCTTCAAGCCGCCGAAGAATATTAATTAATTTTTACCAACCGTCAAGTGTCATATCCCTCTACAAGATGCAGGAGTGTACAAGCAGGATTGTGAATGTGGTCTCTCTTACATTAGATAAACAAAAAGATCTATTAAAACCCACATGAAAGAACGTATAGCTGACTTGAAGCACCGACATTCCAGGAAGTCTGCAGTATGTTAAAATGTTCTAGATCGTCCTCGCCATTACATTAAATTTGATAGACCACAAATTCTCGCAAAAGAACATCGATTCCTACCAAGCATGATTCGCGAGGCTATTGAAATAAAAAAAAATCCTTATTTCAATAGAGAAGATAGATGGGTGCTACCATCTGCTTGGGATCCTATAATTAATAAAATTAAATCTAAATCCAAGCATACCACTGCAAGACTTCATGATAAGCAAGGTAAGCTCATTCTGCGTAGATCGGACCAAAAATTAATATTCAAAAACTGAAGATAATCGGACTAACTATGACATCGGGACGTCAAACACCTCAGTCCCCCCGTGACTATGGGTGCTGTAAAGCACCCGAACCGTCGGGAATTTAAAATGTTTAATTAAACGCGATAAAATCCGATAAATTAGCATCTATTCCTCTATTATTATAATCAACCCTAACACAGCCTATCCCAAGGAGGTTATAATATAGTAAAGGGAGTGAGCGCTTGAAACATTGAAAACGTTCCTCATTTTTCTTATAAAGAGAGGCACCGAGTTTTGTATTTTATCTCCTTCTAACATTGATAAATGTTTACACAAAATAAAAACATTACCAACATTAAGACAGTTTTGACTTAAAGTAATATTTTAGATATATGCTAGAACGATAATGTCACATTTTTTATCGCTAATCATAGTTGGTATATTCCATATTGTATTTTAATTAAGCTTATTATTAAGTTACACGAAAAAAACACTAAAACACTTTTATGTATGAAATTTATGACTCCAAATATCAAACAATTAAATTCTAATGTAAATTTAAATGGAGAGAAACTGAGTCTTGTAGATACCACCATTTTTCTTGGAATCACATTAGATGCCTAGCTTCAATGGAGCCCCCATATATCAAAACTAGCAAGCAGACTTAGCTCTGCAGCTTATGCTGTAAAAAATTTTAGAAGTCTTACCAGTGTTGGAACAGCTAGACTAGTTTACTTTAGCTATTTCCTTAGCATAATGTCGTATGGTATTTGCTATGGGGGACACGCAGCTGACACTGAAATTATATTTGTTTTACAGAAGAGAGCCATAAGAGCAATTTATGATTTAAAGCCTAAAGAGTCGCTGCGACAAAAATTTAAGGAAAGTAATATATTAACTTTGGCCTCTCAATACATTTATGAAAATGTAATGTACGTACATAAAAATAAAAGTTGTTTTACAAGAATAAGTGATATTCAATCAGGAAATACTAGGAACAGACACAAGCTAGTAGTACCAGTTACTCGACTCCATCGAGTCAATAATTCATTCATGAGGCGATGTATCCGCTTTTACAACAAAATTCCAGAAAATATACAAAATTTGATCTGCTCAAAGTTCAAAAACTTTATTAAACTAAGTTTGTCTAAAAAGGATTATTATAATATTAAAGAATTTATGGATGATCATAACCCCTGGAAATGAGGTGATCGCTACCAAGCTATTTATAATTTGTTGTGTTGTTAATTTTTGTAACATACATGATTGTAAGCTGTTATTTTAAAAAAGTCCCGCTGGATTTATTCCTGGTTCTTCCCAGGACAGAAGTTTTTTTTCGAACCAGTGGTAATTAAACGAAAGACTGACTTTTCAATAAGTATTATTTATAATCTATATTGAGTAAAAAAGTTTCTGTTTCTGTTTCTGTTACAGCAATGTTCTTTCCTTAAAAACTAGGAGGTGCATTTTATGCTATAGAATAGAATAGAATAAAATAGAATAATTTTTAATTCAATTTAGATCACATGTGTAATTCTTATTGAAAGTCATTTTTTACTTTACCACTGGTTCGAAAAAAAACCTCTGTCCTGGGAAGAACCAGCAAGAAACCCAGCGGGACTTTTTTTTAAAGCAAATTTTACAATAATGTTTGTACAAACTATATAAGTACAAAATTTATTTTAGAAACAGCTTGGAAGCGATCATCTCTTTCCCAGGGGTTATTATCAACCATGTATTAATTTATACTATAATAACCCTTTTTATACAGTTTCAACTTAAAAAAAAATTTAAACTTGCTAATAAAGAGAACCTCTACACTTTTTTAAAATTTGACGTTGTCAAATGAATGAATATATTGTTTTTTTTTATATATAGAATAGGGTCACAAACGAGTACACAGTCCACCGAATGGTAAGTGGTTGCTGTGGCCCGTTTGCGAATCAAAATGTAGATGCGTTGTCACCCTTGAGGACTAAGATGGAATGCCTCCTTTTAAGTAAAAGGTGTCTCCGGTTCTCTACACTCACCATACGAAATACATCAGTGTCGAGCTGCTATTTTACGATGGTATGGAGTGGGTGGTCCTTCCTCGGTCGAGCCGACCCATGTGTGCTACAACTATACTACTTATATAGCTGCAGCATGGCTCTAACACGTAGAAAACGCCTTGTGCTAATCATTCGCTAAATCTATGTGGAATGCACGCACTTAGGGAGCGTTAATTCAAGTTCAATTTTTTTCGGAACAGTAGAAAGAGTTTACAGGTTCTTTTCATCATCCACACGTCAATGGGAAACTTTAATAAAAAGTCTAGGCATATCCGTCAAAAGACTCTCAGAGACAAGATGGATTGCTCATCATGACGCTGTTAAACCACTGCAGAATCGTTTTAAAAAACTAATGATCCCAGCACCAACAAATAAAACGTCGATACAAAAGAAGCAGTATCTACACTCTTACCAGCTTTGTGTGACTTCAGTTTTTTATGCTATCTTTCCTTTTTGGTGTAAAATCCTAAAATAAGTTAGTCAGACACAAAAGCAAATACTAAATAATAAAATAATAATCTAAATTGTCACTGGAAAAGTATGAGATAAAAATCAAAGCCTCAAAATTTTTCTTTAAAGCGTAACATATTCAACTAGTGAAAAAAGCTATTTCCTACGTAAAGAAAATGTGAGAATGTAGACATTTCGATTGAAGGAAGAAGAGGAATGAGGAGATATCGAAAACGTTTACCAGGAGAAATTACCCGATATGCTGGACTAATATTGCCAGAGGAGCTGCAGAGAGCTATGTTAGAATGTCTTGACATATTTTACGAGGAACTAGACCATCGCTACAGAGCAATGGATGATATTCTCGTAATATTTAGTGTTGTTCAGCCTTACACTCTGGTAACGTCACCAGATGAACATCTTATTGTAATAGTTCAAAATCTGACAAAAATTTACGATGATTTTTCTGCAGGATATATAATTTTAGCGATTTTACGACTTGAAAGCTGCCAGCATTTCTTCCCAAGAAGCGGTTCAATGTAATTCATTGGTGTTTTTCTCGTTAAATTGGGCTATTCTGAATCTGTTTGGAATCTAGCGCTGTGTCTAAGATTTTCTTACTATTAAGTTTCATGTGAAGAAACCTTTTCAAAACTTAATAAAATCTTACTTAATCTTTCCATTTTCTCTACCAAAAATGACAAGAAAGTAAACTTTGATAATATAATTGACTATTTTAGCAAAATAAAGTCCCGTTAGCGTTTATATCATTTTTTGTTTTCTTTTGGGGGGTGCTTGATAGAAAACTGCCCTCGGTAAGGTTTGATACTGTAGCGAGGCAATAATTTAATCAAAATATCAAACGGAATTTAATTATTACACTATTCAGCACTTTTCATATTGAAAAAAATACGCATTTCGTTTTCCATGATGCTGTATACACTCTAAATATTGTATCATAGACACTCTATTAGAAAGAAATGCAACGCTTAACTCCGTGCCTTTCATTCGTTTCAAGGTCACTGATTTAGGAACGTTTCTCTAGTATGAAATGCGCATTCTCTATATTTTACAACCTCCTTGGCCCATCCACATGTTTTTAGGCCTCCATCTACTATTATAATCCACTTTCATAGCATTAACCTACTATTATCAATCCTTATACGACCTTTATTTATCAGATATGGTATACGATATGCATCAAGTCTAAAAATATTCGAATATCGCGTGTGAATAATTTAGAAACGTACACGTGGCTTAGACATGCCTGCTATTACAAAACGTTTCGATGTGTACCGATATTTAATTGTTGTGTTGTAACTACATTTTAATTGTTTCACCTCGTATATGAATTATAATACTATAAACATATGGAGCGACATATGTATAGCCGCACCTAAATCAATAGAGGAACTGCTATTATATTTTAAAACTCACGAGTTTTGTGTGAATTTGTACCAGCCGGTGAAGCGGTGACACACGCAAACTTGACAATTCGGACGGGTGCAAGGTGGATTATTTGCGATGGATTTATTGCCAGTAAAGCCAGTAAGATCGCAGAGCACGCAGGTACCACGGCCTGCATGTTTCTATTAGTTGCACGCCGATACAGCAGAAGTCGCAAACGATCACACTCATTCAGGAGTATAAACCGCGTCGTGGTATTGACAATAGTTTTATTCTTTTTTTTTAGTACACATGAGTTTTTAGCCTAATACATCGTTTTTATTTGAATGTACTTTTGGTATCAGTATTTCAATGCGTAATTACGAACTTTAGCTTTATAATAAAAGAAATTTGTAATGATTATTTCACATCATATGTTTTTGAACGGAGACTTTGTGTACTTGATTTTACTTAATTGCTACGCTAGATACTGCTCCCTAGGTTGCACTTTTTACTGAAAACGAGGCATTCCATCCTAGTCCTCAGGGATGACGACACATCTGATGCTTCGCCTTCTGAATCTTTCCATGCTAACCCTGCTTGCCATAAAACCGTTTCAAAAATTAAAAAAGTAATTTGCCTTCATAATTACCTATTATGCTTTCCATAAATAGTCACACATCTATATATACAATTAAAATTGAAGTCTCTGTAATCTTCTATATATTATATAAAAGAGGATGTCCTGAGTGACTGACTATAATAGACCTTTAAATAAAAAAGTGGATTGGAAAAGAAAGGAAAATTAAACCCTTAAAGGGGTAAAATGGGGTATTACAGTTTGTATGGAACTTCGACCTTACTAAAGGTATTCTATAAATAAAAAAATCTGTTTGCATTTAGTGATTTTTCAAAACAATCTTTACAAGCGGTCCAGAGGAGTTTAAAATTGTATAATTGACTGGATAGCTACCGAAAGTACTCTGTAAAAAATACAGCCTGTGTACGTCCCACTGCTGCGCACAGGCTTTCTCTCACTTCTTAAATTCTGAGGTTTTAGGGCAAGAAAGTGTCTGCCACGCTGCCCAAATGTTTGCGGACTTCACATGTCTTCGAAATATTTTTTTTTATTTCTCGGATATGCAAGTTTCCTCACGATGATTTCCTTCACCGCTGAGTATGTCGTAAATCAGCACTTAAATTGCAATAAACATGTGGCGGGTGGAAGGAAAAGTGGAGATCTTCCGCCGGGCAAGGTGCCCGGGGAACGGCCAACGCTCCGAGTGGTAGTTCGGAGCTATTCTATATATACTGCTTTAACTTCGGGACTTTGTTAGCCCGATTTAGGCTTCGATGTGTTTCGCTTGTGGCGCGACGACAGCGCCGTCACAAACAGTCCCATTGGTGCCAGTTAGGATCAAACTCGGGTTGCTCGAAATTTACAGTGAGAGCTAAGCCCCTGAGCTACCAAGGCTTACCAAAGTACTCTGTAAAAAAACTGTTATTTTATAAAGTACGCTTTAAAAATATATAAACATATTTTGGGATTTTTCAAAACAACCTACTGGGGTGGAAAGGACATTCGGTCGTGCGTAAAACGCCCAAGGGCAGTCAGTCGTCTTTAGGCAGTGCTAACGATTGGCACGCTGTCATTTTGTTAGGGAACTCGGAATAATTAGGTGCGGCCCATAAATATACGGTCTAGGATTTTGTGACGCGCATTCCTGCTGGAGAGCTTCCCGGGACTTATTGGGTCCGACTCAGAATCTGTATAAGTGCATTCGACAATATTAGCTAGTGCGGCCTCTGATATTCTAGAACTAACTGTTGCAACGCGAAACGGTAGCGACCTTTGATCCAGAAACTCCGTGTGCGTTTTGTGTGGTAACCTTATACCCCGCGATAGTTAGTGGCTTCTGTATGTTAGTTAATCGCACGATAGAGTTAATTGACTGTCATCGTGACGAACGAGGAAAGTGACTGTGGTCCGGCGCCGAAGTAGTCTGAAGCGGTGCAGCATTTTGGAGCAGCTTGGAACTCGGCCGCGGCTGGTCGCCTATGCTTGACAAGGCCCCACACATTAACACCTCACTGTACACTACTCGCCATCCACTATTACACACACTCATGGCCTGCCCAAGCCTTGGTGCGAAGTTAGCTTCGGATAATGGTAAGTACTATGTCTTTCTAGCGTCCGCCCATCTGGTTTATTGTAATTAGGAATTTCCACGTGGCCACATTAAGGCCCGACCTATGTCTGCTCGGGAAGTCTTCTGCTCATGGGCCCCAGAGGATTGGACCCTTTAAGGGAGCAGCCATAGGCCGTAACAATCATTATTACAGCCCTCCACAAGTCCACTGCTGAACAGAGGCCTCCCCCAAGGAATGCCACAAAGCACGGTCCTGAGCCACCTGCATCCACTTCCTGCATGTCTTACCAGGCCGTCATTCCATCTAGTGGGGGGACGCCCTACACTTCGTCTTATTATTATTATAAAGCCATTTATTTCCTTAACAATATTTTAATACATTTTATTAATTATTCATTTAATTAAAATATTTTAAATTTCTAACAATATTTAAACAGACAAAAACTTTATAAAATTATACATTTATCAAAAATATCATTATACAATTTTATTTACATAAAATAAAATAATCATTACAATCAATAAAGCTACTTGTTGACACATATTTAATGAATTGTTTTTTATCTTATTGTTGTTAAAAACCTCTCTACGAGTATAGTCTTTCTTCAGTTTTTTTCACTTTTTCCTATCCTTGGCCATCGAAATCCAATTGTCTCCCACAAACTTTTCAATTTCATCCGTCCATTTCTCTAGTGGTCTAACTCTTTCTCGTTTTCCAGTAGCACCAGGCCATGTAGCAACCTTCTTAGTCCATATTTTATCTTCCATACGTGTAATATACCCTGCCCATTTTTATTTATGTTTCTTACAATGGAATAGGGCATTAATAACATTTGTTCGATTCCTAATTTCAGTAATTGATTTTTTTCTTTACGTTTCAGATTCGTATATATACGTAAAATTTATATATCAAAGTATAGCTTGCATATGACAGACAAAATTTTCTTTTTAAGTTTTAGAGGAAAGTTTTAAGATTTTAAGGCTTCTTTGTTACTCCAGATTTCCCCAGGTGATTTTCATAAGTCTGTTTCGTTCATCACGCTGTCTAGATTTCTTAAAAAATAATTCACTACCTAGATATACATACATACTTTTGAACATTTTCCAATGTTTGGTTGTTTACTTTGATGGTTCTTTCTAAGTTGTTGGACAGTATTTTTTTGTTTTTTTTTTCTATGTTTAGTTCAAATCCAATAGCGTAACTGACAGAGTGAATTTCATTAATCGTTTCTTCAAGATGTGATGCTGTTTCTAATAAATACATAAATCAGCGATAAGAAAACAAATTAAGCAGTTTACGTATTTGTTAACAGAGTTGGGCTACTTTCCTAAAATTGCTTTCGTTATGTAAATGTTCAGTAATGGTACGTTCATTATGATTCAAATTTATCTAAATACAGAGAAATAATTTCAAATAAAAGTAGAAGCCTTATTTACTCGTATTTTCAAAAAATGTAATATCGGTATATAATTTTTAATTTATTTGAAATTATTTATAAAAATTGGCTATTCTTTGAAAAGTTCAGTATATTATAGAAAATTTTAGGAGATAATGTAAATTTAGTATTATAAATTTTCAGCATTTACGTTAGAAATGTTAGTTACGTCAGAATTTTCTTACTTGTTCTAATTTGTTGCTATCTCAATTTTTCTAGGTATTAAGTATATTTCTTTTCCGGATGGTTTTTTTTAATGTTTGGATTCCAGTTTTTGATCGAGTTCATTTTTTTCAATACCTTTTTTAGACTTCCTATGGACATGAGTTGTTTTCATATTATTTTTTAGTTTTTAATCTTCACACTCTTTTCTAATTCATTAAAATTACTAAGTCCTTGTTTTGATTCGTTTGATAACGGTTTTTATGCATGTAACTCATTTCTTCTGTGCATTAGAATCTTTGTTTCTTCGGAGATAGTATATATATTTTTATTTATTTGTTCTTTAGTGGAAGTTTGCCGATCAATGACAATTGCATTTATTTTTAAATTGTATAAATCTATATTCAAATTAAATTTCAAATGTTTGTACTGTTCAATAGAAGCAGTCTTGGTAGCCAAAATCTTGGCTGAGTTAACAAGTAAATAATAAGATAGCATTCTCAATTCTAATCAAAACTGTTTTATTAAATTATTTATGTCAATTAAATGAAATTCACCATTACTATCATAACAATTATATGTCAAATTTAAATTATTATTATTACATATAAACTAATTCATTTGTAAAATTAAATTATGTCTTGGATTATTTTCCTGTGACAATCCCTGTATGTAAGGCAGTGTGAACAAGACAATTTTGTATATATTTATGTTATAAAACTGTTCGATATATCTTATTAACTATTTGCTCCTATTTCACGAACGCACATCGCGGCAGAACTCCCGATACCATCCACACCATCTGGATGATTGGCGGTCCACCACTGTGCGATTTAGAAGATGTTTTCTTCCTCGCACGACTTCCTTGTGAAATCGATTACCATCAGCGATTTTTCCGGACCGATACGTCTTAGGGACCTTCAAGAAAAGAGCGTACTCCTTTTTAAAAGGCCGGCAACGCGTCTGCAATTCCCTTCCTGGTGTTGCAGTTGTTCATAGGCGGCGGTAGTCACTTACCATCAGGTGAGCCGCATGCTCGTTTGCCACCTCTCCTATAAAAAAAAGCTATTACCGAAATAGCTGCCTTTTATTGAGCTTAAAGGGTTATTTGCATTTATCTGTTTTGTCTGTCCGAGCTAATTTTTGGAATGGTTGAAAGGTTTTAATGAAAACTTACGAATAGATATAGAGCAATAAGCAAAATGGCTCTTATGATCCACCACTTACACTTGTGGAGCTAAGGCATGCTATAAGCAGCTTCAACCCAAAAAAGGCACTCGGTGGAGATGGTTTTACGGCCGACATCTGCCGAGAAGTCATCTTTTACGGGCTTTTATAAGCTATTTTTATCCGAAAAGTTAAGAGTTTTTTTTTTTTGCAAAATTTAAAAATTGATAAAATAAATGGTCGTTGGTAATCTTATATTTAAATGATATATTATAATGATAAATTACATTAATACCAGCCAGACTAAGCCAGGGCGGGTAGCCAGTTTCCTATAAAAATATTATAGAACCATTTTGCAAAGTATGTTATTTTACAGTAAAATATTAACAATGTCTATTTAGAAACAAGCTATGGAACACCCGGTTCTAAGCAGATGGCTGCGTCAGCTTGTAGAAGTTACTGTTACGAGCTTGGGGTTCAAGACAACTAAAAACTGCCGAGAATTACCCAAAATTGACACTTTAATTACAGAATACTAATTACAACTTAAAACCACACTAATAACAAAACACAATTGTACTACTGATCACTTTAGTTCGCAGATGTATCGCTTCCAAGTATTTGCTTGTGTTGCCAACTCAACACTGACCGGGTCGCGGTCTTTACCGGTCTTATATAGGGCCTCAGATAATTTCCAGTGCCGTCTACTGTAAAAACATCTAGAATGTTCGAGTATATATCGGTCTTGACTGACTATGGCCCGTTTTCACAAACGACACATACATAAGTATGGCAGCAACACTATGCTAAGTAAGGTATTTCTCACTGCGTCCGTCATGGCAGGCCATTCATTTCAAGAACAATACTTAGTGGACCCTTTGTTATGCGGACACATAGCACTGAGTGGCGCGCCGTGATTGGTTAACGTTGCGACGCGACTTCACTCGAGTTGAATGACAGCTAAACGTCTAAATTACATATTATGTTTCTGTTTGTTTCGTTGTCAAATTTGTGCAAATAATAACACGTGTTGTTTTCTTTCAGTTAAAAGAAGTTACTGGTATTGTTATTATAGGTAGTTATGCATAAATATTATTAAAATAACGTGGATTTGAAACTGTTGATAGGTAGATTAACTGAATTACCTACCTAATTACAAACCTGGAAACTCCCAGATGAATAAAATTTTAAGGCCAGTGGTAACTGGTAAATAGGAGGCACTGGAAGGTCTCTAGTGGTAACTTTCAAAAGATCTGCATTTATTAGAGGCAGAAGTATATTTATTTTTTGAAAACCTATAGCGACTATTAAATTCATTGGCACTGTAATAATCAAATGGATTTTGAAAGTCACTTATCACTTTTCTTGTGATAATCGTTCTTTGCATGTTTATTCTCTCCAGGATATAATTATCAAAATCATCTTCGCTGCTGTAATCCATCGCAATTATTTAATCAAAACAAATCAGCGTATCAGAAATCAACAAACATAAGCTATATACCACATACCAGTTGGACATTTGCGTTGATTTGTCGCACTATGAGTAGCGTAAAGTAGCTAGCGAGCTACTTTATCTGTGCGTTCATTATAATGAGCGCATAGTGTCGTCTAACACTCAAGTGACGTTTATGAAACAAAATTTCGTCCACTGTGCGTTAAAGCCTACTGTGCGTACGTATAGTATCATTCTTGAATACGGGTGCTAGTGTCGATATTTCTAGAAAGCATCTTTGATGGCTACATTAATGAACTGGTCATTAAGAGAAAGGGGTATGAAAGTGAACGCAAGTAAGACGAAAGTTATGGCTTTGAAAAAGAAGAAAGTAAAACGTTATGTGAAATAAGAATAGAAGGGGAGTTGATTGAGAAATTGAATGAATTTGTATATTTGGGATGTTTATTTAGCAGGGATATTAGATATGATAAGGATATAGAACGACGAGTGAATGCAGGAAATAGAGTGAATGGAGTTCTACACGCTATTATGAAGAGTCAGAATTTATCAAATAAGGCATTTATGGCAATTCATAATACTGTGTTAGTCCCTACTTTAATGTATGGTAGTGAATGTTGGGTTTGGCAGAAGAAGCATGAGAGTAGAATAAATGCTGTAGAAATGCAGTCATTAAGGAGTATGCTAGGTCTGAATCTGAATGGCAGGGTGAGAAAAGTGTGGTTTGCAAGATGACATTGTCACCAGTATTAAGAAAGGAATGCTTCGGTGGTTGGGTCATGTAGAAATAATGAACGAGGAAAGAGTGACAAAGCAAATTTATGTTGCAGAACTGAACGGCAAAGTCGGGAAGGGACGCCCTAGACTAAGGATCATCGACCAAATCGGCGATACATTGAAAAAGGGGCCAGATTAGGAGTACCCTCAACCGACGAGCGTGTATGTGTAGATATATGGATGTAAAGGTTGCGAAAGAGGTGTGTCAGGATCGCGCCAAATGGAAATCCGTAGTATCTGCCTACACCTCTGGGTGACAGGCGTGAGTATTTGTGTATTCTTCCATGGAAAATTCTAGAAGTATCTTGTCTCTCCTAGTTCTGCTACTCGATACTAGAGGGCGCTAGTAGTAATTAGTGTTGCCATGTACCAGGCATTAATAGTGGCGCTCAAAATTACGAACTTCTATCCAATTATATATATTTCGAAACATAGCTTTCTCCGACGTAGTTGCAGTTTATTCTTGAATACGCTTGTATAGGGAATTAAGGCGCTGCGCAAACGTGGACACTTTTTGTTAACGACACGGAACACATCACAGGAAACCATAGTTGCAGTGTCCACTAGCGGCAATCGGACTCAGTTGCCGGTTGCTACATCTGGACAATGGTAACAATTCGTTGCTGGTTTTCCGTCAGTTTGATTGCAAAGAAAAATAAAATGACACGAGATATAAAAAACAGGATTTGTGTAAAGTCAAATTAGGTCCCTATTTCAGCTAACAGCAGCTGAACAAAATGACAGCAGCGCAGATTTTCAAATAGAGCCTAATATTGGCTTCTCAGAATTTTTGATGCGCTGACATTTTTAATAGGCCTGTATTATTTAGAAAAGGATTAACATACGAAAGAGGTGGTATATGAAAGCAGAACACACACTGTATGAGCTTATTAGTCCTATAACTTAATAGACAAGGTCCAAATACCACGTTGCAGTAATTTAATTTGGACAAAATCCAAGACTCGCATAGTCTTATCCTCATTAGCTTTATTAAGAATGGTGTGATTTCATACTAGATTTTTAATCTATAAAAACCGTTTCTTACACTTTGTGTGACATGTGTTTCGAAACACAGGTGATTGTCAAGCTTAAACCAAAGGCTTCTAGCCTCGGAGATTTGATCCATAGGATTGTTTCTAATTTTTAAATCTATTGGGATATTTACAAGTTCAGCAATCATATTTTTGACCCCATTATCATAAACTTTGATTTATCAGGATTTAAAACCAATGAAATTAACTTTGAGTAATCAGAAATAGTATCTTAATCGTAATATATTTTATTAATAGCTTGAAGAAGACCCGATGGCGATGTTATGAAGGAAAGGTACATCTGCAGGTCATCAGCATATGGGTGGTAATGGCAGTGTAATTAATTTTTCTAACGATATCAGCAAAATATAGCTGCAAGCAGATTATCGATTACCTCAATCAAAGCCATTGTAGTGCTGTGGCCCTTGCGACAGCCAGATTGAAAACAAGCAGTACGCCATTGATTTCAAGGTATTTTGTCATCTGCTTGCAAACTATCTTTTCTAGTATTTTGAAAATACAGGGAAACAGACTAATAAGTCGCAGATCTTGAATCAAAAGACGGTTGATCTTCTTTGTTAAAGGTTTGACAGTTGCGAGTTTCCATAAATGTGGAAAAACTGCACTCTGGTTCGAAAAATTGTTCCTTGTAGTCTTATTTTTTATCCTAAAGTAATCAACTGTTTCTTTTCTTTTGCTGTGTTCATAATAAAATAACATGGCAGATAGTTTAAAAACTTTATTGAAGTAGTGTAGTTTGATAAAATCAAAGCTTACAATTAACAACAACTATTTAATTAAAAGTATTTCTGATATTTCTGAGTA
Organism: Parnassius mnemosyne; assembly: GCA_963668995.1. Taxonomy (NCBI): domain Eukaryota; kingdom Metazoa; phylum Arthropoda; class Insecta; order Lepidoptera; family Papilionidae; genus Parnassius; species Parnassius mnemosyne. The sequence goes on along the minus strand of CAVLGL010000001.1, from coordinate 5,653,797 downwards.
GCAACGTCTAGACTTAGCGGAGCGTTTTAATAAATTCGAAACATTATATTCCGAATTTGACGAATTACAGACATAATTAGAAGTGCTTGCCGATGATGCGGGGTCTACGTTAGTTGAGCGTGAGGACTTTGACTGTTCGGTCTTCAGTCTGGTGGCCAGTACGCGCAGCTTGCTTGGTGCTTCGTCCAACGGTGCTGGGTCAGAATCGGGATTCACAGATGCTGACTCAGGTGCAAACTGTTCTAATAACAATAATTTTGTTCGTTTTCCTAAAATTGATTTACCTCATTTCAATGGGAAATACCAATGCTGACTTGAATTTCATAATACATTTACGTCATTGATTCACGATAACTCTAGTATTCATGAAATAAACTAGTTCCATTATTTGCGCGCTTCATTGCAAGGAAACGCAGCCTTAGTTATTAAAAATATTGATTTTAAAGGCGATCATTATAAAATTGCGTGGGACATGTTATGTGGGCGGTATAACAACAACCGCCTTCTTGTGAATAATCATTTGCAAGCTTTATTTGATGTCGGTCCTATAGTCAAAGAGTCAAGTATATCAATCAGAAACCTCGTAGATACAATTAATAAAAATGTAAGGACACTAACAAAATTAAATCAGCCCAATCAATATTGGGACACATTATTAATATATGTCATGACTAAAAAATTAAAATTGACAACAAGTCGTGACTGGGAGGTACATAGCAACAATATTTTAAAAGATGATCCTACTTTAATGCAATTTTGTTCTTTTTTAAGCAGGAAAGCGGATTGATTAGAGTCTGTTGAGTCAAATATCAATTCTTCTCAGAATAATACTATTATAGCTTTAAATTATAGTCATACATATAAACTTTCTAATTCTAAAGTCACTCAAGTTAATAAAAAATTAAATAGTAATTTTAGTGAAATAAATAAATGTCCACTTTGCTCCCAGGCTCATACATTATATAAATGTGAATCCTTTAGATACTTAATTATAGAGGATCGCATAAAAAGGGAAATGATTACAATGTTTTTCTTAACTGCTTGCGCGTCGGACATTCCGATAAGCAGTGTAAACTTACGCATTGTAAATATTGCAAAACAAAGCACAATACGCTTTTGCATTTAGAATCTAATGAACCCAAACCATTTTCTAATCCATTGCCTTCTGCTACGCCTTCTGCTTTGCCTTCTGCATCAAATATCGCACTATAAGCCAATTCCTTGCAGCTTACTATTTCTGCGCATGTTTTACTGTCCACAGCTATGGTGAACGTGATCAGCGGGACGGGTAAAAAGTACACTGCGTGGCTACTGCTGGACAACGGTAGTACGGCCGACTTTGTTACGCAGAGACTATCAGAGAAACTGGGTTTGTCGCATCGCGGTACGAGCATCAACGTAACGGGTATTAATAACCACATATCCACCAGTACACAGTCTTGTCACCTCACAATTGAGTCTTTATGCTGTGCCTTTACTGTTGATATCGAGTCTCATATTTTAACTGAAATAACAAAGGTTCCACCGTCTTTATTCGTGCATGTAAATCACGTCCCTTTTCCTTCAGGTCTTACACTAGCAGACCCGAACTTTAATATTCCGTCGGTCATAGACATCCTGGTAGGGGCTGAGGTGTTTTGGAATGTCTTAGGCAGCAGCAGAAGAGTGTCGGTATTGCGTGGCGCCGCTCTCCCTACCCTCCGCGGCCGAAACTTGTTTGGCGGCGGAGCCAGAGACCAGATCCGCCGCTGGGATGGGGCAAGCGAGTGCTACTAAGCGCTCGATTTTCCTGGCCCCATAGCTTCCGCGTGTCAGTTTCGGGGGCTCAGATGCGCAGGTGGAGTTGGAGGACGTGGCGGGAGGCATGCCTTGTGTTACTGGTGCGCCTTTCCTGAGAAAGAGAATAGGGAGGAAAGGTCTTCCCCCGAGAAGGGGCTGCCATGGGGCAGCCGGCGCTGGTGGGCCCGCGGATGTGTGGGAAAGCGTACCCGTGGGCCTGCCAATATGCGGCGAAGGTGAAACACCATGGGGTTTTAGTTGGTGTGAGTCCGACATAATCCGTCCTTGCCCCCGCCCGGCGGGTATGCGTAGGCATTTCCCCATGTAAAAAAAAAAACAGCAGAACTATTGATTTAGGGAAACATGTACCTAAATTATGCCAAACTAAATTTGGTTGTCTTGTCTCCGGTAGTATTTCGCATCAATCTAGTTTTGTTTCATCACTCTTTTGCCATCATTCCAACGTCACTCCCGACCTAACTCAATTTTGGGAGCTTGACAATGTGTTGTCAAAACATTCCCTTTCTATTGAAGTAAGAGTCTGTGAACAACTTTTTGCCCAAACAACCGTTCGTAAAAATGATGGCAGGTTTATCGTGACGATGTCCTTAAAAGAGGACCCTAGCACTTTAGAGCATTCGTATGAAAACGCTAAAAATCGTTTTCTATCCCAGGAGCGACGATTTCAACGCGATCCTTTATTTAAAACTAAATATTGTGAATTTATGAGAGAACGATTGTACTTCTACGCTTGAAAACTCCGTGATCACATATTTCATAGAATTGTATTCTATGAAATATGTGATCAAAATAATTCTATTCTATTGAATAGAATAATTGTTATTCAATATACATTACATATGTAATTCTTATTGAAAGTCATTTTTTACTTTACCACTGGTTCGAAAAAAAAACCTGTGTCCTGTGAAGAACCAGCAAAAAACCCAGCGGGAATTGTTTTTAAATTAAATTTTACAATATAAATGATTACGAACTATTTACAAAATTTATTTTACAAACTACTTGGAAGCGACCACTTCATTCCCAGGGGTTATTATAAACAATGTATTGATTTATACTATAATAATCCTTTTTATACAGTTTCAGCTTAGTAAAACATTTAAACTTGGTAATAGAGAGAACCTGTACACTTTCCGGGACCTTATTGTAATAGCGTATACATTGCCCCATGAATGAATTACTGACTCTGTGGAGTCGAGAAACTGGCATCACTAGCTTGTATTTGTTCCTAGTGTTTAGTAGTTATACGAAACGATTTAGAGCGGCCATGTAAGCCTCAGAAGTGAGGTCAGTGACGAGCTCCAAATGTACGGCTTTCACTGCAGAGCAGACAAAAATGCACATATAAGATTTTTTAAGTTTGCAGCCGCGGCCTCTGCGATCGGCCACCATTACTGGCCCAGCGTAGTCAACATAGCAATTTAAAATGGAAATTCAAGATGTTCTTTGATTGATGTAGTTGACCCATTATAGGCTGAACGCTTTGAGCCTTATGTCTGAAACATTTAAGGCATTTACTCACAATATTTCTAGAAAGGTTTCTACCAACTATAGTCCAATAAGTCTGCCTTATATGGTTGATACCACTACATGTGAAGTGAGTCACTACGTCCGGCAAATCATGTTTCTCTGTCTTTGGCATTTTAGGCCACTCATTTTCATTAGGCAACAGAAAAGACGGTATGGACCATCACAGAGGTGTGTCCTTAATATCGCCAGTCTTAAGAGCACGGGAAAGAAGATCCGCCAAGTTGTCCTTCGACAGTACGTAGCCCCAGGTATGACCACAAGTGCTCTCCTGTATCTTGTTGTCTCTATTATTCACAAAAGGTTTTAATTGGTTAGCTGGAATAGAGAGCCAACCCAAGACTATGGTTGAGTCACACCAGAATCTACATTGGTGCATGGGTAAAGTTAGCGCTTCCTGATGTTACTGTATGAACATAAGCTTTTTCGGACGCATCGGTGAAGACGTGTACTTCATGCGTACTAGAGTATTCACGCAAAGCCCAACGAGGAATCTTTAAATTATTTAATGATGTTATTGTATTTTCGAATGTTGACCAAAGGTTTCTGACCTCGTGCGATACTTCATCGTCCCAATCATTTATTTATTTATATCCAACTTATATCTAACATTACAGGTTTCTACCCAATGCGATAGATAAAGCACTATTTACAATTATATATTATCTATATTACTATACTACCTTATAACTAATTATCCACAAAGCAAGTTTTGTGAATTCGTTCAGAGTATAAAACAATAAATCTGATTCTCTGTCGATCAGCTTTAATGTTCGAAAAGCTCGCGTCAGGGGTGCCTCTCGCAGTAAGTTAGTGCGACATCTAGGGACGGCCAGTAGGTCTGGCTGACGCCGCCGCCATACATATCTATCCGGAACATAAATAATAATCTTCTTCAACATATTCTCATTAATAACCCTACTCCTAAGGACCATAAAAATATGTGAAACTAGTCTAAGTTCTCTCCTTACCCTGAGCTGATTGTATCCCACCATACCCAGAACAAATAATGTAGGGTATTGCAGTGGGTAAAAAGGATACACCCCATATAACTTGAGATACAAATACCTTACAAATTTGTTTTGTACCTTCTCCAGCATTAGATCGTACTTCTTCTCATGTGAAGCCCAAATTATTGAATAACACTCCAAATGACTCCGAACTAGTGTGTTGTACAAAGCTATAATAGCTTGCACATTGGTGAAACCGTTAACCGTTCGTAACGTAAAACCTAGAGTTCTAAAAGCCTTTTTACATGTATCAACAATATGATCCTTAACCGTTAAATCAGCAGAAAATTTTACTCCTAAATCCATGACTTGCGTTACCCTAGACATAGGTGTCCTGTAAATGTAATATGTATACTCTATAGGCATAGTTGTGTAGCCATAAACGCTGCATGACTATTTTCGCTTCGACAATGCACGGACCTACGAGGCATAATGGGTCAAAGATCTGACTGATAACTGAGAGGACGTGACGTTGAGTGACGTTAGTGGTTGACTTTATGTTAATAGTATAAGTAAGCGAGTCAGAATCGCAAGCCCAGTTAAGACCTAAAGTTTTAGATTGAGATGAATTTAAACCCTGCTCATAAAAATGCACCGAATGTGTATTATACGAATCGTTGTTGTTTGTAATTTGATTTAGAATTTGAGGAGGGTTTAATTGCCATTTGCGTAAGCTGAATTTAGCAGAAGATAGAACTAACCACGGGTACACCGTTTTGCAATTGCTACAGTCTATGCTATGGTATTTCCCCCACTAAAATAGTCATCCACGTAGAAGTCACGTCGTATGGGCCGCTGGACCTGACTATCCTTAATGTTACCAGCTACACCTACCAGGTCCTTCATGGCTAAATAAGGAGCAGAAGCGGTACCATAGGTGGCCATATTTAATGTATAGGTTCTAAGAGGTTCTGAAGGATCAAACCAAAAAAATTTTTTTTAGAGGACGTTGGACTGGACTTAGCTCAATGGCACTATTCATCTTCTCTTCATCACCTGAGACCACGTATCTATGTTGACGAAAACGTATGAAAATGAAAAATAGATCGTCTTGTACTACGGGACCGACCATCTGAATGTCATTAAGAGAAATGTCCGAACTTTTAGAGGCTGATGCTTCAAATACTACGCGTATTTGAGTAGTGGTACTAGAGCTACGAATGACTCCATGATGTGGTATGTCCGTTCAGTGGAGCCCCCATATATCCAAATTATCAAGCAGACTAAGTTCTGCAGCCTATGCTGTAAAAAGATTAGAGGTCTCACTAGTGTCGAGACAGCTAGATTAGTTTATTTCAGTTATTTCCATAGCATAATGTCTTATGGGATTTTGCTATGGGGAAATGCGGCTGATTCAGAAACTATTTTTGTTTTACAGAAGAGGGCCATTAGAGCTATTTACAATCTAAAACCAAGGGAGTCTATTAGAGATAAATTTAAAGAAATAAATATATTAACTTTGGCCTCTCAGTATATTTACGAAAATTTAATGTATGTTCGCAAAAGCAAAGATAGTTCTAGTAAAAAAATTGATATTCATTCAGTAAACACTAGGAACAAATACAAGCTAGTGATGCCAGTTTCTCGACTCCACAGAGTCAGTAATTCATTCATAGGGCAATGTATACGCTATTACAATAAGGTCCCGGAAAGTGTACAGGTTCTCTCTATTACCAAGTTTAAATGTTTTACTAAGCTGAAACTGTATAAAAAGGATTATTATAGTATAAATGAATACATTGTTAATAATAACCCCTGGGAATGAAGTGGTCGCTTCCAAGTAGTTTGTAAAATATATTTTGTAAATAGTTCGTAATCATTTATATTGTAAAATTTAATTTAAAAAAAAAGTCCCGCTGTGTTTCTTGCTTCATTATTTTGATCACATATTTCATAGAATTGTATTCTATGAAATATGTGATCAAAATAATTCTATTCTATTGAATAGAATAATTGTTATTCAATATACATTACATATGTAATTCTTATTGAAAGTCATTTTTTACTTTACCACTGGTTCGAAAAAAAAACCTGTGTCCTGTGAAGAACCAGCAAGAAACCCAGCGGGACTTGTTTTTAAATTAAATTTTACAATATAAATGATTACGAACTATTTACAAAATTTATTTTAGAAACTACTTGGAAGCGACCACTTCATTCCCAGGGGTTATTATTAACAATGTATTCATTTATACTATAATAATCCTTTTTATACAGTTTCAGCTTAGTAAAACATTTAAACTTGGTAATAGAGAGAACCTGTACACTTTCCGGGACCTTATTGTAATAGCGTATACATTGCCCCATGAATGAATTACTGACTCTGTGGAGTCGAGAAACTGGCATCACTAGCTTGTATTTGTTCCTAGTGTTTACAGAATGAATATCAATTTTTTTACTAAAACTATCTTTGCTTTTGCGAACATACATTAAATTTTCGTAAATATACTGAGAGGCCAAAGTTAATATATTTATTTCTTTAAATTTATCTCTTATAGACTCCCTTGGTTTAGATTGTAAATAGCTCTAATGGCCCGCTTCTGTAAAACAAAAATAGTTTCTGAATCAGCCGCATTTCCCCATAGCAAAATCCCATTAGACATTATGCTATGGAAATAACTGAAATAAACTAATCTAGCTGTCTCGACACTAGTGAGACCTCTAATCTTTTTACAGCATAGGCTGCAGAACTTAGTCTGCTTGATAATTTGGATATATGGGGGCTCCACTGAACGGACATACCACATCATGGAGTCATTCGTAGCTCTAGTACCACTACTCAAATACGCGTAGTATTTGAAGCATCAGCCTCTAAAAGATCGGACATTTCTCTTAATGACATTCAGATGGTCGGTCCCGTAGTACAAGACGATCTATTTTTCATTTTCATACGTTTTCGTCAACATAGATACGTGGTCTCAGGTGATGAAGAGAAGATGAATAGTGCCATTGAGCTAAGTCCAGTCCAACGTCCTCTAAAAAAAATTTTTTTGGTTTGATCCTTCAGAACCTCTTAGAACCTATACATTTAATATGGCCACCTATGGTACCGCTTCTGCTCCTTATTTAGCCATGAAGGACCTGGTAGGTGTAGCTGGTAACATTAAGGATAGTCAGGTCCAGCGGCCCATACGACGTGACTTCTACGTGGATGACTATTTTATTGGGGGAAATACCATAGCATAGACTGTAGCAATTGCAAAACGGTTTACCCGTGGTTAGTTCTATCTTCTGCTAAATTCAGCTTACGCAAATGGCAATTAAACCCTCCTCAAATTCTAAATCAAATTACAAACAACAACGATTCGTATAATACACATTCGGTGCATTTTTATGAGCAGGGTTTAAATTCATCTCAATCTAAAACTTTAGGTCTTAACTGGGCTTGCGATTCTGACTCGCTTACTTATACTATTAACATAAAGTCGACCACTAACGTCACTCAACGTCACGTCCTCTCAGTTATCAGTCAGATCTTTGACCCATTATGCCTCGTAGGTCCGTGCATTGTCGAAGCGAAAATAGTCATGCAGCGTTTATGGCTACACAACTATGCCTATAGAGTATACATATTACATTTACAGGACACCTATGTCTAGGGTAACGCAAGTCATGGATTTAGGAGTAAAATTTTCTGCTGATAGAACTCTAGGTTTTACGTTACGAACGGTTAACGGTTTCACAAATGTGCAAGCTATTATAGCTTTGTACAACACACTAGTTCGGAGTCATTTGGAGTGTAATTCAATAATTTGGGCTTCACATGAGAAGAAGTACGATCTAATGCTGGAGAAGGTACAAAACAAATTTGTAAGGTATTTGTATCTCAAGTTATATGGGGTGTATCCTTTTTACCCACTGCAATACCCCACATTATTTGTTCTGGGTATGGTGGGATACAATCAGCTCAGGGTAAGGAGAGAACTTAGACTAGTTTCACATATTTTTATGGTCCTTAGGAGTAGGGTTATTAATGAGAATATGTTGAAGAAGATTATTATTTATGTTCCGGATAGATATGTATGGCGGCGGCGTCAGCCAGACCTACTGGCCGTCCCTAGATGTCGCACTAACTTACTGCGAGAGGCACCCCTGACGCGAGCTTTTCGAACATTAAAGCTGATCGACAGAGAATCAGATTTATTGTTTTATACTCTGAACGAATTCACAAAACTTGCTTTATGGATAATTAGTTATAAGGTAGTATAGTAATATAGGTAATATATAATTGTAAATAGTGCTTTACCTATCGCATTGGGTAGAAACCTGTAATGTTAGATATAAGTTGGATATAAATAAATAAATGACTGGGACGATGAAGTATCGCACGAGGTCAGAAACCTTTGGTCAACATTCGAAAATACAATAACATCTTTAAATAATTTAAAGATTCCTCGTTGGGCTTTGCGTGAATACTCTAGTACGCATGAAGTACACGTCTTCACCGATGCGTCCGAAAAAGCTTATGTTCATACAGTAACATCAGGAAGCGCTAACTTTACCCATGCACCAATGTAGATTCTGGTGTGACTCAACCATAGTCTTGGGTTGGCTCTCTATTCCAGCTAACCAATTAAAACCTTTTGTGAATAATAGAGACAACAAGATACAGGAGAGCACTTGTGGTCATACCTGGGGCTACGTACTGTCGAAGGACAACTTGGCGGATCTTCTTTCCCGTGCTCTTAAGACTGGCGATATTAAGGACACACCTCTGTGATGGTCCAGACCGTCTTTTCTGTTGCCTAATGAAAATGATTGGCCTAAAATGCCAAAGACAGAGAAACATGATTTGCCGGACGTAGTGACTCACTTCACATGTAGTGGTATCAACCATATAAGGCAGACTTATTGGACTATAGTTGGTAGAAACCTTTCTAGAAATATTGTGAGTAAATGCTTTAAATGTTTCAGACATAAGGCTCAAAGCGTTCAGCCTATAATGGGTCAACTACATCAATCAAAGAACATCTTGAATTTCCATTTTAAATTGTTATGTTGACTACGCTGGGCCAGTAATGGTGGCCGATCGCAGAGGCCGCGGCTGCAAACTTAAAAAATCTTATATGTGCATTTTTGTCTGCTCTGCAGTGAAAGCCGTACATTTGGAGCTCGTCACTGACCTCACTTCTGAGGCTTACATGGCCGCTCTTAATCGTTTCGTGGCGGGTCGATGCAAGCCACAAAGCGTGATGTTGCATCAGTCACCTGGGAATGTCGTACAGATAAGAGTAGTCCAATCAGGAAATGAGAGGGAGTAAGTGCCGAAAAATCTTTGGGGTCTAAACAGAAGGGAGTCAGAGGGCGCGAATTCAAGATCGCCTCAATGTGCGTAAGACAAATAGCCATCTCCTCAAAGGTAAAATAGTTAAACTTTAAGAAGAGTATTTTTAAATGATCGCTGGAGGAGAATACAGTACATCAGACAGCATCTCTAGAGCCGTTTTCATAATGACTACATCTCTCTGCTGCAGGGCAAATCCAAGTGGTTTCATTACAGATGTGAAGTGAAGCCGGGGTCTTTAGTTGTTATCAAGGACAAGATAACACCACTGCTGCTCTGGTCCCTGGATCGAGTCATGACAACCTATCCCGGCGTAGACGGATTCACGCGAATGGCTGAGTTAAAGACGAAGCGAGGCATCATTCGTCGTGCTATCAACTGCATATTTGAATCGAGAAATTTTTGTAGAAAGCCTTTACCATTCCATTTTTAATCTGTATAAATCTAACCAAATACCATGTACATAAAGAACAATGGCAGAAAAATAGTTGACAAAAATAGTCTAGAAATAAGTTATATATGAAATGAATTTTATTATTTTTCTATGATTTTTCAATTAAAAATGTATTTTAATTAAAGCCACAGAAAAAAACAAACATTTTTGGGAATATCAAATGACTTAAATAATTTTATTCTATTCAAGTGTTGCCATTTAATATATTCATACTATGAGGGCGGCACTGAAAATTTCGGGAATCAAGGAAGTGACACAACACTACTTCATAAAAATGTATTTATTGCTTTTCGAAGTATTCTCCGCGAAATTTTATCAATTTTTCCATACGATAGAACCAATCATTGAAGCAACCATTCCATTCGGAAGTTGGGGTCTCCAAAATTGCCGTTTTGTAGACGTCCACTGCTTCTTCAAGTGATAAAAATCTCTGTCCACGCAATTTATTCTTTATTTTAGGGAAAGTATAGAAATCACTAGGTCTTAGGTCGGGGCAGTACGGCGGATGGTCTAATAATTCTATGTTTTCTTGCTCTAAAAACTCTTTTGTTCTATGTGCGGTGTGAGAACTCGCATTGTCGTGATGGAGGATGATGCGGCGGTTGCAGTTCTCTTTACGGAGTTCAGAAACGACCTGTGGCAATTAAATGATAGCATACTATTCTGTATTAACCGTTCTTTGTCCCTCAAGAGGAATAGTTGTAACATGGCCGGTTTTGGAGACAAACGTGGCCACCATATTTTTTGCAACACTCCGTGAACGAACAATTTTTGTTGGCTTTAACTCATTTTCGAACACCCAAACACGTGACTGGTTTTTTGTTTCGGGTATGTACGCATATATCCAGGATTCGTCACCTGATACGATGTTTTATACAGCATTTGAGGATCCTGCGTGGAATCTTTCGAAAGTTCTGACGCACCAAGTAACGCGAGCCGCTTTTTGTTCTTCACATAGCGAATGCGGTATCCATCGGGAAAACAACTTTTTTACACCTAATTGTTCATGCAAGATTATTTGTATTTGACTCATGCCAATATCTAAAGTTGCCAGAATTTCGCGGTATGTCACATGTCGATCTTCCTCAATCAGCTTAGGCACAGCATCAACGTTTTCTTGGGTGACAGCAGTTTTTGGACGACCTTGACGTGGATCATCACTAAGCTTGACACGTCCACGTTAAAATTCAGCAAACCAGCGATAAATTGTGGCTTTGGATGGGGCTTCATCACCAAATACAGAAATCATCCGGTCAATACACTGTTTTTGTGTTAAACCACTTCGAAAGTCATAATAAATCATCGCTCTTGAATTTTCTCGAGTCAATTCCATTTTCTCAACGACTAAACAAGTTTGACAAAACCTTGCGACAAGACCGAAAATCTTTTTTTAAATAAATAAATGGTATTCGATTTTTAAAACCAAGGAGTTTTCAATTAAAAAGATTTTAATATGACAGGAACAGTGGAAATATTCCATTCCCGATACTTTTAGTCCAGCCTATGTATTTTCGTATAACTTTGTAAGACTACCAACAAAAGACAAACACAAAATATTATTATATTAAGTTTTTATTAGTAACGTAGTAGTTTTATTAGTAAGTAATAATAAAAATAAAAGTGATATGGTTGAAAATAAGTCTCTTACAAAGAATTTCCTACAATATTAAATTATCTCAATCATAGTTTGATAGAGATAGTAACAATTCCAATTTATGTTATGGCAACACTAGCTAAAACATAATGTCACTGTTTTTTTACTGGCTTTACGGCTCTGGATTCTAGCCCTTATGAGAATGTCACTGTATGACATAAAAGCCCTGGAGCCAAGCCAGAAATATACATTTATAGTAGACAAATATATAATAGAGATACAATAATCTAAAAACTCTCAATTATGTAGGTAGGTACATTATGTTAAGAATGTATTAAGCTAACATCAAACAATGATAGGAGGTATGATTTTTTCCAAGTGATATAAGATATAACCTCAAAAGGTTCAAATCTAAATATCTTTTTTTTGACGTCTTCTCAGGGCAAAATTCTTTTACAGAGTTATCAAGGCACTGACGCTTAACATTTAAAGATATTTTTGATATATAGACGCTAACATTTTTTCTCAACTAATTTTGTGTATGAAAGTCTGCCATTGTTCTTTGATTGTTATAACATTTTTATCTCATTTAATATAATGATGATGTGTTTAGTATTTTTAATTGCCAATATAACTTTTCCACCGTCGATGTTTCAGAGAAAGTTTAAAAAAATTGAAAACTTTTTTTTAAACTTTCTCTGAACCTTGTGACACTATATTCCATCTTAACCCATAAAATAATGCGATTGCTAACCTATGACTTCAAAGACTTGTATATGCTACTGGAACGGTTTGAATTTGAGATCAGGCCAAAATCAATAATTTGGATATCCTGTTAGGAATTTTCAGTAATCAGGACGTTGGCGGTATTTTACCCCCTTGCCTTAGAAAGCACGTAAAGTCGATGGTCCTGCGTCTGATCTCTCTGTTGTCATGTTGGATACCCATCGAACTGTGACAGTGAGGAAATAAAGAGTGCACTCGTGCTTGCGCATATACTCGGGCATATTAATTCTGTTCTGCGCAGATGGCTAGTCTTCATAGAGACTGGCCGCCGTGGTCAATATTCGGTCTGGACAACATTATTATATGATGGCTTATATAGAGCAGTAGACTGCTGACGAGCTCTTTTTAGAAGGGATATTTTCTCTTAAGTTAATATTCTTCTTCTTCTTTAGACCATTTTAGTCTATTGATGACCATGGGCCTCTCTTTTTGCAAGATAGATTAACCAGAATCGTCACGCTTGGCAAGCAAGAAATGGAGAAGCGGGGCGAAATAATAATTTAAGAATTAATACCATTAGCAAACTTTATCGCTGTTTTTAGAAAATTTAATATATAATTAAGAAAACTTGTGATTGACATGGCAAAGCGAGGCGTGCTCCTTATAAATAATGTAAAGTAAAACGTTCATTTGCTTTATAAGGCAATCTCTTATTGAATAGCAAAGAAAACTTCCGCTCGAATGTTTCTTTTTATTTCATTCCCTTTTTTGCTAGTGTTAAGTAATAATAAATTGATCATTTATTATATAAACTTATTTTCAAAAAAAAAAAACCAGAGTTTTTGATTTTTTTCCTGTCTGAAAAAAAATACAATACGAAAAAGGCTAAGTATATTTGAACATATTACTGGCTGGTTATAAAAGTCCCATAATGTTAAAAAAATATGTTTTAAATTTAAATTTGGTCTGAGGCTGTTTTTAAAGAATATACACCTTTTGTGGCGCTAACTCCTAAAAGTTAATATCGTCTCTAAAAACGTTTAGTAATTTTTTATTGAAGCATCTCATTTCCTTGACATTTTATAGTATTGCAATTAATGATTAGCGGTGTCGAAAATGGTATATAAAGTGATAAAAGCCAGCAATTATTGCGATGCTTGTGGAGGGTTGCAGTCAATGCTTCGTGGCTCTGAGGGTAAATTTGAGTTGTTCGACAGTCTAAAAGACCTGGCCGCGCTATCAAGAGAACGGTTCTCTTAAGAGAAGGTCATGTACTGAACCACAGAATGATCGTTTTCTGGTGATTCAAGCGTTGAGAAATCCTAAATCTTCATAATATGTGGACCTCAAGGACAACCTCGATGAAGTAAGAAATGTGCAATTTAGTCAAAGGACGATCAGCAATAGGCTTTTTCGCTGCTAATATATGCAGTCATCACGTAGCCCTCAGCCCTAATTTACTCCGTGAACACCAAGTTGCCAGGCTTAGCTTCGCTCGAAATTGTGTATCATGGACTCAAGAAGACTTTATTAATTTATTTGTTCATGCAAAGATAGGTAAATTATTATTCTATTCTTTCACCATACTACAATCTGTTTGTCGGCGATTAGGGATAGAGTATTGGTACATTGGTATATAGGGTACGGGGAACTTTGCAAAACTGTGTTGCTGAGAGGTTGTACTGTGTTACGACAAGGTGGTTAGTGTTGCTGTTGGTTTGCATAATTTGGTGCTAGTATGTAATTACTATGTATTCCCGAAGTAAAATTATTAAACAATCTAAAGATAACAAAAACACTGGTTCTTCGCTTAGATTTTGACGACAGTAGTCTGTATATGTCTAAGGAGCAACTCGCCATTATATATACAGGTTGTCCAAGTAATTTTAACCTCTCTGCTGCTGTGCTGTGAACTTACCCCGTCCCAGGGATACTTATGAACCCCTAGCCTCCGATAAACGATTACAATTATTCGAGATCGCCTCTATTATTATACACCTAATCATCGTCCTCTTTGAAAAAACTATCTACGTTCTAGTTTAATGATGTTGACGGATTACACATGTGCACGAAATATTTTTTTAATAATATTATTAAAAAAAATTGTTTAAGTTAATTTGCATTTTGCAGACTTCCTCATAATGTTTTTCTTCACCGCAAAATTGTAAATAAAAACAATAATTTCATTCTTTTTGCGTTAAGTTCCAAAGTACGCGGGGAAAATGAGAATTGCAAACATTTCTCTTACGTGGTAGAGCCATGTTGCAGCTATATTAGTAGTATAGTTGTAGCATGAATGGGTTAGCTCGACCGGGGAAGGAACACGCTCTCACAGAATACCAGCGCAAAATAGCAGCTTAATACTGCTGTGTTCCGAATTGTGAGTGTAGAGAATCGGAGACCCTTTTTACTGGAAAAGAGGCATTCTATTTTAGTCCTCACGAGTGACAACGCATTTGCATTTTGTTTCTTTATTGAGGATACATATGGATGTCTATGGGTCACAGCAACCACTTACCATCAGGTGAACTGTGTGCTCCTTTTTACTATAAAAAAGGGTTTTTAATATTTATAAAACTAAAATAATAATTACGATTTTTGACACAATTCGATCTTTGCTCAAGTAGTAAAATAAAATAAAATGGAATGAATATAATTCTCGGCGTTTCATTAACGAAGCTCGCTACGAGCTCTTACAAACATTGGTTTCAAAGCCAATGAGCGTGTTCTGGGTTGTTTCAACGAGGAAATTTCTCTCGCAAATGTATTTATTTCGACGTTTCCTGCAAATATATACGGAACATTATACAGCTAGAGATGTATGATTTAAAAATGGAGCAATAGGAAACATACTACGAATGAAAAATGGAAGGAAAATATGCACACGTTTCTATTTTAAAATGAACATTGATGATGTTGCTTGTTAAAATCTAGGTTGAGTTTTTTGATAGGAGTGTACCGAGTATGCCAAAATTCAAACTGAGAAGGCTGTAGAGATGATAAAATAATTATAAAAATAACATCTATAATTATTAATCCAAAAATTTCAGTAGCAACGTAGGTACAGTCAGTAAGGGTTTTTGCCTTGATGTACCTAAAGGTTGATGAGTCGAAAATTGTTTTAAATTATTGTACGGTTTGCTTAAGGTACTGCTGCTTATCTCCTGTTTCATTTCCCTTTGTCACCTCTTACTTACTACACCCACGGGATGATAATACAGGGTCTACCAGGCAGGATAGTGGCAGCAATGGCGCAGTGGCTAAACGTTTAGGTGTGGGTTCAAATCTCGCGTGTAAACAACTCAATCATGTGCAATTTATGCTTGTGAAATGATATAGGAAACAATCAAGGAAAATCTTGGGATTAAAATTAAAAAATAAGCGTATAAGCAAATAAAACTAGAGCACCATGGGGCGGCGAAGTGATGAGTTTTATTGACAATTTAGAAACAAACTAGTTAACAAAGTTCAAGTCTAAGAACGAAGAGATGGTATATTTATGTCTTCAGGATTGGCAGTAAAATTGCAATATATGGAAGGCCTAAGGACGCACTCGCGACGTATTTCAAGCGAAGTGACGTAGTTTGTCAGATATACGTAGTTCATCAAAAAAGACACTGATAATTCCATGTTGAAAACCTTCCAGCCACCATGCTGCAGCTATATTAGTAGTATAGTTGTAGCACGAATGGGTTGGCTCGACCAGTGAAGAACCACGCTCTCACAAAATACCAGCTTAAAATAGCAGCATAACGCTGCTGTGTTTCGTATGGTGGGTGTAGAGAACCGGAAACCCTTTTTACTGGAAACGAGGCATTCATTCTTAGTCTTAGATATTTTGAAACGTCTTCGTATCAGTCAGATCGAAAGGAAGGATTTAAAAGAATGTTTGTGGGAGTATCTTCTAATGTATAACAGCACCCCTCCTTACAGTTACCGGGAGGGTACCATCTGAAATGTTTTTTTTTTCAACGAAAAAGTAGGGGTAAAATTCCATCAATAGGTGAAATAAATTACAGGCAATCATTTAGATTCAGATATCAGGGATAGAGACAAAATACAAAACGAAAAAGGAAAAGAGTATGTAGATAGGAAACGCAGAGCAACTCACTCAGATATAATACAGGGAGATAAGGTTTACGTAAAAGCAGTGCAAAAATCGAATAATCTTAGAACAAATTTTAAACCGACGCCACATGTCGTAGAGAGTGCACGAGACGGTGACTGTACAGTACGCAATAGTGAAACGAACCAAAGGTTCAGGAGAAATGTGATACATTTGAAAAAAGTAGGACGCGATTGGACGGCTATTCGACCCGATCAGAATGAAAAAGAACAAAATCTAGAACAGGATAAAGAAGACGAAAATATGTAATAATTAATACAGACAATACAAGCTGCTTTGTGATTGTTATGAGTTATAATGAAAAAAAGAAAATAATCTTTATAAAAAAGAGATGTAGCGTTTGCATATATATAGTATACAGTAAATATTGTTATTTGTTTTATTATATAAGTCACTGTCTCGAGTGCACCGCGTCAGTTACACGAGAGCCTCGGGCGAGAGTGGACGTGTTTTAGTTAAGTGCGTGCCGAGCCTGCGCTACACCACACAGATAAGAGAAGATAGCAGACAATGCAGATACTGGGTGGGTTCAGGTAGAGGCAAAACCAGATTGGACTCAAACAATCGCCCTGGAAAATACCCCTTCTTATCCTTATGCGGCTTTCCGCATACGTCATCCGCTCGCCTAGATGGCAAAGGATTGTAATCCCCTGCCCCATACACTTCCAAAGGAAGTCTCTTACTGTACAGTCAACCTTGTACAGCTCGAGGACCCTCTTTAACAATGTATAGGACAACGAGTCGAATGTCTTTCTATAGTCTATCTAGGCGGCGGAGAAGTTCCGACGGTTGCGTTTAACCACTTTGCCAATGACCGCGAGATTGAGGAGTGGTTCCTTGGTTCTACGACGGCATCCATTTTGAGCTTGCGACATTACCTGATTTAAATTCAGGTGACGAATGATTCGCGTACTCAAAATTGATATCAGTGTCATATATATGATGGGTAGACACGTAAGGCGGCGGTATTTGCTCGGGTCTTTAGGAACCAAAGGAGTTATCCCAGTAGTGAAGAAGCTCGGGAGTGACTTTTGGTCGAGAGCTGCTTGAAACTCTCGGGCGAGCACAGCGTGACACACCACGAACCCCTTCAGCCAGTAGTGATGCAGTCCATCGAGTTCCAGACATTTCCAGTTCGGGGCCCTACGGACCGCCTCAGCTACGTCATCCGGCATTATGATGACGGGATCTATGGGCTTAACACTCGCACACTGACTCACCGCAACTTCCGTCTAAGGGCCCTCGCTGTGGTTAACGGGCTCTGACCACAGAATGCGACAGTGTCGGCCTGATTCGGTGCTGGGCCCGTTCCACGTACCATTGGTCGCTCCAATGATTCATAGAGCCTCTTCTTACCACTCTGAAAGAGACGGTTCTGGTTGAATTACCTTAACCTCTCGGTATATTGCCGAATCCGCTTTCCCCAAGCAGCGATTCTCTGCTGCATGTCGTCTAGGCGCTCCGTCAGTTTTTGCGTTATATCATAATACATACATAACATAAACACTCACGCCTGTCACCCAGAGGGATAGGCAGAGACTACGGACTTCCATTTGGCGCGATCCTGACACACCTCTCTCGCCTCTTTTACATCCATATATCTACGCATACACGCTCGTCGGTTAAGGGTAGTCCTAATCTGGCCCATTTTTAATGTATCGCCGATTTGGTCGATAAACCTTCGTCTAGGGCGTCCCTTCACGACCCTGCCGTTCACTTCCGCAACATAAATTTGCTTTGTCACTCTTTCCTCGTTCATTCTTTCTACATGACCAAACCACCGAAGCATTCCTTTCTTAATCCTTGTCACAACGTCATCTTGCAAACCACACTTTTCTCTTATCACACTATTTCTCACCCTGTCATTCAGATTCAGCCCTAGCATACTCCTTAAGGAACGCATTTCTACAGCATTTATTCTACTCTCATGCTTCTTCTGCCAGACCCAACTTTCACTACCATACATTAAAGTAGGGACTAACACAGCATTATGAATTGCCATACGTGCCTTAGTTGACACATTCTGACTCCTCATAATAGCGTGTAGAGCCCCATTCACTCTATTTCCTGCGTTCACTCGTCGTTCTATATCCTTATCATATCTACCATCCCTGCTAAATAAACATCCCAAATATACAAACTCATCCACTTGCTCAATCAACTCCCCTTGTATTCTTATTTCACATAAAGTTTTACTTTCTTCTCTTTCAAAAACCATCACTTTCGTCTTACTTGCGTTCACTTTCATACCCCTTTCTTTCAATGACCAATTCATTAAAGTAACCATCATTTGCAACTCGGCCGCCGACGATGCAAATATGACTTGATCATCGGCGTACAAAAGGCATTTGACGGTTGACTCACCCATTCTCAACCCACATTCTTCAACTTTCAAAGTTTGCAAACAACTGTCCATAAATAAGTTAAACAGACACGGGGAAGCCACACATCCCTGTCTGACACCTTTATGAATGCCAAACCAGTCCGAGTAGACCCCGTTGATCCTGACACAAGCACTAGAGTCCCTATAAAAAGATCTTAATGCCTGTATCAAGCCAGCGCTCAACCCAAATGAGTTCAGTGTTTGCCATAACACATTCCTGTCCACTCTGTCATAAGCCTTTTCCAAGTCCATGAACGCACAAAAAAACTTTCTGGTTTTGGGTTTTGCGTTATATCCTGCTGGGACAAACGCAATTTTTCTTAATGTCCTATATGTATTGATGTTAAAACCCGATTGAAGGCCTTTTCTATGTCCAGACTAACGGCCAAGGCCTCTCTCCTTTGGAGTCTAATGCTTCCGCCCATCGATGAATGTAACCTAGAACATCTGAGTTGATCGATCCACTGAATTAGACCGTAAAATTCCCACCCTTTTAATAATCAATCAGATTATTCTGGTTTTTGTTGATTTGAAAATATTTTAAAAACAGTTCTATGTAATAAAATGGATGGTAACATATATAACAATAGTACCTGTAAACTGCTGCACAGATTTTGACTCAAAATCTTCTAAAGATTCGTTGTTTTATTCTAAAAGACTATTTTTGTCGCTTATGTGCCCGAATGCAGTGCTCTGATTCTGCTCCGGTTCTTTATGCGATAGCTTACGTATCTATAGACGATAGTATTGTTTCCTATATTACTTTTTAACGGTATCTTAATCGGAGCGACAGTTTATTTATTCAAAGTTATTTCTTTCATTGGGTGTGAAGTTAACCTATTGAACATTTTCGGAAGTCTTCTTTAAAATATTACGGTCTTCCACTACTTAATAAATATTTTCTTTAAGAAGCGACTCATTTATATGATATATTGTATGTAATGCTTAGTACTTTTAGAAATACGTAATGGTTAGCTAGGTCAGAAATATTCAAGAGGGTGGTACCTACCCAGACGGGTTACCGTTAGTGTAACAGACAGACATATGTCCATATTATATTATGTCCATTGCTGAACCAGCCGTTTAGGAGAGGTTAGTGGCAAACACGCGTATAGATGTTTTTTTTATAGGATAGCGTGACAAACGAGTACACAGTTCACCTGATAGTAAGTGGTTGCTGTGACCCATAGACATCTACATTTGTCCTCAATAAAGAATCAAAATGCAGATGCGTCGTCACCCGTGAGGACTAAGATGCAATGTCTCTTTCCCTGTAAAATGGGTCTCCGGTTCTCTACACTCACCATACGAAACATAGCAGTGTCAAGCTGCCATTTTACGCTGGTATTTTGTGAGAGCGTGGTCTTTCCCCGGTCGAGCTGACCCATTCATGCTACAACTATACTACTATAATAGCTGCAGCATGGCTCTACCACGTATAAAATTATTTATATAAAGATAAAGCAATACGATACGTAGTAGTTCAAAGAATGTAGACTAAACTCCGAAAAAACTGCCACAGCTTATTATATCTATAGTTTCTAAGAGCCCCTAGAAAGTAAATGTATTCCATGGCAGTTTTTTCTTTACTTATTACAAGTTTTTTCTTTACTTGATTACAATCCCACCCCAGCCATGGTGTAGCTATGTTATCGTTGTAGTACGAATGGGTCGGCTCGACCGTGGTAGGGCCACGCTCTCACAGAATACCAGTATAAAATAGCAGCTTAATACTGCTGTATTTCTGATGTATTTGCGCATAGGTACTTCGAAATAATGAGTCGGCAATAAATCAGTTCTCCGGCAGTACGGTCGTTTTATTTAAATCTTATACAATACATTTGGTGAAGAGGTGTGTACAAGTACCCGAAACAGAAAAGAAAATTGTAAAATTATAAATTATACTTTTTGTTTTTATTAGGTTCTCAAATTAATGTGGAAGGGAATGATATACATGCACACAGGTACTTCAAAATAATGCGTCAGCAATAAATTAATTCTCCGGTAATACGTTCCTTTCATTTAAATCGCATACACTACAGTTTTGTATGGTGATTGTAGGGAACCGGAGACCTTTTTAACTGGAAATGAGGGGGTGACAACGCATCTGCATATTAAATCTTAATTGAGGGTAAACATAAATATCTATGGGCCACGGCATCAAGTATTTGTATGGCTTATAAGTAATTGTTCTTTTTATTAATTGTTGTAAAAGCTGTTTTATGTATAGCACAAAAACAACTCCTGCCGACATTATCAACTCCTTGAGTGTAGGGTTTTGTGACAGTAAACATTTTTAAATCAAAAAGCTGGGTTGCCCTCAAAGTTGTTAGAAGCCGCGAGATCGATGTACGGAGAACGATTTGATAGCGATCCTTCACTCACCTTCTTCGGATGTTATGCTATGTAGACATAACATTGGTATTGTATTGTACAAATATTTTTTTTTATCTATAGAATCGTGGTTCTAATCAATTTTCTAATCAAATTCATTAGGCACAAATTTTAAAAAGGAGCAAATTCGCGGAGTGTTAATAAAACATTTTATAAAATGATAAAAAAAAAATACTTATAATTTTTATAGTAAATAAAGTTAATTAGTCCAGCCCACCTCTTGGTAAGTAGACACTGTCGCCTATAGACAACAAAATGTTTCAGACAGACGCGTTATCTTTAAAGTCTAAGATAAAATGTCTCGTTACCGCAAAGTAAGATGTCCAGTTATCTACATTCACGATACGAAGAAAGTCAGCTTTTAACAGCTAATAATCTCATCAAAATTATTTGTAATATGTATGCATGTAGTGAAGTTTTTAGTAGATGGTCAAATTTATTAAAATGTTATTAATAAAATGTTATAATATCATTGATTAACCAATAATTATAATTAAAATTTAAGGTATAGTTTAAAAAAAATTAATATTAATTTTGTAATGGATCTGTGTTGTCTGTATCAAATAAATTATTATTAATATTATGTTGGTACGCTGGTATTCTGTGCGAGCTTGATCCTACCTCAGTCAAGCGAATCATTCGCGCTGCTACCATAACTTTGTAGCTGCAGCGTGGTTATTCCATGTAGTCTCACGACAATTATTATCCCGTTGCAATAAAATAGACAAAGAAGTTTGACAAACAGAATTTTAATTTCTTATGTTGTTTTCTTAGTATTCTGATATTGGTGAAATCTGTATCGTCATATTCTCCACCTGATTACGAATCCCAAGGTGTTCGACGAATATGGCGGTATAAGTCTGCTGATTGGGATGAGATGCGACACTTTGTTGCATCTTATCCTTGGCGGGAGATCTGTTTCTCTTCTGCAGATCCGTCGAGCTGCGCGGTTGCGATAACGGATGTATTGCGTCAAGCTATGGAGTACTTTATCCCCTTCTCTAACTCTCCCACCGGTAGCAAAGCTCGCCCATGGTTTAACACTGAATGCGCCCAAGCTGAAAAGCGCAAACATTTAGCTTACCTATCCTGGGTTGACGCTCGAAACCGCAAAGCTCCGGATATTAGCTCCAAGAAGAGGAATTTCAACCAGATCGCCAAGTCCTACAAAAAAGCATAACGGATAGCTAGTCTCGATCGCATTAAACATATTGGCGCAAAACTCTCTGCCAGACTATCCGGCACTAGAGCTTTTTGATCTCTCGCCAAAGCGGTCAAGACAAACTTCTGTCGGTCTACACTACCTCCGCTGGTTAAACCGGATGGCACACTGGCGCATACGGGTAAGAAGAAAGCGGACTTGTTTGCTTTCTCTTTGCCTACAATTCACGTCTGGACAGTGGCAACAACGTTCCACCAAAATTACCTCACTGCGGGACCTCTATGTCAGAGATTCGTATAACGAATAAGGAGGTTCTTAAAACCTTGCTGTGTCTAGACGTGAATAAAGCTAGTGGACCAGATGGTATACCAGCTATAGTCCTAAAGGCTTGTGCTCCTGAGTTCTCTCCAGTGTTGATACGCTTGTTCCGCCTCTCATTTTGTACTGGAATAGTGCCAAAATAATGGAAGCTGGCCAACGTGCAGCCTGTTCTAAAAATAGGCAGCCGCGCCGACCCTGCCAATTATCGGCCAATCTCAATTACCTTCATACTCTGCAAGACTTAGACTTATTGAGCGTATATTGAATGCCCGCTTAATGGCATACCTAGAACAGAATGACCTCCTTAGTGACCAGCAATATGGGTTTCGCCGAAATCGGTCAGCTATCGAAATATACCGACCGCCTTCAGTTGTTAGGATTTGAAATATTCTCAAATTAGAACTTCGGTCGGTTCATTGAGTCCAAGGCCAAAGTAGTTGCAAGGAAGCTGGGAGTCTTTGCAAAGGTGCGGCGATACTTCACGCCGGGACAGCTGCTAACTTTATATAAAGCGCAAGTCCGGTCGTGCATGGAGTATTGCTGTGGTTGGAGGGTGGTCGTTGCGCGGCGGTTTGTTTTTGATTTTACAAACGGCTGCGTAAGTCCGGCGGTGATTGGTCGCATGTTTTATCGCATGATGAAGTCGCTCGCTCCTTGGGTCGATAGCGGTTGCTTCATCGATCTGTATAAAAGGCACTTGTTTTGGCTCGTCGCTCACTTAGCGGTTAGCCACCGTAGAGTCTATATTACCTGAGGATGCCTCGTGTAGAGGCGAAACACGTGTCGTATTATCGTCAGTGGTGTGTCTTGCCTAGTGTAGTGGTGTTGGGAGTAGCGGTGCTGGGATTAATGGTGACGGGGATAGTGCACGCAATTTTTTTTTATAGGAGAGGGGGCAAACGAGCATGCGGCTCACCTGATGGTAAGTGACTACCGCCGCCCATGAACAACTGCAACACCAGGGGAATCGCAGATGCGTTGCCGGCCTTTTAAAAAGGAATACGCTCTTTTCTTGAAGGTCCCTAAGTCGTATCGGTCCGGAAAAATCGCTGATGGTAATCGATTCCACAAGGAGGTCGTGCGAGGAAGAAAACATCTTCTAAATCGCACAGTGGTGGACCGCCAATCATCCAGATGGTGTGGATGGTATCGGAAGTTCTGCCGCGATGTGCGTTCGTGAAATTTGGCGGCTGGGATTAATCCGAACAATTCCTCAGAGCACTCCCCATGGTAGATGCGAAAGAAAATGCAAAGGGATGCAACATCTCTTCGCAGTGCCAATGAATCGAGCCGATCGGAAAGGGCTCGGTCGTCGACAATTCGAGCCGCTCTGCGCTGGATGCGGTCAAGTGGAAGGAGCTGGCACTGGGGAGCCCCTGCCCAGAGACGGGAACTTTTTAGATGCTATTTTGGCCTTCTCTTCCAAGTGACCACGAAACTGCACGTTACTCGATATGTCGACTCCGAGGATTCCGATACTGGCTGAGGCATGAAGGGGAATGCCTTGAAAATGAGGAGATACGACAAAGGGGTTCTTTTTAGCGGTAAACGCGCAAACTTGTGTCTTCTGACGTTTAAGCTGGACTAGATTTAGTCGCCCCCAATCACAGACTTTGTTCAGCAAAGACTCGACTTCAGACACAAGTTTGTTCCGGTACTCTTACGGTACGAATTGAGAGAGGGCGGGAGGTGCTCTTCATACTAGGTAAGACACATCTTTTTTTTTTATAACGCGGATATTTGCGAAGTAAATTTTTCTTAAAGTTTTTGTATCAAATCGTTGTTAGTGCTTTGAAAACTGTTCAAATTGATATCAAGTTATTTCATACAGTCTTCAATATTTCTTTCTTTAATCCTATGAATGACTGGCTGAAAACGTTGCATTAGTTATGAAAAAAGTAACAACAGTTTAGAGTTCAGAGTTTTATTAGTTTAAAACAAATCTATAAACACGCATAAATCATGATGGCCCTTGTGAGAATAGGTCATGGTCATAAAATTATTGTATTGTTATTCGTTCTTTATACATCTGTAAAATTTTAAACACATAACTTTGAACGTACAGTTCAAGGTAAAAGTGTTAAAAAAGACTTAAATAGAACCAAAATTTGATGATCACCATGTTGAAAAAAAAATCAGTAGCGCAGAGATAAAGGTTGATAAGAAGGATCAACATCGTCGTTATATTGTAGCATGTTATTAGTTTTTGCTTTTGGTTGCTGATCCCCTTCATTGGTTCCATCACTTATTCATTTGCCATAAAAGCCAGAGATAGAGAAAGAAATAACGTTTTTCGAGAAAATACAGTGTTTCATATCAAGCGCGATATCAATGTGCATCAAAGAGATTCACGTTGACGTTTGCCACTTTTTTAATTACGATAAAAATCTGGCTTACTTTTGTTGCCTATGCAAAGAAAGAAAATAGGTGTAAATGTATTTTGTTGCGAGAAGTTGTGGTTCGTTAGCGCCGTCTTTAGTTTAAGTCTTTACTAGAGTAACTGGTATTACAAGCTTATGTTTGCTCCTAGTGTTTAAAGTATGCACATCCTTATTCTTATTAAAACTATTTATGTTTTTATGTACATACATTACATTTTCATAAATATATTGCAATGCCAAAGTTAATATGTTCATTTTTTTAAATTTTAGTCTGAGGGACTCTTTACAATTTAGGTTGTAAAATTATCTAAAATAATAGAGTTACCAAAACTGAGTAAGTTAGGCATCGTTTTATTATTATCTGTCTATCATATTCTATTTCAATTGCTACGCCACAATAGCTAAATGATAAATATACTTTACCAAAATGAAAGCCGATTATTATGTTGAAGCTTTAGTGACTGATGTATTTTTTTAATTATATATATAATAAGATAACTTGAGCTAGCATCATTTATCGCACGCACCCCGAGGACTAACAAGAAGTCCTAGAGCTGTAAGAAGACAAGTGGAGCTGAGATATTATAGGATTATCTGAAGTCCGAAGAGACAAGAAGAGGACACGGTAATATTCAAATCCGGCAACTTGCTATATCACCGAGAGGGTGACCATCTGATCCAAGGAGGTGACGGATTTATCATCCACAAATCTTTCGTTAACAATTTTGTAAATATAGGAAATGTGTATACTCAGAATCGCCAAACGGGATTCGTTAAAGGTTGTACATGTTTTCGCACCAACCTCCAGACACCCAGATAGGGAGGTGTAGAAAATGTATGAGGATATTTCCGGAGCTATGCATTCCTCCAAAACTCATGTAGGCTAATAGGACAATATAACCCAGATCAAGGCACAAGAGATAACAGTGAGCTCAAAGTGAAATTCGGGATAGGGCAACGAAATCCAAGGGGCCAGCAGCTGGTCGAATGCATGGAGAAATAGAAACTCTTAACTATGAGCCTTTTCTTCCATAAGCGCCCCACAGGAAATGGACCTGATCCTACCCTAACGGTTCTACAAAATTAAAGTTGACTACATTATGATGACTAGATGGCAACTATTTAGTGATATCTCAGTGATTACGAGGATAAAAACTGGTAGCGATCACTGAATGGTGAGATACACACTAAACCTAAGCCTTAAGTTGGAGAGGTCACATCTGATTAAGTCAACACTCAGTCCCTAACTTAACAAGTGCATTTGTGACAATCCTATTTTAAGTGAAAAAAAAAATAACACCTTTTTATTTTATTCTAAAAGAAGAAAACACCAAAAATCTACTTTAAAATTACCTCAAGTTAAAAAAGGACGTTTGATTTGCTGTCAAATTTATTTAATTCATTTCGAAAATTCAATTATTGCTCCGCGTGCTTGTGTCTGTGAAATGATAAATTGAATTCAATTTAGGTCTCGAGCGGTGTTTAAAAAAATCATGCTGAGCTTCAATGCCAATGTAAAACCATTTTCAATTAATTTTACGTACGCAACTGCCAATAATGTTACGGCTCCGTGGCGAAGTGGCTTCCCGCGAGGTAAAAGTATTTCTATGGCCTACAAGTAACTGTTCCGGGTCTGGAGGTTTGTCTTTGTTAAATTTATGTATGTAAACTGCCTTAACGATACAGGATAACATCCAAATGTTGGGGTACAAACTTAAAAAAAGATACCGTTTTTTTTTTTAGTTTTTAAAGCGGGAAGAATTTAAGGAAATAAAACGTATATTCAACCTCGTAGACATCCCAGTGGACACAGTCCGGGGTTGCCACGAGCGCTTGTACTGTTTTATTTTATTTATTTTTCATAAGATTAAAATAAAATATCGCATTAATAAAATGTGTTCTCAACATGACCTAACCACAATGAGCATTTTCATTTGATATAACTTTAACTCGGTTTCATTATGTTATCTCTGGAAGTGAATGTATAAATAAAAATAAACCGATAAAAAAATTCTCTGTCCTCTGTATGTAATTTTTATGTCTAAAATTTACTATCCCTGTTTATTATATATTATGTGACACATGTATTTATTTTATCCTTATATGTGTTTTCTAATAACAAAATGCACACCTTAATATCCTTTATTTATCATATATATCTTTATAAACTGGCCAATAAACAACAAAACAACGGTGAAAGCACACCATGATCACAAACTTTACATCATGGCGTGTCCTCTCCGCTGTTAATGTGTACATAAATTCATAAATAAATAAATATTAAACAAAAATAAAATCACAAAGATTAGTGTCTCATTTGTGATTTTTTTATCGAGCCAATCATTATGATCCTCGTTCCTTTATCACAAAGTACTTTAACATTAGTTAAATTTTTATCAAATTACTTCGTATTTGCGCAATAGTTTAATTCAGTAGATTTACAGATATTTAAAAAAGTTAAAAGTACAGAACGCCTTAAGTTCTGATTTACTTTAAAGTCTCTGATATCAGCTGTTAGTTAATATGTTATTTAAGAGTAAAAGTAAAATTTTGTATTTCGTAAGTAGAAATATCTTCTTTTAAGGCACGCGTGGATATTTTGAAATTCAATAGATGATCGTATATTTATCGACTATCCGGCTCCGTGTCTGAGGAAATTTCTGTAAGGCTGAGTTGCCTTTCGTGATTTGGATGCTGATACACTAAAACTGCAGTTTTGGTAACGTATTATAGTAATTATTAATATGTTGAATATGTCTTCAATAATGTGGATAGTGTAGTAACGTTATCTTTGATCTAGTGGTCGTAAACGTACCTACTGCTTATGAGGACTCAGGTTCGCGACGCCGTTCAGGTCGCCCAAAAATCGGTTATCGAGTTCTTCTTTCAATAATTCCCAGTAGCAGCTAAAGGACGTTAAGCCGTTGTCGATCTACCGATGGCTATGCAAATTTTTTTGCATTTCCTGTAATGGATAATATATTCTCTCTGTGAAAATGTGAATATTTTTTTATTTATTGCCAATAAAATTCTACAATTAGTAATACATATTAAACACAGCGCAAACCACTGAATTTTAGTAAGTTGTAGTACCAATTATTAATAAATTTTATTGTAAAAATGTCTAAAGTCATTTCCAGTATCCGTTTCGTCTTAACACAAGCTGTTAGAAAGCCATTAAAACTTGATAACTTACTTTTAACAGCAACAAATTGTTAAAGTTTGCTCAGAGGGTACGCTAATCTCATTAAGAGAGGCTTTTTGTATCCAGTAATTGTGTACTGCATAAATCCAATTACTTACGAATCGAATGAAAATTGAAATTTGTTTTTAACTTACTCAAAAAACGATTCTTTTTTGATAAAATTCATCTAGACCAGCTCGCTAACATGATATTAGGTTCACCGTCTGGCGTAGGCCTATAATTAGAATTTAGAAGCTACGGAAGAGCAACTTAAAATTCTTATCAAAAACAGTAATTTAATTTTTTATTTTTAGGTTATACTACACCATGTTTTAGTTGTGTACGGATTTCCACTGCCCAATGTCCCGTGGATGTCCAAAGAGGAGACAGGGATAAATGAACAAATACAGGGTGTTTTTGGAACGCTCCCGAAAACTAAGACAGGCGACAACACCAAGTATACCTTTGATCATGGGTCACAAATAAATTCGATCCTGATGAAAAAAAAATCATCTTTTTACAAGGTTTTATTAGCTTTATTCACGCGCCATCATGTTAGTACAGCTAAATGAAACGATAATTTCATAAAAAATATCATGAAAATACTGAAACATAAAACCAGCAGTGGAATGACTGAATTGATATCACCTGACCTGAGCTAGATAAAGGTCAATGTACGCGCGAACACAAATTCGCGCGGCCCGCAACTAGCGGGCCATCCCACAATATAATAATTTACAACACGTGTCTAAATACCTAACTTATCTACTTAACCTACTATTTTGCCACTGTGCTTATCTCCACGTAGCCACTTTAATCCGAATTTACAGGTTAAATAACCCAAATAACTGGTTCGATTCCCCGCTAATGAAGAAATACTTAAATGAAATGTAACCAAGGTTGGAGTCATGCGTTTTTATTCATCGTGTAGGTATGTTTATTATTCTCATGTATTCAGTTATGTACCTATTCAGATTAGTCTAGTACTAAATTATTTAAAAAAAATAGTTATGAAACAGCTTACTGCTCTAAATCCTCCGTGGTCTTATGAGATGCGGCTCAAATTGTGCTCCATTCATTTCAAGGCAGATTTGGGTACAGGCGGGGCATCATCGTGTGGTCTTCGACACAGTCCGTACGTAGTTTCTCGAAAGCATCCACGATCCTTTGGCGCATTTCTTCAGCACTATCACATTCACGATTAAAAACCCTTTCTTTCACATACCCCACAAAAAGAAGTCTAACGGAGTCAGATCTGGTGAGCGAGGTGGGCAAGCGTGTGGTCCTAGTCTGCCGATCCAGCGATCATCAAATAGCTCATTGAGGCGCTCACGGACGAACCTCACGAAATGTGGAGGGGCACCATCATGTTGGAACTATGTGCGGCGATATTCAGCCAACGATAGGTCGTTTAAAATGTCAACCAACTGTTCATTTATAAAGTTTAGGTATCGCTGTCCGTTCAGTCGCTCTGGCAGAAACACTGGTCCCAGTATGCGATCCTTAAATAAACCTGCCCATACGTCAACCGACCATCGGGTTTGGTGCCCGGTTTGTCGAACAGCGTGCGGGTTAACCTCTGAATACACGTGTGTATTTCTTCGGTTCCACAGGCCGTTTCTGGTAAATGTCGACTCATCCGTCCAGATAATGTGCTCAATGGAACCAGGCACACATTGTTGCTGGTATAATAACCAACGGCAGAAAACTCTTGTGCAATTTGTATGGGCGCATTGGTTACGCTTCAACACTTTGTGCACTGCACAGTATGACACACTTGTTCCATCTCGACGTCTTAACAATTTATTTAGCGATACTTCGTGTACCTAGGTTCGGATACCTAACATGTTGACCACTATAAACGTACGCGTTAGGCATTATTTAAACAAAAAAGAATCCAAAAACGTAACAAAAACTTTAATATCAACACGTAATCACAAGTAAATTTATTAAACAAAACGATTGAACTGTCGCTCGCGCACGCGTGTACAAAATCAACACGGAACTGTCTCAAAAACACAACTGCGTCACAAGCGTGAGGCGACAGTGAATAGGTCGACAGCGGAGTGAGTGTGGGTACAGTCGCGTTCTAAAGTACTACATGGTATTGGGCTATTGTTTTATAATATTATAGTAATTAATTGTTTTATTGTAGAATCATAATAGGTGTTTTACTAGCTACTTAGAACTTTGGAAGAGGTGGGAATTAAGAATAGATAATGTTTACTTGAGCATTGTTTGTTATTTCTATCGTAAAATATAAAGTAGTTTGTAACAAAAAAACTTAAGCTAAGGGTGACACGCCGTCCATTATGACGTCTTGGGTCACATGGAAGCCAGATGTTGATGGTGTGTTGGTGTTACTGGATGCTACTTCATCATCACTTTCATCTTCGCTTGAGCTTCCGTCATCAGGTCGATCACATGGTAATTTTTTCGGTATTCTTCCTCAACAATTTTAACTTTACTGCACAATTTTCCCCATTCACCTTCTCCTATCATATTTACCTTTTCGTTCACTAGTTTAGTCATAAAACAATAGATATAAATAATTTTTTTTCCTTCCTTTTTAAAACATCGTCGCGAGTCGCAAAGTAAGCTGTGTATGCGACTGTATTTTTGGAGCGAACAAAGCGCGGGAACCAATAGCATGCAGGCACAGTAATACTGGCCAATATGTGATAAATCGCTCAGTGTCCAAGTTCAAGGCCAGCGTTCTTTTTTCACCGTTCGCGCGTACATTAACCTCCATTAGTCAGGTGATATTAATTCAGTTTCCACTGCTGGTTTTATGTTTCAGTATTTTCATGATTTTTTTTATGAAATTATCGTTTCATTTAGCTGTACTAACATGATGGCGCGTGAATAAAGTTAATAAAACGTTGTAAAAATATGTTTTTTTTTTTATCAGGATCAAATTTATTTATGACCCATGATCAAAGGTATACTTGGTGCTGTCGCCTGTCTTAGTTTTCGGGAGCGTTCCAAAAATACCCTGTATAATTGCAGCAGTGTCTTCCTAATAACAAACCTATAGAAAAAAAAAATTGCGGTTGCTAACCCACCTGCCAAGCGTGGCAACTTTATTAAATATCCGCTCTATGAGTATACCTAGAACATGCTTAAAACACAAATAAAAAAATAAAGATGACATCGGACGTTCAGCTTAACAAAACGCAAATAAGTGTTACGTTAGCGATACCGTTATTTACTGTTCCATGCGTTGTGGTGCATCAGCGAGAGCAATTCACCAACGCTGATTTCGTGAGACGAGAGACTCACAGACGTCTGCATCTGATAAAGTATTCTTTCTTTATAGAATAAGGGTGACAAAGGCCACCTGGTGGTAAGGCTCATAAACATCCACATCTATCTGCAATTAAGAATCAAAATGCACATGTACTGTCAAAACTGAGGACTAAAATTGAATGTCTCGTTTCCAGTAAAAAGGATCTCCGATTATCAATACTCACTATACGAAACACAGCAGAATTGAGCTGATATTTTACGATAGCATTCACTAGAGCGTGTTCATTCCCCCGTAGTTCTTACACGTAAACACGCTGCTGAATGAACAAACAAATGTTACTAACTCACCTCTCTTAAATATATTTAAGCCTGTTCTCTAATAATAGAGAGCCTCGCAATATGGTCGTTTGTCACCCTCACGGTGATCGGCGACTGGTTGCGTGGTTGGAGGGTAGGCGGGCGTTGCGCGGCGGTTTGTTTTTAATTTTTCAAACGGCTGCGTAAGTCCCGCGGTGATTGGTCGCATGTTTTATCGCATGATGCAGTCGCTTGCTCCTTAAGTAGGGAGCGGTTGCGTCAGCGGTCTGTACAAATAGCAGTTGTTTTGGCTCGCCGCTCACTTAGCGGTAAGCCACCTTAGAGTCTATATCACATGAGGATGCCTCGTATAGAGGCGAAACACGTGTCGTATTGTGGTCAATGGTGTGTCTTTCTTAGTGTAGTGGTGTTGGGAGTAGTGGTGCTGGGAATAGTGGTGACGGGGATAGTGCACGCAATTGAGGGAGGGCGGGAGGTGCTCTTCAAACTAGGTAAGACACATCATTTTATTTTGTCGAGCGGATGTACGCATAGTAAATTTTTGCCAACTTTAACATAATGGACTTCCGCAAAGTAACGCCTGATTCTATTAATTATATTCGTAACATCAAATATTCCTACATAATATTATCTTAATAATTATGATCATATTTCGAAATTACTAGTTTCTATTATAGGGTTTCTACGCTAACCTACGTCAAACTCTTATACTCGTTACAGGGTTTGACTGACGGAGAGTGCCTAAAGGCATTTAGTTCACTTGTATCCTTTTTTGATGAAGGTAATACAATTAAGAATAAGGTAAATTCATTCAAGAATAGTTCGTGCAACTATTGTTCCCTTCGATTTAATTCACAAATAATTACACATACAAAATATTATTAAGAATTGAATAGAATATAAAAAATAGAATAGAAAATAATCATTTTACTCATTATTTATCACAAGTATACTTATTGAAAGTCATTTAAACTTCCCCACTGGTTTGGACATAACCTATGTCCTGGCAAGAACTAGCTATAAATCTAGCGGTACTTTTAAAAAATTACAATATGATATTTTATACCTTTAAACTATCCAAACATATATAAACAGCATGTTAGTCATCACCAAATTCCCAGAGGTTATTATCAATCACGTACTAAAGTATAATATTAAACTTATATCAGGCAAAAATTCTAGTAAAGACACAATAATAAATAAATAAAATATTCCCATAGTTTTCACTCGGTATTAATAATTGGATCGTAAATAACTTTATATAAAATATATTCGATTCCACGACGAAAGTCGTTAGTTGTTACAAGTTTTTCTGGGATTTTTTCCTGCGCTTTGTAACATCAGGAAAGTCTGCATGCTGTGAAAATTGTAAGAATTGCTATGATATTATACACCACAAATTCTCAAACAACGAATTGTACAAAAGATAATTCATGACGCTGTTGAAATAAAAAAAGTCACAAATTAAAAAGCTAACATATCTAGGTGCTATCAGTGGCTTAGAATCACTTTATTAATCATTATTAACATTACTACTTCCTACTTCCTTCACTGCTGGCCGGATGAGGAAGCTCAAGGTCGCTCAGCGAGCTATGGAGAGGGCTATGCTCGGAGTTTCTCTGCGTGATAAACTCAAAAATGAGGTTATCCGCAGTAGAACTAGAGTGACCGACATAGCCCAACGGATTAGTAAGCTGAAGTGGCAATGGGCCGGCCATATAGCTCGAAGAACCGACAACCGATGGGGAAGAAAGGTTCTCGAGTGGCAGCCTCGTACCGGCAGGCGAAGTGTAGGGCGTCCCCCCACTAGATGGAGTGACGACCTGGTAAGATATGCAGGAAGTTGATGGATGCAGGTGGCTCAGGACCGTGCTTTGTGGCATTCTTTGGGGGAGGCCTATGTTCAGCAGTGGACTTGTGAAGGGCTGTAATGATGATGAGATGATGAACATTACTACCGCCCTTCACAGTCCAATTTAGAACATATGCCACCCTCAAGGTAGGCTACAAAACACTATCTTGAGCCACCTCCAACTATGTAGTGTAGTCGCAGTGTAAGAGTATCCACTACCACATAACGTCCAGTGGGTGACGTAAGAGGCAACAGAGGAAAACTGTAACAGGAGATGGGCAGCAGTATCTTCCTGATAAGAAGTAAGAATAATAAAAAACTACGGTTGCCAACCTGCCTGCTAAGTGTGGCAACCTAACGATGGTAGAGCCACGCAGCAGTTTTTGTGAGTGCAGGTGGCCGGAGGCCAAATCCCCCCCCCCCCCCCCCCTCAACATGGTAGCGGAAATACACGTTAGACTACCCCAGGAGGGTACTAGCACCCCTGGAGAATCCACGACCATATTATTCCACTCCTGAGCATGGGTGCTCAGGCTGCGCCGCGTATTCTGGGGGGCGGGGGGGCAAAATTCCGCTCAAAAACATAACTGCTCGGGGCAAACTCAGCAACAAGACCAAGGCGACCACTGCCACGCTATCCGTGAATTTCTGCAACATCAGGGGACTTCACTCGTACCTAAACGCCGTCCACTACCATCTCGAGACGGCGAAGTCGGCCTTGCTCTTTCTGACCGAGACGCAGGTTTCCTCTCCGGCTGATATTTCCTATCTCTCCTACCCGGGGTACAAATTGGAGCACTCCTTTGGCCTCGGGCTGGAGTTTGCGTGTATGTCAGAGAGGACATCTGTTCTCGACGCCTCGGCAGTCTTGAAGGTCCATCTTATGGCTACGCGTAGACAGCGACGACCATCCGCGCGTCTACGGGTGCCTCTATAGGTCCTATAGCGGTAATATCGAAACAGACCAACTCATTGACCACGACCAAATGGCTACAGATTCTTTGCTACAACAGGTCCCATCCGCAGAGATCGTGATCCTTGGCGATTTTAACGCCCATCAAGCCGAATGGCTTGGTTCACGTTTAACCGATCATGCGGGGAGATCTGTTTATGACTTTACTTTGGCATATGGTCTGACACAACTGGTTACTTCGCCTAAGCGGATTCCAGATGTGGAGGATCTTACACCTTCTCCGTTGGATCTTCTGCTGACCTCTCATCCGGACGGATATCAGGTTTCCGTTGATGCCCCTCTCGGCTCTTCGGAACATTGTCTGATCCGAAGTGTGTTTCCACTCACGCTTCCCTCGTGGTTGCGTTCTGCAGGTTGCCGCCGTGTTTGGCATTACAGGTCGGCGGATTGGGACGGAATGCGGTCTTTCTTTGCATCCTACCCATGGGGGCAGGTTTGCTTCTCTCCGGATGATCCCAGCACGGTTGCTGAATCTGTTACTGTTGTGGTGCTACAGGGAGTGGAACTATTTATTCCATCATCTGTGGTACCCATCGGAGGCAGATCTCAGCCTTGGTTTGGTCGCTCCTGTAAGACTGCATTACGCAGTAAGCACGAGTCTTATCAAGCCTGGGCTGCGTCTTCGGCGACTTAAAAAGAAGTATAACTTCGCCTCTAGGTCGACTCCTGATGACGGGGGGAAAACACCGCCGACCATCCCGCGGAGTGACTGCTCCATGCTGGATGTGCTGTTCTCACAGCGCTCAGTTCGCAAAGCACTCCTCTCCCTGGACATCCAGAAGTCGAGTGGGCTTGACGAAATCCCCCCAATTGTGCTGAGGACGTGTGCTCCGGAGTTGGCACCGGTCCTAACGCGCCTTTTCCGGTACTCCTACTCCCAAGGCGTAGTACCGAATTCATGGAAGACAGCTTTT
The DNA here is from genome assembly GCA_963668995.1 of Parnassius mnemosyne. Classification (NCBI taxonomy): domain Eukaryota; kingdom Metazoa; phylum Arthropoda; class Insecta; order Lepidoptera; family Papilionidae; genus Parnassius; species Parnassius mnemosyne. Next base: position 5,618,145 of record CAVLGL010000001.1, on the reverse strand, counting down.
GTCCACCAGATCGTTAAAAAAGGCGACCGCTCAGACCCGTCCAACTATAGGCATATCGCGATCACCTTGTTTTCCAAAATAATGGAATCAATTATTAACTGCCAGCTCATGCGGTACCTTGAGGATCACCAGCTGATTAGTGACCGCCAATACGGTTTTCGTCGGGGTCGATCAGCTGGTGATCTTCTGGTCTACATGACCAATAGATGGGCAGAGGCAGTAGAGTCCAAGGGGGGGCGTTGGTCGTTAGTTTGGACATTGCGAAGGAAATCGATCGGGTTTCGCACAAAGCGCTTCTTTCGAAGCTCCTTTCCTATGGGCTTTCCGAGAAATTGTGCGATTGGATCACCAGCCTGCTTGCAAATCGGAGCATCAAGGTCGTTGTAGACGGTGCATACTCCGACTATAAGCCAATTAACGCCGGTGTTCCACAAGGCTGTGTGCTATCGCCAACGCTGTTTCTTCTGCATATCAATGATATGTTGTTAACTGGTAACATTCATTGCTATGCGGATGACAGCACTTGTGATGCTCTATACACCGGCCGTGCCAATATTTCTCAGGAAAACGTCGCCGAGTACCGGAACAAACTTGTGTCTGAAGTCGAGTCTTTGCTGAACAAAGTCTGTGATTGGGGGCGACTAAATCTAGTCCAGCTTAAACGTCAGAAGACACAAGTTTGCGCGTTTACCGCTAAAAAGAACCCCTTTGTCGTATCTCCTCATTTTCAAGGCATTCCCCTTCATGCCTCAGCCAGTATCGGAATCCTCGGAGTCGACATATCGAGTAACGTGCAGTTTCGTGGTCACTTGGAAGAGAAGGCCAAAATAGCATCTAAAAAGTTCCCGTCTCTGGGCAGGGGCTCCCCAGTGCCAGCTCCTTCCACTTGACCGCATCCAGCGCAGAGCGGCTCGAATCGTCGACGACCGAGTCCTTTCCGATCGGCTCGATTCATTGGCACTGCGAAGAGATGTTGCATCCCTTTGCATTTTCTTTCGCATCTACGACGGGGAGTGCTTTGAGGAATTGTTCGGATTAATCCCAGCCGCCAAATTTTACGAATGCACATCGCAGCAGAACTCCCGATACCATCTATACCATCTGGATGATTGGCGGTCCACCACTGTGCGATATAGAAGATGTTTTCTTCCTCGCACGACTTCCTTGTGGAATCGATTACCATCAGCGATTTTTCCGGACCTATACGACTTAGCGACCTTCAAGAAAAGAGCGTGCTTCTTTTTAAAAGGCCGGCAACGCATCTGCGATTCCCTCTCTGGTGTTGCAGCTGTTCATGGGCGGTGGTAGTCACTTACCATCAGGTGAGCCGCATGCTCGTTTGCTCCCTCTCCTATAAAAAAAACCAAGGTAATTGGAAGAACTATGTTCAGCAGCGGACTTTCGATAGCCTGTAATAAAAATCAATAATATTATAAAAAAAAGACGGGTTCGAGGCGCAGTAGCTTAGCAATGAGTTGCAGTGGTGAGAACCGTGCGTTCAAATGCACAATGTGAGGGCACGGAACAAGTATTTGTATGTCCTAGAAATAATTGTAAAATAATTGTCCTTGAAAAATTTATCAATGCTAACTGCCTCCGGGACAGGGTAACTATTTTTGGAAAAATAACAAACAAATCATGAAAGAGACTAACAGGTGTGTAGTTTTCTTGAAAACGACGTCTTACGTTCAATTAGAGTCTAATTATCCATTGAAGCTAGTAAATATTGCACGCGCCTTGTGAGACAATAATATTTATTGGTGTATAGCATACAATTAAAGCTTTATGACTATAGTTTTTGAACGCAATTTAAATATCAAACTTGAAAATTTTTTTGTGCATTCGATTATTAAGGGCCAATTTGTGAGCGCTACAGTATTCCCACCAGTGGCGCCTATCTTTGTTGCTTGGTATATTTTATTTGAACTTTTATCCATTTCGGTCGTAAAGCTTGTCAAAATTAATGTAACATAATTGTACTTTGAAGATATTAATTGTAATCATACGCGTTATAGATGGTAGAACCACGCTGCAGCTATATTATGGTTGTAGCACGAATGGGTCGATTTAACCACGGCAGGATTACACTCTTACAGACTACCAGCATAAAATAACCACCAATTACTGCTGTACTTCTAAGAGTGAGTGTAGAGAATTGGAGATCGGTTTTAATTGATACGAGGCATTCCATCTTAGTTCTCAGGAGTGACAACGCATCTCCATTTTGATTCTTAACAAAAAATAGATGTAGATATCTATGGGTCACAACATCCATTTACTGTCTGGTAAACTGTGTGCTTGTTTTCTAAAAAACATTATTCTATAAAAGAAAATAACGAAAATGTTGGAAATTTTGTAGATTGTGTAAAGAAACAAGCATGTCTTCAGTGAATATAGAAATCAACGACACGTGAATGCCATACAATTAAACTACACGCAAATATGGATACCCTATATGCGTGTAGTTTAATTGAGTTTTGGTTAGAAAGCAGTCCGTACTTAAAATAATTATTACTGCGGGGTCACACTTAGAAATGTGTTCCACCGTTATAACGGTTTTAAAAAGTACTTTTATGCTCTAGATAGGGTAACACCTTCATAATATGAAACACAAATTATACACTATACAAGAGGATGCCGAAATTTTCAGGTACGAAAAATTAAAATTAATTCTATATAAATGTAAATGCCGCCTTCAAAAAACGAAAAAGAATAAAATAATTTCAAATTCTGTAGTCAGTTCTAAGACATAGTGTATAGAATAATTAAAACCGCGGCTTAAGAATGTGCAATTATTTAGGTTTGTGACCAATGCATCTGAATGTTTATTATTAACCAAAGTTAGTGTTTATAGGCCAAAGAGTCTGTATAAATATATTTCCTGTTGCTATTAATTATATATGAACTAAAATTGTAACTGTTGACGAAAAAAATCTACTTGTGAGTTTCTTGTCGGTTCTTCTCACAAAGCTTTCCGCTGAAGGGACTTATTGTAGCGATATCATGGACTTCGTTTAGGCTCAACCTTAACCATTCTCCGGAAAAGACCCAACTTTCTTGTTACTAACGGCGACGACGAACGTGTATACAGACGCTAACCCAACGGACCGATAGTATTTACAGCAAATGGCATAAATATATAATCCTCTCTAAGAGACTCATATTTGTGCTACTAACCCATTCCAGCCACTTTCGATACCTCCCCAACCTAAAACGGGGAACCCCCCAGATGATTGCCGCGTTGTTCTAGTCGCCGTAAACGCGGTTGCAGATCATGGCGTCCTGGGCTCGAATCTCGGGTCGAAAATCACGTAAAGCTATTAGTCATGCGGCTTATACTGATTCTCTCCGGTTGTGCGAATAACCGTTCCATTGGATTATGAAACTGAAGGAAAGGAAAGTGGACCTGTGCTTGCGCATGCACTCGGGTTATATTAATCCTCTCTAAATGGCTAGTCTCCTTTGAGACTGGCCGCTGTGATCAAAATTTGGTCTGGAGGACATTATTAGTCCATAATTTTCTTAACACGCTTATTTTACCTTGACCCATCAGTTTGACGTATATTTGTAATGATTTTTTTTAATTCAGTTTCAGTCACCCATATCTGAAGATCTGATAGAAATAAGATTTCGGATCATGACAAATGCGTGCGCTTTTAGGTTTCAGTAAACATCTATTTTATATTACTATAAATCGAATATATGTATATGCATATATTCGATTGATAGTAATATATTTATATAGATATTTGAAGCGACAGTAGCCTAATAGTAGGGCACGGACTGCAAAAGCAAAGGTCGTGGGTTCGCATCCACCATTCGATACTGTCGTGAATAAGTATATAGTAGAGCCATGCTGCAGCAATATTAATAGTATAATACCAGCGTAAAATAGCAGCTTAATGGTGCTGTGTTTCGTATGGTGAGTGTAGAGAACTGAAGACCCTTTTTACTGGAAAAGAGGCATTCTATTTTAGTCCTCACGGCTGACAACGCATCTGTATTTTAATTCGCTAACGAAGATGTAGATGTCTATGGGCCACAGCAACCACTTACCATCACGTGGACTGTGTGCTCGTTTGTCAACCTATCCTATAAAAAAAAGAGTAGTTACGGAGAATATTAGTAATGATAATAGCATTACTATTATTTTATTATAATGCTATGAAACTATCGCTAACTAACGCTTTTTTATCTTGATTTTCTTAGTTAGAAAGACGTTCTTTGTTATAAATATTATAATACTCGTTTAAGCTTCTCACGTTATAGCAAGTCCAAATATTGAAACAGTGATTAAAAAAAAACCGACTGTGTCATAAAGTTTACTGACAAGCGTACAGTTTTATACCCGATGTCATTACCACTACTAAGACGAATTAAACGACAACCTGAATGTTAACATCTATTTCGCTATTTAAGTTACAGAGCGTGCCAAAAAATAGACTTACATATATAAATACATTCGAAAAACTTTATCCTACGTCTGTGGCAGTCGGTTATAAAGTCGTAGTCCGTCAGCTGGTAATTAGCAAACCAAAGCATTTTCAGAACAAAATGAAATTTGGTCATTTGACAACTGGTTCTTGTTAGGAAACTATTTTGCAACGCCTATAACCTATTTTGTATTTTAGCTGCTTTGAATTTTGTTATGTATTTGGATATATATTTTTTTAATATCGTGGGTGTCGTAAGAGCTGAAAGAGGCAAATAAATCAGGAGATGGTCAATACAGACCGTCTTATTCGTATTAATCACTACAAATAAAAATAAAAACTATGGTTGCCATCAAGCTGCCAAGGGTGGCAAGTATGGCAAATATCCCACATCAAAATCTATGGGGCGCATAATGTAAACATTGACAGTGGACTATAATAGGCTAATAGGTAACAGTAACGATAACTCAATAAATGAATCGAACCATTGTTTTCCCATGAATTTAAGTTTTTCTTTTGTTTTGACCTATTATATTGAGACATTCATCAGATTATGTTTGCTTTATTACCTATTTTAGTACGCACTATCAAAAGTCAAAATGACTAAAGTCTAAACATAGATTCCATAGTTTCCACACTTAGAAGCAAGTTGGCAACTGCAGCTTTTTATTTTTTCAGTTGGTATCAGAAACTCTTCTTCTCCTTTATTAGCCCTTAACTGTCCATTGCTGGATATGAGCCTCTTCTATTGTGGGGAGGATTTGTCATAACTACCAAGCTCAGTCGCAATTAAAAAAGTTGTAGGAAGCATTATAATATGCTTAAGTAGTACATCTATCGTATCGTATCGTATCGTATCAATATGAGTAGAGAGTTATTATTATATTGGAATGGTTAAATTATAACGCACAATGACGGTAGTCTATACCCAATACTTATTAAAACTGTAGATAGTGTGACAACTCATCCCTATTATTCATAAATAATAATGAAATTAAATATAAAGCCTTTTAAAATATCATAGAAATTTAATTTTAAACAATTAAAATGCATTAATAAGCATTCAGTTCAAATATATTAATTTTGAATATTGACTGTTATAGTATAGTAAACGCATAATATTTTCTTTACAAATCTCTAAATTTATTAACTCTCTGCTTAAAATATTCCAAATGTATTAAATAATTAAAGTACAATTCGATTTTATTTCAATAATGAAAGTAAGTAACATTTGTAATATAATTGAAAAAAAAAAATGGGTCAAAAATTTACGTTAATGAGGATTTCTTGTATTACTGGAGTTTGTTCATGTAATGATTGCTTATATGAAGGCCGTTCTCGGAGACACATACCAATGGGTGTACATACGAGTATATATGGTGTGGTCACTTCTTGGAAAATAGGCAGTTTATATAAACGCTTATAAAATTTTCATAGATGATTGAATTGTCACTTATGTCTCAAATCTTTCTAATCCAGGCTGTCCCAATTGTTTTAACAATTATTAAAAAAAATCTGCCGATTAAGTCTTCGCTTTTCCTCGAAATTCTTGTCAGATTTGGGTTGATTATGATAACTTGACTTTTACTGCATTGCATTGTCGACATTTAACTGGAGAAGAAATGTTGAATAGTGGGAATACTGCAAGCTGTTGCTTTTTAACGTGACGTTTCTGCGGCAATAGGCACCAGGCAAAATTTGATATGGAGGTTGTCGTCACGCTATCGTACCACGGGGCAGATGGCGGAGAGACATCCAGAACCAAGCCGCATTACTACACCCAAATAAGACCGTTTTTCGCAAATTGCTGCGAGCAGGCAACACAAAGGCCACGGCGATGCAATTGGTCTAAAGGCTACAGTTTGAACACCAGGTGCTTGAGAATAACCAAACTGTGAGGAGACATCACGAAGTCAAACTTCATGCTCGTAGACCACTTCGGGTTCCAGCTCTAAGAAGAGAAGTTTACATATAACCTCCATTACGAATCCAAGACCAAGATGGAATGCCTCGTTTCCACTAAACAGAGATCCTGTTTAGTGGAAACGACGGTTCTCTACACTCACCACATGAAACAGCAGCATTAATCTGGTATTTTACGCTGGTATTCTGTGAGAGCGTGGTCCCTCCGAAGTCGAGCCAACCCATTCGTGCTTCAACTATACTACTAATGTATGTCTCTACCACATAACCATGTTGTCTTGTTTTGTTGTGAAACTCTTGAAAAGAACATAATGCAGTATTATTCAATGTGTGATAATAGTGTAAAACATGAAATAATTACGTAATTATATAAATTTGATTATAAAACTTTAATACAAGGAATATTTCATTAATAATGTTTATCATTTAATTAGTTGCATTATTATTTGACGTGATCCATCTAGTTTCATTCAGGATAATTCGTAAAAATTTACAATTTTATTACAAAACTAGCTGTTCCCCGCGAATTCGCCCGCGTGTTATTTAGGTTTTTAATTTTTTGCGCGGAACCCTATTTCTTTTTCTAAAACAAATGTAGCCTAAGTTACTCCCTATAACATCAGCTGTCTAGCAGTGAAAGTCCAATCAAATCGGTCAAGCCGTTTCGGAGATTAGCCGGAACAAACAGTCAGACAGACAGACGGACAGAAAGACAAAAATTTTTAAAAATGTGTTTTTGTTATAAGTACCATATATACTTTTATATGCATTGAGTCTAAAACTGTTATTTTGACGTTACAAACAGACACTCCAATTGTATTTATTTGTACAATACAAACACTCACGCCTGTCACCCAGAGGGGTAGGCAGAGACTACGGACTTCCATTAGGCGCGATCCTGACACACTTCTCTCGCCTCCTTTACATCCATATATTTATATTTATTTGTATAGATTAAATAACCTCCAAACACCTTTACTTTTCTTTTATATTATATAAGAACTGATTCACTCGAATAATTACTCACCATTATGATTGTCGTACTTTAAATGACTTCGTAGTCATATTTCTTAATGAAAATTAATAGCAGTTATAATTTTAGGTTAAATAATTTGTATTCCTGAACATAAAGATAAATCTTAATTAACGGAGCCATATGCAAGGCACAAGGCACACAATTAAATTATTTAATAAAATACAAAAGTAAAATATATCGAGAATTAAGCAAGTATTTTTATAATATACAAACACGGTATACTTCATAAGAAAGGTGTGCTACATCGACACAGGACTATACTAACTCTGCGAATTTAAAAGATATTCTTTTAGATTTACTTTAAAAGTGCAAACTGTTCCGCTGCTTTTGATCGGAGGTGGTATATTATTCCAATACTTTGTGGCAGCATACCGAAAGCTACCACGAAACGCAGCCTTTCTGTGTTTTGGGTACAACAAGCGAACAGTTTACCGTGAGCAACGTTGCGAGAAACTGAGCTTCTCATATAAGTATTTAGGTTGTTGATTTTGTAATATTTTATAAAGTTAACAACTGTAGTGAACCGATCTACGAGATTTCATGTTAATAAGTTTGCTCTGATTTAAAAAGGTGTCACCGGACCTCTACGAGGGATTCGAAAACAGAACCTAGCGCATGCAATTTCTACTCGTTGTATAATGAGTTTGGTTCGCGCAAGCAAACACTCTCCCATGACAATATCAGCATAATTTAGCTTTTTTTATAGAAGAGGGGGCAAACGAGCAGGCGGCTCACCTGATGGTAAGTGACTACCCCCGCCCATGAACAACCGCAACACCAGGGGAATTGCAGATGCGTTGCCGGCTTTTTAGAAAGGTGTAAGCTCTTTTCTTGAAGATTTCTAAGTCGTATCGGTCCGGAAAATTCGCTGGTGGTAATTGATTCCACAAGGAAGTTGTGCGAGGGAGAAAACTTCTTCTAAATCGCACAGTGGTGGACCGCCAATCATCCAGATGGTATGGATGGTAACGCGAGTTTTAACGCGATGTGCGATGGTGAAATTGAGCGGCTGGAATTAGTCCGAACAATTCCTCAGAGCACTCCGCGTGATAGATTCGATAAAATACCCAAAGAGATGCAACATCTCTACGCAGTGCCAGTGTATCGAGCCGATCAGAAAGAACTCGGTCGTCGACGATTCGATCAGCTTTGCGCTGGATGCGGTCAAGTGGATGGATGGATGGAACTGGCACTGGGGTGCCCTGGCCCAGAGATGAGAACAGTATTCCATGTGAGGCCAAAATTGCGCTTTGTAAAGTTGCAAGCGATGTGCCGGCATGAAATACTGTTTAGCTCTGCTGAGCACGCCAAGCTTTTTAGAGTCCAATTTGGCCTTCCCTTCCAAGTGACCACGAAACTGTACACTATTCGATATGTCGACTCCAAGGATTCCGATACTAGCTGAGGCAGCAAGGGGAGTGCCTTGAAAATGAGGAGATACGACAAAGGGGTTCTTTTTAGCGGTAAACGCGCAAATTTGTGTCTTCTGGGGATTGAACTGGACTAGATTTAGTCGGCCCCAATGCGAGACTTTGTTAATCAAAGACTCGACTTCAGACACAAGTTTGTCCCGGTACTTAGCGACGTTTTCCCGAGAAATATTGGCACGGCCGGTATATAAGGCATCACCAGTGCTGTCGTCTGCATAGCAATGAATGCTACCAGTTAGCAACATATTATTGATATGCAGGAGAAACAGCGTTGGTGATAGCACGCAGCCTTGTGGAACACCAGCGTTAATAGGCTTGAAATCAGAGCATGAAGCTTCTACTGCGACCTTGATGCTCCGATCAGCAAGGAAACTGGTGATCCATTTGCACAAATTGGAAAAAGCTTCGAGAGTATTAGTGACTCACAAAGTTGTACTCACAATTCTTCACTTAGGTATTGCCGAATATTATATAATATTTTAAATCTGTAAAAACAATTTTTTAATGTATGGGTAACATGATTTTGAAACCTTAGTCTACTATCCATAATATACCAAATTTACGAACTTCGGATACCTGTTCAATATGGTTGCCACCAACAATAACTTTAGGCTTATTAGCATTCGTTCGTTCCATTAATTTCTTTGACCCCAAAATCATGAACTTTCATGATTTTCTTCTTCTTCGGCTATACTTAATGTCTTTTTATGACAGAATTCAGAACGTTTTGTGAATGAATGTCAATATAAGTTTAGGTTTATTCACGTATAAACCTAAAGTAATATTGACATTGCTACTGTTATCGCAGTCTTATTGTTTTTTGTGTCAAATATTTCACTCTTATATTTTCATAGACATCGTTTTTGGATTTTCCCTACCTGTGATATTGAATTCAAGATAAGCTTTGATTTTTAAAATTTTAAATCAAAATAAGTTTTTAGCATTTTTATATTTAAGATTTTATTGTACTTTATTATTTTAAAACCAACAGCAACCATTCCGTGCTATTTCTTTACAAAAATATATAAACAATAATGGCATATCATTATATATAAAATTTTGTTGTGTGTGTATTCGTAATTCTTCTTCTCCTAAACGGCTTGATTGATTTTGATAATTTTTATAGGGTACTTATTTGATGGAATTTTTTATATTTATTTTTTATAGGAGAAGGGTGACAAACGAGCACACAGTCCACCTGATGGTAAGTGGTTGCTGTGGCCCATAAGCATCTACATCTATCTTCGATTACTAATCAACATGCAGATGCGTTGTCATCCGTGAGGACTAAGATGGAATGCCTAATTTCCAGTAAAAAGGGGTCTCCGGATCTCCTCACTCACCATACGAAACACAGCAGCGTGAAGCTGCTATTTTACTCTGGTATTCTGTGAGAGCGTGGTCCTTCCCCAGTCGAGCCGACCCATTCGTGCTACAACTATATCAGTAATATAGCTGCAGCATGGCTCTACCACGTACAATGATGGAATCAGTTGGATGATTCTTAACTATATAGAAACGGGGCACTAGAGGGTAATTTTTGGATTTACTCAAGATCGTCAGATTCAGGTAAGGTTTAATACGCGTTAATTACGAGATAAAAAGTGTTAATTTAGAAAATCTGACGACTTTAGCGTATCGTAAGGGAGTGGAAGGGTTAAAAAGTTGCATAGCAAAATGTAGTACAGTAGTTTTGAAAAATAAAAATCATATTAAAATGTACAAAAAATTATCCTAACATCATAATAAACGAAATCTCATCCACCTAAGAGAAAATGAAATCCTTAAGCACCTGACGACGAAAACAAGGCACGCAGTAAGAAAATGCTATGGCTACTTTCATCCTCGGTTAAGAATTAAAATGTAAATACGTTCACATCCCTGAGGCCTAGGATGGCATTGCTCATACCTTTCAAGATTTATTACACTACGTCACTCTGAATTAGCCTTATGGTGCTATTTTGTGTGCTATTTTACGCTGGCATTCTGTAAGAGCGTGTTTCTTCTCAGTGATGTCAGTTCTCACAGAACAATCTAAAATATAAAAATGAATCGCTGAATGTGTTGCTAAGCGCAAATCTCGAGAGCTGCTGAATCGATTTCGCTAATTCTTTTTTTATAAAATTTTTCGAAGTACGAATATGGTTCTTACGGAGAGAAAAATTGAAAAAATTGCCTGAAAAAGTCTAAAAACAACACTTTTCTATATTCCCATACAAAACATTCGTAAAAATGCTTAAAAGTCAATTTGAACTTTATTACCATACTATAAAGTTTTTCTCTTTGTGGAGTGGTTTCGTGTAGGCAAAAACGCGGGCAAAGTCGCGGGGAACAGCTAGTGTATAATAAAACTTTTAACGTTACATCGATATATAAAAGATTTGGCTTTTCCCATCAAAGACTTACTTTTCGTCGATTTTATTTGTAGCCAAAAGTTGATAGCTAAAACTACTTTAAAATAAATCTTTTATAATTTGCTCAGCATCTTTGATAATATTTCTATGAAAATTAAACTCTTCCATTGATAGTTTACTCAGCAGTAAATTTGTTAGCAAGAGATGGGAAGCGGCATTTTCGTGAGAAAAGTTTAAAATTATAAAATGTATTTGCCAAACAGCCTGACGTGCAATTATGATGAATACCCTCTTATGAGGAATCTACTGTAGACATTATAGTGGAACATTCAGAAAAGTTAGTTACCATAGAGTGATCAGATACCCCATGGGGTCTTCCCATGCTCAGCGGTGGAGTTTGATAGGCGTAATGAGCAATAATTTTTTTAAATATTCTAGTGCCAATATTTCAATATTATGAGAAAACTACTTTCAGTGGTAAAACGATTTCATACTAATGTTGATAAACAGTACACGAGCTGCAAAGCACTTGATATGTCGCTAGGAAAAAATCAAGTTAAGTGACACCATAAAATTCAAAAGATGGTTTTATTCAATTCCCGCTCTGGCTTCGCGGGGGTAGGATATTATAATGTGGCACTATTTAATAATTTTACAAATATTTCGTTTATTCAAAAAATATCTTCAATGTTTTCAGATAAAATATAGCAAATACCACTCCAGTTTTATTACAATCGGTTCAGCAGAAAGATATTCTAATTGCGTCAAAATTTTCTCGGGTGTTTCTGCCTGTGCTCAGTTGTGGGACATATACAGGATGTTACTTATTTTTTATTTCTTTTGTATTTTCAAATATTTTTCTATATATAATTTTAGCTCTCAATTGTACACGAATTGAATTTTAAATGGTTCACTTCGAATTTATTTGTGTTAGGGTCGTCATCGTCGTCGCTCGCGTCTGGTGTGCAAATCAATCATATGTCAATCCAAACTGAATTATCCGAAAGTAGGCCGAGGTGGCGTGTTTGTTTCCATTACTATTATTAAAAATCACACTTCATTTTCAATTTACCTGAAACATTTTTAAAGTGTAAATTGCTTTAGACACGTTGGGCATTTTTGGAATAGGGAAAAAGCACTGAGCTCGCGTGACCGTTAAGTTCAGACACACACACACACACACACACGCACGCACGCACGCACGCACGCACGCACGCACGCACGTACGCACGCACGCACGCAATCACTTATACATACACACAAACACATACACACACACACACACACACACTAACACATATATATATATATATATAGTATGTTATCAACCAAGTGATTATTTGGGGCACTATTTATAATGCCCGTCCAATATGAATGATGATTAAAACTCCATTATTTATGACATTGTCTGCTCATTATGAATATTGCTACGTAGCTGTTAGGCAATTTGATATAACTTAACCTAACCAACAATTTTACCGTTATAGACAATAAGCTTTATAATGTTAATGTTGTTAAAAAATAATTGTGTAACTATAAGATAACCGTATGATTCATCATCATCATTCGTCATCATTACAGCTCTTCACACGTCCATTGCTAAACAGGACCCCCTTCCCAAAGGCCACAAAGCACGGTCTCTACGGTAGACTTCCTGCATGTTTTACCAGGTCGTCACTCCACCTAGTGAGCCGACGCCCTACAATTCATTTACCGATACGAGGCTGCCACTCGAGAACCTTTCTTCCTCACTGTTTGCCGGTTCTTCGAGCTATATGGCCAGCCCATTGCCACTGCAACCTACTAATCCGTTGGGATTTTTTTTATATAATAAGGGTGACAAACGAGCACACAGTCCACCTGATGGTAAGTAGTTACTGTGGCCCATAGACATCTACATTTATCTTCGTTTGCGAATTAAAATGCGAATACATTGTCAGCCTTGAGTAAGATAGAATGCTTCTTTTCCAGCAAAATGGGTCTCCGGTTCTCTACACTCATCATACGAAATACAGCAGCATTGTGATTCTATTTTACGCTGGTATTCTGTGAGAGCGTGGTCCTTTCCCGGTCGATCCGACCCATTATGCTACAAATATACTATTAATATAGCTGCAGCATGACTCTACCACGTAAAATATATGGGATATGACGGTTACTCTGGTTTTACTGCGGATATCCTCGTTTTTAAGTCGATCATGCAGAGAAATCCCAAGAATATCCCTCTTCATATTTCGCTGGGACAGATATATCGCTCCATCCAAAGTTCTCAGACTTATGTGGTTGGTTATGTGGTCTGATAAAAAAATAGCAATAATGGAATGTAATATAGGCATAATAATCATAATTATGAGTAGTGGTTAGTAAGTGTGATTTTCGTTTGCATAATGACTGGTATGGTATCAAAAGAAACATGGTTGTAATTGTATACGTGTTTGAAGAACACTTGAATATATACTATACTATACTAGAAAATACTTAGAAATATTAAACTTTCAGACTTTATTAAGACAACGGAAGAGTGAAATAATATCAAAATATTTCATGAAGACCGTACTCCTGTCCATAACACTAGACTACGCACTGCTTATCTCAATAACAATTTCAGTATCCGGATAAGTATAAACGAAACAGTTAATTTTGCCTGCATGATCTCCAGATCAAAATGCTCTTATTGTGGAGTTTCAAGAAAATTATAAAAGGTCTTTTGAAATTTAAAAATAAACAGTCTAGGTTAAGATTCTAGTTCGGGCCGATATGTACCAGTTGTTAGAAATCATGTTCTTCTTTAATTGTTACATACAATGTATATTTGAGAGATTTTATATATAGATATATACATACAGATCATATTGATTGCTTCAATAAAATAGTGATTGCCTATTTACTAGACTAGTCCACACAAAGAGCACAGATATCACGCGAAGGAACCGTTTCATAGGTGGCAGGAAGAAATCGCGGGATTTCAAGTTCACTGATTCGAATAACTGAAACTGCAGCTGAGCGCAAACAAAATAATCCCCGTCACTTGCCAGAAGTTTGAGAATAGTTAAATTTAAATTGAAGCACAATTTTCTTCTTTAAAGTATCATGAACATTTTCTTACACATGACATCACTTGCAGGTTTATGCGCTATCTGTAAATTTCACTGTACGCAAGAAAGCCGGGTTCCATCCCCTCCGGCACCAATGAAATTATTAATTTCAATTTCAAGCGCTGATTTAACATGTGCTCAGCGGTGAAGGTAAATATCGCGGGGAAATAAAATAAATATTCTAAATATATTATATAAATAACAGATACGTTTCAATGTAAGAAACGACTTAGCCTATACTATAAAATTAAATTCACATTTTTCTTTAACAAATCCTAATCACATAAAGGTAATATCATAAAGCAAATTTCAGCATTCCTGCAAAGTCGTAACAAGAACACAACGACGTGCCCTAAAAGATTTATGAGGGTTATCGCCAGACGTATGGAGGCAGTGAAGCGATTTATGACACGCCAATTTTGTATTTCAATTTGGTTACTTTTATATGCATCGCATGTGTGATAGCGAACTGTAACAGTAGCGGCGAGTACTATCGTGAAATTCTCTAACTCACATGTTAAATACAACTAATCTTGTCGAAATTCGGCATATTAAAGATATTAAAATTAATAACCTAAGATTTGCATAAACATAAAATAATGTACCTTGTGTAATTTGAAGAGCACCGTACTCAATTGCTTGCACTATCGCAGTCACCAATATCCCCACCACAACTAGACTCGGAACTAAGTAAACTACAATAATCCGACGCGTGTTTTCCCTCTAAACTGATGCCTATTAGGAGAAATAGGCTATATTATGGCTGAACGCTAAGTGAGCAGTGAAATTCGACCGATTCGAATTGGTTAAAGTAATCTGTACGAAAATATCATGTATGTATGTTGACTTTATTTTACCTGCCATGAATGCAACACACACAATATGATATTTTTACCGCATAGTGCATTTTGAATAATATAATATATATAATAAAATTATACAAGGAGAGAAATGAAAATATAAATATAATTTTCATTTCTCTCCTTGTATAATAAAGACTAAAAAAGGAAGGAAATATTTGATGTTTACGTATTTAATATTATATTTTAGTTTTGTTCAACATTTTCCTTCATCTTATTTTTCCTTTATTATAGCTATTTGGTGCGATTTCAAAGGAATATCAAATTTAAAACATGCCGTCGTATCGATGCTACGGCACTATGCTACGCTACGCCCTGCTACGCTATGCTATGGCGCTACGGCAGAGCATGTGAGAGAGAAAGCTGATGCTTTCAAATGCATGTTTTTTAATCAAGCAATGTAACTTATTTTAAACATCGAGAATTCAAATAACTTAAATTAAGCGCAATGAATTTCGTAAATTTTTTTTAAAGAAATCTTATATGTACAGAAATCGTACATATTGAATTAACCTAATTGTACCGATTTTATCGTGTTTAATTTAACTTGCCTCAAAAGTCGGGCCGCATGCTCATTTAATTTTAAAATACTTAGTCAAAGTTAAAAAGCTCGAAATATTAACGCAATAATTTATTTTCTTAAGTAGCATAGCTATAGTATAATCCGAATATAATCCGTAGCTTACTACGACGCGGCGAAACAGTGCATGAGGCTTAAAATAAGGTGACAGCTGTTAGCAGCCCTGGATACTGCACGGCTCAATTATTATGTTATTTGATTAAATTTAAATATTCTCAATTTGTTTACGCATAGGGTTTTAAAGGTTACTTCTCAACCAAAATTAATATTTGGACAAAAACACAATATGTAAATATAAACACATTATCCGTGTAGTAGTGGTGTAAGAATATCGACTAGCCTATATCGTCCCGTGGGAATCCTAAGAGGCGACAGAGACAAACTGAGACAGCAGATGGGCAGCAGCATCCTCTTGGTAAAAACTCAAAATAATAAAAACTGCGGTTACCGTCTCAGCAGTAAACCTTCTAAGCTTGGCAACTATGGCAAAATCTACCTATATTGCTGTCGATGGTGGAGGCCACATATTCAATATTGGACTTATATTAAACATATTTTCTGTAATCATTGTTGATTATTATGTGTGATTAATTGATTGATGTTATAAATCTTCAGCCTGTGAGAATGTTCAGAATCTTTTCGGTATTACACCACAAATCGTCGCAAAAGAACACTGATGCATACCAAGAATTACTTGGATGCTATTTAAACTAAAAAAAATCTAATTTTAATAGTAAAAATGGCTACTAACATCTAATTGGATCTTAAAATCTTCGTTTTCCTTTCCTTATCTCATGTTATGTTGAGTCAGGATAGCATGTCTTCCATTTTCCTCAGTTAATTTTCATCTCTACACTTTTATTTCTTACGCATATCATCTCTAACACAGTTCAATCACTTTCATAGCTAACGTCCTTCTACTAATCTACGTCTACTTCTACTTCGACTTGAATCCTATAATTTATTGTCTATTATTGTCCTATTATTAATTAAATGTCAGTCCAAGTATACCACCATCAGACTTCAAGATAGGGTAGACTAATTATGCGCAGGTCAAGCTCAAATTATTATGTAGAAGGAAAAGTTTCCCAAGTAAACTATGACAGCAACCCGGTGCCCGTTGAACACCTCCAGTCCCCCTCTTACTTTACCGTGGGTAGGAGTAAAATTAAACGTTACATAACAAGTAAAATTAATTTTATTAAATATGACATAATATGTAATGTGAAAGTATGGGTCTATTTAATAAAAAAATATCGAGAATACAAGAAATAGATAACTTTTACATACTTAATTTGAACAGGAAGCGCAACTTTGCTCATGTAAGCTATTTCTTAGAAAATTTATTGCTAACAGAAGTATAAACAATATCTTTAAAATAGTGTGAAGTTTAAAATGTGTCTATATTTTCGTAGAAGTTTTTTTTATTACACTAGCTGTACCCGGTGACTTCTTTCGCGTTGAATTTATTGCGATTGAATTTCATGGGTTTTGTTTTGCACGAAACCTTAAAATATTAGCTATCTGACAGTGAAAGTTCCGTCAAAATTGGTATAGCTATTTCGGAGATTAGCTGGATCAAACAGACAGCCAAAAATTTTAAATTTGGCTTTTTTTTTTGTTATATCTACTCGTAAGTATCGTTTGAACTTTTAACTATATTTAGTAAAAACTTGTTATTTTGACATTACAAACAGACACTTCAATTTTATTTATTTGTATGGAGAAATAGTAGAGTTCTCTCCTCAAGTCAAAAAGTCGTAAGCAACTTGCTTTATACGTAGGACACTCAATAAGTTTTAAGATATACATAAAGTATTTTAGATACTATTAATATTAATTTTCCATCTTTTCAAAATATTCTCCATCATGCTTTATACAAAGTTCTATTCGCCTAAACCAACTCTGAAAACACTTTTGCCAGTCTAGATCTGACAGGTTGGAAATCGCTTCTTCGTAAGCAGCCACGGCTTCTGGGCGCTTGAAAAAAACTTGCCTTTTATTTTTTCTTTGACTCTTGGGAACAAAAAGAAATTACAAGGAGCTAACTCAGGGCTGTAGAGTAAGTGACTTAGAGTTTCAACACCGGATTCTTATGCATCAGCATGATTCCCCGAAGCCCGGCCTTTGGTCTTCTCTCCCGTTTCAGCAGTCCATATATTTTCTGCCGTTACTGCTGTTTGCGGGGCACCGATTCTTTGGTCATCTTTAAGATTAATTTACCCCTTTTTAATTCAGAAAACCACCTAAAAATATTTGCGCATGATGGAGCTGAGTTCTTCCAAGGAATGCTAAAAAGCACGTTCCTGAACCACCTGCATTCATTGACTTCCTGCATGTTTTATCAGGTCGTTACACCATCTAGTGGAGGGACGCCCGACACTACGTCCGCGGGTAAGAAGCCGCCACTCCAAAACCTTTTTTCGCCATTGGTTGTCGGTTCTTCGAGCTATATGGACGGCCCATTGCCACTGCAGCATATCCTTTAGCCTTGACCTAGACCTTGAGCTTCCTCATCCGGCCAGCAGTAAGGGACCACGTCTCAGTTCCATAGGTAATCACTGGCAACACGCACTGGTTGTACAGTATACATATAGTGAATAAGGTTAAATAATTAAATATTAAAATTAGTCATAATGTATTATATAAAATATAGTTAATTAAATAAATAAGATAATACAAAACCAGATGAAAGCCCACGGCAGGGCATACCAAATGGCCTAGAGTTAGGGAGAAAGAGAAAATGCGCAAAGTATTGAAGAGCAATGTTTTCTACATTAAAGCATGGAGCGAACTGTCACAGAATCCCAGACGTAGCAGTTGTCAAGTAAGTCTGACCGAAATTAAGCCCTTTGCAGAAATGACTTCCTCATCCAATGATTTCTTCCTTTATCACACAGAAAAATTTTGTTTTCTGCAAGCAGTCACTGAAACATGACGGTGAAGAGAGTTGACTGTGTTTACGAAAATGTCGTGTAGAGCCTTCCAGAATCACTCGTAAAGCGCTTTTACTTTAAAGACAGTCTCACATATGCTTTATAATGCACCCGGCATTGCTCGTCAGCTAAGATTTTAATATTTTACTACTGCCTTGTCTATTTTCTTATACCCATAGAAGCCTATGTTCGGCAGTGGCCTCCGAAATGGCAAGTTGCATCAAAGATCATCATTGGTTTTTGTTACGGTGATCGCGATTAGGTGAAATCCTAATCTTAATGCTACGTCTACATTAACAAGACGAAGCAACATAAAATATGGGAGGAAAAAGTTTCTCCGTATTTTATATACAAATTTAAGATATTTTTTGTTCAATGTTTAATTAAATTTAAAGATAATATATATGTATCATTTTGTTCGATAACTTGTTGCCATCTTGTAGGTATTGACATTAACCCGTTGCTATAGAAATCTTGGGATTTTTGATCAAAAAAATGCGACAAATAGTTTTGACAGTCCTCTCTTGATTTTAACCTAACACTACCCAAAGAATTCTAAAGAGAACAAAACAGGTGAAAATCTGAGGGTCCAAGATCCTATATGGTGGATACATTAACATTTCCCAATCTAGCTCTCTCAATTTTTTCTGAGTGGTGTGTGGTCTGGCGATATCATGATGAAAGACTAGTCCTTTTCTATTGATGAATTCCGGCCGTATTTTTCAATATCTTGCTTGAATCTCATTAGCTAATGGCAGTAGAGATTCGAATTGATAGTTTTTCTCGGCGATAAATGCTCATAATAAACGATGCCCTTCCAATCCTACCATACATACAGCATCACCTTATTGCGTGTTATCACCTTATTGCGGGTTTTGCTACAGTCTGTGGAGTTTGACTACCCTTAACCATGATCTTTTGCGCACGTTCTTATCGTAGGTGAACCACTTTTTAATACCAGTTATCAGTCTTTTCAAAAATAAATCGGTTTCATTACGTTTCAATAGATAATCACAAATGACTACACGATTCATTAAGTTTCCTTCAGTGGGATCATTTGAACCATAATATCGAGCTTTTTTCAACAGCCATACTTTTTAAACGGGACAAAACTGTTCTTAACTACTAATATGCCGATCTTGCTCCTCTTTTTCAAAAATAACATCGACTTTATCCGTATGAGGGCGAACAGAACGAGCTGCATTTTGACAACAAAATTCCCGGACTGAAAACGCATGAACCAACTTTGTGCTACTCTTACTGACACTGTGTTAGGTCCACAAACGTCACAATTTTTTTTTCACTACTTGAGTCGCATTTTTCCCTCTTAATAAAACTTCATAATGTATCGAATTTTTTCGTTCATTTTTGCGGACAGAAAAGTGTTCTTTAATTTTAATTTTTCTTTTTTGGTATTGTGCTATATGTATGTATTTTAAAACCAGCCAGATACAAACAGTACAAGCAAAGAGATTTTTTTTAGTTTTATACAAACAAAATACGAATGAACTTTTTCCCCAAACTATTATAACACGGAGTTGCTTTTACTATATACCTACCAGAATACCTGATGCCATCAAAAACATAGCTTGTAAAAAAAAAACAAGTCTCACAACTCAGTTCTTCTACCGTAAAAAGTTGTGAGATCCATGTAATTCTAAGTCGGTTAATTTATTCAGTCCCTACTTAAGGGTCCTTCTGTCTTAAGTTATTACGTAATTAGCAAACCGAACAACATCTTATAGTGACCATATCAATATTAAAAATCTTTTATATTTTAAATAAATAGATTGACTTGGCCATTTAAGTATCTAGAAAACTGGACGAATATTGTATAATATTTTAATTTTTTCTTGATTTTTACACTAAACGCTAATTGTATTCTAAATTTGAAGCTTCTATGTTTGCTAGAAGTGCCTTAGAGGTTTGATGATCGGTCAGTTAGTGAGAGAAACTTTAACTAGTTATAATTCTTAAACTACTGGTTTAAATTGAATGAAATTTGAAATATTCCGAGTGTATACAATGCCTATTTGGTTGTTGAAAATTCAGGCTTCTTTTTTATCCACAACGAAGTTATAGGGTTTCAAAAATGGCCTGAACTGCTTAGAGAAAAGGATGGTACGGCTGTGCCGCTTTTTTGCTCGACTTGGTGGGGGCACTACCGTGCCCCCAGATTTGTGTGCTGCTTTTTGTTGTATTTTTTAGACACAGCTTCCTCCATAATTTCTTTAACTAAGCACAGAGTGTTAAAGATACCTATCAATATATCTAGCATATTTCTTTTGTTTGCCGTATGGTGACGACGTAAGAACCAACATGTCCACCTGTGGGTGCCTTAAGAGAAGCTAAGGGAAATATCAGAAGCAGAAAAACTAATACAATACAACAGAATAGAATATTTTTTTAATCAATATTGATTATTACGTAATGCTTATTGAAAGTCATTTTTTATTTACCACTGGTTCGGATAACACCTCTGTCCTGGGAAGACCTAACAAGAAACCCAGCGGGACTTCTTTTTAAACATATTTCACTTAACAATTATTTTGTTGTACAATTTTAAATGAACTTTCATAAAACCAGCATGGTGGCGATCTCCTTGTTGCCAGGGGTTATTTTCATTCATGTAATCCTTGATTTTATAATAACCGTTTTCGTATAGTTTTCCTTTAATAAAATATTTAAACTTGTTTATTGACAAACTTTGAACCTAATTTTTAATGGAAGGCGTTAATCAGAATTAAAGGAAATGGATTCCTGCGTTGTGGAGCCATGCTGCAGTTATATCTATTACTGGTATAGTTGTAGCACGAATGAGTCGGCTCGAGCTGGGAAGGACTACGCTCTCAATACCAGCTTAACATCGTATGGTAAATGTGGAGAACCGGAGACCCTTTTTACTGGAAACGAGGCATTCCATCTTGGTCCTCACGGCTGACAACGCATCTGCATTTCGATTCGTAATCGAAGAAAGATGTAGATGTCTATGGGCCATAGTAACCACTTAACATCAGGTGGACTGTGTGCTCGTTTGTCACTCATATCCTATAAAAAAACCCAGACCGACAACGGCAAGGAGCATGTAAGTTGCGAGACGCATGTCACGCCGATCGCGACCACTGAGTGATCAGTCCTGTTTAAAAAGAATTAATGCGTAAAACGAATTCAATTGTTTCCAATTACATCCTATAAATGTCTACCTGAAAATGCTGCCGCTCATCTCCTGTTTCTGTTTCGCTCTGTTGTCTCTTACGACACCCACCTTACGATATGGAGTAGTTGAATATACTTACATCTATATTTCACAGTTATACGTGTCTATAGCACGCATACTTGTCGCAATATAATAAAGTTTATTTGCTTTATTACATTATATTTTATACCTTAGCCTCGTATCTACTAAAAACTGAATCAAATGCACAAATGTATTCTCTCTATATGACACTCAGCTAGCTGACAAACACTTCTAACTTGTAGAACCGAGTACTTTGAAAGGTATTGTCGTGTGCAGGTTTCATGCACATCCATTGTGGACGCTAACGAACACGCCAAATCTATTAAAATGCAGCTCCATAACTTTTCATAACAGCCGACACCAACTCCTTTGTCTTAGTTTATACCTTTATCAAACACATGACGTGTATAACATAGCGTAGAACTGTTCGTGTCGCAGTATATTTTCGGATTTGTTTTTAATTTAATCCATCCATCCATTACCATATTCACCACGCCTAGTACTTGGGTTCATTTTATTTATATTTATTTTTAACCCCAACTCCGATGCGATCTTTATTGCTATCTCTTTTGAAAGTATTTATCCGATTACCTACATATATTACGAGGACGAGAATATCGGCGGCTAGTTCGACGGAGGCAAGCTACCTGCGCAGGAACTCCCTATTCTCTCACTCTCATAGTCCAGAGACAGTTATCAGACACGACTGGAGAGATCAGTCGCAAGATTTTACTCAGATTAACGTGCTTTCTGAGGCACGGGGGTGAAACATCGAGAAGTTTTCTGACTTATTTTTTCAAGAAATGATTTTAGTCTGACCCGGAAATAGGAACAAGGAGCTAATGACGCTTTGCGTTTACGGTTACTACACCAATGATGCAATCTATGGAAGGCCTATGCTTAAATATGAATTTTTGATAGGCTGATAAGAAAATAAAATAAATTAATTAATTAATTAATCAAAAACTCTACTCAGTAATTTCCAAAACTCTTCGTGTATAACTTTTATATTGGTTTTAGAAATAATATAGTAATATCATTTTATGGTAAGTACTTGCAGCGCGGTGTCTCAGAGGAAATCAAAGAACCACACAATCCATCCTTTCTGTGCCACTCTCGTTGTGACAGTCGCGAGTGCTTTGTTCTGTGTCTGACGGTAACATAAAATAAACGCTACTAACAATATGCGGAAGACAATTGTCTAAACACAAGCAAGACTAGGAAGAAACGTCTGACACATTTAGTACATTTATACGAGGTCTCTCTATTATGTTTAAATTAACATCTTTACGTCTAAAAGGTAATACCGCCAAAGGCCGGCAACGCACCTGTAATATCCTTAGTGTTACAGTTGTTCATGGGTGACGGTAGATACTTCCCATGAGTTGAGCCGCATATTCGTTTCCATATTCAGGCAATGTATACAATATTACAAAGTTCCAAAAAATATACATGGTTTCTCTATTATAAAGTTTAATTATTTTAGTAAACTTCTTTCTAAAAATTCTTATAAATCATCTTTTAAATCAATTGAAGAACGTTGTACCTGCATTCGTATAACAATGATTCACTACCAGATCTCTGTCGGATTACTGTCCCATCTGACTATGAGAAAAAGAGAATATACAGTGCACCTGTACTTGCGTATACATTCGGGCACTATAATTCTGTCCAGCGCAGATGGCTATTCTCCGTTGCGACTGATCGCCGGGACCGAAATTTGTTCTGAAAGGCATTATTACTACTCGTATTTGAATTTATTCAAACGGTTTAATTCAATTAGGTGATAGGGTTTCAAATTTGTTATTGTTTAAAAGATTAGTTTTATTTACGGTTTAATCTCTAACTTTAATATTAACGTTAGATATTTAATTATAAGGAATGTGTTTTTATTCACTATCTTCCTGATAATGTACAATTTTCAAAGTACTTTTAAAACCATGATGATTTATCAAGTATATTATTTATTTAGGAATAAATAGGATACTTGGGAAGAACCGAAGAATTAACGACATAACGCAATTTAAAGCCCCTAGAATTCCTAGCTCTAACCTTCTTAACCTAACACAAAATCCTCTGCAATCAGTCAACCAGGTCAATAGCTTCTTTTCGGAAATAGGTAAATCTCTCGCCGAAGCTATTATCAATGGTGGAAACAATCAAACCTTAACTAACTCAGTTATTTCTGACTCTCGTGTCACTTCATTTGTCTTATTAAATACAGATTACTGATTTCAACAGTGGTAGAGCCACGCGGCGGCTTTTGCTGTCGCACGGATGGGCCGGCTCGAACCGGGGTAGTACCACGACCTCACGGAAAACCAGCGTGAAGTAGAGGTTCCGCTTGGTGAGTGCAGGTGGCCGGAGGCCCTTTTTGCTGGAAATGAGGCATTCCATCTTAGTACTCATGGGTGACAACGCATCTGCATTTTGATTCTCAAACGAGGATAGATGAAGATGTTTATGGGCCACAGTAACCACTTACCATCAGGTGGACTGTGTGCTCGTTTGTCACCCTTATCCTATAATAAAAAAAAAGATCCAGCAAAAGTAGAGAGCACACTTTTGACCTTAAATTCAAATAGCGCAATAGGATGGGATAACATATCGACTAATTTTCTTAAGAAGTCAAAAAATATTGTCGCTACTGCAATTAGTAATTTAATAAACTTAAGCTTCGAAAAGGGTATATTTCCGGAGGCCTTAAAAAAATCTATAATCACACCCGTATATAAGAGTGGAAACAGAGATGAAGTAACAAATTATAGACCAATATCAGTAATAACGTCAATTTCAAAAATTATGGAGAAAATATTAAATAAAAGACTAGTAAGCTATCTTAAAAAATTCAACTTAATTTCAAAGTCACAGTATGGTTTTCGTCACGGCTTATCCACTGTCTGGATCTTACCAGTCATTGTAAGGTAAATCGATAAAAAAAAAATGTATAACAGTATTTTTGGATATAAAGAAAGCTTTTGATACAGTTTCCGTACCAATTATGCTAAAAAGACTAGAAAATATTGGTTTATGTGATAAAACTCTCTCTCTCTCTTTGGTAGCTAGCTACCTTAGAAACAGAAAACAGTCGGTAAAAATTGGAACAACTGTAAGTAAAACTGTAACTGTCAACTGTGGAGTCCCCCAAGGAAGTGTGATGGGCCCAACTCTGTTTTTGATATACATTAATGAACTGTGTAATATGAATCTTTATAATGGGCAGATTTTTTACTATGCAGATGACACAGATATTGTATTTACAGGAGATACATGGGACTCTGTAAGGAAAACAGCAGAATTAGGTCTTGCTAGGATCGCGAATTGGCTCAATTAGAATCTACTCGCTTTGAATATATCCAAAACTAAATATATTTGCTTTACCATGTACAACAGCACTCAACCTACACCTGATTTTCAAATTAAAATTCTCTGTCGTCCAAAGCTCTAGTTGTAATTGCTCTCAAATAAATAAAGTCTCGAATATAAAGTATCTAGGAGTAATGGTTGACCAAAGACTGTCTTGGTATTCACACCTAGAATTAATGGCAAATCGGCTCATGAAACTTATTTGGATATTTAAGTCACTACGACATGTCTCCACGAAGTCCTTACTTAATAAAATATACATAGCACTGGTTCAGTCAACGGTAGGCTACTGTATTCCTATTTGGGGTGGTGCAGCAAAAACCAGGTTCCTTGAGCTTGAAAGAGCTCAACGGTGCTTAATTAAAGTTATGTTCTTAAAGCCCTATAGATTCTCTACAACTGAACTCTATGAATTGAGTAATTTACTTTCGGTAAGAAAACTTTACATTTTAGCAACCGTTTTAAAACTTCATAGTTCCCTAAAATATCAACCGTCATCAACGACTAGACGTAGAAAATATACAGTACCCTACGAAGATTCATTTAACACTACGTTTGTATCAAGACAGTATACAAGACTTTCAATTTACTTATATAATAAAATAAACCAAAAAATCAATATTTATCCTATGAATTACCATGACTGTAAAAAAACTGTAGCAGACTGGTTAAGAAAACTTACTTATGAAGAAACTGAATCCCTTCTAGAAAACAGTGCCTTATAAATTTTCACAATTACAGACTTCTCACAGTCATCCATACATACATACACACACACACACACACACACACACACACACACACACACACACACACACACACACACACACACACACACACATTCTTACACACAATCACACAAATGTTATTAATTATACCTTACTGCATGTTGTAAATTGTGTGGAATTTTTTTTTATTTTAATTATAATTTAGTAATATAATTGTACTACGGAAGAGCGGGTCCCTCTATTACAGGTGTCTATTTACCTAAAAGAGAGTACCCAACAATATTGTAACAACTTACTACTTCTTTTAAAGCAATAAATTATTTATTTATTATTATTATATATATACGAATATATATATAAATAATTCGTATATATATATTTGTACACCACACTGTGGTAGAATACACGATACCTACTGTAAATTTTGTCTATATATCTCACTGTATTCACAAATTAATGAATGAATTTAATTTGAATTAAAGACATTCCTGGTCTTACCCACATCCATCCATCCTAATGACACACATCGATCCGTCTATTACAGCCTATAAAAGTCCACTGCTGAACATGGATTGCCTCAAGGGGAGATTTTACCATAGTAGTTTCCATGCTTGGCAAGCGGGTCGGCAACCGCAGTTTTTTTATTAACTTGAAATGTTATCAGAAATATCCTGCTGCCCATGACCTGTTTTATTTTCCTTTTGTAACATATGGGGTACCCTCGGGACTATATGGAGTAGTGGATATTCTTACACTGCCACTACACGGTTAATGATACACATAAGCACGCTAAAAATGAAGTTGCTGTTTCTCATGTCCTTAAAAAATTATATTCTTCACACATGAAGTTTTCCTTTACCATTACTAAAATTACAATTAAAAAAAATTTGTGTCAGTTTTGCTTGACCCCGGATTTATTAATTTATTTCTTTATTTCTACCTCTGTCTTTACAGGCGTACCTAATACGACAGTGTAGGCACATAAAACTATCTAATTTAATAAGTACAGAACACAGCTTATCTACTATTATATCATAATACATATAATGTCACTTTTGTGAATTCACCCTAGGAACAGCAGAATAAATCTATATCCTGAGCTACTTTATTTAAAGGATTGTTCGCGTACTATAAAATTTACGGTGAGCACACAGCTATTACAGCTTCCAAATCATATTTTAAAGGATAAGTTTGACAAAAAAGAAAATGGTTCTCCTGATGGCTAGTGGATGTTATGACCCATGTACACCTACATATATTTTCAATTAAAAAGCAAAATGCAGATGTGTTGTCACTCTTAAAGACAAATATGGAATTCTTCATTTCCAGTAATAAAATACAGCAGTATTAAGCTGCTAATTTAAGCTAGTGTTCTGTGAGAGCGTGATCCTTCCCCGGTTTAGTTCACCCATTCATTCCCAAATTATGTAGCAGCAACGTGGCTCTTCCACGTTTGGAAAATTAAGCACAATTAATTTAATTTTCTTTTTATAGGAGAGGGGGCAAACGTGCATGTGGCTCACCTGATGGTAAGTGGCTACCGCCGCCCATGAACAACTACAAGGGAGGGAATTGCAGATGCATTGCCGGCCTTTTAAAAAGGAGTAGGCTCTTTTCTTGAAGGTCCCTAAGTCGTATCAGTCCGGATTATTAATTTAATAAACTTAAGCTTCGAAAAGGGTATATTTCCGGAGGCCTTAAAAAAATCTATAATCACACCCGTATATAAGAGTGGAAACAGAGATGAAGTAACAAATTATAGACCAATATCAGTAATAACGTCAATTTCAAAAATTATGGAGAAAATATTAAATAAAAGACTAGTAAGCTATCTTAAAAAATTCAACTTAATTTCAAAGTCACAGTATGGTTTTCGTCACGGCTTATCCACTGTCTGGATCTTACCAGTCATTGTAAGGTAAATCGATAAAAATAAAAAAAATGTATAACAGTATTTTTGGATATAAAGAAAGCTTTTGATACAGTTTCCGTACCAATTATGCTAAAAAGACTAGAAAATATTGGTTTATGTGATAAAACTCTCTCTCTCTCTTTGGTAGCTAGCTACCTTAGAAACAGAAAACAGTCGGTAAAAATTGGAACAACTGTAAGTAAAACTGTAACTGTCAACTGTGGAGTCCCCCAAGGAAGTGTGATGGGCCCAACTCTGTTTTTGATAATAATAATAATAATAATAATATCATTTATTCGCTTAAACATGGTACATCAGAGGTGACACATAGTTGCATATTATACATTGTCCACATGTTTACCACATCTGGCATGCGAAAATTATTATTTAAATGAAAATAATTAATTAAGTACATAGATTAAATTAAACCAAATAAATATAAATTAAAAAAGTTAAAGTTACAATAATAATTCAAGCAAAGAAGTTATTTATGAATTATTAAATTAAATTAAAATTACAATCATCATGTCAATCATAATAAATATCAAAAATTAAAATGTCAAAAAAGTGTACAAATTATTACACAAAAATAAAGTCTAAAATAATATAGTAAAGTCAAATTTAGGCAACAAGATTTTATTCATTTAAAAATTGTTTTATATCATAAACACATTTTAATAGAAGCCAGCTTTTGAGTTTAGTTTTAAATTTACTAGTTTCTTTCTCTTCTTTAATGCTTACCGGAAGTTTATTGTAAATCTTTACACTCATCGCGTAACAGCCATTATGATAAAAGGCAGTTTTAGGTATACGTTCTAAAACTAGTCTACTAGATTTTCGTGTGTTACGTAAATATACCTCAGATGCTTTTTTGTACATATGTAAATTTTTTTTTACATGAACA
Source organism: Parnassius mnemosyne (assembly GCA_963668995.1). NCBI lineage: Eukaryota > Metazoa > Arthropoda > Insecta > Lepidoptera > Papilionidae > Parnassius > Parnassius mnemosyne. The sequence goes on along the minus strand of CAVLGL010000001.1, from coordinate 5,589,350 downwards.
CTTGCTTCAAATATGTACATGCTTGGTAAAGTTAGTATGTTAAAATCCTTAAATAAGGGCTTACACGAATCATACCATTTGGCCCCAGTTAAGGCTCTCACACACTTTTTTTGAGCTATAAAAGCTCTTTTTGAATAAGAGCTATTACCCCAAATTAACAATCCGTATCTTAGTATTGTTGCAACATACCCATGATATGCAATGAGTGCGGTTTGGCGTGACGATGTTCTTCTTAACCTATTCAAAACATATACAAATCTATTAATTTTATTACAAATTTCGTCAATATGAGCCATCCAATTACAATTACTATCTAGTTTTAATCCTAGAAATTTCTTCTGTTCGTTTTCTTGCACTTTGTCATTATTATACCTTATGTCAAGGTCTAGTTTCTTTCTACTATTACTATAAAATTGAACATAACAGGTTTTGGCGATATTGACCTTTAAATTATTATCATGTAACCATGAAATAACATCATTTATTGCGCATTTAATGTCATTTTCGTAATAATGTTTATTTCCATGATTATTTTTTATGATCAAAGATATGTCATCCGCAAATAAAATGCATGGGAATGGAGTTGAATCCGGTAAATCATTTACATAAATTACAAACAAAAGAGGCCCAAGAACGCTTCCCTGAGGAACTCCAGTATACTTAAGAATTAGTTGCGATCTAAATTTTGTCAAAATATTATTTTTGTTAGGGCTTATAACTTCCACACACTGTTTTCTTGATGATAAGTATGATTTTATCCACTGCAATGTCAGTCCTCTTATCCCATACTTTTCTAGCTTACGTAATAAGGTGTTATGGCAAACAAAGTCAAATGCTTTTGACATATCAAAAAATACACTTGTTACATTTACCTTATCATCTATTGCATCGGTGATTCTTTTTAGTAAATTAAAACATGCCATCATGGTTGATTTATTTTGCTGAAAACCATACTGTTCTTTTTTTATAAAATTATGTTCATTAAAGTAATGACTAAGTCTACTGTGCATAGCTTTTTCAAAAATTTTGGAGAAAACTGACAAAATAGTTATTGGACGATAATTGTTCATATCTTTCTTATCGCCTTGCTTAAATAAAGGTTTGACCAGGGATAGTTTTAATGACTCTGGAAAAACACCTACTTCGAATGATAAATTTATCAAATATGAAAGTACAGGCGATAGTTCATCCTTGCAGTATTTAATGACTTTCGTATTTACACCATCATGTCCTTCACTTTTGGAATTTTTTAAATTAACTATTAATGCCTTTGTCTCCTCCAGAGTAATTGGACGTAAAAACATGCTTTTGCACGGACTATTTATGTTATACAGGTGCGTTGCTTTCGCTTGCTTAAATTTAACTGTTCTTGTCTGGCTTTCATAATAATCATTAAAAGCGTTAGCAATTATCTGTGGAGATTTTAGACATTCATTATTCTTGTTTATCATGTTTATATAGTGGTCATTTGATTTTAATCCTGCCTCCGATTTTATCATATTCCATGAACATTTTCCAATATTCTTACTGGTATTTATTCGTTTAAAATAATTTATTCTTTTAGATACATCAATACACTTTTTTAATAATTTGGCGTATCTTTTATATTTTTGTTTATTCTCTTCAGTCTTTTTCCTATAATAACCAATTTTGAGTTTCCTTTTCATTAAGCAACTAAGTCTTAAACCTTTTGTGATCCAGTTATTTTTATACTTCATGTCTAGTTTTTTTGTCTTAATCATTGGAAAGCATAGATTATAAAATAAGATAAAAAGTTCCATAAATTTATTGTATGCAGTATTGATGTCCTTATCCTCAAAAACTTCCTTAAAAGTAAGCTTTTTTATACATTCACGAAATATATTTATGTAATATAAATTATAATTTCTTTTATACTCCCAAATATCCTTTAACTTTTTTTTCTGTTTATGCACATCAATAGATAATATTTGCGCCGATTCATGATCAGATAAATATAACTTTTTAACACATGCCGTTGCATTCATTATATTACTAAACACATGATCTATACAATTGTTTCCACGCGTTGGTTCATTAATATGTTTATATAAATTATAATTCGAAATGATGTCATTTAATTCAATTGTATTTTTATTATTTTCCAATGTATTAATGTTAATGTCTCCAACAATGATAATTCTTTTATTAAGATTATTTATTAATTTTGACAATAAGTTTTGTAGTTTAAAGAAGAATATGTTCACATTCGAACTAGGTGTCCTATAGATGCATATTATGTAAATATTATGTAAAGGAATTTCTATTCCACAACATTCAAAATGCTCGGATTCTGCAAAATCTGAAACAAATTTTATTTCGTTCCACTCTATATCTTCCTTTATCAAAATACATACACCACCTCTACTTTTTTTACGACCATAGAAACTAGTTAATTTAAAACCAAAAACATTATAATTATTACAGTCACTCGCTTTAACAAAAGTTTCCGTTAAACATAATACATCTATTCCTGTATGTTCCTCTTCGTGTAAATATTTTAATGTTAATTCTAAAATATCCTTTTTGGAGCAAATGCCAGCTATATTTTGATGTAAAATTGTGAATTTCATATATGAAGATTTTGCTTTATGGACGAAAGGAATCATGTGATACTTGTTTATAAGACTTTATAGAACGAAAATAATAAGTTATTAACCCTCTATTTGGTTTACAATTTTCAAAGTTATTGTTGATGACATTGCAATTTTCATTATTATGTCTAGCATTCTTTTTACTCATTAAATTAAAATAGTAAGGTATAGTGCCCTTTATAAATTGAACTTTAGGTGTGTTAGGTTTAATTTTTTGTGAGTTAATATTTTTGTTATGTGTCAGTCTATTTCTTAATTTACTTAATGATAGAAACGATGTATCATAGTCAAAGCAATCTATATTAAAATTTAATTTTCGACTCATATGCCACAAATATTCCTTTACGTTATAAAAATTACCACTCGATGTCAAAAAAGTACAATTATTATACAATCGAACTAAAGAAGCTATATTATCATTTAATGTTTTTATATTCAAATAAGGATTATTTACAACTTCTAAAATATATACTCTACTACATTTACTTAACCTATGAAGCACCAAGCTTAAATCGTTTAATAGTTTGATTGGGTTAGAATCATTGGCACCCGTCACAATCACAATCTTGTCGTCATGGTTTAAGTTCTTAATTATATGATTAGAGAAGTCCAACGAATCAGCACAAAGAGATTGTGGTTTTATAAACGACATAATTTTGTAGTTATTGTCACCCCTAATTTCTCGTTCCATGAGTAGTTTAGTCGCAAGTCCAGTCGCTTGTTCATCACCCAGTATATAAATTTTTTTTTGCTCTAATGTAGCATGTGTTGATTGAGTATCGATTTTCTTTTCTTTGTGTTGTTTTACCGGCTGTTTACTTTCCTTTGTTTCAGTAGTTCCATCTAACGAACATTGCTGGAAACTCAATTGAGAATCAGTTTGCCCATCTAAAATTTTTGTTTTTGTGGATATCGATAATATGTCCTCCTCATTTTCTTTGCTTGAATCAATATTTAATAAAGAACTTCTCCTATTTTTCTTTTTCTGTACCGAACTCACCGATTTTTGAGACCCGTAAAAAAGATTATTACATGTATCTCTTAGCTGACAAATCGTCTTTTCATGTTCCATATTCTTTTTTTTAAGTGAACTATTCTCAAGCAATAGATTCTCTATTTCCAAATTAGCGCTAGCGAGTAAGCTTTTAGTGCTTTCAAGTTCTTCCTTTATGATTTCCAGTTCGAAATTGAATGGGGTTGAAATATCAGGTAAACTCTTTATGTCATATTCCGAATCAGATGAAGTCAACGAGGTATTCATGTGTGAGCTCGTACATGTTTTATGTAAATTATTTTTTTTAGTTCTTAGTGTCACATTTTTTTCATATTTATGCTCATCAGTATTTTTGTCGGTAGTTTGTTGCTCTTGTCTGTTTAACTTTATAGTACCCATAGGTGAAATAATTGTACTGCTATTTTGTTTTCCGTTAGCGCAATTAATACATCTCCATTTCTGTTTTCTTTCTTTAGACATAATATTAAATCTTTTGAAAGAGACATTGGTACAGTCTGGCTCATACAATTTATTACATATATTACATTTTAAATAATTCACACCTTTAATTATTTTATTACATTTGAAACAATATTTCTCTTTAGATGCAGAGTTAGTATCCATTTTTTTAAACGCCCTCTATGTTGCAGTCAGTAAAGCTGTATAACTATGATGAAAGAGTCAATAGCAGTACATAACTTTGTCAATAGATGTCGCTATTGCAATATATGATAGCAATTTTAGCACTAATCAATTTGAATTATTCAACCGCCACTTTTAAAAGTTTTTTGTTTATTTTCACTTATTTATTAATTTCTTTAAGATTTAAATGTTACTTGTTTGAAACACTAGTCACACAATGTTTTTGCAAATTTATATTGAGCTTTTATACTATAATTTTAAATTTATCGCAAAATCACCGTAGGTATACTAATTGCATATTATTGTGATAATTAAGCCTCGTACTGTTGAGATAACACTTGCAGTTATAGTCCACATATACACGAAGAACACAAACGTAAAAATACCCAATTTTTTTTAAAAATAACTTTTTACTGAATTTATAAACACAGAGACGATGTTTACACAGGCCGTGCAGCTGATAATACGTGCAGTGATATACATTAATGAACTGTGTAATATGAATCTTTATAATGGGCAGATTTTTTACTATGCAGATGACACAGATATTGTATTTACAGGAGATACATGGGACTCTGTAAGGAAAACAGCAGAATTAGGTCTTGCTAGGATCGCGAATTGGCTCAATTAGAATCTACTCGCTTTGAATATATCCAAAACTAAATATATTTGCTTTACCATGTACAACAGCACTCAACCTACACCTGATTTTCAAATTAAAATTCTCTGTCGTCCAAAGCTCTAGTTGTAATTGCTCTCAAATAAATAAAGTCTCGAATATAAAGTATCTAGGAGTAATGGTTGACCAAAGACTGTCTTGGTATTCACACCTAGAATTAATGGCAAATCGGCTCATGAAACTTATTTGGATATTTAAGTCACTACGACATGTCTCCACGAAGTCCTTACTTAATAAAATATACATAGCTCTGGTTCAGTCAACGGTAGGCTACTGTATTCCTATTTGGGGTGGTGCAGCAAAAACCAGGTTCCTTGAGCTTGAAAGAGCTCAACGGTGCTTAATTAAAGTTATGTTCTTAAAGCCCTATAGATTCTCTACAACTGAACTCTATGAATTGAGTAATTTACTTTCGGTAAGAAAACTTTACATTTTAGCAACCGTTTTAAAACTTCATAGTTCCCTAAAATATCAACCGTCATCAACGACTAGACGTAGAAAATATACAGTACCCTACGAAGATTCATTTAACACTACGTTTGTATCAAGACAGTATACAAGACTTTCAATTTACTTATATAATAAAATAAACCAAAAAATCAATATTTATCCTATGAATTACCATGACTGTAAAAAAACTGTAGCAGACTGGTTAAGAAAACTTACTTATGAAGAAACTGAATCCCTTCTAGAAAACAGTGCCTTATAAATTTTCACAATTACAGACTTCTCACAGTCATCCATACATACACACACACACACACACACACACACACACACACACACACACACACACACACACACACACACACACACACACACACACACACACACACACACACACACACACACATTCTTACACACAATCACACAAATATTATTAATTATACCTTACTGCATGTTGTAAATTGTGTGGAATTTTTTTTTATTTTAATTATAATTTAGTAATATAATTGTACTACGGAAGAGCGGGTCCCTCTATTACAGGTGTCTATTTACCTAAAAGAGAGTACCCAACAATATTGTAACAACTTACTACTTCTTTTAAAGCAATAAATTATTTATTTATTATTATTATATATATACGAATATATATATAAATAATTCGTATATATATATTTGTACACCACACTGTGGTAGAATACACGATACCTACTGTAAATTTTGTCTATATATCTCACTGTATTCACAAATTAATGAATGAATTTAATTTGAATTAAAGACATTCCTGGTCTTACCCACATCCATCCATCCTAATGACACACATCGATCCGTCTATTACAGCCTATAAAAGTCCACTGCTGAACATGGATTGCCTCATGGGGAGATTTTACCATAGTAGTTTCCATGCTTGGCAAGCGGGTCGGCAACCGCAGTTTTTTTATTAACTTGAAATGTTATCAGAAATATCCTGCTGCCCATGACCTGTTTTATTTTCCTTTTGTAACATATGGGGTACCCTCGGGACTATATGGAGTAGTGGATATTCTTACACTGCCACTACACGGTTAATGATACACATAAGCACGCTAAAAATGAAGTTGCTGTTTCTCATGTCCTTAAAAAATTATATTCTTCACACATGAAGTTTTCCTTTACCATTACTAAAATTACAATTAAAAAAAATTTGTGTCAGTTTTGCTTGACCCCGGATTTATTAATTTATTTCTTTATTTCTACCTCTGTCTTTACAGGCGTACCTAATACGACAGTGTAGGCACATAAAACTATCTAATTTAATAAGTACAGAACACAGCTTATCTACTATTATAACATAATACATATAATGTCACTTTTGTGAATTCACCCTAGGAACAGCAGAATAAATCTATATCCTGAGCTACTTTATTTAAAGGATTGTTCGCGTACTATAAAATTTACGGTGAGCACACAGCTATTACAGCTTCCAAATCATATTTTAAAGGATAAGTTTGACAAAAAAGAAAATGGTTCTCCTGATGGCTAGTGGATGTTATGACCCATGTACACCTACATATATTTTCAATTAAAAAGCAAAATGCAGATGTGTTGTCACTCTTAAAGACAAATATGGAATTCTTCATTTCCAGTAATAAAATACAGCAGTATTAAGCTGCTAATTTAAGCTAGTGTTCTGTGAGAGCGTGATCCTTCCCCGGTTTAGTTCACCCATTCATTCCCAAATTATGTAGCAGCAACGTGGCTCTTCCACGTTTGGAAAATTAAGCACAATTAATTTAATTTTCTTTTTATAGGAGAGGGGGCAAACGTGCATGTGGCTCACCTGATGGTAAGTGGCTACCGCCGCCCATGAACAACTACAAGGGAGGGAATTGCAGATGCATTGCCGGCCTTTTAAAAAGGAGTAGGCTCTTTTCTTGAAGGTCCCTAAGTCGTATCAGTCCGGAAAAATCGCTGATGGTAATCGATTCTAAAGGAAATCGTGCGAGGAAGAAAACATCTTCTAAATCGCACAGTGGTGGACCGCCAACCATTCAGATGGTGTGAATGGTATTGGGAGTTCTGCCTCGATGTGCTTTCGTGAAATTTGGCAGCTGGGATTAATCCGAACAATTCCTCAGAGCACTCCCCATGGTAGATGCGAAAGAAAATGCAAAGGGATGCAACATCTCTTCGCAGTGCCAATGAATCTAACCGATCGGAAAGGGCTCGGTCGTTGACGATTCGAGCTGCTCTGCCCAGGATGCGGTCTTTATAATTGTTAAATAAAATAGCTGTTTAGGCCCAAAAAAGGTAATTTGTACGCCATCCAATCAAGTTCGACTTGGAGAATCGGCCGATGGTGCTACGTGTCACGCGTGTTGCGGGGAGGGGGCAGCGGAAGGGAGCTTCCCAGCGTTTTGGCGCTGTCGGGCGAGACGATAGTTGGAGTAGCTCGACGGCGGCCGGACAGTTAATTGGTGTCTCTCGATGCCCGCCGCTGAGGTTACGCGAAACCGGTTTTTTTTTTGGATTAGGGTCTAGAATTTTAGAAATTGTGCGAGTGACTTCGCTACGTAATTGTGTTTCGTGAAAACCGCGTCGTTTTAGGTTGTCTAGGGTCTAAGTGCTTGACAAGGGGCTTGTATTGTGTTTGACTGATTAAAGTAACTTCTTTGAAAGTAATTTTGAAAATCAGATAGTGAATGCGTGTTGAAATGCATTTTGTAATATTTAACTTGCTCGTGTGACGTGGAAATGCGTGCGCGCCGATTAGAGATACGGTTTAGAATTTTGACAGCGCATTGTAATTCATTGATCATTGTAATTGTGCCGTCGCGTTAAGTGCCCTTTTTTTGTGTGTTGACTGTTTTGTTAGTTTTACGTGTCAACGAGGCGGATTTTGAACTCTTATCTCAGCGTAGTATTTGATATCGAACGAAGGAACTTAGTTGTGTTTAGCGCCGAACCGTGTGACTCATGAAGAGATCGCATTAGTTCCCATTTGTAATTTTGGTGATAAATGAATCCGGGACATTGAATGTTGAACTTTGAACTACTGTCCGTTACTATGTCGGGTATCACGTGTTCGATTCTACGATGAATGTGGAATCAGGCAAGTTTAAGTTAGTTAAATGTACAATGAAGTTAATAGACTGAAATAGTGACATGAAGAAAGAAATGGTCCAGCGGGGAAGCCTGCTGGAATGATGCAGCATTGTGGGGCAGCATGGAAATCAGCCGCTGCCGGTCACCTCAGCTGGGCCAGGCCTCAGACACATACACATCACTAAACACTACTTTCCATGCATCTTACACCCACCTACGGCCTGAACGAGGCTTGGGGCGGTCTTAGATTCGGATACAGGTACGTACTATATTTTTCTAGCCTTCTCCCAACAGTTTAGTATGATAGGACATTTTTCCATATGGCCATTCGGGCTCGAACCCGCGGCTGCCCGTTGAATCTTCCGCTCATGGGCCCCGGGATATTTGATCTTTGCAGGGACAGCTGTGGGCCGTAACAATAGCTATTAAACTAATCGCTTCATGTAAATATAAATGAATAATAGTGAAATATTATACGTTATTGTACTCCAATAAACAAGGAAATAAATACATAAATTATTATATAGAAATACAAATGACAGCCTTACCGCTTAGAAGGGATCTCTACCAGTTAACCACATCATCATCATCATCAGAATCATTACAGCCCTTCACAAGTCCAGTGCTGAACATAGGCCTCCCACAATGAATGCCACAAAGTACGTTCCTGAGCCACCTGTATTCATCGACTTTCTGCATGTCTTACCAGGTTGTCACTCCATCTAGTGAGGGGACGCCCTACACTTCATCCGCCGGTACAAGGCCGCCACTCCAAAACATTTTTCCTTCATCGGTTGTTGGTTCTTCGAGCTATATGGTCAGTCCATTATCACTTCAGTTTACTAATCCATCAGGCTATGACGGTCACTCTGGTTCCACTGCGGATATTCTTATTTCAAAATTTTAAAAACACACGAGAATAGCCCGCTCCATAGCTCGCTATAAGACCTCATCTCAGTTCCATATGTCATCACTGGCAACACGCACAGGTTGCACAGTCTCGTTTTCAAGTTTTGGGGTAAACATACTCGTCATCAACTTCGAGTTTAGTGCTCCCAACAACTACCGGCAGCATAGATGTGACATGGACGTTATACATGATCTTTGTTTTGCCATGTTCATATTAAGACCTATCCGTTAGTTAACCAATATGGTAGTATGGTAAGCATTGTAGATTATTGTCGGCACAAAAGGTAAGTTTAGTAAAAAAGTTAAATTACTAAAGTTCTTATCAATTGTATCATTCTCTCACCCACAAAGCGTAAACCAAAACAAAAGACTCGCTAACTGATCGCTAACTGACCGCAACTTCTCTGCAACAAAAGATTTAATACCTATTTTTCTTTCTTGTATTGGTATTTAATGTGAGTTTTTTTTTTTATAGGAGAGGGGGCAAACGAGCATGCGGCTCACCTGATGGTAAGTGACTACCGCCGCCTATAAACAACTGCAACACCAGGGGAATCGCAGATGCGTTGCCGGCCTTTTAAAAAGGAGTACCCTCTTTTCTTGAAGGTCCCTAAGTCGTATCGGTCCGGAAAAATCGCTGATGGTAATCGATTCCACAAGGAGGTCGTGCGAGGAAGAAAACATCTTCTAAATCGCACAGTGGTGGACCGCCAATCATCCAGATGGTGTGGATGGTATCGGGAGTTCTGCCGCGATGTGCGTTCGTGAAATTTGGCAGCTGGGATTAATCCGAACAATTCCTCAGAGCACTCCCCATGGTAGATGCGTAAGAAAATGCAAAGGGATGCAACATCTCTTCGCAGTGCCAATGAATCGAGCCGATCGGAAAGGGCTCGGTCGTCGACAATTCGAGCCGCTCTGCGTTGGATGCGGTCAAGTGGAAGGAGCTGGCACTGGGGAGCCCCTGCCCAGAGATGGGAACAGTATTCCATGTGAGGCCGAACTTGCGCCTTGTAAAGTAGCAGGCGGTGTGCCGGCATGAAATACTGTCCCGCTCTGCTGAGCACGCCAAGCTTTTTAGAGGCCAATTTGGCCTTCCCTTCCAAGTGACCACGAAACTGCACGTCACTCGATATGTCGACTCCGAGGATACCGATACTGGCTGAGGCAAGAAGGGGAGTGCCTTGAAACTGAGGAGATACGACAAAGGGGTTCTTTTTAGCGGTAAACGCGCAAACTTGTGTCTTCTGAGGATTAAATTGGACTAGATTTTGTCGCCCCCAATCCGAGACTTTGTTCAGCAAAGACTCGACTTCAGACACAAGTTTGTTCCGGTACTCAGCGACGTTTTCCCGAGAAATATTGGCACGGCCGGTGTATAGAGCATCACCAGTGCTGTCATCCGCATAGCAATGAATGTTACCAGTTAGCAACATATCATTGATATGCAGAAGAAACAGCGTTGGTGATAGCACACAGCCTTGTGGAACACCACCGTTAATAGGTTTGTAGTCAGAGCATGCACCGTCTACAACGACCTTGATGCTCCGATCTGCAAGGAAGCTGGTGATCCAATTGCACAATTTCTCGGGAAGCCCATAGGAAGGGAGCTTCGAAAGAAGCGCTTTTTGCCAAACCCGATCGAAGGCCTTCGCAATGTCCAGACTAACGGCCAACGCCTCCCTCTTGGACTCTACTGCCTCCGCCCATCTATGGGTCAGGTAGACCAGAAGATCACCAGCTGATCGACCCCGACGAAAACCGTATTGGCGGTCACTAATCAGCTGGTGATCCTCAAGATACTGGATGAGCTGGCAGTTAATAATGGATTCCATTATTTTGGAGAACAAGGAGGTGATCGCGATAGGCCTATAGTTGGATGGGTCTGAGCGGTCGCCTTTTTTAGGGATCGGGTGGACAAAAGTTGTCTTCCATGAATTCGGGACTACGCTTTGGGAGTAGGAGTACCGAAAAAGACGCGTTAGGACCGGTGCCAACTCCGGAGCACACGTCCTAAGCACAATTGGGGGGATTCCGTCAGGCCCACTCGACTTCTGGATGTCCAGGGAGAGCAGTGCTTTGCGAACCGAGCGCTGTGAGAACAGCACATCCGGCATGGAGCACTCACACCGCGGGATGGTCGGCGGTGTTTTCCCCCCGTCATCAAGAGTCGAGTTGGACGCAAAAAGGGAGCCTAAAAGGTCGGCTTTGTCTTTTGCGTCATGGGCCAGTGAGTCATCCTCCCTGTGCAGAGATGGTAGTGATGGCTTACAGAAATTCCCTTGGACAGCCTTGGCGAGAGACCAGAATGCACAGGTTCCCGAAGGAAGGCGAACTAGTTTCTCGCCAATTCTGCCTATGTGCTCTGACTTTGCCTTGGCAATAACTCTTTTGAAGGACCTGGAGGCGAAGTTATACTTCTTTTTAAGTGTGCTGGTATTTACAACCCGAGTCGCCGAAGCCGCAGCCCAGGCTTGATAACACTCCTGCTTACTGCATAATGCAGTCTTACAGGAGCGCCGAAACCAAGGCTGAGATCTGCCTCCGATGGGTACCACAGATGATGGAATAAATAGTTCCATTCCCCGTAGCACCACATCAGTGACAGTGTCAGCAACAGCGCTGGGATCATCCGGCGAGAAGCAAACCCGCCCCCATGGGCAGGATGCAAAGAAGGACCGCATTCCGTCCCAATCCGCCGACCTGTAATGCCAAACACGGCGGCAACCTGCAGAACGCAATCGCGAAGGGAGCGTGAGTGGCACCACACTCCGGATCAGACAATGGTCCGAAGAGCCGAGAGGGGCATCGACGGAAACCTGATATCCGTCCGGATGAGAGGTCAGCAGAAGGTCCAACAGGGAAGGTGTATGATCCTCCACATCTGGAATCCGCGTAGGCGAAGTAACCAGTTGTGTCAGACCATATGCCAAGGCAAAGTCATAAGCAGATCTCCCCGCATGATCGGTTAGACGTGAACCGAGCCATTCGGCATGGTGGGCGTTAAAATCGCCAAGGATCACGATCTCTGCGGATGGGACCTGTTGTAGCAAGAAATCTGTAGCCATTTGGACGTGGTCGATGAGTCGGTCTGTTTCGGCATTACCGCTATGGGACCTATAGAGGCACCCGTAGACGCGCGGATGGTCGTCGCTGTCTACGCGTAGCCAAAGGATGGACAGGTCCGAACCTTCAAGACTGCCGAGGCGTCGAGAACAGATGTCCTCTCTGACATACACGCAAACTCCAGCCCGAGGCACAAAGGAATGCTCCAATTTGTACCCCGGGTAGGAGAGATACGAAATATCAGCCGGAGAGGAAACCTGTGTCTCGGTCAGAAAGAGCAAGGCCGGCTTCGCCGTCTCGAGATGGTAGTGGACGGCGTTTAGGTTAGAGTGAAGTCCCCTGATGTTGCAGAAATTCACGGATAGCGTGGCAGGGGTCGCCTTGGTGTTCTTGCTCAGTTTGCCCCTAGCAGTAATGCTTTTGAGCGGAATTTTGCCCCCCCCCAGAATACGCGGGGCAGCCTGAGCACCCACGCTCAGGATCGGAATAACATGGTCGTGGATGCTCAGCGAGGGATTCTCCAGGGGTGCTGGTACCCTCCTGGGGTAGTTCTTCGTGTAATTCCGCTACCATGTTGATGGGGGGGGGGGGGGGGAATTGGGCCTCCGGCCACCTGCACTCACCAGACGAAACGCAGAAGCAAAGCTTCTACTTCACGCCGGTATTCTGTGAGGTCGTGGTACCAACCCGGCTCGAGCCGGCCCATACATGCAACAGCAAAAACTGCTGCGTGGCTCTACCACCGTTATAATAATAAGTTAGATATTTATCTCAATTGAAAAACCATCTATTTCAGTATACATCAACATTGTTTACATGAAGATTGTGAACAAGCACATTTCTAAAAAATCCAACTAACAACGGTTAAAATTACCGCAGATGTTTTAAATTATTGTTACTAGTTAGTTTAATAGTTTTTAGTTTATTGTACATCTCAAGACTAATACAGAACTTGAGCAGCTTTAAAATCAGTCGAAAATATGAAATTCACTCAAATTCAAATAATTTCAATATAAAAGTGAATAATTTCTAAATTCACTGCATCAGTTTAGTGCTTGTCTAAAATATTTATATTTTTTAATACCATATATACCAAATACCAAATAAAATATTTATATTTATTGTTATAGAAGCACTGATCATTTTACATTTTTTTATTTTACATTGTTATTATTATTACTTTTTTTTACACATTACAAAATCATCGTAAAATTTCACCGGAATTATTTGTTTCTCAGCATCGAATCGACTTCTACATTTGAAATGTCTCAAAATGTATCCGTATAATATAGTGTTACATTATTCATGACGATCAGATGTTTATTGTTAAAAATTCTAGAAAAATACAGTGTGAATAAAGTATTGCTTTTTTCGAAAAAAGAGTGGCGACAAACCTCGTAATTAAATGTGGAGAAAATTATATAATATATAAGCGTGTGTTTCTATCAATATTGTGGGGTTGTTTTTCGTAGTTGCCACGCTTGGGAGGAGGGTTGGTAACCACAGGAAGATGTTGCTGCATGTCTCTTGGCTTAGTATCTTTCTACGCCTATTAAAAGACCAACGGCATGTTGGCAGTGACTACATGATATTATTATACACTTGAGACGTGGTCCTTTGCTACTGACCGTATAAACTTAAGGCCGCTCAACTAGCTATAGGAGACCTATGAGTTTATCTCCGTGATAGAATTCACGACGAGGATATCTGCAGAAGAATTAGAGATAAAATCAGAGAACCAGTGAGCTGAAGTGGCAATAGGATAACCGATGGGCAAGAACCTCTAGAGGTCGGAGGGGGAGAGTGGTATCTTAAGCAGCGACTTATTTTTTTTATAGTATATGTTGACAAACGAGCTCACAGTACACCCGATGGTAAGTGGTTGCTGTGGCCCATAGACATCTACATTTATCCTCGTTTGCGAATCAAAATGCAGATGCGTTGCCACCCGTGAGGACTAAGATGGAATGCCTCGTTTCCAGTAAAAAGGGTCTCCGGTTCTCTACACTCACTATACGAAACACAGCAGTGTTGAGCTGCTATTTGACGCTGGTATTCTGTGAGAGCGTGGTCCCTCCCCGGTCGAGCCGACCCATTCGTGCTACAAATTTACTACTAATATAGCTGCAGCATGGCTCTACCACGTATAAATTACCACTTTCTTATGGTAAGTGTCGACCGCTGCCCATGAACAACTGCAACACCAGGGGAATTGCAGGTGAGTTGCAGGCCTTTATTTGGATTTTGTTGTAGTTACACCACCTGGTTGACAACCGTAGTTTTTGCTATATTGAGGTGTTATCAAGACGATGCTGCTGCCCATCTACGTTTTCTGTTTCCCTCTGTCGCCTCTTACGACACCCACGGGACTATATGGGGTAGCGGATATTTCTTTACCGCCACTATAAGGTAATATAAGGTATTAGCTTATTAGCCCGTTTTTGTATTCATAGTTGTACTTAAAATGGTATTTTTAGTACAATTATAAATCCAACTAAATTCAAAATGCTTGTTCTACGAGTGGTTCACGACTATAGTCGAATGGTGGATTTGAACCCACGACTGTTTAGTTTCGCAGTCCGTATCTTTAACCGTTAGTCTACTGTCGCTTTAAAACATCATAATGTCCTCTAGACCGAATTTCGGCCAAGGCAGCCAATATCCGGAGACTAGGCATCTGCGAAGGCCTGGATTATAGTGCCTGAGTGTATGCGCAAGCATAGGTGCACTCGCTATACTCCAACTCTCATAGTCTGATGAGACAGAAACAAACACAACCGGAGAGAGATCAGGCACATGATGTGCTTTCCCAGGCACGAGGTTGAAACGCCGCCAACTTCCTGACTCCATTCTGCTACTGAGGATTTTTTGGCTGGAAAAACTAATAACTGTTTTTGAGTCGACTCGGGATTCAAACCTGGGGCCTTATGATCAACAACCGCATTTACGATCAATAGAACAAGAAAGCAGTCAAAAATATTGACTTATGATACATAAATATAAATAAATATTGTCATTTAAAATATTTACAAAATATAATAAGAAATCTATACGTTTCAGTTAAAGTCGGTTTGCTAAAGTTTGCGATAAGAGAAACGAGCGACGGGCTACTGTACCGCCATAAATACTGGAAATCCAGTAAAATTCTAAGCACGTTGTTTCGCTTTCAGATTTAAATTGGAGAGGTTTAATCATACCCATTCTAATTGGAAAACTTCGCAACCACCATTCATTTCGATTCTTAGTAAAAGGAATTGGATCGAATTCACTGGGATTTTAAGCTACGTAAGCAAGCATGTTCACTTATATATATTCAAATTATATTAATGCACTTACTACCGTGCGTTAATTTACCACACAATTTCGTCCCGTGGGAGTCTTACAGGTGACTATGAGAAATACAAAAAAATATTATGGCTTCCGATAGATGACAGAGTAATCATACCATACAACGTTGAATGAATATAGGCTTCCTCATACAATGGCTCATAAGGAAGATATTCGCCATATATAGCACGCTTGGTAGTGGCGTTGGCAACCATATTTTTTTATTTTCTAGTTTTTTATAAGCAAGACTCCGCTGTCTGCCTCCTGTTTTATTTGCCTCTGTCACCTCTTAGACACACACATAAACACACACGCTTATCACCCAGAGGGGTAGGCAGAGACTACGGACTTCCATTTGGCGCGATCCTGACATACCTCTCTCGTCTCCTTTACATCCATATATCTACGCATACACGCTCGTCCGTTAAGGGTACTCCTAATCTGGCCCATTTTAATGTATCGCCGATTTAGTCGATAAACCTTCGTCTAGGGCGTCCTTTACCGACCCTGCTGTTCACTTCTGCAACATAAATTTGCTTTGTCACTCTTTCCTCGTTCATTCTTTCTACATGACCAAACCACCGAAGCATTCTTTCTTAATCCACAATTCACAATGTCATCTTGCAAACCACATTTTTCTCTTATCATACTATTTCTCACCCTGTCATTCAGATTCAGCCCTAGCATATTCCTTCAGAACCGCATTTCTACAGCATTTATTCTACTCTCATGCTTCTTCTGCCAGACCCAACTTTCACTACCATACATTAAAGTAGGGACTAACACAGCATTATGAATTGCCATATGTGCCTTCTTTGACACTTTCTGACTCTTCATAATAGCGTGTAGAGCTCCATTAACTCTATTTCCTGCGTTCACTCGTCGTTCTATATCCTTATCATATCTACCATCCCTGCTAAATAACCATCCCAAATATACAAACTCATTCACTTGCTCAATCAACCCCCCTTCTATTCTTATTTCACATAACGTTTTACTTTCTTATTTTTCAAAAACCAAAACTTTCGTCTTACTTGCGTTCACTTTCATACCCCTTTCTTTTAATGACCAGTTCATTAAAGTAATCATCTTTTGCAATTCGGCCGCTGACGATGCAAATATGACTTTATCATCGGTGTACAAAAGGCATTTGACGGTTTACTCACCCATTCTCAACCCACATTCGTCAACTTTCAAAATTTGCAAACAACTGTCCATAAATAGGTTAAACAGCCACGGAGAAGCATCACACCCCTGTCTGACACCTTTTTGATTGCCAAACCAGTCCGAATAGACCCCGTTGATCCTTACACAAGCACTAGAGTTCCTATAAAGAGACTTTAATGCCTGTATCAAACCAACGCTCAACACAAATGAGGTCATTGTTTGCCATAACCCGTTCCTGTCCACTCTGTCATAAGCCTTTTCCAAGTCCATGAACGCACATAAAACTTTCTGGTTTTTGGCCAAAAATTTCTCCGCAATCATGCGCATGGAAACTACTTGATCCGTACACCTCATCCCCTTTATAAATCGAGCTTGCACATCCCAAATTTTTCCTTCAGTTTCTTCCATATCTCTTTTAATTAACACCTTAGCATACAGTTTACCCACAATGCTAAGCAAGCTGATACCACGGCAGTTTTTACAGTCCTGCTGTGACCCCTTTCCCTTATGTATTGGGTCTGTAACGGCATTGCACCAGTCTTCCGGTACCCACTTCAGTTCCCAACAAAAACTAAACAAGGTGTACAGCAGGCCTGCAACCACACCCTCTCCAGCACTTAGCAATTAGAGTGATACTCTATCATATCCGGCTGCCTTACCTGCTTTCATGCTTTTCATTGCTTTCATTATTTCATCTACACTTATCTCCCTACCTTTCTCCACTTCTACCAGAATTTCTATTTCACTTACTTCAGACGACTCTTCACTCTTAAACAAGCTTTTAAAGTATTCCTTCCATCTCTTTAAATTCGAAACTTCAATATTCAGCATGCAGCCATTCTCGTCTTGTATAGCATTCATTCTAAGCTGTTTTGAATTTCCCCTGGCAGTTCTTACGAGCTTCCAGAACATTTTAATATTTGCCTGGAAGTTATCAGATATCCTTCTATAATGTTTATGTTATCTTTCTTGCTTTTTCCTTTCAAAAACTTCTTTTTTTTCTCTTATTTAAACGTCTAAAGTCTGCCTTTTTTCTTTCAATCTCATCATTTATACCGCCAGAATAACCAGCTTTGGTTGCTAGTAAATTTAGCCATGCTCTCTTCTTTGCTTCAACTTCCATCCGTACCTTATCATCCCACCACAACGTATTATTTTTCCTTTTATTCGTTCTCTTACTTACACTACATACTTCGGTGGCTGTAACCGCTAAAACTTTCTTAACATTATTCCATACATTTTTCAAGTGTAAATCATTCATACATAATTCATTCAACACACTTATATTTTCCCTCAGTCTGCATTTATACTTCTCTTTCACACCTTCATGTTGTAACCTCTCTATTCTTATACGCTGTAACGCAGTGGTAGACACAGATGTCCGATGCCGCTTACGCTTGAATAGACCATTAATTCGGTATAAGTCCAAGTAATTTTATTTTTTTTTATAGGAGAGGGGGCAAACGAGCATGCGGCTCACCTGATGGTAAGTGACTACCGCCGCCCATGAACAACTGCAACACCAGGGGAATCGCAGATGCGTTGCCGGCCTTTTAAAAAGGAGTACCCTCTTTTCTTGAAGGTCCCTAAGTCGTATCGGTCCGGAAAAATCGCTGATGGTAATCGATTCCACAAGGAGGTCTTGCGAGGAAGAAAACATCTTCTAAATCGCACAGTGGTGGACCGCCAATCATCCAGATGGTGTGGATGGTATCAGGAGTTCTGCCGCGATGTGCGTTCGTGAAATTTGGCGGCTGGGATTAATCCGAATAATTCCTCAGAGCACTCCCCATGGTAGATGCGAAAGAAAATGCAAAGGGATGCAACATCTCTTCGCAGTTCCAATGAATCGAGCCGATCGGCAAGGGCTCGGTCGTCGACAATTCGAGCCACTCTGCGTTGGATGCGGTCAAGTGGAAGGAGCTGGCACTGGGGAGCCCCTGCCCAGAGATGGGAACAGTATTCCATGTGAGGCCGAACTTGCGCCTTGTAAAGTAGCAGGCGGTGTGCCGGCATGAAATACTGTCCCGCTCTGCTGAGCACGCCAAGCTTTTTAGAGGCCAATTTGGCCTTCCCTTCCAAGTGACCACGAAACTGCACGTCACTCGATATGTCGACTCCGAGGATACCGATACTGGCTGAGGCAAGAAGGGGAGTGCCTTGAAACTGAGGAGATACGACAAAGGGGTTCTTTTTAGCGGTAAACGCGCAAACTTGTGTCTTCTGAGGATTAAATTGGACTAGATTTTGTCGCCCCCAATCCGAGACTTGGTTCAGCAAAGACTCGACTTCAGACACAAATTTGTTCCGGTACTCAGCGACGTTTTCCCGAGAAATATTGGCACGGCCGGTGTATAGAGCATCACCAGTGCTGTCATCCGCATAGCAATGAATGTTACCAGTTAGCAACATATCATTGATATGCAGAAGAAACAGCGTTGGTGATAGCACACAGCCTTGTGGAACACCAGCGTTAATAGGTTTGTAGTCAGAGCATGCACCGTCTACAACGACCTTGATGCTCCGATCTGCAAGGAAGCTGGTGACCCAATTGCACAATTTCTCGGAAAGCCTATAGGAAGGGAACTTCGAAAGAAGCGCTTTGTGCCAAACCCGATCGAAGGCCTTCGCAATGTCCAGACTAACGGCCAACGCCTCCCTCTTGGACTCTACTGCCTCCGCCCATCTATGGGTCAGGTAGACCAGAAGATCACCAGCTGATCTACCCCGACGAAAGCCGTATTGGCGGTCACTAATCAGCTGGTGATCCTCAAGGTACCGGATGAGCTGGCAGTTAATAATGGATTCCATTATTTTGGAGAACAAGGAGGTGATCGCGATAGGCCTATAGTTGGATGGGTCTGAGCGGTCGCCTTTTTTAGGGATCGGGTGGACAAAAGCTGTCTTCCATGAATTCGGGACTACGCCTTGGGAGTAGGAGTACCGGAAAAGACGCGTTAGGACTGGTGCCAACTCCGGAGCACACGTCCTCAGCACAATTGGGGGGATTCCGTCAGGCCCACTCGACTTCTGGATGTCCAGGGAGAGCAGTGCTTTGCGAACCGAGCGCTGTGAGAACAGCACATCCGGCATGGAGCACTCACACCGCGGGATGATAAAGTAATGATCCGTCCCTACGTTGGACCCACGGTAAGCCCTTGTATCTACCACAGCGCTCCTCATTCTTTCATCCACAATTATGAAATCTATCATGCTTCTATTATCCCCTCTTTCCCATTTAAATATGTAAATCCTCTTATGGCGAAAGAAAGTGTTCGCCACAAAAAGATTCTTTTCCACACATATGGTGAGGAGGTCTTCACCATTCTCTTTTATTCATTCACCACCAAACGTTCCTAATATCCTTTCATAACCAGACCTCTTCACCCCAACCCTTCCATTAAAATCTCCTAACATAATAATTATTTTATTTTCCTTATATTTCGTCAACACCAGCCTTACCATGGCCCAAAACTGCTCTCAGAGATAAGTGGGCTCATATATATCTGGGGCGTACACCCCAAGCACGAACAACTTCTTTGAGCCCACTTTCATTCATATCCACAGCAGCCTTGGGCTTACACATTCATACTCTTTCACACATTGACCATTCTTTCTGAAAGGATGACACCGACTACATGGCATGCCCGCTCGGTCTCTTCTACACCAGACCAGTAAGCGATATACATGCCATGTGCAGTGACATCTCTTCCCTTTCGTTTCGTCTCATTCACACATAACACATCTATTCCTCTATCATTCATCATTTCGCATATTTCATCCATCTTATCATTCATTGCTCCATATACATTTAGAGTACTCGGACGGGCCTCCGCAATCCACTTTTCACCCCTCCGGGAGACAGGATGTGGCGGGTGGCGAACCTCGTCGCCAGTTTTCCCCCCGGAGATTCTTCGCACCCCTGCCCCATTAAAGAGGCGCCGGGAACTCGGGGCCATTTCTTTTAATTGTTCGCTCATGGTGCGACTAAAAGATAGTAGATTTTAAACCTCTACCATACGGCGAGGAGCCAAATCTATCGTTTCGGCTTTGTCGCTCGTTTAGCACCACCTGGGGGATACGTGTACACTCTTAGACACTAACGGATTATGGGTTAGTGAGCATACACAACCATAATACGGTAAAACTTGCCATACAAGGCTTAAACTATAAAAACACAGACTGTAAGGCTTCCATGAAATTGCTAAGAGGAAGTAAGACATTTTGGTTGTCGTTAGAGGTATCTACGCGTTACAGTAGACGCCAGTTGAGACTGTCCACTGTAAACTGATACTGTCGACTGTTGAGTGTATTTTATAATTATTTTTTCACATTAGATAAGCCAGGACTGTGAAAATGACTGAAAAATTTTAATTTTTAACATTTTTAAAAACATATAAAGTTCTTGGAGATAAAAATTGCGCTTTGTGCTATACTGTATTGAATGGGAATTTAATGAAATAACAGTAATCCTCAGCGCCAGAGATAAAAGCAATCGTACAATGTCAAACGACTTTATCCGGAAAAATATTTATAAACGAACGTTGTTCACTACTGAGGCCAAAGAGAAATTTAAATTCAGATTTAACTACAAAACATTATCGTTTTAATATTTGGCTGTTCTTATCGTAGCTACAGAAATAATGATCGTAAATTTTACACTTTTAAAAATATATTTTTTAAGATTTATCTTGCAAAAAAAATTTTAATTTAATTTCTGTGGACTAAAGGACAAAATCATGATTTTGAGAACTGAAATTATTCTCCAGTTTTACATCCAAATTTATTCAGGGCAGCATCATCATCAGATGATTATTTAGTCAAGCTCTAGCCTAAAAATATTTAAAGAAGACTTTTGTAAAAGAGCAATGCAAATCAGGCAGTCTTAGGGGAATGTCTATATTTGGAAGTGAATTTTAAATAGACCGTAAGAAATGCACAAATGAATACTTCCAAAGATTATATCAGTGGTTATGATAACCCTATTGCGTATAAAATGGCTCTACCACATATCAAATATTAATCACATGTGTCACTTATTACAGCCCATCATAAGTCCTTTATTGAGCTTTGGCTCTTTGCAATTACCTAAATAGGGATTGGATTACCCTTTTTAGGTAATTAAAATTAATTAATTAATAGAATTACATTACAATCTCAATAAAAAAAATCCACTTCTAATATAGTAAGCAAGTATTATTAAACAGATGTGACCTTTGTGAAACACCGCGTGTCACAAGATTAAATCCGTTATGAATTAAATTCTTAGTTGAAACATCCACACATTTAAATTAAAACTTTGAAGGTATTGTAGGTGCATTGCCGACAGATACAGAAGCGATGACGTCATTACTGATCGTAGCGACGTATTACAACATGGATCACTGCCTCGTTTGTCTAGTGTTCTTAAACGCGTTTGCCGATTATCAGGTCCTGGGTTCAAATCCCGGGTCTGGCTGACATCCGTAATTGTGTTTTTCTGTCAAGGAATGCTCAGCGGACAGGAGTCAGGAAGTTGGCGGTGAAAGCACGTAAAGCCGTTGGTACTGCGACCGATATCTCTTCGGTTTTGTTGGACTATCGTTCTATCGGTTTATGAGAGTAAGGGAATAGAGAGTGCTCCTGTGCTTACGCATACACTCCGACACTATAATCTTGTCTTGGATAGATGGCTAGTCTCCGTTCAGACTGGCCGCCGTGACCGAAATTCAGTCTACAGGACATTATTATTACTATTTCTCAAAAATCAATATAGTATAAGACCGGCTTTTAAATTAATTTTGCATGGATTATTAAAGAAACAAGATTATTTAAACCTTTTTTTTTTAATTTCCAAACCCGGATAGATGAAATTATTATTTTTGTATGTTTATTTTGCTATATTCCACAATATGGTGGATTGTAAAACGGGTGGACAAACAAAGTAGAGAACACTTTAATAAAATTTTAGTCTCAAGTTGTGCAGACACTTTATGCTTGGCCTTCTAAATAAAAACCTAACCTCTTAGTTGTATCTAAAATTAATTTTCCTTCTGGACGACAGTTTGAGTGTTTAAGAAGGTGTCGCTGAAAACTTTAGCGCTTGTAATTTTGAATCGAATATTCCAGAGGAATCGTTTTTATACTTTTGATATTTCATAAATTTAAATTTATCGGATAATGTTTATGAGATAAAATTAAAATTTATAAGGAATTTCACAAATTTTAAATCATAAGATTATCGATGCACGTGATAGAGCCAAATTGCAGCTATATTATATTTCTAACACGAATTAGTTGGCTTGAGCAATGTGGGGCCACGCTTTTACAGAATACCAGCGTAAAATAGCAGCTTAATGCTGCTGTGCTTTGTATAGTGAGTATAAAGAACCGAAAACCCTTTTCACCAGAAACTCAAGCCTGACAACGCATCTGCATTTTAATTCTCAATCGAGGTTCGATGTAGATGTCTATGGGCCACATAATGCACTTATCATCCGGTGGACTACGTGCTCATTTGTCACTCTTATTCTATAAAAAAAATAGTTGGTGGTATTAATGCTATGATGATGGTTACAGATAAAAAGTATATTATTAAATATTTATTAATTTATTAAAAAGGACTGTGCTAGATATGGCATGATTAAAGTAAGAAAAATTACAGCCTATATACGTCCCACTGAGGTGCACAGGCCTCCCCTCATTTCTAAGGGAGTTTTTAGGGCAAGGAAATGTCCCCAATGCATGTTGGCAATCTTCACATGTCTGCGAAAAATGTTTTTTTCTTATTTCTCAGACATGTTGGTTTCCTCACGATGTTTTTTTTTATAGGATCGGGTGACGAACGAGCACACAGTACACCTGATGGTAAGTGGTTGCTGCGGCCCATAGACATCTACATCTATCCTCGTATGTTTTCCTTCACCGCCGAGCACGTGGTAAATCAGTACTTAAAATTGAAATTAACAATTTTATTGGTGCCAGCGGGAATCGAACCCGGATTCCCCGCTTACTGTGAAATTTAAAGCGAGTATAATATATAATATAATAACCATCTTAGCTAACACGGCTCTTGTTGACGTGATTGCAAAAGATAGTTTATTAAATATCACTATGAACACCATCACAAGTCCACTTCTAAACATAGGCCTTCTCCATCGATTGCCACAAACTACGGTCCTGAGTAATAATAAAATACAAACTACATAGGTAGTTTTATAAAAAAAAAACTATAATTATTGATATATTATGTATAAATTATGATATTTGATTGATATATGTATATAAATTATTTTTATTATAAATTAGTTAAATAATTTAAATAATCAAAAAAATCATATCAATATTGGTAAAGAAGCAAATAAAGTGTAAAATAATAGATGAGTAAAAAATATATTCCAGCCTAAATTCGTTGAGGTTGATATCATGAACCAATAATTAATATTTAAGTCAAAATTAATCTACCTTCAAAAAATTAATAAAATATGAATAAATTAATTACTCTAAATGTTAAATAGTATAATATTAAAATTTAATTTAAAAAAAATTATATAGTGATTCTACTTGCTATAATTATTAATATACGAATCCAAATTCTTAATAAAGTTAAACAAAAGAAATTAAATCAGAACCTAGTATATATCTTAAATAACAAAATTTATTAATATTTAAATTTAAATTTATAAAAATAAATAGAACTAACATTAATATTATTTGAAACAATCAAAAAAAATTTTTTTAAAACATAAAGGCATCATAATGATTATTATTGTTAAAAACATCAATGTGTATATCGACTATCTGTTTGTTTCATCTGGTCGTCATTCCATCTTATCGACAATCCATCTGATCTCGATCACTCAACAAGAACGAGGAAGTGGTCACCCAATACTGCAATTTCCAAAACTTGTCTGCTACTTGATACTACTTTTACTTTGAAACAAATAATAATTGTATTTCATTTATACTGACTCGTTGGGTATCGATACCAAGAACCGTTGCTCATTAGTCAGGGTTTTGACGTCCGAACCTACACGATACCGTGTTGTAATAATATCCTCTAGACTGAATTTCGTTCACGGTGGCCAGTCTGAACGGAGACTAGCCATCTATATAGGATAGGCCACTCTCTCTCTTCCCTCCCTCTCATTCCACTCCCTATTCCCTCACTCTCATAAACCGATAGGACAGTTATACAATAGAACCGTAAAGATATCAGACGCAGCACCAACTGCTTTTACATGTGTACCGAGGCACGGGGATGAAACACCGTCACCTTACTGACTCCGCGCTGCTACTGAGAATTTCTTGTCAGAAAAACAAATAACCCGGGACTTGATACAGGCAGATATTTTTCTAAAAATAAGGGTAACAAATGAGCACATAGTTGAACGAATTGGAGACGATTAACATAGTGTTTATATATACGTAGGTATAGTATATATATATACTAGCTCTCCAGGTAGACTTTGTTCTGCCCTTTCCAACGACTCTTCCTATTAAAATCCTTAAATTCGCAATAAAAAAATTTGAGGGTCATTTAGCGGGATAAAAACGATCCTATCTCTCAAGTTGGACCGAAATGCACACAGTGTGTTTATTTTGGTGAAATTGAATTGAAATTGAAAAAATTTTAATTGAAATCAGTTCAGTAGTTTAGGAGTCCATCGCCCTGGCATCGCAATATTCTTTGATAATAACGCCACTTATTGGGTCCAGTTGTGAATGTAAACCCTTCTCGAATCAACAGAATCACACACAGACACAAAATCTCATCAAATCGGTCTAGCCGTTTAGGAGGAGTTCAGTAACATAGAGACGGACAGTAGAATTATATAATATAAATATAAAAATATTTAGAATATACTCGTATTATAGAATTAATGAGAATATCCTGCAACAAATGCTTATTAATTATTTATGCAAAAATAACCTGTAATCGAGTCGCCCCAACTACGCACGAATGATTTCTGGATATCGACAACAGTGCCACCTTACCGGATTTAATCGTGAATCCAAACCATTTAGGGATCCATTGAAACACATACAAAAAGAATATTCTGATCAAGTTTTACACCTATAAGAGCTTTAGTTTGAAAATGTGATTTTTTAAAATTAACACCAACGCAACCCCCCTTGGGGGTGGAATTTCGGAAAATTAGTTCTGTTCTCAAATCTTTCCTCTTTATAATAGTATAGTGTAGAAGTGTAGATGTAGATGTAGAAGTGTAGATGCACGATACAGGTACTGATACGAATAATGTCTAGGCCATATTATTCGTATCAGTACCTGTATCATGCATCTACACTTCTACATCTACACTACTATTATAAAGAGGAAAGATTTGTTTGTTTGTTTGAATTGAATAGGCTCCAAAACTACTGGACCGATTTGAAAAAATCTTTCACCGTTAGAATCCTACATTATCGCTGATGAACAGAAGCTATGTAATATTTTCAAGAAAGTTAGGGATCCGTATGAAAACTTCGTTAATGTAACCCAAGGTGTGAAAAAAATACCAAAAAGAATCCTTAAATCGCGTACGCTTCGGAAACTATTAGATTATATAGATAATAGAGCAAAGTAATGTACTTCACTTTTATAGAGGATATTAATCTCTACAAAAAAGTCTGCGATACCATATGTTTAACTATTACAGTTATGTCACAATAACTACTTTTTCATGTTAAAATGTGAAATAGTAACGCCGGTACAAATACTACTAATACGAGTAGGTACTGATACGAATAATGTGGCCTAGACATTATTCGTATCAGTACCTGTATCATGCATAACCACCAATTACGTTAACCACGTAATTTTAGTAACATATTTCACTTTTTAAATCTTTGTTAATTCAGCAACCGTCCTTCGTGAGATCTCTCTCGAAGTTCGCATGTCTCAAGGCGCAGATGCGTGATATACGCGGGTGAAACCGCGGGGCACAGCTAGTAACATTATAAAGTTATAAAGCAACTACGAGGGTGGATTGAAAAGTACTCGGCCTAACCAAGAAAATAAACAAATACTAAATCAGTTATATTTTTATTTTTCTACATAATCACCATCAAGTTCAATACACTTTTGCCACCTCCCCTTCCAAGCATTTAGACCGTTGAAAAAAATGATTCTTCCTTAGAGTCAAAATATGCGTATACAGCTGCTTTGACCTCGTCGTTTGTCGAAAATCTTTGACCTCCCAAGTGCTTTTTTAGGTTAGGGAACAGAAAGAAGTCTGATGGTGCCAGATCAGATGAATACGGCGGATGCGGTAACAGTTCAAAGCCACAGTTGTGAATTTCAGCCATTGACTGTACTGACGTGTGAACACGGGCGTTATCTTGATGAAACAGGACTTTTCTTCTGAGCATTCCTCGACGTTTTTCTTTTATTTCCTCTCGTAAGCGACGTAACAAGGTTCAGTAGTAATCAGAGTTTATATTCTGACCCCTTTCAAGATAATCAATCATAATCACACCTTTCGAGTCCCAGAATACTGAAGCCATCACCTTATTTGCCGACAAAATCGACTTAGCCTTTTTAGGGGGTGGTGAACCAGGTCTTCTACACTGTTTTGATTGTTGTTTTGTTTCCGGTGTACAGTAATGAACCCATGTTTCGTCCATAGTAACAAAACGATTCAAAAAATCATCTGCATCGGCTTCAAATAACTCCAAACAGTCGCGTGAAATAGTCAATCGCGTCCTTTTTGTTCAACTGAAAGCAGTCGCGGAACCCACCTCGCAGACACCTTGTGGAAACCCAACTCGTTGACAATGATGTTATGAGTTCATTCATAAGAGATGCCTATAATCTCGGCTATCTCTCTAATTTTTAATCTGCGGTCTCCCGTTATTAAATCAAGTACTTTTTTAATATTTTCGTCAGTAGTTGACGTCGAAGGCCTTCCAGAGCGGGGTTCATCTTTCACACTCTCTCTACCACGCTTAAATTCTGCTATCCATTTTTTGACGGATGAATATGACAGAGCACAATCGCCTAATGTACTGACCATGTCATCATGGATGGCTTTTGATGATAGCCCCTTCTTATGGAGGTACTTAATGACGGCACGCTGCTCGATTTGCTCCATTCGCGGAAATTATGTCTGATTACTTTGTTATTAAATTTATAAAATCACAACTAATTATCGCACACGTTTCGAACTTCACAAAATGAACTAGTCTGAACTGAACTAAATAATGTGGGTAGATTTGATTTTTAGAATTGAATGGATCTGTGTTAGGCCGAGTACTTTTCAATCCACCCTCGTAATTTTAGGTCATTTTCTATGGAATTGTAACGAAATTTTTACTAATTCAAATGCATTTTATAAGTTGGTTTTCTATTACACGGTAATTTGTTAAGTTTACTTGCCTGTCATAGTTCTCTTTTTAAATTCTTCATATACTCCTATCATGCATAAGTTACATAAGCAAATAAGTGGTTGGTAATGTGTTAAATTATGCAGACTGCAATCAAAAAAATAATTTTTATTGTAATTAATAATTAATACTTTGTTGTTGATATTCCGGAAATAAGAAACAAACGGTTTGCTTCGTCTTACAGCACAAATGCTAAATAATTCGCCGCCGTCCGTCTTTTTTCATTACCATCTACCACCAGGTGCGACTGTGTTCAAGTACTGGCTTTTGAGTAAAAAAAAGATTTATATTATATTCTATTTCTTACACATAAATTTAAACACATTGATAAATATTTTCATTTATTTTTATAATAACCTACAAAGTCAATATTATATTTTGAATGGCGATATGCATCGCCAATGAAGATAAAATGAAAGTGTCAATATCAAAGTAGAAGTCAATTTATTTATCAAGACTTATTTCAAGCTCTTTCGAACGTCAATACCTACTCAGTTTTGCATAACAAGGACCATTGAATAAACATTTTACAATCCCATTTTCAACTTATAGAATAGAATAGAATATTTTTTTATTCAATATACATTACATGTGTAATTCTTATTGAGTCATTTTAAATATATAAATACCATTACGTTACAGCCCATCAAAACTCCATTGCTAAACTTGGACCTTGCCATAGATTGCCTTCTAGGGAGGACATTTTCCATAGTTGCCACGCTTGGCAAGCGGGGTGGCAACCACATATTTTTATTCAGTTATTCAGACATATCGAGTGACGTGCAGTTTCGTGGTCACTTGTAAGAGAAGGCCAAATTGGCCTCTAAAAAGCTTGGCGTGCTCAGCAGAGCGGGACAGTATTTCATGCCGGCACACCGCCTGCAACTTTACAAGGCGCAGGTTCGGCCTCATATGGAATAATGTTCCCATCTCTGGGCAGGGACTCCCCAGTACCAGCTCCTTCCAATTGACCGCATCCAACGCAGAGCGGCTCTAATCGTCGACGACCGCGTCCTTTCTGATCAGCTCGATTCATTGGCACTGCGAAGAGATGTTGCATCCCTTTGCATTTTCTTTCGCATTTACCACGGGAAGTGCTCTGAGGAATTGTTCGGATTAATCGCAACCGCCAAATTTCACATTTTGCACATCGCGGTAGAACTCCCGATATCATTCACA
Source organism: Parnassius mnemosyne (assembly GCA_963668995.1). NCBI lineage: Eukaryota > Metazoa > Arthropoda > Insecta > Lepidoptera > Papilionidae > Parnassius > Parnassius mnemosyne. The sequence goes on along the minus strand of CAVLGL010000001.1, from coordinate 5,559,883 downwards.
CCATCTGGATGATTGGCGGTCCACCACTGTGCGATTTAGAAGATGTTTCTTCCTCGCACAACTTCCTTGTGGAATCGATTACCATCAGCGATTTTTCCGGACCGATTCGATTTAGGGACCTTCAAGAAAAGAGCCTACTCCTTTTTAAAAGGCCGGCAACGCATCTGCAATTCCCCTGGTTCCCCTGGTGTTGCAGTTGTTCATGGGCGGCGGTAGTCACTTACCATCAGGTGAGCCGAATGCTCGTTGCCCCCTCTGCTATAAAAAAAAATTATCAGAAAGATGCTGCTGCCTATCTCCTGGTTCTGATTGTCTCTGTTGCCTCAAACGATACCCTTATAATAATATGGGGTGGTGGATATTCTTACACCGCCACTACACGGATCACTTATTTATAAACTCGGTACTTACAATAAAATCAAAAAACTCTCGTATCGTATGTATTCTAATATGCTTACCGATATGTCTGAAACAGCTGAACCAATATAATTATTAAATAGGTTATACTACAATGGTGGGGACCACGTTATGGGAATAAACCCTTTTTACTGAAAACGAGGCGTTCCATCTGACTAAGATGACTCAAGGGGTCTCAGGAATAAAACGCATTCTGCATTTTGATTCATAACTAGGAATTGATGTACATGCCTATAGGACACAGAATCCACTTACCATCAGGTGGTAAGTATGCTCTTTTGTCACCCTTATTCTATAAAAATATATAAATTTAAATAGTGAATCTAGGGGTGGAAAAATAGAGAATAAAGAATTTTATGTAAGTATTTAGGTGACGTTCTGGTTGTTATCTCTTTTAAATTTTAATTTTATTATCATTTTAATTGTTAATTTCAAGTTGAGTATAGTCCATTAACTAGTTTATGAACTAATGTTATGAGATACGTTGTTGGAGTAAGTGTAGTAAACATTGCAAAACAGAGTATCGTTAAAGATATGGAAATTGTAAGAAAATTTACGGAAATAATATGGTAACAGTGTGTTTTTGCATTAGAAACAGGGGCTTGTTTAGCATGATCAAACACTATGTGACTTGAACAGTACAGTTACTCAGTTTGTGAGTATTATTATTAGAGTAGTTTTAGTTCACTTTTGCAACAAAGGTTTCTTTCATTTAAAGGTAAAGTAGTTTTTAAGTATGGTTAACTTCTTTATCGTTCGATAATATTCTCAAGTTCTTACTCCTGCTGTTTCTTCTTCTTATTCCTATTTTCATTTGCGATGGACAAGATTATAGTACATGAGTGTATGAGCAAACACAAGTGCACTCTCTATTCTCTCACTCACATTGTGAAACACCGCGAACTTCCTGACTTCGGGTTGCTACTGACTAATTTCTTGACACAAAACTTATACGTGTTAGAGCCACGCTGCAGCTATATTATGGTTGTAGCACGAACGGGTCGGCTCGACGGGGAAGGACCACGCTCTCACATAATATCAGCGTAAAATAGCAGCTTAACGCTGCTGTGTTTCGTATGGAAGACCGATAGAGAACCGGAGACCCTTTTTACTGAAAACGAGGCATTCCATATTAGTCCTCGCAGGTGACAACGCATCTGCATTTTTATTCGTAATCGAAGATAGATGTAGATGTCTATGAACCACAGCAACCACTTACCATCAGGTTGACTGTATGCTCGTTTGTCACTCTCATCATATATAAAAAAAAAACAAAAATGCCATAACAGATTTTGGCCAGATACGGGAACCGAACTATATCGAATCGAACCTTATGATCAACAACCACTAGACCAACGGGACAGTCAATGTGTTGCAATGATCATTAGAGGCATTATACGCTTTTGTGTTTGTACTTACATTTATGGCTTAATAGCGCGAAAAAAATTCTCGCGAGCGGTTCCGTAGATTTCCAACATGATTAAGCATCATCATCATTATTATAAGTCATATAAGAGGGCAGCTCAGATATCGAAACCATAAAAAATATCGATAATGTACATATATTAAGAAGTGGGGGATGAAACAGCGTATCCCTCGGGTGGTACTAAACAAGCAGCACTACATTCTGGTGGGATGGTCCTCTTCTAGTGAGAGGCCCCGTTAATTACCACCCGGCTGGTAAAGACATGCCGCCAAATGACGCAGTCGTGTTAACCATGTAAGTAAACAAACTATGCAAACCAATTAAAATTGAAATTTTTGGGATGACTAAAATTTATTTCATCAGAGATATGAATATGACCGAAAATCAGTGCCATTATTAAGTCGACTGAAACTGATTCCAATATATTTTACTTTGCAGCACATACTGTTTAATTTTGCAGCATATTTTAAGTAATGTGTTACTTTTAAGTTTGTATTACTTTATCTTTATAATACTTTTATGCTTTAATCTAGGATCTGTTTTTTTTATAAAATAGCCTAATGGCAGCAATTGCGACAATAGCCTAATGGTAGGATGCGGACCGCGACTCAAAATGTCGTGGGATCAAATCAGCCATTCGACTACTGTCGTGAACCACTCCTAACACGGGCATTTTAAGCTTACCAGGAGTGGTTAAAGGGAATTATTAGTAATGTTATTAGCATTGCTAGAATTTTTTTACATGTAAGTAATTAAAAATAAATCTTTAGTTTTAACACATATTTTGTATTGATATTTTTGATTTTTTAATTGATAAACCTGTAAGTGCTGAAAAGGTAGTATATATTATAACAGAAGCGAATCGTACAAACTTGTTTTACCTACATTGTCATTATTTACGAGTACAGTAGCATCCATAGCAATAAATTCAGGTCATTAAGTAGTAAGCAGCAATAAGTTTACATCTTCCGCGAGGCTGCTATTCGTACTTTGTCTCAACAATAATCTTCCACTGTAGTGTAATAATAACGATTGCCGCATATCGTACTTTATAGCGCTATATTGAGGTGTTATTGCTTCGGTTTTAGTTTGTTTCGAACAAAACATAAATTGAAAAGTAATTTAATGATTAAAAATTTTTTTTTCAATATTTTCGAAAAAAATTAAAGTTATAGTATTGATTTTTTTAAAGAATAGGGGTGACAAACAAACACACAGTCCACCTGATAGTAATTGGATGCTGTGGCTCATAGACAGCTACATTTATTCTTGATTAAGTATCAAAGTAGATACATTCATACATACATATAATCACGCCTCTCTCCCGGCAGATACCACTTCTTTCCACTTGCTACGATCCTTACATACTTGTTTCGCTTCGTCCACTTTCATTACTCCCTTCATACATGCTCTTCGGTGTAGCGAACTCTTGACCCGGCCTTTTTTCAAGACGTCCCTGATTTGGTCTAGAAACGTCCGCCTAGGTCTACCCCTTCCATTACTTTCATTCACACTCGCCTTATACACTTTTTTCGTCAGTTGTTCTTCATTCATTCTCTCGACTTGGCCAAACCATCTCAGCATACCTTTCTCAATTTTTGTCACTACATCTTCTTTCAGACCACAACGTTTCCTTATCTCACTCTTTATTATCCTCTCACTCAGTTTAACTCCTATCATACTTCTTAACGCTCTCATCTCAATTGCATTTATTCTGATTTCATGTTTCTTCTGCCATACCCAACTTTCACTTCCGTACATGAGTGTCGGAACCAACATCCCCTCATGTACAGCCAAACAGGAAAGAATCAAAATGCCGATGCGTTATCAACCCTGAAGACAAGATGAGGAATGCCTCGTATCTAAAGAGCAAAAGAAGATTATTGCTGTATGGTGCTACCGTAAAGTTATTCATCAAACGATTTCGTCCCGTATCGACTTCCACGAGACAAATACAAGGTACTCTTAGGACATGCCAGAAAGATTTCATAGCTTTTAATATGTGCGATATAACCTCCTCGCTTACGCCTAACCTAGCATTGGGCAGCAGCGTCAAAGGGACGAGAGACGTATGGTACAACTATCGTCAATCCACTTGCTAAGCGTAGTAATTAAGGAATCCTTCCTAAAACAGCCATATGCATTTGTGGAATTTTTCAGCGCTACATAGATGTCAGTTCACTAATTCACTAATTCTATCAACTAATCAACTGATTCACATAGTATAAGGCACCTCGGGTGACGTCACTGGTTACATCCAAAGTTAAACTTGCATTTGGCATGTTGTAAACAATTATGTACTTAGTTTGATTTATAATATCATGATGGTGTTATTATTGTTGTTTATTTTTTGTTACTTCATATAAGTAGTGCATAACACAAATTTACTTGTTTGTTTAAAGTATGCCCGATAACAATGAAACATCAAAACAAATATCGTCGGGGTGGCATTTTTTTGAAAAAATAAACAAATCGTGATGGAAGCGATTTGTAAAATATGTTAAAAGCAGTTTATAGGTTTTGAAATACTACAGATATTAAAAAAACATGGAAATACTACAAATAAATAAATAAGATATATTTGTATTCTATTTCATATTCACACATTTTTGATGCAGGGACTGTAAATAGTTAATTTGAATAGCTCCAAAACTCGAGTGCGACTAGAGTGACACGATAAATTATTATTAACCCGCGTTACTCGAGTCGCAAAATTCTACTCGAGTTGCATCTATATCTTACGGTCAATGGATTGTCTGCCTACAATTTAGTGATTAACTCGACGTACTAATTCGAACAATTTATTGATATATTATCAACAAACTGATTAAGTATAATTGTCGTAAAGTTAGAGTTATATTATTTTATGAAGATTGTCTATAGGCAAACCAAAAATCTATTAATAAAAAACTACCTATTGATTTCAATAATAATAATTGTATTAGATGGAAGAATAAAATATAAAAGTAATTTGTAACAAACTGACACAGCTTCGTTCCAGCAATTCGAGTTGCGTAACCCGAGAACTACACGAGTTACGTGAATATTAAACCAAGATAACTCTTCGTCTTCCGATTTGTCACGTCTCCACTACAACTTATTTTAAACAAAAATTATTTTTTTTCAGAATTCTTAATTCCGTTTAGATTTTCATAAAATCGTGTTAAAGACATTTATTTCTCTTAAAGAACACATTGTTCACTTTTACAGAGATTAAGTATACATACAAAATACCTAGTTAGGTCATAAATCCTGTCACATGTTCAAATGACCTCCGTGATTTTGAATACAGGCCTTCAATCTGCGCGGCCAGTAGTCTATCGCAGCACAAACGAGGTCCATGTCAATATCGGCGGCTGCCTTAATCAAGCATGTCTTGAGTGACTCCAAATTGGGATGAGGCTTTGAGCACGCCTTTTCTTCCAAGTGTGGCCATATCTTGTAATCTAACGGATTCAAATCTGGACTGGAGGAGGGCCAGTCTTCGTGCCGGATGAAGTCGATTTCACGCGCCGCAAACCAGTCTTGTGTGCTCTTCGCTCTATGAGCTGGCGTCGAATCTTGTTGGAATACCCAGTGCCTGTTATTGAACATGGTATGAAAAACAGGTTCCACAAGGTTCATCAGGACTGTATTTTGATACACAACTGCATTCGTTTTTACACCTTTCTCACAAAAATGTACCTCTGTTAAGCCCCAATAAGAAACTCCCAACCATACCATGAGCGAGGATGGAAAGTGACCTCGTTGGACACGCGGAATAGCGTTGCTCGCTTCTTCACTACTGTGTGCGTACACCTTATCATTTTGTTTGTTGTAGCTCTCTTCTACGGTAAAATTTTTTTCATCCGAAAAAAGAATTTCCTGATATTTTTTTCCCGCGTACCGCTCCAACAAAGTGCGGCATCTCTTCAGTTTTAGGTCCATTAGACGAGCATTCAAACGATGTCCTGTTTTTCTTCGATATGCCGGAAGCCCTAAGTCTTCATTTAACACCCTTTTCACCGTAGTTCTGCTTAACCCCATCTGAAGGGCCAACAGTTTCTGCTTACGTTTGGGATTTCTTTGAATTCGCGCCTTCACAGCTCTTAGCACTGCTGGAGTCTTAACAGACCGAGGGCAACCACTTCTTGACCTGTCATCTACACTAGAGTCTTCATTGTATCGTTTGATGGTACGTTAAATGAATCTTTTGGTTATATTCAAATTTTTCAGTATGTCAAAAATTTGAATTGGCGCGTAACCGCAACGATGCAACGCAATAACTGCAACACGGTCTTCTTTAACCGTCCACTCCATATTTAAAAATGATTTTGATGAATTTTACGTATAACATGATTATACGTAAAATTTTAAATAAGTTTAATTACACATAAGTTTTCACTAAAAATCTTATAATTACCACTATATTTCCAATTTTCCGATAATTTAATGTCAAATTTCAATTTAAAAAAAAGCTTGGAAAATCCAAAAGATTATATTAGCATTACGCACGACGCATAATGCTCATATAATCGTAAAAAAATAAAAAAATTGAAAATTGTAGTGCCATTTGTCAAAGAGTTCCAGTAGCAGTTACCGAATTACATCTTCAAGTCACTCTCATCAAGTTCGGAGGTAAGGTCTATTCATGACTATCAAAACGAGTCCAAAATCGGGACACCTAGTTCTCGTCGAGGAGTTCAAGTAGCAGTCATCAAAGTAAACCTTCAGCTCACTATATCAAGTCCGCAGGTAAGTTATCATTATAACTAACAAAACTAGGCCAACCTCGGCACATCTAGTTCTACTTTTCGAGGAATTCCAGTAGCATTCAATAAAGTACACCTTCAGTTCACTCCACAAAGTCCAAGACGTATCATCATCATTACAGCCCTTCACAAGTCCATTGCGGAACTCCACAAAGTACGGTCACGAGCCACCTTCATCCATTGTCTTCCTGCATGACTTACCAGATCGTCGCTCCATCTAGTGGGGGACGCCCCACTCTTCGCCTGCCAGTACGTATAAGTATATTTTTATACAAGTCCTACGTACTTTTAGCGAAACAATATATTGTAATTAAAATCTTGGTATTACCTCGGACCATTGAAGTTTTGCATCAAATTTGGTTTTTGGAATATTTTGTATTTCACAGCGATCGATATTTTTGCTGCCTATTACCGCTGCTTTAAGCACACGATACAGTAATTGACACACAACGGCGGCCGAGCGCGGTATGAGTGAATGAAGCAAAGTGTATTTGATAAAATAAATTAATACAAGGTTGTTCAAAACAACGAAAATTTGGGGATTTCTCAGCCGAAAAATATTAATTATAGCTAAACAAAACAAAATTAAACAGCCATTTACATTCCACGGCTTTTCACATGATAGATGAAGATAATAAAAAATAGATTCAGTTAAAAAATTATATTTTTAAAGTTATCGTGCTTACCCCTCCATGCGGGTTTGATAAATCTACACAAATTAAACAGCCATTTACATTCCACGGCTTTTCACATGATAGATGAAGATAATAAAAAATAGATTCAGTTAAAAAATTATATTTTTAAAGTTATCGTGCTTACCCCTCCATGCGGGTTTGATAAATCTACACCATGAGCCACCAAAACCAATATTTTAAGTAAAAATAGCAATTAATCCATTTAAAAATTTTATCAGTTCAACAATCATTTATCTTTCTGATAATGTGCTTTTAATATCATTTATATGTTCAATACTCGTACGACTGTTAGATACGATTTCATGCGACAAAACGTTGGAATCTTGATTTTTACTACTACTATACTAGGAGTGCCAAGTTTGACCTCGTTTTTTAGTTATGATGAGATCTTATCTCCGGACTCGATAGAGTGACCTGAAGGTGTATTTCGGTGACTGCTACAGGAACTCCTCAACGAAGAGAACTTCTTGTCCCCAGTTTGGGCTCGTTTTGTTAGTTATGAATAGGCCTTACCTCCAGACTTGATAGAGTGATTTGAAAGTGTACTTTGTTGACTACTACTGGAACTCTTTGACGAATTATAATTAACTTTGGTTTTTCACGATCATATGAGCATTATGAGTCGTCCACTTTTGGATTTTCAAAGCTTGTTTTTCTAATTGAAATTTAACATTAAAGTATCGTAAAATTGGAAGTATATTTATAGAAGTATAAATTGGTTTTAAGTGAAAACTTTTGTGCAATTAAGCTATTTTAAAAATTAACGTATAAATATGTTATACGTAATTTTTTAATGCTCTTGAGGCATGCACAATTGGATTTAACAATATTTTATATTACGATGTAATATTTTTGTAACTACGAGGTGTTAAATTTTTTTTTACACCTAGGCTATCTGGTTAGGTACAACCATTTTACCAAATAAGAGCCCTTGCAGAGCTGTGTTTCGTACTGAAGAAAGAGAGCCAGTATAGTTACAGGCTGTGAGGAATCCATCACAGTCCTCAGAGATGATAACGCACTTAAGCCTTCTTTATTTAATGTTAAATGTAATTGTCTACGGACTGCAAGCACTTAGCTATTTCTAAATCTTACCTATTTCTGATGCCAAGCAGCAGTTCGTGCACTGATATATTCCGGTCTAAAGGACTCTGCAAATCGGTATGATTAAAAGCTGTGAGGCATTCCAGCTAAGTTCTCAGAGCTGACAACGCTTTTATAGCCTTCTTTGTTTAAGGTCGGTTTCAGTTTTTGTTTAAGGTGGTAGGACTCTTTAATCTAGGATTCCGTCTGGGTGTGTACCCCCCTCTTGCTGTTTCTGTCGTAAAATACAAAAATTGTACTGCTGTGTACCCACTACAGGCTGTGATGCATCTTAGTTTTCGGAGGTGAAAACGCATATGTAGATTTCTTTGTTTAGTTAGCTGCAGGTGTCCACAGACTGAAGTAGCCGCTTTGCCATTAGGTGGACGATAAGTTTGTTAGTCACTTAAGTTTTATATAAAAAGTTCTAAACCATTAATGTTGAATGAAAGGAGAGCCCACTATTGAACGTAAACTTTTTTTGTTTACAGGCTGATGATGAGAATGAGGCCGCTTTAAGTAATTTTCCTCTATCAGCTTCCCTCAATCAATTGCACTCTAGTTTATGGTAGTAAAGTTATTCGTAAAAGCGGCGATGTGGATCAAATGCGGATATTGTCTGGGAAATTGTGATTGCACCGGAGATGAGGTACCGCCCACTGATGCTAGAACTATACATTCTTGTGTAGATATAGCCGCTAATATTTATTCAGTTTGCTGCACTACACATGTTTGCTGCTGTGTGTGTGTGTATTTTATAGAAAAAACAAGTCCAACACTAAATAAAGGGCACTAAAGCCAAACTAGTGGTTTTTAGAATTTAGGTCTATCTGTCTGTGTATTCACAATTCACGCAAAAAACTACTGGACATATTTCTCAGAATTTTCGTGTTTTGTGTGGAAGAAGTTAGTGACTATTTTTATCTTACTCTTACCAGGTCGTCACCCTAACTTGTATGCCACTCGAAAACATTTCTTTCCCATCGGTTGTCGCCTCTACTATCTATATAGACGGTTCAGTGCCAATTCTGCTTACTGATCCATTAGTCTATGGGGTTTTGTCAGTTACATGCTAAAATAACCAAACAAAATATTCGACAAAAATATAATTTATCTCTTCATAACTGTCTTATGCTTTTTCCTTTTCATATATTATCACATTAACATAAAACGTAGTACTTCGTTAGTTCTAATAATATTATTAACTGTGTTAGCACCTTGTTTGTAAACCTGATAAATCCAGGTTTTAGTTTAGAAATTAAGCAACAGGGTGTGATGATTTATAGCGTGCAATATTTTTTAAACCAGCATTTCTACGTAAATTTATTCGTCAACATCACGCTTACCAGGCGGGTTGGCGCAACCGCAGTTTTTTTTTTATTTTATTATCGTTATTAGAAAGATATTGTTGCCCACCTCCTGGTTTGTTTCCCTCTGTTGCCTATACACCTACGATACCCGCGGGACCATATGAGGTAGTGGATATTCTTACACCGACACTACACAGTTACGCTTTTCTAATTAAAATATCGTTACTAACGTTACAATACTTTTAATGATTCTCCGCAGACAAATTACATTTATGGTTCTAAATTAGGTCTTTTCAGGTGAAATTGGTGAACTGGCCATTTTGATCTCAAATATCTGGCGTTTTGTGAAGAATTCCAGATTCAAATTATTTCAAATTTAGGCTTATGTATTTGTGTTTTAGAATTAAGTGATTTATTTGTTTCCGCGCTTTTTACATCGTTCTGTACACAATATGCAAAACTTAAATTATCGCGTTATTTACGAATAAAAGTTCCACTGTGGCATCAGCACTGCAGAAACATCTCGTAGGATTTATTATTTGTATGTGAAAAATTTTTGTTCTGAAAATTATGTCCTACAGAACAAACCCCGTGGACATCTGGTGACCCTAGTCGACAATGAAGAATTAAAAGTGAGCTTGGAAACGAATCAGATTTAGCAGCAGGCTTTGTTATCGACACTACTATTATAAAGAGGAAAGATTTGTTGGTTTGTTTGTTTGTTTGAATTGAATAGGCTCCGAAACTACTGAACCGATTTGAAAAATTCTTTCACCATTCAAATCCTACATTATCCCTGATGAACATAGGCTATGTCATATTTTCATAAAAGTTAGGGATCCGTATGAAAACTTCGTTAATGTAACCCAAGGTGTGAAAAAAATACCAAAAAGAATCCTTATATCGCGTACGCTTCGGAAACTATTGATAATAGAGCAAAGTAATGTACTTCATTTTTATAGAGGATATTAATCTCTACAAAAAAGTCTGCGATACCAGATGTTTAACTATTACAGTTATGTCACAATAAATACTTTTTCATGTTAAAATGTGAAATAGTTACGCCGGTACAAATACTATTAATACGAGTACGTACTGATACGAATAATGTGGCCTAGACATTATTCGTATCAGTACCTGTATCATGCTTCTACACTTCTACATCTACATATGCATCTGCACTACTATTATAAAGAGGAAAGATTTGTTTGTTTGTTTGAATTGAATAGGCTCCGAAACTACTGGACCGATTTGAAAAATTCTTTCACCATTAGAATCCTACATTATTCCTGATGAACATAGGCTATGTAATATTTTCAAAAAGTTAGGGATCCTTATGAAAACTTCGTTAATGTAACCCAAGGTGTCAAAAAATACCAAAAAGAATCCTTATATCGCGTACGCTTCGGAAACGATTGATAATAGAGCAAAGTAATGTACTTCATTTTTATAAAGGATATTAATCTCTACAAAAAAGGCTGCGATACCATATGTTTAACTATTACAGTTATGTCACAATAAATACTTTTTCATGTTAAAATGTGAAATAGTTACGCCGGTACAAATACTTCTAATACGAGTACGTACTGATACGAATAATGTGGCCTAGACATTATTCATATCAGTACCTGTATCATGCATAACCACCAATTACGTTAACCATGTAATTTTAGTAACATATTTCACTTTTTAAATCTTTGTTAATTCAGCAACCGTCCGTCGTGACGTCTCTCTCAAAGTTCGCATGTCTCAAGGCGCAGATGCGTGATATACGCGGGTGAAACCGCGGGGCACAGCTAGTGAGTGATAAAACAATTATAGTTAACTTGAAATAAGTTGAAATAATGAAAAAGCAATGTAACTGGAGATGAAAAATGGATCCTATACAATAATAGAAAACGCTCATCACTATGGTTGAATCCAGAAAATCCGGCCAAATCCTGCCCCAACCGAAAGTTGACTCAGAAAAATGAACTGGTAAGTGCCTGGTGGACCAGTGCTGATGTCATCTAATACAGCTTCCTAAGATCTGGCCAGACGATTACGGCAGATTATTGTTGTCAACAATTGCAAACCATGATGGAATAGCTAGCCGTTAAGCAATCGAGACTGCTCAATAGCTATAGCTCACTGTTACTCAGGACAACGCTAGATCCACCACACTGCAGACGGATGCTAAATTAGAGAAGATGCGATTGGAATGTCTCCGACACCCACCATACTCCCGGGACCTTGTTTCAACATATTACCAGTTTTTTCGGAATTTTGACAATTCCTTGCAGGGAAAAAAAGCAATTCTAAAATAGCAAACAAAACCACATTTAAAGATTTTATTGATTCTCGCTTCCACATTATTTATAGCAATGGAATCATTGAACTTCCGATAAAATGGCGAAAGTGTAACGATAACAATGGTATATGCTTTGATTGATTAAATACATAATTTCATAATTTTGTATTCGTGTTGCTTTTTCTATAAAACATTTGTATAAAATATGTAAGGACATAATATATTATTATGTCGTCACAATTTAAATGACGCGAAGAGCCAAGATTGATAAGGTTATCATCAAATATACTCATGGAAAAATTTAGAAGAACGTAAAAAAAATGTTAATAAAACAATACACATTAAATGATTGTAACGTTATGTTTATTTATTTTAATTTTGCTTATTATTCGTTAATTTAAAATTGCAAACGTTGAAAAAACAAACGATCAAATGACAAAAAATAATCAAAAAAAAAAATTTACAGCATAGAGAGATTTTTGTGCTTCACATTTTATACATATAATAAATAAGGCTATAACGTAGGTTTTAATCAGTATTTAATGTTGCTCCCTATATTTTACCATTTGGTTTTGTTACCGATCATCATGTCATAGAGCAAAAGTGGGATTGTGCGTACCCCCGCCTCTGACTGCTTAGCACGTGTCGGTCGATGTTCAGGGCGGTGAAAACCGCCCAAAAAATTGAGGAATTTGGCTTTTTGGCCCAGAAAATATGGTTGATGACCCCATATTTAAGTAATAAAATTGTGTATTAACAAAGATGTTTTAAACATATAATTTTCTTTTATAATTTCTTTGGTTTCTTTTGTTCTAAAAATTATTGTCAATTTATTCAATAATACAATTTATACAAGTAATACATCACTTTTATTGTTATGGCAGTGTTTACGCACCTAACACAATATTGTTTGACCTAAAACTATTTACCATTGCGTTAATTCTCGTTTCTAAGATAGTGCAACTATTATCCACTCTCCCTACCTATTTACCAATAAAAGTTATAAGTTCTCAAAACTTTATTTATTTATTAAGGTTAAGAGACGGGTACACAGTATAACTGATTGTAAGTAAATGCTATGGCCCATAGTAATCTACATCTATTCTTGATTAAGAACCAAAATTCAGATGCGATATTACCCTTTAGAACGAAGATGGAATGCCTTGTTTCCAGTAAAAAGGGTCTCCGGTTCTCTACACTCACCACATAAACACAGCAGCATTAAGTTGCTATTTTACGCTGGTATTTTGTTAGACCGTAGTCCTATGCCTAGCTGCAGTTATATTAGTGGTATAGTTGTAGCACGACTGGATCGGCTGGACCGGGGTAGGACCACGCTCTCACATAATACCAGCGTATAATAGCAGCTTAAAGCTGTTTTGTTTCGTATGGTGAGTGTAGAGAACCGGAAACCCTTTTTACTGGAAATGAACCGGAGACCCTTTACTGGAAAAGAGGCATTTTTTATAGAAGAGGGGGCAAACGAGCATGCGTCTCATCTGATTGTAATTGATTACCGCCGCGCCGCCCATGAACAACCGCAACACCAGGGGAATCGTATGTGCGTTGCCGGTCTTTTAGAAAGGAGTAAGCTTTTTTCTTGAAGTTTACGAAGTCATATTAAAAATGGCCGTTGGTAAACTATTCCACACTAAAGGTGTACGAGGAAGAAAACTCAAATATTTTAACAATACTAGCAATATTCACCAATCATAAAAGGCGAAAGCCGAGGTAGATCATGGGTTCAGTGCTCGCTGTTAATTTTCATAGTACGCGACCAAACCAGGTTCGCTTTCCGCCGGCTGCAATGAAATTGTTAATATCAATTTTAAATGATAGTTTACCACGTGCTTGGTGCTGAAGGAAGACATCGTGAGGAAACCTGCATGAATTAGGAATAAAAAATATATTTCGCAGACATGTGAAGTCCACCAACACGCATTGGGGCAGCTTGGCGGACACTTCCTTGTCCTAAAAACCCTCTGAGAAGTGAGAGGAGGCCTGTGCCCAGCAGTGGAACGTATACAGGCTGTAACTTTAATTTTACAGAAAAATTATGCAACAATGTTATCCAAAGCAGTCACAAGAAAATTAAGTGTAATCCTGCAAAGATGCTGAAATAAGGAAAAGTTATCACCATGTGTATACTACATATATGAAACACAAGATCAAAATCGAGATTTACTGGGGTTAGTCGCCACAACAGTAACAAAAGTGTCCTAACTTACAATTTCCCAGATCTCAGAATTTCTTTTATCTAATAAATATCCTGACTTTTTCCAAAGGCTTTTAACAATTATTGTTTCATTGTTGTATAATACTGTTAGTAATTTTTATTTTAAAGCATTCTTTAACCTGTGTTAGCTCAGGAAATAAGCAATAATATCCTTTTCTTGTAGAATAAGGGTGACAAACGTGCACACAATGTAAATGATGTTTTGAAAATAGTCGTCAGATACTTAAAGGTAATGATTTTAATTTTTATATTCTACACTTACTATTATAAAGAGGAAAGATTTGTTTGTTTGTTTGTTTGAATTGAATAGGCTCCGAAACTACTGGACCGATTTGAAAAATTCTTTCACCATTAAAATCCTACATTATCCCTGATGAACATAGGCTATGTCATATTTTCAAAAAGTTAGGGATCCGTATGAAAACTTCGTTAATGTAACCCAAAGTGTGAAAAAAATACTAAAAAGAATCCTCATATCGCGTACGCTTCGGAAACTATTGATAATACAGCAAAGTAATGTACTTCACTTTTATAGAAGATATTAATTTCTACAAAAAAGTCTGCGAATCATATGTTTAACTATTACAATTACGTCACAATAACTACTTTTTCATGTTAAAATGTGAAATAGTAACGCCGGTACAAATACTATTAATACGAGTACGTACTGATACGAATAATGTGGACTAGAAATTATTCGTATCAGTACCTGTATCATGCATCTACACTCTTCTACATTTTTTTTATTTTTATTTTTATTTTTATATATATATATAGTATGTATATATATATATATATATATATATATATATATATATATATATATATATATATATATATATATATATATATATATATATATATATCTACACTACTATTATAAAGAGGAAAGATTTTCCCTAATGAATATAGGCTGTGTAATATTTTCAAAAATGTTAGGGATCCGTATGAAAACTTCGTTAATGTAACCCAAGGTGTGAAAAAAATACCAAAAAAAATCCTTATATCTTGTACGCTTCGGAAACTATTGATAATAGAGCAAAGTAATGTACTTCACTTTTATATAAGATATTAATCTCTACAAAAAAGTCTGCGATACCATATGTTTAACTATTACAGTTATGTCACAATAAATACTTTTTCATGTTAAAATGTGAAATAGTTACGCCGGTACAAATACTACTAATACGAGTACGTACTGATACGAATAATTTGGCCTAGACATTATTCATATCAGTACCTGTATCATGCATAACCACCAATTACGTTAACCATGTAATTTTAGTAACATATTTCACTTTTTAAATCTTTGTTAATTCAGCAACCGTCCGTCGTGACGTCTCTCTCAAAGTTCGCATGTCTCAAGGCGCAGATGCGTGATATACGCGGGTGAAACCGCGGGGCACAGCTAGTGAGTGATAAAACAATTATAGTTAACTTGAAATAAGTTGAAATAATGAAAAAGCAATGTAACTGGAGATGAAAAATGGATCCTATACAATAATAGAAAACGCTCATCACTATGGTTGAATCCAGAAAATCCGGCCAAATCCTGCCCCAAGCGAAAGTTGACTCAGAAAAATGAACTGGTAAGTGCCTGGTGGACCAGTGCTGATGTCATCTAATACAGCTTCCTAAGATGTGGCCAGACGATTACGGCAGATTATTGTTGTCAACAATTGCAAACCATGATGGAATAGCTAGCCGTTAAGCAATCGAGACTGCTTAATAGCTATAGCTCACTGTTACTCAGGACAACGCTAGATCCACCACACTGCAGACGGATGCTAAATTAGAGAAGATGCGATTGGAATGTCTCCGACACCCACCATACTTCCGGGCCCTTGTTTCAACATATTACCAGTTTTTTCGGAATTTTGACAATTCCTTGCAGTGAAAAAAAGCAATTCTAAAATAGCAAACAAAACCACATTTAAAGATTTTATTGATTCTCGCTTCCACATTATTTATAGCAAAGGAATCATTGAACTTCCGATAAAATGGCGAAAGTGTAACAATAACAATGGTATATGCTTTGATTGATTAAATACATAATTTCATAATTTTGTATTCGTGTTGCTTTTTCTATAAAACATTTGTATAAAATATGTAAGGACATAATATATTATTATGTCGTCACAATTTAAATGACGCGAAGAGCCAAGATTGATAAGGTTATCATCAAATATACTCATGGAAAAATTGAGAAGAACGCAAAATAAATGTTAATAAAACAATACAATTTAAATGATTGTAACGTTAAGTTTATTTGTTTGAATTTTGCTTATTATTCGTTAATTTAAAATTGCAAACGTTGAAAAAACAAACGATCAAATGACAAAAAATAATCAAAAAAAAATTTTACAGCATAGAGAGATTTTTGTGCTTAACATTTTATACATATAATAAATACTTCAGAAAGGCTATAACGTAGGTTTTAATCAGTATTTAATGTTGCTCCCTATATTTCACCATTTGGTTTTGTTACCGATCATCATGTTATAGAGCAAAAGTGGGATTGTGCGTACCCCCGCCTCTGACTGCTTAGCACGTGTCGGTCGATGTTCAGGGCGGTGAAAACCGCCCAAAAAATTGAGGAATTTGGCTTTTTGGCCCAGAAAATATGGTTGATGACCCCATATTTAAGTAATAAAATTGTGTATTAACAAAGATGTTTTAAACATATAATTTTCTTTTATAATTTCTTTGGTTTCTTTTGTTCTAAAAATTATTGTCAATTTATTCAATAATACAATTTATACAAGTAATACATCACTTTTATTGTTATGGCAGTGTTTACGCACCTAACACAATATTGTTTGACCTAAAACTATTTACCATTGCGTTAATTCTCGTTTCTAAGATAGTGCAACTATTATACACTCTCCCTACCTATTTACCAATAAAAGTTATAAGTTCTCAAAACTTTATTTATTTATTAAGGTTAAGAGACGCGTACACAGTATAACTGATTGTAAGTAAATGCTATGGCCCATAGTAATCTACATCTATTCTTGATTAAGAACCAAAATTCAGATGCGATATTACCCTATAGAACGAAGATGGAATGCCTTGTTTCCAGTAAAAAGGGTCTCCGGTTCTCTACACTCACCACATAAACATAGCAGCATTAAGTTGCTATTTTACGCTACTATTTTGTTAGACCGTAGTCCTATGCCTAGCTGCAGTTATATTAGTGGTATAGTTATATTAGTAGTATAGCGCTCTCACATAATACCAGCGTATAATAGCAGCTTAAAGCTGTTTTGTTTCGTATGGTGAGTGTAGAGAACTGGAAACCCTTTTTACTGGAAATGAACCGGAGACCCTTTACTGGAAAAGAGGCATTTTTTATAGAAGAGGGGGCAAACGAGCATGCGTCTCATCTGATTGTAATTGATTACCGCCGCGCCGCCCATGAACAACCGCAACACCAGAAGAATCGTATGTGCGTTGCCGATCTTTTAGAAAGGAGTAAGCTCTTTTCTTGAAGTTTACGAAGTCATATCAAAAATGGCCGTTGGTAAACTATTCCACACAAAAATTATACAAAGAAGAAAACTCAAATATTATCACAATACTAGCAATATTCACCAATCATAAAAGGCGAAAGCCGAGGTAGATCATGGGTTCAGTGCTCGCTGTTAATTTTCACAGTACGCGACCAAACCAGGTTCTTTTTGTTCAAGTCCTTATAACTTAGACTATATACCTTTAGTGACTTGTTGAGCTTGTTATATAGAAAGGGTCCTAAAAATATGTAAAATTTGTTAACAAATGCGTGGTTAATTTGAGGGTTTACACAAACTAAGTCCATTCTTCTCCTTTCTATGGATTTTAAGTTAAATGGAAGTTCGGTATGTTGTTTTAATATGATATTCAGGATAAACAACTGACGGACAGTTAGTACACTACATGCCAAGTACAGTTGATGTGTAGGAAACATGAATGGACGGAAAGTGGCTACCTTTAGAACTGCTCTCTGAGCACGTTCTAGTGGGAGCAATTGTGTTTTAGAAGCACCACCCCAGGAAGTAATGCCATAAGTGAGTATGGATTGACACAAAGCTAAATAGACCTGTCTTATCAATTTGAAGTCAGCGATGTTACGAAGATATTTAAAAATATATATTAATTTACGAACTCTAGCACAAAGTAAATCGATGTGCTTGCGGAAATTTAAATTTGTGTCAAACGTGATACCTAGATATTTTATATTGTCTGTTTTTGTTAAAGCGGGACATGCACATGCAATGTCGTCATACGAGTTACAATGATGAGCGTAAATATTAAGGTCAGCAGGTATGTTATTATTTCTCATTAAAAATAACATACATTGTGTTTTATCTGCGTTTAAACTTAGGAGATTATTTATAAGCCAATTAGATACTATATTAAAGCCTTGCTGAGCGTATTTATGTATAAGTTCTAAAGTGCAGCTTAATGTAAATAACTTTCATAGTAAAGTTATATGGAGGACGAGACAATTAGATCAAATTACAGTATATACAGAGATCTGCAATAATAAATTAAGAGAAATTAATTTTCCTGACGAATTTTTAGAGTGTGGTGATAAATTTTGTAATAATTCATATCTTAAAATTTGTTTGGATAAGTTATATAATAGTTTTGTTAATATTCTAAGTGAGGCAGCAGAATAAGGAAGAGAGGATAAGAGTGGGTATAATAGTAAAAAGGAACATTATATAACTGGGTGGAATAAGCATGTCAGTAACGCACATAACGCACAGGGAGGCTCGGCTAAAATTTCATATCTGGTTGCAATATAATCGACCTACTTATGGGTCTATATATGATGAAATGGTAGAAAGTAAAAGAATTTTTAAATCAAAATTACGTTGTTGTCAAAATTATAAAGACAGAAATAATATGAATATCATAGCTACACATCATATAGAACATAATTTTGGGAAATTTTGGAAAGAAAATAATAAATTAAATGTAAAGCCAGACCTACCTATGAACGGTGACGGAGTGAATGATTCAGAGGCCATAGCCAATATATTAAAAGAACATTTTAGTGTAGAGTCTCCTCTCAGTTCTTCACAACAGATGGTCTATGCTGAGCTGAAAAAAAAGAAACACCAATTAGATTTTCCGCTAAACAGGTCAGAGAGATAATCGGAAGTATGTCTAGGGGTAAGTCTCGGGGACATGACGGTTTAAGCATAGAACAACTGCAGTATGCTGGTTGTTACCTTCCTCGCGTCCTCTCCATGTTTTATTCACTGAGCATAAGTCATGCGTATCTACCCAGAGATTTGATTAAAACGATAGTTGTACGAATAGTGAAGAATAAGACTGGAGACATTTCAGATAAAAGCGATTACAGGCCTATCTCTTTAGCAACAGTGACGGCAAAGGTGCTCGACAGGCTACTAAGCAATGAGTTAGAAAAAGTTCTTCAGGTTCATGAAACACAGTTTGGTTTTAGGGCTGGGCTATCAACAGAATGTGCAATATAAGGTTTAAAAATTACAGTCAGATATTATACAGATCGCAAAACCCCGGTTTATGGATGCTTCTTAGACCTGTCGAGGGCCTTTGACCTGGTGTCGTATCATATTTTATGGAAAAAACTTGCAGAATGTAATTTTTCGAACGATCCTTTGGGTATCTTCCGCTATTGGTACAATCATCAAACAAATAATGTAAAACGGGCAGATAAGCTTTCTGAACCGTACGAGTTGAAATGTGGCGTGAGACAAGGTGGAATAAGTTCACCTCAACTTTTTAACTTGTATATAAATGAGCTGCTCGAGAGACTCAGCAGCACTAAGGTCGGTTGCCATGTGGATGGTGTGTGCCAAGTGTGTCAACAAACTAAATTACGCTGACAACATGGTGTTGTTGAGTCCCTCGGTCAGTGCGCTCAGAAAGCTTCTGGGAACACGGTCTAATATATAATATAAAGAAAAGTGAGTTTGTGTTGTTTAAAGCTAATAACAAGAGTCCCACGTACATACCACCTATCAGACTCTACAACACTGCACAATCGAGGGTATCACAATTCCGACCACAAGACTGAGGATTTGTGTGATTAAATGGACATGGAGAGGGAGCGTAGGGCTTTAGCGACCCGGAGTAGTATGTTAGCCCGTAGGTTTGCACAATGCAGTAATGCCGTTAAAATAACTCTTTTTAAGGCATACTGCCAGTCTTCTATTCGTGCTCCCTTTGGGTCAACTATACACATAGGGCGTAAAAAGCATTAAAGGTGCAATATAACAATTCATTTAGAGTTCTTTTGGGGCTGCCCCGCTACTGCAGCGCTTCAGGCATGTTCTGTAAGGCCCGCACTGACGTGTTTGATGCGATAATGCGCAAAAAAGCCGCATCGCTACTAAACAGACCAAGGAATAGCTCCAAAAGTATCCTGGGTGTTATAGCACAAAAACATGACTGTCCTATAATAAGGCAAATTATTAACGTCCTGCAAGGCTGACTTACCTATGTGTAACGTAAAATCAATCATCATCGTTGTACAACCGGGTAAGGTAAGTCATTACTATAAAATAAAATTAGGAAAGGGTCAAGTAATAAGTTCCTGAGGGACAGCCATACTACCGAATCGAAAGGGCTTTGCCATTAATAACAACTGTTTTGTTCTTTTCAACTTACTAATAACAAGTTAAAGCGTTATATTCTTCACACCACAATTCTGTAGCTTCCTGATTAATATCTTGCGGTGAACACAATAACATCTTTTAAGTTGCTCCATGAACAGAAAATACGTTTAATCAACTTAATAAGGGGGGTATTTACCATAGTTGCCAAATTATGAAGGCGGGTTCGGCAACCACAGTTTTTTTTTTAGTTTTTCTTTCGAACACACTGCTTCCCATCTCCTGGGTAACAAATTATTAATGTTCAACTTAATTTAAATGAAGGTATGACTTTACTGTAATTCATAATATAAAAATTAGCATTAGTACCATGCCATTTCACCTACTAAGACTCAATAAAAAAGATTTAAAAACCACACAATCGTCAAATATGAGCATTATAACAAACATTACATTGTATTTGTTCGCTCGCCAGCTTTACTGGCTATGAGTTATGAGTACCTAGTCGCTACCTAAGTAACACCTGAATACATACAAATAATAATAGCGTATTACACGTTTCTTCACTGGTTAGAAAATTACATACACTGTAGAACGTAAATAAAACTTCATAAATGTAAACTCATTTGAACTCGTTAACTTCAGTTTCTCACATACCGTAGCAAAGTCCGCTGGGTACCAAAAACCAATCTACCGCACGTTTATGTTTAAAACGAACCGACTTCAATATTATTACGCACGCCGTCGGGCTGCTTTATTAGATCTAATGAGTCAGTTGCTTTTTAATTACCAAATATTGTGTACAGTTGAGAATTATGCGAAGTCTAAATTAAATATAAAACTTTTTACATACCACACAGTAAGCAATGCATTTAAAAAGCACCTATGTTTTGTTTTATGATAGTATAGATAAATTTTTAAATAATATTTTTTGGTTTTTTACCACCTCACTTTTTACTATTATAAGGCAAAGCTTGACTTTTTCTAATAATATAAGGGTGACAAACGGACACGCAGTCCACCTGGGGGTATTACGAAGCTGCGGCCAATAGAAATCTACAGCTGTCCTCGATTAAGATTCATAATACAGATGCGTTATCACCTCTAACGATTAAGATGCTAGTAAAAAGAGTACACTCACCATAAAAGGCAACATTAAGCTGCTTGTATTCTGCTACAGTCAGTAATTCAGCTGATGATTAGTAGTGATATAGCCGATGATGGAAAAACGCACTGACTTAGTTTAATATAAGTAAGCTAAGCCATGTAAATCTAGTACTGTACTAGATTTCGTCTCTCCCGGACTAACCTTTTTAATTGAATACTGGTCATAGGTCAATCAGAGAGAGACTAGGTGCATGACCAACGACTTTGCTTTCCGAGGCCCGAGGATGAAACACAGCCAACTTTGTGACTACGGACTGCTACTGAGTATTTCTGGATAGAGAAAGCAAATGACAGATTTTTTCGGTCCATTATTAAACCAACGAGGTACTGTTAGGTGGTACTTACTAACGTGTACCTTTAAAAAAGAAGAAACAGCGTATCATGCGATGCTAGATCTGTCAAGCTTATTTTTATTTATTTATTTAACAATTTATGTACACACAAAGTAATGTTACAATGAAATATATATATATATATATAAGTGATGATAAGTGCACTTTAAATCGCCTTTTAACACTGAAACTATTTGAGCCTCACGAATTTTATTTTCCCAATGGATTGATTGGATACTTTCGTATGGACGATGACTTGCAACAATTTATTGAATACAAATAAGCTGATTTATGTAGATTAGTTGTATTCACGCTTGCAATTATTAGGAATAAATTTCCGCTGAAAACTGTATTTATATGGGACACAAATTATTTTTCTTAGTTTTGATTGTGCTAATATAATATATGTATGTGAAATGCCTCTGCGATACAGGAGCAGTCCTTGTGTACAAGTAATATTTGTTTTAAAACTTTTTCTGTTTGAAAAATGTGTGATAGAATGCCACAAGTTTTAAAAGAACAGATATATGTACTGATTGCGCAAGTACCTAACACATATCTGCAGTCAATGAAGACCGGCATACTGCAGCCCCTTGCTTTTATGTTCTGTTTTTTATGTTCTATGTTTTTATGTTTTATGTATACAATGTGTTGTTATTTCCAAGTTACTTTATTTTGTCTTATGCTGATTTCCCGTCCACTCACTTCTGTGATATTTTTTTCTATTTTTAGCTTTAGGTAATATATGTCCGTCCATGAAGTCCATATTATGCTGTATTAAAAATCAGTAATTTTTAATACAGTAGCAGTTGGCTGAAATAGAGACATAATTTGACTTCAGAACAATACTCTTATTTTTTATATATTGTAATTTTTATATGTTATTTTATTTCTTCGTGATGTGAAATAAAGTTTTGTTTCTTTCTTTATTTATTTATTTATTTCCTTTTTCATTTTACCATTGCGAGTGACCCACTGTCTGATGTTCTCAACGTCAGGGAAGTACAAGCTGTCCTCCACATTCAACTACAACTAATTGAAGCCATGTGATGTCTTCTGTAAAAATAGAAACAAAAATCATGTAAAAATCATGTTAGTCCAATTTTCCCAAAAAAAAAACAACTTTTTTAAGATTTTCTTAACTGTCAGGCTTGGCATCCGGATTGACTATCGCAGTGCCAATCCCATGGGAATGCGGCGGTCGCATCCAAGCTATTATTAAATTAGCTTTGTAATTTTAATTTTAGTTTCTTGCTGATTCATTCCTGGAAAGATTTTTTCAGAATCAGTAGTAAAAGTAAAAAATGACTTTCAATAAGAAACACATGGTAAAGCCATGCTGCAGCTATATTAAGTTTGTAGCAAGAATGAGTCGGCTCGACGGGGTAATACCACGCTCTCACAGAATGCGAGCGTAAAATAGCAGCTCAATGCTGCTGTTTCGTATAGTGAGTGTAGAGAACCGGAAACCCTTTTTACTAGAAATGAGATATTCCATCTTGTTCCTCATGAGTTAAAACGATTCCCACACTAGGATTTTGACAACTGTATTTGAAGGAAATTTTGCCATAAATCTCACAAGGACAAACATAGAAAACCGAAACAATTATTTGTAAGATATACAAATACTTGTTCCGTGCGGAATTTGAACCCACGACTCTTAACACCTCAACTAAAACTACGAGTATATATAAACTAACTGAAACACGGCGCCGCAGAGCCTTCAAAAGTTTTTCTTAATTGCGTTCCGTTTTATTGTTTGCATTCCAACGTCATTTTTAAACAATTTCTCAGAATGGTAATTAGAGCATTTAATTTCATAGTACAATGTTTTGAATAAAACGTAAATAAATAGCGTACAAATTTTTTTTACAACACCTAACAAGCACGTACGGCCTGCCCCGGTTAAAATAAAAAGGTCACAGTTAAATATGATTGAACATAATAATATGTTCCGTAGTATTTATTTTATATAGAGTATATAGTTCGATGGACACATACATTACAATATTATATGGATATGAATATTATTTATATAAATGAAACAAAGGTGGGTAGGGTGGAGACGTTTGTCTCATTTTTCTAAAGGTGCCTTGGCTTTTTTTCAAATGTCGGTGAACTTTGCAGAAACCTGAACCTAAAATACTGTGACATGATAAAACATAATATAGGAAAATTTCTAGTGTAACTACGGAAAATTATGTTACCACGCTTCGGTGCTATCATTTTTGTAAAAACATAACCCGAAAACAATGGTTTCGGTCAGACCACCAGACGTGATAAGCGACCAAACTGTCAGAAAAAAGTTGCATAAAATTGATCCTACTCTAGCAAACTACTTTGTGTATGATGTACCCAACGTACTAATCGCGGAAGTCGACTTGTTTGGGTTCAAAAATCTAAAAGAGGTCGATAGAAAATAAAAAAGACAAATAAAGTGAAATAAATGAATAAAATGAAGGTAGAACTTGAATTTCCACTCGTTTAACTAATATGAAGTCCTATGCAGGTGACGTGTTGGTTGATTTCGCTAAAGTCATACAATCGGTTTTCTTGCTTTTCGCGATCAGAGATTTCTGTGACTTCTTCTAGGCCGGCAATTGAGAACAAACATTATGTCACAGTTGTAGCCTGCGTCGTCGCCAGCTAGGCGGGTAGCTGGCACGGTATGTATGCCTCGTAATTGCATTTTAATTTACTACAGTTACTGGTTTTTTAGCAAATATGAAATAAAGTTACACAACTATATCCAATTGTGAATCTCAAGCATCCAACTTAAACACACAAAAGAAATTTCATCAAAATCGGTACAGTCCTTTAAGAGGAGTTCAGTGATACATGTACAGAAAATGATTATATATATAAAGATAATTGTTATAAATATGATACTAAAGTTGCAATGTAATGCAAAATGCAAAAGCATAGTACGTATTTAATCGGCACAGGAACCAGGCAAGTGGTTAACAGCACTTCGAAAAGAGGCAGGCAACGAGAGGGGAAGAAGTATAGCGAGCGCACGGTATGGAAAATATTGCAAAACCTATGTTTTTAAATCCATTCATCTATTATAGCCTATAAAAGTCCACTGCTGAATATCGGCCACTCCCAACCGCAACCTAGGTTTTTACTGTATAATAATGATAACAAATTACAAAAAGCCTTACTGCAATCAGCAAAGGCTTAATTAGCTCATCCTTTAAGACCGAAATTAGAGACGCGACTGATGTGAATGAATTGAAGCAAAAAGCCGTTTGATTTGCGAGGTTCATTAACATTTAGCATTAAATATACCAGAATTTCCTTAAAGCGTTACAATTAATTGCAAAACAATATTTTTTTTTTATAAATCTGAAGTAACAAACAAATTAACAGTCCACCTGATGTTAAGTGGTTACTTCGGCCAACTTCAAACAAAAAAGACTATAGATGGGTTGTTCTCTAAGAACTTAGATGGAATACGTCACTGCCTGCAATTATACTGGCTCTCTTTGTTTCTTAGACCGCAAAACAGCAGTGAAAATTTAATAAAAAAATTATACTTCGGGGGTAGCCACAAATTAATTTGGAGTAAATATTTCACCACTGAGGATCGCTAATATTAGATGAAATTTTTAATGTAACTACTTTGTTATGATATTCCTTAGTCAATAAAATTATTATTTATCAAAACGTAAAAACCGACCTCAAAGATTAAAAAAATAAAATATGAATTTGGGGTCTTAATCTTGTATATATTATTATGTCTATGCACCGACTTTTCAACTTTCTTCAGTGCACCAGGGTGACAAAAAAATTCTATCAATCTAATCAATCGCTGTACTACCTGCACTTACTCACACGCAGGTCAGTACCCAACACCCCGATTGGGTTCCCGCCTTGTCCTGTCCGGGGAGGGGGAGGAGGGGGAAGGGGGGCTAGTAGCCCTGGCTTGGTCAACCGCGATGGATAAAGAGGACCCCACATGGCTGGCCCAAGGTGAAGGGTCGGCCCGAAGTGGCCACTCCGAGTGGGCATACTTAGGCCACTCCGGATGTGCGTTGGTGGAATGTGGCGGGAAGGATGTCCCCCCTTCTCTTCGCAGCCGAAGTGAAGTCCCGGGGGAAGAGCCCTCACTCTATCCTCCGCGACTCTGGCGGGGTCGCACCGTTGATGCGGCGGTGCCGGCACATTGGGGGGAGAGGAGTGACGGTATTGCGAGGCACCGCTCTCCCTAAGCCCTATGACCGAAACTTGGTTGGTGGTGGAGCCAGAGACTTTTCTTGCCCCATGGCTTTTGCGCATAGGGCTCGGGTGCATTTATTTTAGACGCTGCGGAGGAAGGCGTGCCTCGTGTTCCGGTGCACCTCACCTGAGAATAAGAAGGGAGAGGTGTTATCCTCTCCCAATGAGGGGCTGCCATGGGGTAGCCAACACTGGTAGGGTTACCAAAACGTTCGCGTGGCCCTGCCAAGGTGGAACACCAAGGAGTTTTCGCCAGTGCGAGTTCGATATAATCCATTCTTGCCCCCGCGAGAGGAGTATTCGTAGGCATTTCCCCACGAAAAAAAAGTCAGTATACAACTCTCTGAAAAAAGATTTCATATATCGTACTCTCGAAATTTCGAATCCTACGTTATCTAATCATCTTCTTCCTTTACCTATCTTGCCCTTTATTTTGAAAGTTCTGGAAGGCTGCGTACATAAGCAAGTCTTTAATTTTATACTTAAACATAGCCTACTCAGCGACTATCAGTCTCTCGGTCACAGAACCATTACAGCATTACTCAAAGTCAGAAAAGAGATATAAAAGAAGAAAGCCACTGTAAGTATGCTTGTTGATATTTCTTATGCTTTTAACACAGTCGGCAGTAATATCCTTTTATTTATCCTGTCCCATTTAAAACTCGCACCTTCAGTCTTGTATTGGTTCTCTTCATATCTTCAAGGGTGTCAGCAGTCCCATCCATGTGGGGCAGAAAAGTTCTCAGTGGTCTAGTCTTGCTATTGATGCTGGCGTCCTGCAAAGCGGTATACTTTCTCCGTGAATCTACTCTTATTTGTTTATACCATCTGCATATTAACGACCTCCAAATTTACTTCTAATAATTTATTTTGCAAGATGATGTGACCAGGATTAAGAAAGGAATGCTTCGGTGGTTTGGCCATGTAGAAAGAATGAATGAGGAAAGAGTGACAAAGCAAATTTATGTTGCAGAGGTGAACGGTATAGTCGGAAAGGGTCGCCCTAGGTGAAAGTTTATCGACCAAATTGGCGATATATTAAAAATGGGCCAAATCAAGAGTACCTTTAACCGACGAGCGTGTATGCGTAGGTATATGGATGTGGAAGAAGCGAGAGAGGTGTGTCAGGATCGTGCCAAATGGAAGTCCATAATCTCTGCCTACCCCTCTGGGTGACAAGCGTGAGTGTTTATGTATGTATGTAATTTATTGAAGAGTTACATGACGCTATTAGAATGTTAACTCTGAACTTTGAAGCCGTAAAGGCGTTTTGAAATATCATTTTATCGAACGAAGTGACAAGTCATACTAGTAGGTTGCTCGAGAACGTCCAAAATTGATATGGCAAGCCTACCTTCTGTCTACTACAGTGATATATTGATACCGTTCTCTTCTTTTTGTGAGCGCGCATTATGATTATTAATCAATTATTAATAATTTCTATATAGTCATTTAAAATATCATAGATATATTATTTTGAACAATTAAAATGCATTAAAAAGCGTAAAATAAACAAATGTTCATTTAGAACGTTAAGTATTTACGTAAAGTAAAGGCTTCATATTGTCCTTAGAAATCTATTAAATTTATTAAAAGTTTACTTTAAATATTCAAAATATATTAAACTAAAGACTTACAATTCAAAATAAATTAAACTAAAAACTTACAAGTCGATCATATTAAAATAATAAAGATAACTAACGTTTATAAGATTTATATTATTAGTGGAAAATGGGTAAGTTATTGAGCATGTTCATGTAATGCTGAAGCGTGTTCTTGTTTTTTTTTTTTTTATAGGAGAGCGGGCAAACGAGCATGCGGCTCACCTAATGGTAAGTGACTACCGCCGCCCATGAACAACTGCAATACCAGGGGAATCGCAGATGCGTTGCCAGCCTTTTAAAAAGGAGTACGCTCTTTTCTTGAAGGTCCCTAAGTCATATCGGTCCGGAAAAATCGCTGATGGTAATCGATTCCACAAGGAAGTCTAGCGAAAAAGAAAACATCTTCTAAGTCGCACAGTAGTGGACCGCCAATCATCCAGATGATGTGGATGGTATCGGGAGTTCTGCCGCGATGTGCGTTCGTGAAATTTGGCGGCTGGGATTAATCCGAACAATTCCTCAGAGCACTCCCCATGGTAGATGCGAAAGAAAATGCAAAGGGATGCAACATCCCTTCGCAGTGCCAATGAATCGAGCCGATCGGAAAGGGCTCGGTCGTCGACGATTCGAGCAGCTCTGCGTTGGATGCGGTCAAGTGGAAGGAGCTGGCACTGGGGAGCCCCTGCCCAGAGATGGGAACAGTATTCCACGTGAGGCCGAACTTGCGCCTTGTAAAGTTGCAGGCGGTGTGCCGGCATGAGATACTGTCCCGCTCTGCTGAGCACGCCAAGCTTTTTAGAGGCCAATTTGGCCTTCCCTTCCAAGTGACCACGAAACTGCACGTCACTTGATATGTCGACTCCGAGGATACCGATACTGGCTGAGGCAAGAAGGGGAGTGCCTTGAAACTGAGGAGATACGACAAAGAGGTTCTTTTTAGCGGTAAACGCGCAAACTTGTGTCTTCTGAGGATTAAACTGGACTAGATTTAGTCGCCCCCAATCCGAGACTTTGCTCAGCAAAGACTCGACTTCAGACACAAGTTTGTTCCGGTACTCAGCGACGTTTTCCCGAGAAATGTTGGCACGGCCGGTATATAGAGCATCACCAGAGCTGTCATCTGCATAGCAATGAATGTTACCAGTTAGCAACATATCATTGATATGCAGAAGAAACAGCGTTGGTGATAGCACACAGCCTTGTGGAACACCAGCGTTAATAGGCTTGTAGTCAGAGCATGCACCGTCTACAACGACCTTGATGCTCCGATCTGCAAGGAAGCTGGTGATCCAATTGCACAATTTCTCGGGAAGCCAATAGGAAGGGAGCTTCGAAAGAAGCGCTTTGTGCCAAACCCGATCGAAGGCCTTCGCAATGTCCAGACTAACGGCCAACGACTCCCCTTTGGATTCTACTGCCTCCGCCTATCTATGTGTCAGGTAGACCAGAAGATCACCAGCTGATCTACCCCGACGAAAACCGTATTGGCGGTCAATAATCAGCTGGTGATCTTCAAGGTACCGGATGAGCTGGCAGCTAATAATGGATTCCATTATTTTGGAGAACAAGGAGGTGATCGCGATAGGCCCATAGTTGGATGGATCTGAGCGGTCGCCATTTTTAGGGATCGGGTGGACAAAAGCTGTCTTCCATGAATTCGGGACTACGCCTTGGGAGTAGGAGTACTGGAAAAGACGCGTTAGGACCGGTGCCAACTCCGGAGCACACGTCCTCAGCACAATTGGGGGGATTCCGTCAGGCCCACTCGACTTCTGGATGTCCAGGGAGAGCAGTGCTTTGCGAACCGAGCACTGTGAGAACAGCACATCCGGCATGGAGCACTCACACCGCGGGATGGTCGGCGGTGTTTTCCCCCCGTCATCAAGAGTCGTAAATCGATTAATTGCTATTTTTACATAAGAAAGTGGTTTTAAACAGGATAACTTTTGAAAATATCAATTGTTAAACTCAATCTTTTTTTTAATCTCTTCATCTATCATGTGGGAAGCCATGGAATGTAAATGGCAGTTTTTTTCTTTTGTTCAGTCATAATTATTTTCGTTCGGCGTAGAAATCCAGAAATTTTCGGTATTTTAGCAGCCTTGTTATAATTTATTTTACTAAATAGACTGCCCCACTCACTTCGTACGTAAAAGGATACTGTATCGATTGTTTTGCAGCGGCTCAAAAAGATTTCTGTACAAATACAAAATATTCGAAATACCAAATTTCATACATATTTGATTATTATAATAATCAGAGATTTTATTACAATATTTTAAAAGCACAGAATAAATAATAGTACTAGGTACGTACTAAAAGTAAGAATGATGTATTTAAGTATATTTATACTTAAATACGTCTTTGACTTAATGGAGTGACCTGAATGGTGATATGATAATTATATGAGCAATACGAGTCGTACACTTTTGTATTTTCCAAACTTTTTTTCAAATTGAAGTATGACATAAAATTATTGCCAAATTGGGAGTATAATAATAAGCTTATTGGTCAAACCTTGTGTGTATTTAAATCAGTTATTACGTATAATTTTTTTAATGCACTTAGGGTATGCACAATTGGATTTACCAATAGATTCGTTTATATATTAAGTACACTATTTGCATAGTTTTTTTATTATATGTAAATCATGGTATGTAAGTGCACCTGCCATAAGATATCATCATTTTACGGGTTGACTGGCAGAGAATGTCGATAGGCATTAAGTCTCTATTTGTTAAGGTATTAACAATAAATATTAAATTTTTTTCTTTGTTTTGTAATTAGTAAACATCATCATCATCATCATCATCATTATTACAGCCCTTCACAAGTCTACTGCTGAATATAAGCCTCCCCCAAAGAATGCCATAAAGCACGGTCCTGAGCCACCAGCATCCATCGACTTCCTGCATGTCTTACCAGGTCGTCACTACATCTCGTGGGGGGACGTAATGAAAATAAATAGTAAATATAATATTAGTAAACATAATGAACTAAAATTGCGTTGCCGCCCCATCATCAGGGGCGTTGCCGTTCATACATTTAGCAAATAATAGAAACTAATTCATAGCTGTGGTGCAATCAGCGATGGAATTAATTACCTTTCTCGTTAGAGTAATCCGCATCGGGATGGACGCAATTGATCAGAAAATTATATTATTATGGCGCATAGACTTAGAATAAACAAAATAACTAACCATTTTGCAAAGAGAGACGGCTCTGGATTAGCAATGAGTTACGGCGTTAAGGACCGCGGGTTCGAATCCCGCACGGAACAAGTATTATATAGTCTACAAATAATTGTTCCAGGTCTGGATGTTTGATGATCCTTGAGCAATATATGTATGTTAACTGCATCCACGATACAGGACAAAGTATACATTAAAGTAGTGACTAACACTCGGTTTAGTACATATTCGTAATATAATCGTTAGAATGTCAGTTGGTGATCGTGAACGTCTGAACGACTTGACCGATTGAGATCCTATTCACACATAATGTTAAGTCGAGACCACGCTTCATAGCTATGTGAGGTTATTAACAAATTCTATATTAATGGATGAAAAAGACTTCATACTCATAATATAATAAGTTGAAAAGTGCAGAAAAGTGCAAAAAATCTCAATCCGATCTGCTGCAATCGACTTATTGGATATCTAAAATGAAGTTTCTATAATTCCCATAAGCCAGTACTGATTAAGTATAATCAAATTAAATTTAAAATTAATAGAATAGAATAGAATAAATTTTTATTCAATATAGATTACATGTGTAATTCTTATTGAAAGTCATTTTTTACTTTACCACTGGTTCGAAAAAAACCCTTTGTCCTGGGAAGAACCAGCAAGAAACCCAGCGGGACTTTTTTTTAAAATAAATTTTACAATATAAATAATTACAAATTATTTACAAAATTTATTTTATAAACTGCTTGGAAGCAACCACCTCATTCCCAGGGGTTATTATTAACCATGTATTCATTTTTTTCATAGGATAGGGTGACAAACGAGCACACAGTCCACCTGATGGTAAGTGGTTACTGTGACCCATAGACATCTACATCTATCCTCAATAAAGACTCAAGATGCAGATGCGTTGTCATCCGTGAGGACTAAGATGGAATACCTCTTTGCCAGTAAAAAGTTTCTCCGGTTCTCTACACTCACCATACGAAACACAGCAGCGTTAAGCTGCTATTTTACGCTGGTTTTCTGTGAGAGCGTGGTCCTTCCCCGGTCGAGCCGACGCATTCGTGCTACAACTATACGACTAATATAGCTGCATCATGGCTCTACCGCGTATAAAATACTATAATAACCCTTTTTATACAGTTTTAGCTTAACATAACATTTAAACTTGGTAATAGAGAGTGTACACTTTCCGCGACCTTGTTGTAATAGCGTATACAATGCCCGAAGAATGAATTACTGACTCTGTGGAGTCGAGAAACTGGTATCACTAGCTTGTATTTGTTCCTAGTGTTTACAGAATGTATATCACTTTTTTTACTATAACTACCTTTGTTTTTGTGAACATACATTAAATTTACGTAAATATGCAGAGAGGCCTAAGTTAATATATTTTAAGTTAATGTACGTAAGTATTGTCAACGGTGAATTTAATTACTCGTATTTTCAAAATTGCGATCAGCCGCGCGAAAGAGAATATGGCTCATAAAGTTTAACGACTCGCAAGTGAACAGTTTAAGTTGCTTGTTTTACTACCGTTCCTTTAAAATTTAAAAAATGTTGCTGTATAATGATGCAGTTATGGTATGAAAGTTATAATTTAAATTAAAATAGCCATAAATTTAACAAAAAGAGTTGTGATAATGTGTTTTAAAACAATTTTTGAGAAAGCACAGGCAACTAAAATTCTTTTTATATTTTGTGAGATAGTCAGGCATACAAGTCTACTGCTGATCATAGGCCTTAGGCCCCAGGAAAGCCATAAAACACGGTCTTGAGCTATCTGCTTCAATAAGCTTTCCGTATTTCTTGCCAAGTTTTCACTCCATGTAGTGGGGGGGCCGCCCTATACTTAGCTTATTGTAGGAAAGCTGCCACTTGAGAACCTTGCCACTTGAGAGACTTGTACGAAACACACGGGACGACAGGGGCAGTGGATATTTTTACACCGCCACTACATAGCAGACTACACAGTAGACTACACTGGGTGTGTGTACACTATTATAAATATTTAAAGACTTCGGTTTAAAGGACTTCATTTCTAATGCCCCACTGAAGCTTTGCGACGAGAGTGATGCCTAGAAAAATAGTGGATTCAACAGGGCTCAGTTATTTCCCATTTATGCACACATTGGTACTCAGATTTTTAATATTCGTTGTTGTAAATTTAATACATTGAGTTTTATTTCCGTATAAATGTACATTATTAACGTTAAACCAATGCACTAATTTTGATATAGCATAATTCACTTGATCGTATCATCAGAAAATAATACTATATCATGATTATCCCCTAAAAGAGAAGGTAAATCATTAATATACACTAGAAATAGGAATGGGCCGAGAATGGAGCCCTGAGGGACACCCACTAGTACAGGTGACCCGGAAGAACTTTTACCATTGATAATAACTTTCTGCATTCTATTAATCAAATATGAAATAATAAGTTTAAGCGCTGTGTTTTTGACACCATAGTACTGTAGTTTCCTGATTAATGTCTCATGGTGAACGCATTCGAAGGCCAGATGAAGAACGACCCATGTTTTTGAAGACGTAAAGGTTTTTACAATAAATTACATTTAGATATAAAAATATCCAAAAGTCGGTCTTAAAAAAAAAACAGAAAAATATCTAATCAAAAATGTTAAATTAATTTAATTATGTCTGAATCCGGTCCTGGTACAGAGCATAGCCAAAGCCTAACTACTACTAACAGTCGGTCATCGAAGCTGTCTACGAGGCAATTGTATGTTCTTCTTAGGCTGTGGCATAGCATTCTTATTAATTGCAACCTACATTATTGTTTTTATTTCCAGTTTTTGCAACAAGATTAGGTTAGGCACTGTGTCATGTACCGCCGATTAAGCCTGTATAGGGGCGGGTAAGAATAAGCAATACCCCATATCTTTCCGTGTGTGTCGTAAGAGGCATTAGAGGGAAATTGAGGCAGAAGATGGTTAGCAGCATCTTTCTGATAACAGCAAAACAATATTAAAAAAAATTGCGGTTGCCAACCCGCTCGCCATGCATGGTAACTATGGCAATATACCCTAACGATTAAAATTACGAAGAGACGGCCCCCAGTCTCCGGCAGCCCCGCTATTCCTGGCTATCGTTGCGACTATGGTAATGGTGGTGCCGGGGGTGTTAAAACTCTCCGGTGGAGGTTCGGTTGCCACCTAAGACAGCTTGACCTGGCAACATATAACGCACGCATCCCGAGGACTGACCAAAAGATTCTGGAGCTGGAAAAAGAGACAAGTTACGCTGGAATAAAGGATTATCTGAGGTCCGAAGAGAAGGGTAGGACATAATAATCCTCTAATCCGGCAATTTGTTCTATCACCGAGAGGACGACCATCTGTCCCAAGGAGGTGTCAGATTTATCGTCCACAAGTCTCTCGTTAACAAAATGCAGATGCGTAGTCACCTATGAGGACTAAGGTAGAATACCTCAATGCAGTTAAAATTGTCTCCGGTTCTTTACACTCACCATTCGGACAATAGCCGCATGAAGCTGCTATTTTAGGCTGGTATTTTGTCAGAGCATGGTCTTTCCCTGGTTGAGTCGACCCATTTGCGTTACAACTGCATTACTTGAATAGCTAGAACATGATTCTACCGACATAAGTTTTTGTAGGACCACGCCATGAGTGCGTGAGCATGACATATGCATTTGAAGTAATAAGCTACCAATCATGGTTATCTATATATTAAAGGGTCCTACGTGTGCTTCCAACAGCTGTCTTTTACTACTTTTACTAACTGTAAAGAAATAATAAAGCATATTTGTAAGTACGTGTCAAGAAGGCGAGCCTGGTTTCGACGTCATCTGAAATCTATCTTTTTGTGTTTTTCTGAGCTTTTAGCTTTAAAAATCCCTGCCGGTACCCTTTTACTTCCGTGTTGGTGCTAATTTATTACAACCGTATTATTTAGAGCTTTCAAATTTAAACTATTTATTATGGTTGCAAATGATAGAAAAAGTTTTATTTCAATTTTATAAAGATTTTAATTTAAAATAGTAATAGTTGAAGTAATTGAGTTTTTTTGGGTGGTAGAGCCATGCTGCATCTATGTTATGAATGTAGCACGAATGAGTTGGCTCGACCAGGGAAGGACCACGCTCTCACAGAATACAAGATTAAAATAGCAGCATAACGATGCAGTGTTTCGTATGGTCAGTGTAGAGAACCGGAGACACTTTTAACTGGAAACGAGGCATTCCATCTTAGTCCTTACAGGTGACAACGCATTTGCATTTTGATTCGTAATCGAATATAGATGTAGATGTCCATGGGACACAGCAACCACTTACCATCAGGTGGACTGTGTGCTCGTTTGTCACCTTTATTCTATAAAAATAAAGTTAAACGTTATTTTAAGGTTAAATTTACGAAACACCGCTGTCCTCAGAACAACCAGCAAGAAAGCCAGCGAGACGTTTTTATAACAGTTTAAATTACGTATTTTGTTATATCTTTATTTCATCTTCTCTTCAGTATAATAGAAGCCTCGTCCCACCTCACTCATAAGATAGACTAATTATATTCCTCATAAGTGTTTTGAAAGTATATTTTGTCACGACTACTTTTTTGATTATGGTTACAGTATTTATAGGTACTTGTTAAATATTTATGTCTATATTGACTTCTAACTTTTCACAGCGCCTGTTTATAATTTTTGCAGCCACTGTTGTCACACCGACTACAATCGTTAAGATGATCGTCTGTGTGTGTATCCCATAGGTGACTAATTTCGGTCTATATATTATATTATAAAAATAATTTATTTATTTATTTATACTTTATTGCACTCCTTAATCTAAAATAATACAAAGGGCGGACTTAATGCCTTGAGGCATTCTCTAACAGTCAACCCATGGAGTGGTGCAGACTGAGTGATGATATAATGAATTACGTTATATATACATTTTACTAATATATACAATAAATATACTATAAAATGTCTCCTATTTATACATGTATACAAATATATACATACATGCATAAGCAAACATATATTCATATCAACATAAATATACAAATTTTGTCCATCACAACGTTCAAAACCTTTGTTAAACATAGACTGTATAGTTGTTATATATTGTATGAAAAGGGTTATTATATTATTATGAAATTTATGGACGATAGCTCCTGGGAATAAGGTGACGGCTACCAAGCCATTTCTTATTTAATTTGTATATTTAATTATGTAACATAATTCTAAACTCTCCTTTCTATAACTTGATAGCTATTAATATTATAAACTCTTCAAACGGATTGCATAACTTATGTGAGTTTTCGAATAAATTTGGTATTCTTGCCAAGTACAGAACTGTGCGTGTCGTATGCAGAACTGCAATTAATATTCGGAAGTATGGAGGCAGCGCTCAGATAAATCACTTAATGTATACTACGAAATATTTTACGTGAATACTTGTCTTGTTTTTTGTAACGATATCCGTGAAGTGGCGGTGTAAGAATATTCACTACCGCATATCGTCCCGTGGGTGTCATAAGATGCAACAGTGAGCAACAAACCAGGAGAAAGGCAGCAGGGTCTTCCTAATTAAAAAGAATTTAGAAAGAATTAAGAAAAAATTATTAAAATGTTGCGGTTGCCAACCAGCCTGCTATGAGATTCTATGAGAGAGGCCTATGTTCATCAGTTAACTTTGATAGGCTGTAAAACATCTGGCGATCGAGCTCCAGCACGTCTAACAATTATTGCAATGCAACAAGCTTTGATTATCGCGCCTACGTCACAGTGACCGAGTGAAGCCGGCCACAGTCGAGCGTGTGTCTACTGTATTAACCCTATGTCAGAGAAGTCACAAACAAGGTTGGCTATATCTTGAAGCGAGTTTCCATTAAAACTTACTTGAATTATTTTTAATGGAACCTCGCCGCCAAAGATGATTAGTCAATTTTTACCATCCGT
Organism: Parnassius mnemosyne; assembly: GCA_963668995.1. Classification (NCBI taxonomy): domain Eukaryota; kingdom Metazoa; phylum Arthropoda; class Insecta; order Lepidoptera; family Papilionidae; genus Parnassius; species Parnassius mnemosyne. Next base: position 5,522,630 of record CAVLGL010000001.1, on the reverse strand, counting down.
CAAGTGTCAGAATTTGTGTTTGAATGTGGACCCTCTAACATAGGAAAAACAAAGAAATCTATAAAAACCTGCGTAAAAGAACATAAAGTTAACTTGAAGCACCGACTTTACGGGAAGTCTGCAGTCTGTGAACATGTTCAAGATCATGTCCGCCATTATATTAGATTTGAGAGACCACAAATCCTCGCTAAAAAACTTCTACCAAGGATGATTCACGAGGCTAGTGAAATTATAAAACACCCTAATTTCAATAGAGAAGATGGATTGAGTGCTGCCATCTGCTTGGCAACCTATAATCAATAAAATTAAATCTAAACCCAATCATACCACTGCAAAACTTCAAAATACTATAAGCTCATTCAGCGTAGATCGGACCAAAAATTAATATTCAAAAACTAAAGGTAGCCGGAATAACTATGAAATCGGGACGTCAAACACTTCGGTCCCCCGTGACCACGGGTGCTGTAAAGTACCAAAAATGTCAGGAATTAAAAGTAAAAACGCGACAGAATCCGTAAAAATTAGTTTTCTTTGAAATAGGGTGTAACCATTATAGTACGGCCGCTGAGTTATTACCGATTTGACAGATTATTCTTAAATTAATCGATATAACCTTGCACGAGCGACACATTTGCCGAATAGAATAGAATAGAATAGAATAGAATGATTTTTATTCAATATGGATTATTACATAATACTTATTGAAAGTCATTATTTTATTTACCACTGGTTCGGAAAATACCTCTGTCCTGGGAAGAACCAGCAAGAAACCCAGCGGGACTTTTTTTTTAAACATAATTTCACTTAACAATAATTTTGATTATACAATTTTAAATGAATTTTCATAGAACCAGCATGGTGGCGATCACCTTATTCCCAGGGGTTATTTTTATTCATGTATTCCTTGATATTATAATAACCCTTTTTGTACAGTTTATCTTTAATAAAACTTTTAAACTTGTTTATTGACAAACTTTGAACATGTTCTGGGATTCTGTTGTAAAAGCGTATACATTGCCCCATAAATGAATTACTAATTCTGTGGAGTCTTGTAAGTGGCATTACAAGCTTATGTTTGTTCCTATTGTTTAAGGTATGAACATCCTTATTCTTATTAAAGCTATTTATGTTTTTATGTACATATATTACATTTTCATAAATATATTGCGATGCCAAAGTTAATATGTTTATTTATTTAAATTTTTCTCTAAGGGACTCTTTACAATTTAGATTATAAATCGCCCGTACGGCTCTCTTTTGCAAAACAAATATAGCTTCAATATCAGTCGCATTACCCCATAGCAAAATTCCATAAGACATTACGCTATGAAAGTAACTAAAATACACTAACCTAGCTGTCTCAACATCTGTGAGACTTCTAATCTTTCTTACAGCATATGCTGCAGAACTATGTCTGCTTGCTAATTTAGATATATGGGGGCCCCATTGAAGTTTCGCGTCAATAGTAATACCGAGAAAAACAGTGGTATCCACAAGACTCAACTCCTCCCCATTTAAGAGCACATTGGTTTTCGAATGTTTTACATTAGGTATTGTAAATTTAATACATTTTGTCTTATTGCCGTTTAAGAGCAAATTGTTGGCGTTAAACCAATGTACTAGTTTCGATAGAGCATTATTTACATCGTCATATTTAATTGACTGCCGTTTCAGTTTGAAAATTAAAGAGGTATCGTCAGCAAATAATACTATATCGTGATTGTCCCCTACAAGATAAGGTAAGTCATTAATATAGATTAAGAACAGGAATGGGCCAAGAATCGAGCCCTGAGGAACGCCCATTGATACTACCGATCCGGAGGAACATTTACCATTAATGACGACTTTTTGAGTTCTGTTACTTAAATATGAAATAATAAGTCTAAGCGCCAAATTTTTTACACTATTTGAATGATTTAGAATACCTCTTTAATATAAAACTTTATGTCAAAATGTCAGAATCAAGTAATTTTCCAATAAACTCTGTTTCAAAACTTAAAATAGTTTGTAAATAATATGAAAACATTTATTTTTTGTTCTTTGGCGCGCTTGTACAAAGTTACATCGTGCGTCTAGTTTTCATAGTAATGTGCTTGATAGTATTCGGTCCGAATTCATTGGAATAGATATGATATTTATTTTATTTGGATATTTTTATTTTACTTATTCCTTCGAGCAACTAGACTATAATGCTACCATTTTTTTGCGTCTCCTAATTGCACTGTGTTGCCAGTATCTCTATGATTTTTAAGATTTATGTGTGATCCAAAGACAGAAATACTGTTTTCTATGATTTAAAAATAAATACAATTAAAACGATTATGTATAATTTTTAACATTCATAATATATAAAACAACATTTAATAAATATAATTTTCTCCCTCAATTAAGCAATGTTATAGGTGTATTTTTTTAAGTAATTGGCGATACTATTCTGGCAACACCCTTACCACCGCTATTTTAATATGTTTAGTCGTCTTCCGTACTCTCGTGCGCACAGACTACGTTCTCTTGTGTAACCGTTGTTTTTTGACTCGGCTTTCTTCTGTTTATCGTTGCGCTTTATTGGATTAATTTTGTTTGTGTTTGGTAATATTGTTGAAAATGCCGAAACGAGGAAAAACATTGAATAGTCAATGTCGTGAGCTTGTACTAAAGCTACAGGATTACTTTGAGCGTGAGTCACAAAATGGCGGCCCTTTGATTCCTGTCACTCAAGTGAAAGATCGGGTTTCACAAGCTCTTGTTATTGGTGCAAAAACACTATAAAATATAAATAAAGAAAAATTTGGTGCTTCTGGAAGTAAAGATAATGTTTTACGCACTCCTAAGAAAAAACGAAGACAAAAGCCCGTGACAGGTGTTGATGTTTTTGATGCAGATGCAATAAGAAACCACATATATGGTTATTATACTAGGAACGAGTTTCCAACTAGACGTTTGCTTTTGGTCTCTTTAAAAGAAGCTGGCTTGTTTAAAGGCGGTAAAACGGCGTTGTCAAAACTATTGCACGAAATTGGGTTTGAATATAAAAAAACGAATAAAAGGAAAATATTAATGGAAAGATTTGATTTAATAATTAAAAGGAGCGAGTTTTTAAGAGAAGCCAGAAAAATAGAGTCTTGGGACAACGTCGTTTTTGTTGACGAAACATTGTTAAATGCGAACCACACTGTGTCACGCTCTTGGACTGACGAAACAAAAGTATCAACCTCAAAGGTTCCAATTGGAAAAGGATCGCGACTGATAATTTGTCACGCCGGTTCTGCTGGAAGTGGTTTCTTTGAAAATGGACTGCTGGCTCTCGCGTCAAAAAGTACTTCCGATTACCACGAGGAGATGGATACAGACACTTTTACGAATTGGTTCGAAAATCAATTATTACCCAGCCTGCCAGAGCCTTCTATCTAATAATGGACAACGCTTCATATCACTCGAAACAAGTGAATAAAGCGCCTACTCAGGCCGACAAGAAAGCTGATCTCGTAGCATGGCTACACCAAAATGGAATTGAAACTACTGCCGAAATGCTAAAGTCTGACTTAGTAAAGTTGGTACGCGAAAATAAAACATCAAGAGTCCGTTATGAAGTAGATGAGATAGCTCTAGCACATGGACATCGGGTACTTCGAATTCCGCCTTATCACTGCCAGTACAATGCCATTGAGCTAATATGGGCACAAATCAAAGGTATTGTTTTTTATCGCATAAGTTATGAATATGAATAATTTGTACTATTATAACATCCAATATTCAGCATATAAGTAAAAAGATACATAACTAAGAAATAAATATCTCATGTCCCTTACATGTAGGTAATTGTGTAACATTTCGTTCATTTAATGTAATAAATTAACGTTATTTAATGTTTACATTACAGGTTACGCAGCTCGTAATAATACGACTCCGCCATTCAGTACTAATAAAATGATGGGTCTATTAAAAGATGCTTGCAGCAAAATAACGAAAGAAGATTGGGTCAAGGTCGTCGAAAAGACTCGAAAACTAATAACAGAAGATTATGAACGCGATATAAGAGTGGACACCATTATAGAGAATGAAATTGTCATACAAGTGACTGATAGCGATGACAGCTCTGGCGAATTTAGTTCAGAGTCTGAATAATTGTTTTAATAAATGATAGGTAGTCATTTATTAAAACATCTTGTACCTACTCTATTCATTAAAATGTGTAACAGTGTTTACAAATTTGTTTTATTTTGATATGTCCTCGACCAATTATCTACGCCCATCAAGGATACTCCACCTAATAAAGAACCTGTGTCTTTAACTATTATTGTTTTGATTTTATTTAATTACACACTATACTAGAATATTTAAAAACAAACTGTTCCCAAATGATATTAGGGTTACTGGTTCAGTCACTTCACTAGTATTGTCAATTCGTCATGTGTCAAATCGGTAATAACTCAGCGGACGGAAAATGTATAATTTTTCAATAGAGGTTGTATTTACAGGGGGTGGGGGATAGTGATGAGTTGTAATTGGTAGAAGTTTGGTCCTGATCATAACAATACCACTTGCTTCAAAAGGTAATGCACCGTTTTCGAGAAAATAGTAAAAAAAAACAATTATAACCTCTAAATAGGTAAATCATGAAAAAAAACATATGGATGGATAGCATACATAATTTTGTGTAAATGTGACAAAGCCGTAATACCATGTCAAAGACTAGTGTCACATTTTTATTCTTCTGTGGTCTACACGCTCTTAATCAGTTATGTTTACGAATAATAAAGAAGTGATTTTTATATACTTCACACTCGGAGCTCCTTTCAGTTGAATTAGGTTATAAGACTGTGGCTGTGAAAAAATAACCAAGGAGGCCCACAGCCTTCATGGTTATTTGTGAAAAAATAGAAATGCATCTTTCCAAACTGAAGCAAAAAAAAGGGAAAATAAGTGAATTATTCAGGATGGAATTGATTACAGTAAAAAAGAAGTTAATGAGAGGGATGACTATTTTCCGACTAATGCAGTCATTACGAAGCTTTTGAAACAGAATCTAAAGTATTATGTGGTAATTTATCGTTAATGCAAGATGAAGATGTAAAAAACAAATTGAATTGGTTGAGGTCAAAGTTATGGTGAGTGAAATTTTGTCGTAATTTACCAACTCCTAAAGACTTAAGGAATTTCCAGACAGGATCTTGTAGTGATTCGCGAATATGGCATCGTTGTGCTTTTTTACACAGATCGTTGCAACGATTCAGTACTAATCTACATTTCTTTCGATTCAAATCGCTAGGAATTGACTTGTATTTTGCTATGGCAAAATTTTTATTTGGATGAATAGAACAAAATTTATCAAAAGTAGACGCATTAACGACAATACTCCAAATGATATTTACAGCGTAGTTTAAAAACTGCTCAAAATCCAAATTTTTAAACATGGTCCAGTGAAAGTACAAAAATTATGTCGATAAGGTAAGGAGCACAGTTAAGGAAAAAGTAGAAATACCTAATTGCAAATTTGCTGCTTCAATAATAGATTGTAACTTTATTGATCTGTGGTTGTTTTTTAAAAGACAAGTATAAAAATCACACATTTTTAAAAATATTTTCCAAGGTGATTTGATTTGTTTCTTAATCGAATACAGATGTAGCTGTCTATAGGCCACAGCATTCGCTTACTATGAGGTGGACTGTGTGTCCGTTACTCATAGCTAATTACATAAAAAAGTTTTTTTACGCATTTTCTTTGCAAGTCGTTCAAAATTGCTGTTTTTTCACAAAGGTCTTTTAACTCGGAGAATTCTGTAGTCAAGTCTGCAAGTTTCTTTTATATTCCTAGCTGCCTTCCTAAGTAGTATTCGATAATAAATTATTTTGAAATAAACAATTAATTTTTCGATCCCTGGCACACGTAATATATTCAATGAGAGAAAGCAGAACACTCAATGAGAAAATTCGAGAACAATCGAGATTAATTAAAGGTCCGAAAGAGGCATTGGGTTTAGCTTGTACTATTTTTATGCTCACAAATATTTTCTTGTCATTAATGCTTATAATGTGGCCCTCAAGACAAATTTCTTGTACATTATTATCACTATCACCTCGAATATCGATTTTTGGGAATGTTATTAAAATTTTACACATTAGATTAGCTCACTTAAAACACGCAGCGTAAGTTTAATTTTTTTATAGTATAGAGAGACAAACGAGCACACAGCATACTTGATGGTAAGTGGATGATGTGGCCCATAGAAATTTATGTATTTATCCTCGAATATATATATTTATACATGTATCTATGACTATAATAGAATGCCTCTTTTCTAGTAAAAAGGGTATCCGGTTCTCTACGGCCACAGTACGAAACACAGTAGCAATAAGCTGCTATTATACGCTAGTATTCGGTGATAACTTCCGTGGTAAGGCCGACGCATTCGCAGAGTAGTTCTACAACGTATAAAAGATTTTAAATTTCATTGTAACAACAATTATTTTAAATCAAAGATCGCAATTTGTCATGAATTATTTCAACGCCTTTTTACATTATTTTCAAAATTTAATGGCAACATCGTAATTAAATACGACAACCAACCATCTTTTTTATTTAGTTTGTTTACTTAGTTGCTTATTGCAACTTTGAGGAAGGTTTACCTTTAAACTCAAGCTTATGTTATTACTTACTTCTTATACAACTAAAGATTATATGAATGATAATAGTATATCCCCTGGAAATGAGGCGATTGCTACTTTGCTGTTTCTAAAAGCTTTTATACTTAGTTGTATAAAATATTATATTGTAAATTAATATTTAAAGAAAAAGTGCCGCTGCGTATTTTGCTCGTTCTTTCTTTGACTGAAGTTTTTTTCCCCAACCATTGATAAAGTTAAATGACTTTGAATAAGTGCTGAATAAGTGTAATATATTTTGAATAAAAATTGTTCTATTCTATTGAAGTAAACATCAACGCATCTGTAACTCATCTGTAACCCATGGGTAGTCGTTGCAGGTACCCGTGGGCTGCAGTAGCCACTTACTTACTACTAAATACTAAAACTAATAAATTTGTTTATCACTTCATTTTTATAAATCCGTTGCCATTTATGTCGATAAAATATAACCAATATGCAAAAAACAAATTACGTGTAAATCGTAAGGGTTTCTAGAGTCAGCGTTTTTGATCTGTAGGTGTCGTAAGTAGGATACAAGTCAGGAGATAAAAGCAGCATCTTTTTTTAATTTTAGTTGACTTTTTTATGACAAAAGAGCACACAGTCCACCTGATGGTAAGTGGTTACTGTGACCCATAGACATCTACATCTATCCTTAATAAACACTCAAGATGCAGATGAGATTGATTGAGATTATTCTGTACCATCTCCAACATTATCTTATAATTTTCTTCATGCGGGGACCAAACGATTGCATTGTGTTCGAAATTACTTGTTATTTTGCAGATATTAATAACATGAAAATGAAAACTTAGTCCGGTATCCGTTTGAACACCCAGATCTCGCACTTCTGTAACTTTTTTCATAAGCCTACTTACAACCTCATAGTTTTGTATTATAGCTGTTTTTGAGCGGGTGAATGATATTGTCAAGCACTATGAGACGTTAAATTGCAACTGGTTCTCTTTACTCCAAGCTGCTACTCTATAAATGTCACGCTGAAGTCTTTGACAATCCCAAGCGCTCCTTAAAGAGAGTAAAAGTTTGAGATAGTCGGCGAATAACAAACACGTTGCATCTTTCACAACACTCGGAAGATCGTTAATCATCAATATGAACTCTAGCGGCCCTAGGTTACTGCCCTAGCTCACTCCCGACCAAGTTAAATATCTTTCTGACAGATGTATCCCGTACTATACATACTGCTACCTATCTCTCATATAGCTAGCAAAGAACTTAAGAAGATGTGGAGTGAAACCGACGCTAGCCAATTTTTTAAATAATACATCGTTACTTGCCGAATCAAACGACTTTTTGAAGTCAAAATAAACCGCTTCCACCTGTTCACCCCTATCTACTCTTGGCACAATTTGAGCCATATAGCTAAGTTTATTATATGTTGAGCATCTGATAATTGCGTGCTAACCTGTAAGAATAAATTTTAATGGATAGCGGACTCTTGTATTTTTAATGGAGCTGACAGTACTGCCACCGGTATATAATTTTCTAAGTTATTTCCATTATCTGCTTTAGGTACCGGTACTACCCGAGTAAGTTTCCACATGTCTAGAAATACAGCGGCTTCTAGGCATTTGTTGAAAATGTAAAGCAGAGGTATATCTAGAACCAAACGACAATCTCTAAAGATGTAAGGGGAGTTTTTGGAGCGCTTTTCCCACTTCATCTAAGTGTAGCCTCTCTAGGTAGACTAGTGCTGCACTGTTCTCACATCCTGCTTCTGCTACCGCTGCATCTACATTCAGATCCGCTCGTCGAGTACTATATACAGAGTGGAAATGTTTTGCGAACTCTTTCACACCTTGCTCCTCAGATAATATATTTAGGTTTTTTTTAATTTTCTGTTTTTTTACAACATTTAACTTACACCTGAAAAACGCATCGTAATCGATTTTTATCTCGTTTCGGAACAGAACTCTTACACTCCAGGCATATCACGTACTTTTGTATTCTTCTGAGAGTTCTTTAACATTTTCCGTCGATATAGCCAGGCAATTTATGTGATACAACTTCTTACACTTTTGCTGTGAACACTACATATTAGACTTATCGTGTATTCAGGAATCACAGTCGTCACATTTTTACCCATTTAAATGACTGTGACTAGAAATCCAGTTATTACGCAAAAAATAATTAAAGCGATACTCAACACACACGTTCGTCCGTAACACGTATATATGTATAATAGTCGGCTTATAATAGACTGTATTTAACTTACATATTTGTCTTCCATAGCTAGATCTGAATATATATATATATATATATACTGTTACATCACAACATGGTAGAATATATGATATCTTCTGTAAATTACACAAATACCTAACTCACTGTATTCACAAATAATGACTTTAAATTTGAAAAATATTAGCCTCCTTCTGGAGCCGTCAGGTAAATATAAGCATTTGTATTCTGTCTTAGTTATAAAATATATCAAATTATTAAACTGTCAAAAAAAATAAAAAATGCAAGCGGAGTTGATAATATTTAAAAGTTATAATTCCATAAAAACGTAACAATATCAGGGTCTCTCATTAAACTGAAAGGAAACATCAATGTCAGTTATAAAACGAAATTACAAATTACTGACATCAAATCACGGTATATCGTATGAATCATTAAAAAATTTCGTTGAAAATCACGTTCATATTTTAAGCCGACTTTTAAAATGAAGAAAGGTCGCAATGTGACTGTACATTTTCTTTGTAAACTTTACGCGTTAACTACGCTAATTTTAAACTGATTTTAATGACTTTTTCGTCAAATAGCTTATTAAAAATTCAAGCCGTAATGGTGTAGAAATAGGAGATGTTTTTAATGTAACTATTCAGATGACATTCGGTAACGTAAATTCTTAGATGCACTTTGTTTTAGAGCCGAATTTTTAGTTCTTTGAAGGCAGCTTTTTTTAAAAGACTTTTTACCATTTTAAGTAGACTAATGGACATTAAAAGTTTAAAGTAATAACTAAAATGTCATCTACACAGTAAAATTTTTTAAATCAACCCTAGTTTTGCACATGTAGGGATGAAACATTTGCTTCAAATTAAAATGATAATTCCTATAAGTTGTTAGAGCTTATATCATTAAAAAAGTTATGAACATCATTTCACAACCAATATAAGCAGTGTCTATAACTTACTGTATCTTTCATGTATGTTGGGTAATCTGATTTATTACTAGTAATCTCGTCAAGGTTCTGTTGTGTATAGTAATTTCCTTCTTTAGTACTTTGAATGAAAATATCAAGGTTCAGCTTAACGCCGTTCTAAAATACAGTGACTCGATATATGAAAAAATCACAGTCACCAAAGGCTACAGATAATTATTCCGGGTCTGGATATTTGCCTATATGCAGTATGTATTTTATTATTGTATTAAATTGCACACTTATACAGACCTGCTGAAAGGAAATTCAACATGGAATAAGCAGTGTCTTTTGTGTCATTTTCCTATCAAAGTATGTGTTCACATAAACTCTGAAAGAAATATATAAATATGTATGTTGAATGCCTCCACAATACGGTAAAAATCTTGTATCAGGTGATTATTTAAATAAAACTTTAACAATAAATAACAGTCGACGTCAAATAAATAAAATGAACAAAATAGTTTCACATTCTGAAATTGACTGTGTAGTGACGATGTAACAATATTCACTACCCTATAACATTCCGTGGATCTCGTAACTGGCCACAGACGTAAATAAATCAGGAGATGGGCAATAGCATCTTCCCGTTAACATCTGAATAAAAATAAAAATCTGCAGATGACAACTCGCTTACGAGCATGACAACTACTACAAATATCTCCCCTATGAAGTAATCTACGGAGGAGGCCTATGTTCAATAGAGGACTTTAATATAGGTAACGTAACGGTAAGTCACTAAATTTATCAAATCATTGTTTTCCCATTTACTAAAATTTTCTTTTGTTTCAACCAAAATATTGGGACAGTGACCATGCCTCTGTCTGTTTTATTAACTGTTAATTACTTATTATTATATTATACTATCAAAAGTAAAAATGACTAAAATCTAAACATAGATTGAATCAAAGGAGGGTTATTGTCATAACATCCACGCTTAGCAGCCAGGTTGGCAACTGCAGGATTTTGTATTTTGAGTTCTTATCAGACTTAGGGGTGGAATTTGTCTCGTTTTTTATATGGAATAATTCCTAAAGTGTAACCTATTTAATAAAAAAAATATTAAATCTCATAGAGTAACACAAGCCACCGCGGACCGAAATACATTCCGCCGGTGGCCCGTGTAGCTCTTTGTTAAAATCGTTCTGTTTACAAAAAATTATGCAGTCGTATTATAAATCTTCTCCAAAAAGAAATAAAATATCTTTAGATTTTCAAATCAGTGTCACTAAAACGTAAATCGACAGTCCTTATTTCTATTCACGTACACGTGTTACACGAGCGTGAATACGTTTCTAAACGGCATGAATTTCATGCATATAAAAGTGAAAATATTAAGGGGCTACTCCATGCGAACGACCTTGAGCATTTGGTGTGCCGCGCCGACTCGCTACAATATAATATCACGTAAGAAATATGTAAGGCGCCACCTACTGTAAGAACGTAGTATTTTTTCAACATCAATAAACTATTTTATGGAAATACACACAGCGTACAACGATAAATGTATCTCAAATTTTTTATTCGGTATATTAGTTGCATTATATTAGAGTTATGTATTATCATATAATATTATCTAATTATGAAATTATATAATTAATTATATATTAAAAATGAAGCATTGAAAATTGTGAGTTTAAAAGATACCTACTCACTATAGGTAAATAGATAGATAGCTCGCCTTTTGTACAAATATTTGGTGCAATAAAGAATAAATAAATAAATAGGATGTTTCGCAAAGTGAGAGTAATATAGAATGAGAGTCGTGGAGGCAGTTTACAAACATAAATTGCACAAGGACAAACATCCAGACCCGGAACAATTATTTGTAGGCCATACAAATACTTGTTCCGTGCGGGATTCGAACCCGCGGCCCCCAGTGCAGCAACTGATTGCTAAGCCAGTGCGCCACGGAGCCGTCGCCGGTTTATAGCTAAAGTGACCATACGTCCCGTTTTGAACGGGACTGTCCCTTTTCTCAGTCACCTGTCCCATTGTCCCCAAACAAAGCTCCGGGACACAAAATTGTCCCGTAACTCGTTGGATGGAAGTATTCAAAGTCAACAATCTTCAACATATTTTTTTTTTATTTTGAACAAATTGTGAACGTCTGAAAGAAACACTTACGGTTCCAGTTCTAAAGGCGATGTTGTTAACAAAGGTAACAATAAAAAAACTTAAGCAGAATTTTATTCTTATTTAAAATTATCACCAACTTTATTAAAGCAAATTTAATCCACTGACAAATGTAATTAATAATTTAAAAAAATATGTTGCATTTAATAATTACCGTCTATACCGAATATAATTTTATATTGAACACTAATTGTGTAAAGTTATAGTTTTTAGAGTGTAAATAAACCCATGTCCTGTTTTGAGTTAAAAAATAAATGGTCACTTTAGTTTTTTTTAGTTAAATTTAGTTTAAAAAAAATTTAGTTTATAGTAAAAAGTAGGTATATTAATACTTACTTTTTACCGAATTAGGGTAGAAGCCCCTAATACAAGTCATGCCCCTAATTGCAGTCTTTTCGCCTTTTTACTCCATAAATAAGATTTCTAGTAGTCTTAACTACAAATATTTTCATCTAAAAAATTCTTTGTACCTAGAGGAAACTATATTTATTCAAATATTACCTCGCAGTTTTAAACCTAACAGTGTTAAAATCAAAACAGGTACGCAACGAAAAACGATCATTTTCCTAATTATTTGACAAGTTATGATCCCGGTAAAATTATGCTTACTTTACATTATCTCATATATAGGCTTTTTTATTTGTATGAATATGACTATAGACATAGTAATGCAGTTATTTTTGTTTGAATTTACAACTTATTTATTTTGTTTTAGTGGAAATTAATGGGACTGTAATTAGATAATATAAGAAATGTATGGAGTGCATAATGTCAGCCGCCCGGCTGTTATTTGGTTTGACGTACCTAATAAGATGTACCTAATTTCAGCCACGTAATATAAATCAGAGCTGCCATAAACTGGAATAAATACCATTAATTAGATCATAACTTATTTTATAGCTAAGGGAGTTATGATCAATTCGTCTGTTTTAAAATTGGTTTTAGATTTTAAAGTTTAGCAAAAGACGTACTAGCTTTTCTCTCTGACATTCGGCGTATAGAACATCTTATGTACTCAATTATTTTTTTTTGAAAAAGAAGAAAAAACAAGCAATAAATAAAAACAAAAACGGGCCAAAAACTCATTACCGATTTTTCGACAAGACCCGGGATTCGAAACCGAGACCTCATGATCAGCACTCGCACTACTACAACCACTAGACCAACGAGGCGGTACTATACCTAATAAGATATTGTGGTTGGGTGATAATATTGAATTAGCCTTTTATAGTGTAAATTATAATATTTGTCGAAATTTTAATTATGGATTCGAACCTTACATGCTAATGGTGCTTCATTTTTTTTATTTGCATTTACTTCAAAGAAAATACACGCAAAAAGCTTCATCGCGCAGTAAAAAACACAACAAATATATGTATAACTAATACGAAAAATTATACCCAAAACAAACAAATAATACTACCTATAAATAACCTAATAAGTAATATTATTATCGACTAATATGACGTGAGTGTATGTTCTGGTCGACGCTCTAACGACACGGGCTTCGCGTCGAAGAGCTCAGGGCTCACTGACTTCAGCAAGCCCGTGAGCAGTGAATATGCCCAGATTTTAAAATAAATTCTTAATAAAATCAAATTTTGGTCTTTTGAAAAAAAATTTACTATAGAAATGTTCATTAATAAATTGCCTATCCATTGGTGTAAATCGCAAAATAAAATAATACTTACTTTACGAGGAGATGCATGTTATCAATAATAATTTCACATTTATGTGGTTTCGTTGTAAGGAGATTATATTAATATATATTCCTTTTAAAAAAAATTGGATATAGCTTTTATGGAGTCAAGATTATGTAGAAATATAATGTGTTTTTTATTTGTTGATATATCTTTTAAATAAAAAGTAGATAGCTCCTAAAAACTTCACAAATAACGACTAGCGCGACATTTTGCTCAACCTGTGCCTTAACGTTGAGACGGTACTCAATTCGACTGTATGTTTGTTTTACGCATGATACCTCATAACTTTTTACTGGGTGAACCGATTTCGATGATTCATTTTTTGTTTGAAAGCACCAGCTTTCAAACAAAAACACACCATGTGATGTACCAACATCACATGTGGTCTTATATGAATTTGATCAAGGTTTCAGGTCAGAGCAGTAGTTTTTGAGTTATTCTTAATAATTTATATTGAAGTCGGCTGTACAAAATTATTAATTTCAAATTATGTCTAAATAGCAGCTTAAAACTGTTGTGTTTCGTATGGTGAGTGTAGAGAACCGGAGACCTTTTTACTAGAAAAGAGGCATTCCATCTTAGTCCTCACGTGTGACAACGCATCTGCATTTTGATTCGCAAACGAGGATAGATGTAGATGTGTATGGGCCACAGCAACCACTTACCATCAGGTGGACTGTATTCACAGTCCACCTGATGGTAAGTGGTTGCTCGTTTGTCACCCTATCCTATAAAAAAAATAGGCCAATGAAATCAAACTTCAAAGGAAAAATGGATATCTTCCTCATTTACAAAATTCGACAATGTGTCATAAATAAAATGATTGCGGGAGATAAAATATCGTTATTCACATCTGATTACAAAAATGAAAAATGGCATTTCGCATGATTTAATATTATTTCTTCGTGTATACTGAAAAAATATCGAAATTCACCAGTGTTGAAACAGCCAGACTAGTTTTCTTTGAATTTTACCGTAGCATAATTTCATTTGGTATTTTGCTATGAGGAAAAGCGGTTTAAAATTAAATTATAATTGTTTTACATAAGAGGGTCATAACAGCAACCTGTGATTAAAAAGTCTCTAATAAAAAATAAGGAAATTAATATATTAACTTTGGCCTCTCAATACATTAACGAAACTGTATGTAATAGTAAAAAATGTAAGTAGTTGTAAAAAAATGCGATACTCATTCTGATAATACCTTTATTTATTCGTAATAACACACAGGAATTTCGTGTTTGTAAGTAATATTATTTTTTTTGTAAAATAATTGTGTAACCTTATATGTGTTTGTAAACTGTTCTATTTTCAACGAATAAAAGCACACTGAGTTTCTTGCTGGTTCTGCCCAGGACAGAGGTATATTCCGAACCAGTGAATATTTAAACATAAGAATGACTTTCAATAAGTATTATTTATTTTAGACTCTATATTGACAAAAAATCTATTTCAATAATTTTAATCGCTGATAAGAAGCAAAATAATTCAATACGTCATCATATAACTGATATTAACAAAACATTGATAAAATTAATCAATTATAAATTTCTTTATTTGCCGAATACGTACACTAAAAGAAATGGATAAAAGCAGATTGATTACAATATACTCAGCTTACATGCTAATTTTATCTTAAAAGTTATTTATGTAAGTAAACATATTAATTAGGTAGTTTTAACATTAATATTAAACAACTACGAGTATATAAAATAATACAGGAATAACAATTTAAATAAAGATTAAAAAAACATTTTTACATTATAGAAGAAATATCTTATTATTTTGAACATTATACATTACATTCTACCATGAAATATTAAGACATCTGGTCGTTGACGACGGAGTATTAAACACATTTTTTTTCTTAGGTTTTTCTCTCGTCTAATCTGATAATCTTAATGAAGATACAAGCATCTCTGATGTAAACACGGAACAATAATAAGATATTTAATTTCTTTAATAATGACTTACAACTACATAATTCACGGAGAAGCTTGTTTTTAATTTTGAAGGTCCTGTCAATATCCACACACAAGTAATCACTTCGTAGCTAAGGACAAATGCTACATATCCAAGGTGATGCAGCCTCTATAGAAATTGTATGGCGAAAACTTTTATATGCAAAAACTAATCTATTTAATTTATTGTAAATCCGAATTGCCTAATTCACATACCCGTGTTTATTAATATATTAGATTCGAAAAAATGTTAGGATTAGAGCTATATGATAAAAATTTAATAAACTGGCTCAAACTGTTTTCATCACCGGTAATCCGGCCCCTGTCTAATCCGGCACCCGCTGTAACGCGATATGCCTATAGCATGTAGGTACAGTCGAGTCGCGTTACGAATCCGCCACGGTGGGAGGTGATCTTCCCGAATACGTAGATATATACGTAGGTTGTAACTAGTTTGCGCCACAAAGAATTTTGCTTGACGTGTATTGTCTTAGTTTAAATATGACTATGATAGTGGCCTAGCGGGCGTTCATTATTTACTGTTTAGGTATTAAATGCGCATCACATGATTTCTTTAATTTTTTTATTAGCTTATAATTGATATAATTTGTCGGATTACAAGGTGTGTACATTTTTTCAAAAAGTCCCGGATTACCAGGGGCCTGTGGCAGTTCACAACAGTTCGACAAATTAGGTAATCTGACACGGCATTGCAAAATGTTTGTCGGATTGCCGCGGGTCAATTATAATATTAAAATTATTATGGAAATATCGTTTTAAATTTTGAAGAGTTTATCATTTAATTAGGAATGATAATATATTCATTGAAGTTGAATGATATATAACTTTCAGAAGATGTATCGTTGCGATACGCGCGCCACCTATTGTAAGTTAATTGTACTGTGCCTATAGCCTTCAAGCTAATGCAGGCATCGGTGTTCTTCTCCTGTTGGTCCCCCTTCTGGGGACAGGAGGTTTTACAGGTCTCGAGGTGTCCCTTTCTACCTGGGTGTCATCGCGGAGGGCAACGGCTTCCCCGGTCCTGGTTGCTGCAATTGTGCGCAGATTGTACGTTGGTGTGTTGCGCACTACACGCCATCAGATCGGGCGTCGGGACTCTCACTCGTCCCCGGCGTCCCCGCCGCCGGACGGTGAGCGTAGAAGTTCACGTGGGAACGGCCGCCCGTCAGGTAGGCGGGCATGGAGCGTAGCTAAATTTTGCAGGAGTGGATGTGGCCCGTTATCTGCGCGGTCGAACAACCGTCTCGCAAGTATGGGCCACGAAGTCATGGATTGATTCGATCTTTAGATCTCTAGAAATAACATCATTTCTGACGTAACGGCCGGCTCGCACGATCATTCTAAGTTCAAGATTCTGCTGGGCTTGCATCCTCTTACGCTGAGTGGTCCTTAAATCCTGGGGGGCTAGCGAGGTATTGGGGTGCCGATATGCGACGAAAACCCTCGTGTCTATGGTCCCCACCTTCATGCTTATGCCCTTTGTCCTTGTGGATATGTAGTCGGAGATTATATCAAATTCTTTGTGCATGATGTTTCTCCTCACAAGGGCCGCAGTACCTCTGTACGCGACTCCTTCCGGGGAGATCTCATCATGTCGATACACGAAGAAGTTGGGGAGCTTCAATTTAGCAGAGGGGTGCAGTTTGGTTTTCCCCAGCAGCACAACCTGAGATTTTGTGCTGATGGACCAACGTACGTAAGTTGGCGACCTTCCCTGTGATGCCGCCGGGGTTCCAGTAACAGATTCTAATTTGATGGCCCTCTGTTGATAGTATAGAGTTGGGCTAGGGCGCTAAGAATCGCCGAAAGGGGGTTGGTGCCGGTATTCATGGCGGTGAGGACTTCACCCAGAATTTTTATGACTATTCCCAACAATTGGGCGAGGACCTCTTCAATGGTTGTTGGAGCCTGGGTCTGGGTCAGAGGTAGGAGTGTGACTGTTTCAGTCCTACGTTGGGGTGGTTGTTCTCGGGGTTGGAATATGTTTGTGTGCATTATTGGATTGGCACCAGGGAAGGTCGTAAGGCGCAGGTGCTGCTGCCGCTGCTGTATGGTGGCAGTAGGGAGTGGAAGAAGAGTGGACGTACCTCGCACCTGTTCCTGTTTGGTCGTCTTCTTCTTCTTTTTTTTTCCCCCTCTTTTTTCTGTTTGGGCGCTCTGTGCGCTCGATGGGTTCGTTCGCTGGAGTGGCCAATGTAGCCTCAGTTGATGTGAACGTGGTTCGCGCCGGAGCAGGTAGTGTGACCTGCCGTTGCGGTTGCTGCGGTGCCAGGGGTTGTTGTTGCAGCTGTTGAGGCTTCTGCGGTTGGGATTGATGTTGTGGTTTAGGTGGTAGTGATTGCCTCTATGGTGCCTGTGCTGTCTGCGGGGGCATGGGAGGTCGTATATTTATACCCCTCTTCCGTGCAATCCGCTGCAGCACTGGGCACCGTCTATCATTTGCCGGGTGAGCCTTTGTGCAGTTTACGCACTTAGGCTGGGCATCCCGTGGCTGTGTGCATTCGGATGCGATATGGTCGCCCGCACATCGGACGCATTTAACAGGCCTGTAGCAGTTGTAAGATACGGCCCTGGCATCTATGACATTACGATGGGCCAGCTCGTCCTTGCCAGCCCTCAATGGTAATGCCAGGCATATACAGAAATTCATCTATTTTATAGAGTCTGCTTAGTTCTTCAGGTGATAGGTGGTCCATTTTAAAGTGAAAGAGACACCCAGGTCTGCCTATTTTTGGAGGAATGGCCCGTACGAAAGTAACCGGAAAGCCCTTCTCAATAAGGGCCTCCTAGATGTCCTTTGGGTCCGTGTCGGCGGGGAGCCCTCTTAGCCCCACCTTCGTGGGTTGTTCATCTTATGGGGCGTAACAAAACCACGCGAAGGTGGTATCCTCTTTGCTACGCTCTATCAGGTATTTTTGAATTTTTCGATATTCCATAACGGATTGAGGCCTAAATCTTACACCTTTCCCATATGGGCGGGCGTTTGGAACGAGGACTAAAATTTGTTAAAGTATTTTAAAGTGCTTCGCCCAATTGGGGAAGCATTCCACGATTATGGGGGGTATTTGGCCGTTTGCCTATAAGTGGGTTGTTCTGGCATTTGCTCAGATGGGAGAGGGGGTGGCGGTGTCGTTCGTGGTGCTGCTGCAGCGCCTGCATAGGTATGTGGCGCCGATGATGGTACTGGTATAGGCTCTATATTAATTTGAGCCTCCTGTTGTGTAGGGGGAGGGTGGCGTAGGACGTATTGTCCCATTCCCTCTCCCCTTCTGGTTCTTGCTCTTCGAAAGATACGTCTATCATACCGCCCGGAGAGGTGGTTGGTGTCGGTAATGCAAGCAATAGGTTGACAATGTTTTACCGCAATCTGATGAACGTTATGGTAGCGCATAAAATACGAATAAAGAAAAATAATTTTTGAAGTTATACTTCTTTTAGCTCGTTGTGAAAAAATGATGAGAGTAAATTTTTACGATGCGCGCGCACACGGGCATCTAAAAACGACAGCATGAAGTTGTTACGATGCACGCACACACCGAAATCTAAAAGTGACAACTTCAGTTGGTAATTATCTGTCAACTGTCAAATTTTTGTCAGAGCTGATAACTATATTCAACGTAGTTATTTTCTAGTTATTTTTGTTTTTTTACGCTAAGGAAGTATGACTTCTTACATGCGTACATAAGTACTACACACACACACTTTTTTATATATATCAGATTATATTCAATTTAAATACCTATTAATGGTGAATTGAAATATTATACTCCTTTGGACATGCATGTATGGTATTCACTGAGCACATGGTAAATCAGCACTTAAAATTGCATTAAGGTTTCTTACATACATATAGTTTAAGATCTATATTTCTCATTAAGGCCTTAACAGTGGTTGAAATGCCTAAATCTTGGATATTTAAGTATAAAAATCTCAATACCTGTTCAATTAATCCACAACGAAAAAATACAGGGTAAAAGAAGAAGATTTGATAAATGTTTTTAATTAACAAAATTGTATTTTTGTCAACCCCTTATTAGAAAAAAAAATCCTCAAAGAGTACCTATCTTTTTCAAATTTTGCAAAATTTCTCCAAAACGGCACAAGCTTTGTAAATAGTTCTTACACTAAAAAAAAGTCTTAAAAAATACTAATATTTTTAACTGAGAGTTTTATTTTTATTACCCGTTTTATAAGAGAATATTTCATTTTTCCATGAAATTGAATATATTTACGCGAGCGCGCATGCTCCGTCGCCATGTAAGCTCCGTCACAGTCCGCTTTCGGACATCGTCAAGGGTGGACCGCACGTCAAACGTACAAATTGAATCAAATAATTTAAATAAATAAAAGAATGGTGCTTACCTAAGTATAAATAACTATATAAAGACATTCTTGGGTTTATAGTTTTTTTTTTATGTTAGACAAACTATCATCTAAAAAATGTAAAAATTTTAAATTGGAGAGGGGTTTCTCTACGTGATAAAGTTAGAAATGAAGATATTTGCATTAGAACCAGAGTAACTGACATAGACCAACGGAATATTACAGTGAAATGGCAATGGGCTGGCTATATAACTTAGAAAACAGATAAAAAATAGGAAGAAAGGACCTCGAGTGGCAACCTCGTACAGGTAAGCGAATTAGTACTCAACCCTTATTCCTCTTCACGTATTCTCATACGCTTTTCTTCACACACACACATACACACACACACACACATACAAACACACACACACACACACACACACACACCACACACACACACACACACACACACACACACACACACACACACACACACAAATAGGTCGCAAATAATACTTACTTAGTGCTATTAGGCAAGAGTGAATAGGTTTTTGTTAAGTCAGTGCAATTCACTATCTTAGACTACATAACCACTTACCGATGGAATTGTAGTTGCCTTACTACTTGCTGGGTAAAAATAGTAAAAAAAAAATTACCCTGTGAAATTTTGCATTTAGATATAAACTTTTAACCAACCATAAAAATATGATGAGAATATGTATATAAGTATAAAGGTTGCCTCACACGGGACATCATCATCATCATCATCATTACAGCCCTTCACAAGTCCACTGCTGAACATAGGCCTCCCCCAAAGAATGCCACAAAGCACGGTCCTGAGCCACCTGCATCCATCGACTTCCTGCATATCTTACCAGGTCGTCACTCCATCTAGTGGGGGGACGCCCTACACTTCGCCTGCCGGTACGAGGCTGCCACTCGAGAACCTTTCTTCCCCATCGGTTGTCGGTTCTTCGAGCTATATGGCCGGCCCATTGCCACTTCAGCTTACTAATCCGTTGGGCTATGTCGGTCACTCTAGTTCTACTGCGGATATCCTCATTTCTGAGTTTATCACGCAGGGAAACTCCGAGCATAGCCCTCTCCATAGCTCGCTGAGCGACCTTGAGCTTCCTCATCCGGCCAGCAGTGAAGGACCACGTCTCAGTTCCGTATGTCATCACTGGCAACACGCACTGGGTGTACAGTCTCGTTTTCAAGTTTTGAGGTATACCTGACGAGAAGATGTGTCGTAGCTTCCCGAACGCTGCCCAGCCGAGTTGAATCCGTCGATTGACCTCTCGGTCGAAGTTGGACTTACCTAGTCGGACACGGGACAGTAATAATATAATATTATATCTTCCATTATCTACGCATGAAAACTTTTAAAATCTCTGAATCCCGAGGTATGTTCATATTAAGAGGCTGAATAGAGCCACATTGAAATGCATGGGGATCGTTTTGTAATTTCACGTCATTATCGAAAACAAATTGTACGTATTTCAGGTGGCGGTTTGCAAAACACGATTCCACAAAAATTAACTCAATAGAAAATAATTGCAAAGTTGCTTCTAAAAATACTTAAATTTTCAACGTCAATTTTTTCTTACGTGTTAGAGCCATGCTGCAGTTATATTAGTAGTATGTATAGTTGTAGCACAAATGGGTCGGCTTGACCGGGGAAGGGCCACGCTCTCACGGAATAACATGTAAAATAGCAGTTTAACCCTGCTGTGTTTCGTATGGTGAGTGTAGAGATCCGGAGAACCTTTTTACTGGAAACGAGGCATTACATCTTAGTCCTCACGGTTGACAATGCATCTAAATTTTGATACGTAATCGAGAATAGATGTAGATATCTATGGGCCGTAGCAACCACTTACCATCAGGTGGACTGTGTGCTCGTTTGTCACCCTTATTTCATGAAAAAAAAAACTTTCTGGGATTTCAGTAAAATAATGTTAAGTATTGTAAGCACTCGTACAATTATGTGTCTCATGATAATAAAGCTATTGGGCTATTTTGATTTTTAATATAGTGAATTTCTTTATAGGTTAAATAATTTATTTACCCTTCTATATCAAGAACCGTTTTTTCTGTCACTCCTATTGAATTTGACAGTGCTTGTTGAAATTTAGCACCTTTAGATGGATCAGAATCGCGCGCTGATCCGTGTGTTAGAAATTGCAAAAATAATCGAAAATATTTATTTTTACTTTCATGCCGAAGACTACCTTGTTTTATTTTATTACGGTCAAATAAAATTTATTAGGTTATAAAGCAAGTATTTTTGTAAATGTTGTGTATGTTAATGTAAATGTTTTCATTATTTTGTTATTCCATTGTTTACAGTTATAATCACGTCTTACCTTTACACCAAGAATACCATTAGAAATTCTTGATGGGATGCGATGTAACGCGCATACATTATTTTCATCAAGAACTGTAATATTAATATTTGTTTTTTTTTTTTACCAGTAGAGTTTCAACAAAATCTTAAAAAAGTTCAATGAATTTAAAAAAATGCCAATAATTATATAATTTCAAGTCAGTGTTTTACATTTAGGTAAAGATCAGTTATAAAGAGCCAAAGTTATTATTTTCATTTTGATTAATTTAATTCGAGACTAAAATAAATGTGAAAGGCCTTTTATCTGCAATAATAATTTTCATCAAAAATAACATAGACTTATAAAAGTCATACACACGGTCAATTATAATGAAGATTATTAATTGTACTACAAAATATTTAAAAGACTATTTCCAGTATAATGACCCGAATATCATCATTAATTTTTGACTGGCACACTTAAAAGTTTTATCACATGGCTAAATGATTGACTTTTATATTATAATAAGTTCATGCTTTTCTATAAAAAGTTGCAAGAAATTTTAAATCACCGACCTATTGGTTTGTTTTACTTTTTACTTAATTAGTGAAAAACAAGAGGAACTGATCTAAAAGTTTACTTTCTTGTGTAAAAAGTGCTATTTAGTATTTTATGCAAATGATAATTAAAGTTTCTATGTAAACAAGTGTAACATAGCGGGTATTATATTCAATGGTAGCGGTCATCCATATTTGCAAAGCCAGCATAATTTTCTGTACAGAAACCGGCAAATTGTTGCTCAAGGCACTATAAACAAAGCAGCTGATAAAATGTTACACTCATAAATGTTAACAAAAACTGTTTCCGCAAATGGTCTTATAGATAATAATAACTATTCCGCCGTATTAGGTGCAGGAGCTATTATTAGAAGGATAAGAGGTAAAATTTTGTTTAAGAAATGCGCAATCAATATTTTTTTGTCTGCAATTGAGCATAAAATAAAAAAAAAACCTTCAGCCAAAGAGCATAACTAGCATTATACTCAGGCCCATCAATTGGTATGGAAAAAAATAATTTTACCAGGTTTCAAAAAATCAATCAAAATTCAAAAAAACATAAATATTAAAATCAAAAAATGTTTATATGTATGTCTATATATAAGAAAGGTTCTCGAGTGGCAGCCTCGTACCGGTAGGCGAAGTGTAGGGCGTCCCCCCACGAGATGGAGTAACGACCTGGTAAGACATGCAGGAAGTCGATGGATGCAGGTGGCTCAGGACCGTGCTTTGTGGCATTCTTTGGGGGAGGCCTATGTTCAGCAGTGGACTTGTGAAGGGCTGTAATGATAAATGATGATGATGATGATGTCTATACACACATATAATGATTTATTGCCGCTTAGTAACTGACGGTGACTCACTATAACATCCTACATTCGCGCCGAAACTAAAAAGAGAGAATCACTGTAGAAAAGGTAATAATTTATTGCGGAATTTTGTGATAAATTAAAAAAAAAAACTTATCCAAGTTAATATAACTTAGTATAACTTATTCTTATGTGTTACAAAAAAAAAACAAATTATAAAATAGTGAGATGGCGTCATATTTCAAGAAGATATAACGAAAATAAACAAAAAAAAGAATTTTCAAAAAAGTTCAGTTTTTAATTGATTATATACCGCTGACACCTAATCACGCTTTTCCAAACCAGGCCAGTTGTAAACAATACTTGTGTGAAAAGACAAAATCTTATTTTCAAATTTCCGCCGAGTTGTAAGTAGAAGGCCAAATAGGTCATGTGTCAATTTTAATTAAATATATTTTATATGAAGTGATCTTCACTACGTTTCGTCAATTAACCATTGGTAAAAATTAAAACAGGAATTTTACAATTGTGTTTACAAAAAATATTATTAGTTGAACCTTGCAGCTTGTTTATTATTTTTATTATAAATACCTATAATATATTATTAATAAATAGTTCCCATAATATTTTGTATTATTTTTTATTTTGCCCTATCTGCAATGTTCTACGCTCTATAGAAAATGTGGCGTATGACATGACTGAGAATCTTTCGAACGTTTAATCTAGGTACAAAGATGGTTTACGTTTTCGTCGCCTCCACATGATATCTTTGGCAGCATAAGGTACCCTTCTATATCTGAAACGAACACAAGTATTGCTACAAAGTAAATTAATAGGCTATACAAATCCCTCTACTGGGCACAGGACTCTTTTTTTTATTTCTGAGAGGGTTTTAGGGCAAGGTAATGCCCGCCGTGCTTCCCCAATGCGTGTTGACGAAAATTGCAATTACAAAATTTCATTCGTGCTGTCGGGGATCAAACCCGGGAAAATTTACAGCGAACGCTTTGACCCAGATCTACTAATAAGATACAAATAAATACGATTTAACATATATAATAAAGAACTCTTACGTACTTGAAACTTGAACACTTGATAGCTTGTGACGCCTACCGGACAAAGCTACAGCACAATGTAATTGAAGATTATTATAATATTATAATATTATCACGGAGAATTATGTCGCGTAACCGCGACATAATTCTCCGTGATGCGCAAGCATAATAGGCAGTATGTCACTTATATAACTGTCATCTCTGTAGTCTATTAATCTTTGCACTTTTATAAGTAATACAGAACGTAGTTGCTAGACGGTGTTGACGTCGGCTAAAATCTCTGCGATCGCCGTTTCGTCAAGGTCATTCAGGCTAGTTAAAGTCTTAAGAACTAACAATAATTCGCTTACAGAGGAACTAAATTTAACAAAATATACTTATATTGAGCGTACAGTTTAATAATATATAAAATAAAATGAAATGTAGGTAGTCTTCAAATCTTACATCAATTAATAAATTAATGACACTAAACGAGCAAACACGGATCTTGTGTAAGAAATGCTCCATGATGAAGATTTGGCATCAATCACAGTGTACGAATATATTATTATTTTTAATGTGAGTTTAATACATTTATACACATCTACTCGTATTTATTTAAAATTGTTGTTGCATCTGTAAGTGATCGGATAGCTTCCGAATGAAGTGATTGTTGGTTGGTTAACGATGGTTTAGAACTATGCTAGTATCCAATAGGTGACCCTGTAGTAAAATTACTAACAAATTCTATATTAATGAAGATTGTGGTGGCTTAATGCCAGAAAATAAAATCAAAATATATCTATCTAACAGTCGGCGCTGTATACGATTATACGATTCTACGCTGTATACGATAATTTATGCATTTTATATTTACATTTAAATTAATAATAAAAATGTAATATAGATTTATAAATTCATTATAAATGTTGTTTAACAAATAATAAATAATATCAATCTCTTATCGATTCAAACAAAATAGTATGATTCAAAAGCATTTTAAATAGACAGTGTTAAAGACGGTAAATTAAATTCAAAGTTAAAAGCTGCACCAAATTCGACTCTAAATACTCTCAAATACTTATTTTCTTTTAAAAAGCTACTTTTGTCGCATGTATGCCCAAATGTACTGTTGTTGAATTTTGCTCCGGTTGTTTAGCGTTCCTTCACAGCCCTACTTCGTTTGCAGTTAAATGTAGGAGCAGTACTCTACGATTCCAATGGTTTCTTTATTTTTGTGAATTTTTATCCAGTGAGTATTTTTCAGCTGTCTATGATCCTATTACTTAAACAAAAACTGATATTATTATTTTAATATTGATAGCGTTTGCTTGGAATCCCATGATTAGTAAAATTAAATCGGAGCCAGATTATACCACTGCATACTTTCAGGATACTACAAGCTCGTTCTGAGAAGAGCGAACCACAATTTTAGACTTATTGGTTTTGCTTGGTCTTTCATCATAAGTAAATGTAAATTAGTGTTAACTATATATTTGAAATATTTCTTTATATAGGAGGTGAAAACCATACGAAACTCAGCATTAAGCTGCTATTTTACTCTGGTATTCCGTGATAACGTGGCCCTTCTACTATCGAGCCTATTCAATAGTGCTGCAACCATAATATAAACGTAAGATACCACGTAAAGATGATGATAATGTGGTTTATATATGTTTCAATGAAATAGTTACTTGTTTGTCCCCTGTCGAGCCAACCAATTGTTCGGACTAATTCCAGCCGCTTAATTTCACCATCGCACATCGCGATAAAACTCGCGTTACCATCCATACCATCTGGATGATTGGCGGTCCACCACTGTGCGATTTAGAAGAAGTTTTCTCCCTCGCACAACTTGTGAAATCAATTACCACCAGCAAATTTTCCGGACCGATACGACTTAATAACCTTCAAGAAAAAAGCTTACACCTTTCTAAAAGGCTGGCAACGCATCTGCAATTCCCCTGGTGTTGCGGTTGTTCATGGGCGGCGGTGGTCACTTACCATCAGGTGAGCCGCATGTTCTAGTTTTGCTCCCTCTTCTATAAAAAAAAGGTCTGATTGTGTAAATTATTTTTTGTAACTGACGAAAATAAGTCTTATGTACGTAAAAATATAATAATATTATTAACCAATTATTAATTTCCCGCTTGGAGGTTATCGTTATAGGTTCTACTTATTTCAAATTTTGATTCTCCTTCATTCTAGGAAAAAGAAAATTAGAAACCGTGGCAATAAATTCACTAGATCACTTCAATAGATTCAATCACTGGAGCCTTTTATATCACAGTAGAGACTCTAGGACCTAGAGTATCTACTGTGATAAATAGACGTCTTTGTACGTATGTGTGTGAGTTTGTACTTTACAGCAATGTTACCACCTGACAAATTTCGATCATATTAGTTACAAATGAATTTTATTCAATGCGTAATTACATAGCCAACACCTAATTAATTCTTCATTAAAAGCGATTCTAAATTTCCATAAACATAAATTTCTTATCCCAATCGCAACGCAACAACACATGTTTTTCTAAGTTTTAAAGTACCAAGTCATTTAAAATATAAATTTATTGCACCACTCCAATGGACTGAGAAGTTGACTACATCTTCGTTGGGAGCTTAATCCGCGTCGCGGATAAAGTTGTTAAGGCAAACCGCTGTAGGGAAATTTAATGGGTAAGCTTGTTACATTATTTGATATATTTTCTCATAATTGATTTTAATGAAACCATCTTTTTTACATAACAATAGTTGAGAAAGGAAGTGGCTCGGGAGATACACTCACTTGTTTATAGGATTAGCGTGTCAAACGGGCACACAACACTTGACCGTAAATGGATGCTGTGACCCACAGACCCCTACATCTATCATCGATTAAGATCAAAAATTCAGGTGTGCTGTCAACCCTGAGAACTGAGATGGACTATCTTTTTTCCATTAAAAACTTCTCTACACACTATACGAAATACAGCAGCATAGAGCTGCAATTAACGCTGTTATTCTGTGAGAGCATGTTGCATGAGAAGTTTTGTCTACAACTATAATACAGCTGCAGCGTGGCTCTACAACGTAAAATATAATAACAGATTGGCATTCCATCTGACTCCACAGAGGTAACACCGCTTCTGCAGCCTTTTTTACTTGAAGTTATCTGTAGGTTTCGATGGACTGCAGCAGTTACTACTAGCCTGCAAGCTCGTTGTCATCTGTGCAGGTTGGCGAACTCCCCATGTTTTCAAAATATTTTATTCCTTACGATGTTTTCCTTTATCTTAGAGCATTTGATCTACCATCAGTAGTTAAAACTATATAGTGTAATAAAAATCTTATCAACAACATCGCTATTGAATATCGCGTGTGTCAGCTAATTCATGCATGTAATTAGTTCCGTTGAGACTGCTTAATGTCGATTCTAAATTGCTGGCAATCATGCCTAAAAGCTACCGCTCAAGAAATTGTGGATGATTTGTAAAATATTTATGTATTTTAAGACGTCAACTGTTTATGAATTAAAATCATTTTATCGGGCTTCAAGAAAAAGAAGAGCTTCTCAAATCTACTGTTAGTTCTTTTTTCGTGTGTATGTTTTGCTATGTATTCGTTAATGGTGAAGAAGGAGTGTGAAAGAAAGAAATCGACACCTAAGAGTAGGATTTTTGAATAAAACTATTATTTACGGATTTTATCGCGTTTAATTTATTTAGTTTAAATTCCCGACGTTTCGGGTGCTTTACAGCACCCATGGTCACAGGGGGACTGAGATGTTTGACGAATTGATCTCATAGTTAGGGAATTAAAAATAAGTAAATTAAACACGACAAAATCCCTAAAAATAGTTTTATTCAATTTGTAGTATTTGCGTAAATATAAGAAATCATTAGTAGGATTTTTTTTAAACCTACAATTATTAATTTAACTATTAAGACGACATTCTAGTAGATACTTTGAGCTTTTGACATTTAGGCCATTCAAGAGGGTTATAAGTTAAGCTAATAATAAAGGTAAAAGCAGACTTCAAAGAATTAAAAATAATACAATAGTCTTCTCAAAACAGCTTTTCTATAGAATAAGTGTAAATAACCAGTACACTGACCACGTGATAAGTGGATGCTGTGACTCCTAGACGGCTACATCTATCCTCAATTTAAAATCAAAATATTAATAAGTTTTCACAATTAAAATCTGATGTAACATAAATCACAATACATGGCATTCAAATACCATTTTTCTTTTTTATATAAATGAGAAATAAATGTCATTCTGCCTTATAAAATCCTGGACTGTGAGACTGCGGTAGGAAAGCATTTTCTGAGATCAAAAAGCTGTGTTTATATCTTCAAAACTCGTAAAATGCCGCGATGATCGATGTTCGGAGAACAACTTGATAGCGTTCATTTACTGACCTAATTCGTGTGCAGTTAAATGTAGTAGCAGTACACTACGATTCGAATGGTATCTTTATTTTTATGAATTTTTATCCACAGAATATTTTTCAGCTGTCTATGATCCTATTGCTTAAAGAAAAACTGATATGATTCTTTAAATATTGATAGCGTCTGCTTGAAATTTGTGATAAGAGAAACGAGCGACGGGCTACTGTGCCCCCATAAATACTGGAAATGCAATAAAAATGGCAAATCTGCAAACAGCATTAACGGCAGGAATGGACTACTGAAATGTTAATGCCATAAGACCCACGAATCACATAAACGGACATCCAAAAGATTGTGGGCATTAGTTCGGGAAGCATTCATACCATCCTACATTAACATCTTGGAGTGAGAAAGCTTTTTTATGGATGGATCCCTAGTTTGCTCTCCGAAAGCGAAAAACAGACTCGAGTGGATTGGTGCCATAAAATGCGTCTACGTTTTGAAAACTGGACATCTAGGCGTGTTTCAGAAATCGTTACCAGTGACAAGACATGGATCTATCAATATGATCCGGAAAATAAAAGACAATCATCGGTATGTGTCTACTCAGAAGGACAGTTACGGATAAAACTGCAAAGACCTCGCAACGTCGGCAAAATAATGGTGGCTGGATTTTTTTCGCGGAGTGAACAATTTTTGACGTTAATGCTCAAAAATTGTAGGTCAGTCAACTCTGAATGGTATACTACAGTTCATTACCCCAACCTTTTCAAGCTGTGTTGGAGAGAAGACCAAAGATTGGGCTTCGGGTAATCATGACGCATTACGATAACGCCTCTTCACATACCTCCCTTAGAACAAAAGCGTTTATTGAGAATCTGGTATTGAAACTCACAATCCTACACCCCCGAATAGGTCCTTGTGATTTCTTTTTGTTCCCAAGAGTCAAAGAAAAAATAAAACGCAAGTTTTTTTCAAGCGCCGAAGAAACCGTGGCTGCCTACGACGAAGCGATATTCGACATGTCAGATCAAGACTGGCAAAAGTGTTTTCAGAGTTGGTTTAGGCGAATTCAGCTTTATGTAAAAGATGTAAAATAAATGTTAATAGTATCTTGAATAATTTTTCTATATCTCAAAACTTATTGAGTGACCTACGTATTCAAAACTATGCAGTTGTAACGAAACCAATTGCAACGCTAAAATTAACTCGAACACCCAACAATTATACTTATGCTAATTCAATGTAGAGACTATCGGTCCGTGGGGTCCTCGTGCGGTGGAGTTCCTAAAGGAACTCCATCCGCGGCTGGTCGTTGCTGCTGGTGATAAGAGGGCTGATTCTTTCCTCGCTCAAAGGCTAAGTATAGCCATTCAGCGGGGAAACGCAGCCAGCGTTCTTGGCACGATACCGCGGGCAGTCGGACTATATGATAATTAAGTTTCTAGTTTTAGTTTTTTTTTTATTATCATAGTCTTTAATATTGTAGATAAAATTTAAGTATTATGTAAAATTGTAAATAATAAGACTAGAATTATTTTTATTCAATATTCATTATTACATTCAATGTTAATAAAAGTTTTCATTTACGTATCAATTATTTGAGTCTCATTTTTACCCATGTACATGTTACACTATATATATGTATGTCAATTTTTTTCACGATGTATAGTTTAAATGGCTTGATGGATAATCTAATATATATAATATGCCATATATTAGCACGATAGCAACTTACACTGGTCACTCACATTCACAGGAATACCTAAACTCACAAGTGTAGGACGACATTTGCAAATGATTAGGCAAAGTTTTCGTTGCATTCGCGGTTTTCCAAGCTATTTTGGTTTTTTGACGGACATCAAAGCGCGTGAATCTCGATCGTTCGCGTAGTTTCCCACACATTCGTGCGACCAGTTGCAAACACGATTGCGAAGTTAACGGACGTTTCGCCATTTTCATAGTTCATGACATATACATATGTGTAGCGTACTTAAACTAATTTCATCATGGATTGGGAAAACATGGAGTTCCTTGAACTCCTGCAGAATGAATCGACAATATGGGATACTCAAAAGAAATCCCATAAACAAGTGTAGAAGGAAGTGTAAACGGGTTCGCAAATTGAGTATGCGTACCCAATGTCTGACGGCCCACATGCGCGTAAATACGCGTTAGATGTAGAAGTGACATAGGATATGAAGCTTTTATCTTTTTACTAAACTTTTATACGCAATGGGGTTATCACAACCACTGTTATAATCTTTGGAAGTATTCATTCGTGCATATCTTACGGTCTGTTTAAAATTCACTTCTGAATATAGGCCTTCCCCTAAGATTGCCTGATTTGCAATACTCTTTTACAAAAGTCTTCTTAAAATATTTTTAGGCTAGAACTTGACTAAATACTCATCTAGTGGAGACGCTGCCCTGAATAAATTTGGATGTAAAACTGGAGAGTAATTTCAGTTCTCAAAGTCATGATTTTGTCCATTAGTCCTCTTTTAATTTTCTTAATTTTATTAATTCTCTATTTTTTTTTTGGGAGATAAATCTTAGAAAATATATTTTTAAAAGTGTAAAATTTACGATCATTATTTCTGTAGCTACGAGAAGAACGGCCAAATATTAAAACGATGATGTTTTGTTGTTAAAACTGAATTTAAATTTCTCTTTGGCCTCAGTACTGAACAATGTTCGTTTACAATACAATACAATACTCTTTATTGTACACCAAGAAAAGATAACAACATCAAAAAAAAAATAACAACTATTGAGGGAAATACAAAGAGCGGTCTTATTGCTACATAGCAATCTCTTCCAGACAACCCAGAAGAAGAAATAAATACAAAATAAGAAAGAGAACAATGGGTAGGGTGCACTAAAATAAAAAATAAAAATAATAAAGACAAATAAAAATAAAATAAAGATACAAATTTATGCATTAAAAAGACAACATTCTTCAGGCAGATCAGTGACCATAATTAAGCGGAGGAAGTGAGAGGGCTTAGAGAGACAAATAGTACTCTTTAATCTGTTTCTGGAACACATTTAAGGATTGAGCACTTCTAATTGACTGGGGTAAGGAATTCCAAAGTCTTACTCCAAGAACAGGGAATGATTTGTCATAATAAGTCGAGGAGTGCACAGGACTTTGGAGGGAGAGATTTTCTTTGGATCGTAAGGAAAAATTATGACAGGAGCTGAAAAATCTAAAACGTTCTTTTAGATAGGAAGGACTAGCTATATTAAATAAGACGCAGTAGAGAGCAGAAAGTATATGAGTATTCCGACGAAGACGGATTGGGAGCCACTTGAGCTTAGTGCGGTATTCTAAGATGTGGTCATATTTGCGAAGTCCAAATATGAACCGAATACAGAGATTTTGGAGACGCTCAAGCTTGTAAAGTTGCTCCTCGGTGACATCAAGGTAACAAATGTCAGCATAGTCGAGGATAGAGAGTAGTAACGATTGTGCAAGCGTAATTTTGGTGGCAATGGGTAAAAAGTAATTAAGCCTCCGGAGTGAAGCATAAGCTGCAAACATTTTACGGCTCACTACATTAATTTGGGTAGCCCAAGAAAGACTTGAATCCAAAAGGATACCTAAATTTTTGACAACGTCATTATAAGGGATGGGAACTCCATTATATACAACGGGTTGTAGTTCACATTTTTTTATTTTGCAAATCATTCTTGAACTCCCAATGATTATGGCTTGGGATTTTAAAGGGTTCACTGTTAACCCCTAAGAACGACTCCAGTCAAGAATACATGTCAGATCCTTATTGATACATTCCACTGCTTTGGGAAGATCTTCAATGGTTGTTTGTAAGTATATTTGGAGATCATCTGCATAAAAGTGGTAGAGAGAAGATATTTGGTATGTAATCGTATTAATAAAGATTGCGAATAGAGGAGGAGATAAGACGCCACCTTGTGGAACGCCAGCTACTGTATCAAGCCACGAAGAAAGTCTATCTTGGACACGAATACGTTGCCGGCGTCCATATAAATAACTATGAAACCAGGAAATTGCAGTTGGAGATATGTTACGAGAACGCAAAATCCCTAACAGGATGTCATGATCAAGAGTATTAAAGGCATTGCTGAAATTCAGCAACACCAATAATGTGACTTGATGATTTTCCATACCGTGGCGAATGTCGTCCGTGATTTTCAAAAACGCCGTAGTCGTACTATGACCAGATCTAAAGCCAGATTGGAAAGGGTTGAGGATGTTATTTCTTAAACAAAAGGAATTAATTTGTTGTTGCACTAGTCGTTCTAAGACTTTGGAAAGGAAAGGAAGAATCGAAATAGGACGATATTCAGAAAAACTTGAAGGATTTGCTTTTTTTGGCTATAGGTATGATTTGAGCATCCTTCCATTGGTTAGGGAAAGAAGATAAGGATATGGAAAAGTCTAAGATAAAGGTTATAATAGGTGTTAAAAAATCTAACAAGGGAATGATCATTTTACGGCTGACGTCATCACTTCCGACAGCGTCATAATGGATAGAGAGAATGTGTTTCCTAACATCACAATCTGCAAATTGCCTAAATACAAATGGGGAAAAGTCAGGAGTGGGAAACCATGAAAGTTGAGTAAGTGTTGTTGATTTTGCCATACTATCCAAGCAAGAAACAGAAGAAAAATGCTGATTAAGCAAATTTAAATCGACGTTATTTGGTATAGGGCATGAACGTGTTTTCCCAATTCCTGTGGACCTTAAAAAGTTCCAAACACGACATGGATCTTCGTTTTGTACTGATTTATGGATATGGCGGCGTCATAAATCTCTACACAACTTGTTGCATTGATTTCGCAGGAGACTGTACTTTTCCCCAATCATTCTTTGGATCTGACCTGTAACTCGACTTTGCGTTATTCTTCCTAACTATCAATCTTTTAAGATCTTCAGTCAACCATGGGGCTGGAGGATGACGTATTCGCATTGGGCGGACAGGAGCATGTGTATCGTACAGCCGAACAAAAACTAATTTAAACAATGCTACCTGTTTGTCCACTGAGCAAGCCTTAAGTTATAACACTCAAGTTCATATTAGCAGCATCTTTTTGTAGCTTTTCCAAATCGATATCCTTAAAATTACGCTGCAGAAGTATCCTTGATTTGACTTTCGGTGGTCTTATTTTATAAGACAGAAACAGGAGGTTATGATAGGAAAAGGCATTGGCAGCACATTGACCAAAGAGCAATGGCAGAAAAATAGTTGACAAAAATTATAGCGTCTAGAAATAAGTTATATATAAAATGAGTTTTATTATTTTTCTATGATTTTTCAAATAAAAATGTATTTTAATTGAAGCCACAGAAAAAAACAAACAGTTTTGGGAATATCAAATGACTTAAATCATTTTACTCTATTCAAATGTTGCCATTTAGTATATTTATACTATTTTCGTATACACTTTGTAAGACTACCAACACAACACACAAAATATTTTTATATTAAGTTATTATTAGTAATAACTGTACTATCAGTAATAATAAAAATAAAGGTGATATGGCTGAGAATAAGTCTCTTACAAAGAATTTCCTACAATAATACATTATCTCAATCATAGTACTATGTAACAATTCCATTTAATGTTATGCCAACACTAGTTAAAATAAAATGTCACTGTTTTTTTACTGGCTTTACGGCTCTGGGTTCTAGCCCTTCTGAGAATGTCACTATGATACAAAAGACCTGGAGCCATGCCAGAAATATACATTTATAGTATGCAAATATATAACAGAGATACAATAATCCAAAAACTCTCAATTATGTATTAAGCTAACATCAAACAACCACAGGAAGCATCACTTTTTCCAAGTGACATAGGACATAACCTAAAAAGTTCAAATGTAAATATCTTTTTTTTGACGCCTTCTCAGTACAAAATTCTTTGACAGAGTTATTAAGGGACTGAGGCTTAACATTTTAAGATATTATTGGTATATAGACGCTACCATTCCTTCTCAACTAATTTTATGTATGAAAGTCTGCCATTGTTCTTTATCAACATGGTCGAGAGAAGAAACGATATCCAAATCGAGGAGGGATGGAACACAGTTAGGAAAAAAATGAGTTTCAGAAAGAGGAAGGATATTTAAATTGGCTACTTCTATAAGGGACTTAAGACGAAAAGATCGGGCATCATTCTTAAGAAGGCAAGTATTAAAATCGCCCATTAGCACTGTATGTTTATATAATGGAGTTAGCTCTTCAAGAAGGTTATCCAATATGGTAAAATGGTCAACTGTGGAAGAAGGACTATAAAAAACTCCGAGAAGTAATTTGTTGTGCGAAAGAAGCACTTCAGTAAATAAGTATTCCGCTTCGTTCTCAGCTGGAAATTGAGATGATAAACGAACGATGGAAAAAGGTATATGCGCACGAAGGTAAATGGCAACACCACCACCACCCCGTGCAGTTCGGTCGTTGCGTATTAACTGGAATCCTGGAATGGAATAGGATATGGATGGAAGACATGGCTTTAACTATGACTCCGAAACAAGAATTGCATGAACATTATCACTTACAAAGCTAGCTAACATATCAGGATAATGAGACGAATGAATACTTTGTGCATTTATGTGAACTATATTGAAGTTTCTTAGAGCTTGAGAAAAATGGGAGTCAAGAGTATCTTTTAATGGAGGAATGCTCTCAAAATTGTCGTCATTACTTAGTACATCGGATGCTGAAATGAAAGAAAAGGAGCTTTGATTATGATCACTTTCACCAAAAGACATGTTATCTTTTACAAAAAGAAAAAAAAAACAATAACTACAAACTAAAAAAAGTATACTAATAACTACAAACAAATAAAAATTATAAACTACAAAAATTTACTTTAATTACATCTATTACCTACCAGCATTAACAGAATAGAAAATAGTGCAAATATTTTAAATAAAAAAAAATAATAAAAATTTAATACTACACATAGATGATTCATATCATAATTGATTGAATAAAGAAAGAAATATACATATAACACATGGCACTCAATGATAAAAAAAAAACTGAAATTACCAATACAGACATCAAATAGATTTATGTTCTGTGGTTAAAATATTAGAACACACACATTTGCCAGTATATAATATATATTAAAACATAAAAACTTAAAGTCAAAACTACTGTTATGCTCTTAGTATTGGAAACAAAATACACGTCCGACAGGGCATCATGAGCATGGATTCATTTACAAAACACTTAAGACTCCCAAGAGAGATCAAATCTATAGACTTAGAATATACTGGCGTAATATTCTGTGGTAGATTCACCATGATAGTACCAAAGACTATAATATATTCTGAATCGAGAAGATATAACTCTAAGGCAAAAAAAATAGCGATTATATACTCTTTGCTCAATGTGTTAAATCGAAACTTTATAATCTGTGTTAAAAACTCTCAATTCAATGTTTATAATCTGTGATAAAAACATTGTTATTTATTACCTACCTATATATAGGTAAATAATATAATATAATATTATTATTAACATAGATTAGCATCTAACTTAAAACAATAAAATCAAAACAAAAACACACAGTCGACGTTTAAAGTGGCGTAGATAGATATCAAATAGTAATTTTATATAATGGAGATACATTGTACCGACTAACTTACTAATCAACTCTTAAATCTTATTTAACACTTAAGATTAGAGTGTAAAACAGATACGAAAGGAAAAGAAATCAGGTTAGCAAAACGTACAATGCAGAGACACTAAAATATAGATTGAAAGCATAATGTGATATACATACGGTTTATTAAAGGGAACTAAAGTTTATAGACTAAATCACCACCATTTCTTCACT
The DNA here is from genome assembly GCA_963668995.1 of Parnassius mnemosyne. Lineage (NCBI taxonomy): Eukaryota > Metazoa > Arthropoda > Insecta > Lepidoptera > Papilionidae > Parnassius > Parnassius mnemosyne. Next base: position 5,485,747 of record CAVLGL010000001.1, on the reverse strand, counting down.
GCCCTCTTGGAGCGTTGAACTACCTTGTCAGGAGATCTACTTCTTCCAGCGACTACCGTCTGTGCTTGGGAAGCATCAGCTGGTGCTACTGGGATGACTTCGAGCTCAGCCAGCGATTCAACTTGATGGCGCGAGCCGTCACAAGCGATAATATGAATATAACCATCCCTAGTCCAGAAGTTACTTATGCCAAATTTCTGCCTGGCCACCATGAACACCTTATAAACGGTGGTAGAGCCACGCAGCAGCTTTTGCTGTTGCACGTATGGGCCGGCTCGAGCCGGGTTAGTACCACGACCTCACAGAATACCGGCGTGAAGTGGAAGCTCTGCTTCCGCGTTTCGTCTGGTGAGTGCAGGTGACCGGAGGCCCAATTCCCCCCCCCCCCCCCCTCCATCAACATGGTAGCGGAATTACACAATAGACTACCCCAGGAGGGTACCAGTACCCCTGGAGAATCCCTCGCTGAGCATCCACGACCATGCTATTCTACTCCTAAGCGTGGGTGCTCAGGATGCCCCGCGTATTCTGGGGGGGGGGGGGGCAAAATTCCGCTCAACACAATACCGAGACGCAGGTGTCTTCTCCGGCTGATACTTCGTATCTCTCCTACCCGGGGTACAAATTGGAGCACTCCTTTGTGCCTCGGGCTGGAGTTTGCGTGTATGTCAGTGAGGACATCTGTTCTTGACGCCTCGGCAGTCTTGAAGGTTCGGACCTGTCCATCCTTTGGCTACGCGTAGACAGCGACGACCATCCGCGCGTCTACGTGTGCCTCTATAGGTCCCATAGCGGTAATACCGAAACAGACCGACTCATCGACCACGTCCAAATGGCTACAGATTCCTTGCTACAACAGGTCCCATCCGCAGAGATCGTGATCCTTGGCGATTTTAACGCCCACCACGCCGAATGGCTCGGTTCACGTTTAACCGATCATGCGGGTAGATCTGTTTATGACTTTGCCTTGGCATATGGTCTGACACAACTGGTTACATCGCCTACGCGGATTCCAGATGTTGAGGATCATACACCTTTTCTGTTGGACCTTCTGCTGACCTCTCATCCGGACGGATATCAGGTTTCCGTCGATGCCCCTCTTGGCCCTTCGGACCATTGTCTGATCCGGAGTGTGGTGCCACTCACGCTCCCCTCGCGGTTGCGTTCTGCAGGTTGCCGCCGTGTTTGGCATTACAGGTCGGCGGATTGGGACGGAATGCGGTCTTTCTTTGCTTCCTACCCATGGGGCGGGTTTGCTTCTCGCCGGATGGTGTCAGTGCTGTTGCTGACTCTGTCACTGATGTGGTGCTACAGTGATTGGAACTATTTATTCCATCATCTGTGGTACCCATCGGAGGCAGATCTCAGCCTTGGTTTGCTCGCTCCTGTAAGACTGCTTTACGTAGTAAACAGGAGTGTTATCAAGCCTGGGCTGCGGCTTCGGCGACTCGGGATGTAAACACCAGCATACATAAAAAGAAGTATAACTTCGCCTCCAGGTCCTTCAAAAGAGTTATTGCTAAGGCAAAGTCAGAGCACATAGGCAGAATTGGCGAGAAACTAGTTCGCCTTCCTTCGGGAACCCGTTCATTCTGGTCTCTCGCCAAGGCTGTCCAAGGGAATTTCTGTAAGCCATCACTACCATCTCTGCACAGGGAGGACGACTCACTGGCCCACGACGCAAAAGAGAAAGCCGACCTTTTAGGCTCCCTTTTTGCGTCCAACTCGACTGTTGATGACGGGGGGAACACACCGCCGACCATCCCGCGGTGTGAGCGCTCCATGCCGGATGTGCGGTTCTCACAGCGCTCGGTTCGCAGAGCACTCCTCTCCCTTGACATCCACAAGTCGAGTGGGCCTGACGGAATCCCCCCAATTGTGCTGAGGACGTGTGCTCCGGAGTTGGCACCGGTTCTAACGCGTCTTTTCAGGTACTCCTACTCCCTAGGCGTAGTCCCGAAATCATGGAAGACAGACAATAATAGAATATAAATGGAAGACATTATAAACTGCCATCTCATGCGGTACCATGAGGATCACCAGCTGATTAGTGACCGCCAGTACGGTTTTCGTCGGGGTCGATCAGCTGGTGATCTTCTGGTCTACTTAACTCTTAGATGGGCGGAGGCAGTAGAGTCCAAGGACATTGCGAAGGCCTTCGATGGGGTTTGGCACAAAGCGCTTCTTTCGAAGCTCCCTTCCTATAGGCTTCCCGAGAAATTATGCAATTGGATCACCAGCTTTCTTGCAGATCGGAGCATGAAGGTCGTTGTAGACGGTGCATACACCGACTACAAGCCTATTAACGGTGGTGTTTTACAAGGCGGCGTGCTATCACCAACGCTGTTTCTTCTGCATATCAATGATATGTTGCAAGCCGGTAGCTTTCATTGCTATGCGGATGACAGCACTGGTGATGCTCTATACACCGGCCGTGCCAATATTTCTCGGGAAAACGTCACCGAGTACCGGAACAAACTTGTGTCTGAAGTCGAGTCTTTGCTGGACAAAGTCTCGGATTGGGTGCGACTAAATCTAGTCCAGTTTAATCCACAGAAGACACAAGTCTGCGCGTTTACCGCTAAAAAGAGTCCTTTTGTCGTATCTCCTTAGTTTCAAGGTACTCCCCTTGTTGCCTCAGCCAGTATCGGAATCCTCGGCGTCGACATATCGAGTGACGTGCAGTTTCGTGGTCACTTGGAAGAGAAGGCCAAACTGGCCTCTAGAAAGCTTGGCGTGCTCAGCAGAGCTGGACAGTATTTCATGCCGGCTCAACGTCTGCAACTTTACAAGGCGCAGGTTCGGCCTCACATGGAATACTGTTCCCATCTCTGGGCTGGAGCTCCCCAGTGCCAGCTCTTTCTACTTGACCGCATCCAGCGCAGAGCGGCTCCAATCGTCGACGACCGAGTCCTTTTCGATCGGCTCGACTCATTGGCACTGCGAAGAGATGTTGCATCTCTTTGAATTTTCTTCCGCATTTACCATGGGGAGTGTTCTGAGGAATTGTTCGGATTAATCCCAGCCGCCAAATTTCATGAACGCACATCGCGGCAGAACTCCCGATACTATCCACACCATCTGGATCATTGGCGGTCCACCACGGTACGATTTAGAAGATGTTTTCTTCTTCGCACAACTTCCTTGTGGAATAGTTTAACACCCGCGATTTTTCCGGACGGATACGACTTAGAGACCTTCAAGAAAAGAGCCTACTCCTTTTTAAAAGGCCGGCAACGCATCTGCAATTCCCCTGGTGTTGCGGTTGTTCATGGGCGGCGGTAGTCACTTGCCATCAGGTGAGCCGCATGCTCGTTTGCCCCTTCTCCTATAAAAAAAACCTGGTGGCGACATAGTGACACCCGTGCCTTTCAGTTTTGTTTTTAAGAACCAAACTTGATCATGAACTGGGACATCCCGGAACTTTACAATAACTGGTCTTGGCTTCTTTTCTTTTGGACGTCCAAGGCGATGGCAGCTGCTAAAAAAAGTGTTGGACACATTGGATATCTTGAGCTTGTCCATTATAAGATTAGCAGCCATTGAAGATGTATCCTCGGACTTGTTCTCGGGAATACCATGAAGCGGCAAAATCTTACGGCGCCGTCTCATCTCCAAGCGATCGATCTCTCTCCCAAGAAATTCAACCTGTCTTTGAACAGTTTCAAGAGCGGACAAGATGAAGTTTCTGAATGTTGCAAACTCCATTGAAAGTACTGATGTATTTGGGCCCATAATTGGACTAGTCTTTTGTAAGTCCTCTTGAAACTCATTCATACGAGTATTGAAGAGTTCTGACATAGCTGACAGGGATCCTTTGAGGGCTTCCATAGTTTAGTGCAGTGTTAAAAAACAACAAGTTAAAGATAATATATATCAAGGAATCAAGGCTGGTAAGCAGATTATTATTACATATATGTGTAACACATTAAAATATCCTAATTTCTATTTTTAAAATATAAATTGCACGAGACAGATCAAAACGTGTGTTACTTATTTCACTCCTACCCACAAAAAAAAGTTTATAAATATTTTTCCGAATAAAGCTGTTTGACATTGTACGATTGCTTTTTCCTCTGGCGGTGGGGATTACTGTTATTTCATTAAATACCCATTCACTACAGTATAGCACAAAGCGCAATTTTTATCTCCAAGAACTTTAAATGTTTTTAAATATGTTAAAATTTAAAATTGTTCAGTCATTTTCACAATTATTAGAATAGTAAATTTAACAGTCGACAGTATATAATAAATGAATGTAAGATTGGCAACGTTGCATAGTATGGTTACACTGTCATCTATCGGAAGCCATAATATTTTTTTGTATTTCTAATTGTCGCCTGTTAAGACTCCCACGGGACGAATTGGTCTGAAAAATTCACGCACGGTATTAAGTGCATTCCAATAATTTAAATATATATAAGTGAACACGCTTGCTTACGTAGCTTAAAATCCCAGAGAATTCGATCCAATTCCTTCTACTATGAGTCGAAATGAATGGTGGTTGCAAAGTTTTCCAATTATAATGGGTTTGATTAAACCTCTCCAATTTAAATCTGAACGCGAAACAACGTGCTTAGATTTTTATTGCATTTCCAGTATTTATGGCGGCGCAGTAGCCCGTCGCTTGTTTCTCTTATCACAAACTTTAGCAAACCGACTTTAATTAAAACGTATAGATTTCTTATTATATCTTTGTTAATATTTTAAATGACAATATTTAATTAGTCAATAGTCAATATTTTTCTCAATGTTTTTGACTGCCGTCTTGTTCTATTGATCGTAAATGCGGTTGCTGGTCATAAGGCCCCAGGTTTGAATCCCGAGTCTACTCAAAAACAGTTATTGGTTTTTCCAGCCAAAAAATCCTCAGTAGCAGAAAGGAGTCAGGAAGTTGGCGGCGTTTCACCCTTGTGCCTGGGAAAGCACATCATGTGCCTGATTTCCCTCTGGTTGTGTTGATTCCGTCTTATTAGAATATGAGAGTTCGAGAATAGCGAGCGTACCTGTGCTTGCGCATACACTCGGGCACTATAATCCAGTCCTGCGCAGATGTCTAGTCTCCAGATATTGGCTACCGTGGCCAAAATTCGATCTGGAGCACATTATTATTTTTCAAAGCGACAGTAGACCAATGGTTAAAGATACGGACTGCGAAACTAAAGAGTCGTGGGTTCAAATCCGCCATTTGACTGTAGTCGTGAACCACACGTAGAACAAGCATTTTGAACTTAGTTCGATTTATAATTGTTTTAAAAATACCATTTTAAGTACAATAATAAATACAAAATGGACGATTAGGCTAATTCTGTATCATATAAAATTTATTACCTTATAGTAGGGGTAAAGAAATATCCACTACCCCGTATAGTCCCGTGGGTGTCGTAAGAGGCAACAGAGGGAAACAGAAAACGTAGATGGGCAGCAGCATCGTCGTAAAAACTACGGTTGCCAACCCACCTGCCAGGCGTGGCAACTACAGCAAAATACAAATAAAGGCCTGAAACTCACCTGCAGTTCCCCTGGTATTGCTGTTGTTCATGCGCGGCGGTCGACACTTGCCATAAAAAGTGGTAATTTATACGTGGTAGAGCCATGCTGCAGCTATATTAGTAGTAAAGTTGTAGCACAAATGGGTCGGCTCGACCGAGGAAGGATCACGCGGTGAGTATAGAGAACCGGAGACCCTTTTTACTGGAAAAGAGGCATTCCATGTTAGTCCTCACGGGTGAAAAATCATTTGCATTTCAATTCTTTATTGAGGATAGATAGATGTAGATGTCTATGGGTCACAGCAACCATTTAGCATCAGGTGCACTGTGTGCTTGCTTGTCAACATATCCTTAAAAAAATAAAATGTGCCACAAGCTCATATAAAAAATCCCCTTATAAGGCAATCTACGTAGGAGGCCTATGGTCAGCAGTTGACTTATATATGCTGTAATAAATAGATGAATGGATAGATAGTCTGTTATATTTACAGAAATGCAAGAATATTCTAATAAACTACACAATGAACAAAACTTTCATTGCAATATTTTATATTCGAATATTTTACGGATTAGAACATTTTAAAGCGTTTAATTTAGCTTATTTTAATTCTCGACGTTTCGATTGCTTTTCAGCTCCCATTGTTACGGAGCAGACTGAGATAATAATGAACATCCTTCTCAGCAGGGAAGGTAGTTGGATGTACCTATTTAGGATCCTGTAATTCATTAATTACAGCCTTAGCTTGCCTTCATAGAAGTCTAGTGCTGAACAAACATCTCCGTCATAAATTATCTTATAAAGCAATTTATTTCCCCCCCTATGAAGTATTTTACGTTTCATAGTTACCACGCATGGCATGCAGGTTGCCAAACGTAGTGATATATTATTTCAAGTAGTTATCAGCTAGATTCTGCTACCCATCTTCTGTTTCAGATTCAATTAGTCGCTGCTTAGGATACCACTCTCCCCCTCCGACCTCTTGAAGTTCTTGCCCATCGGTTGTCCTATTGCCACTTCAGCTCACTGGTTCTCTGGTTTTACCTCGAGTTCTTCTGCAGATAACATCGTCGTGGATTCTATTACGGAGATAAACACTTGGGCATCCTATAGCTCGTTAAGCGGTCTTAAGTTTATACGGCCAGCAGCAAAGGACCACGTCTCAAGTCTATAATATCATGTCGTCACTGCCAATATGACGTTGGTCTTTTAAGAGGCGCAGAAAGAAACTAAGCCAGGAGACATGCAGCAACATCTTTCTGCGGTTGCCAACCCTCCTGCCAAGCGTGGCAACTATGGAAAATATCCCCGCAATATTGATAGAAACACACGCTTATATGTTATATAACTTTCTCCATATTTAATTACGAATTTTGTCGCCACTCTCTTTCGTAAAAAGCAATACTTTATTCACATTGTATTTTTCTTGAATTTTTAACAATAAACGTCTGATCGTCATGAATAATGTATCACTATATTATACGGGTACATTTTGTGACATTTGAAATGTAAAAGTCGATTCGGTGCTGAGAAACAAATAATTCCGGTAAAATTTTACGATGACATTGTGATGTGTATAAAAAGTAATAATAATAATAATGTACAATTATCAGTGCTTCTATAACAATAAATATAATTATTTTATTTGGTGTATATATCTATATATGAAATATATGCAATAACGTCATATTTGAAATGACGTTTTAAAGAAAATAAAATTTCATACGCCAAAAAATATTAATATTTTAGACAAGCACTGAATTGATGCAGTGAATTTAGAAATTATACATTTTTTTTATTGAAATGATTTGAGTTTGAGTGAATTTTATGTTTTCGACTGATTTTAAAGCTGCTCAAGTTCTGTATTCGTCTCGAAGTGTACAATAACCTAAAACTATTAAACTAACTAGTAACCACAATTTAAAACATTTGCGGTAATTTTGATCGTTGGTTGGATACCTAAATTTTTCTAAAAGCTTTTATAAAATCGACAAAGTAAAATTTTTAATTGTAATTTTAGTAGTGATTTACCACATATTTGGCGGTAAAGGAAAGCATCGCGAGGAAAACTTCATGTCTGAAGAATATAATATTTCAAGGACATGGGACAATGTTTCTCAAACAGCAACTTCATTTTTAGTGTATGTATCATAAACAGTGTAGTGGCGGTGTATAAATATCCACTACTCCATATAGTCCTGAGGGTACCCCATATGGTACTAAGGGAAAATGAAACAGGTCACGGGCAGCAGGATCTTTCTGATAACAAATCAAAATAATAAAAAACTGCGTTTGCCAAACCGCCCGCCAAGCGTGGTAACTATGGTAAAATCTCCCCATGAGGCAATCGATGTTCATCAGTGGACTTTTATAAACTGTAATAGATCGATGGTTGTGTGTCAATAAGTCAATAATATACTTAATAAATCATCATGGTTTTAAAATTACTTTGAAAGGTGTACATTATCAGGAATATAGTGAATAAAAACACATTCCTTATAATTAAATATCTAACGTTTATATTAATATTACAGATTAAATCGTAAATAGAACTAATCTTTTTAAAAATAACAAATTTGAAACCCTATCACCTAATTGAAATAAACCGTTTGAATGAATTTAAATAAGATTAGTAATAATGTCTTTCAGACCAAATTTCGGTCACGTTGGCCAGTCTCAACGGAGACTAGCCATCTGCTCAGTACAGGATTATAGTGCCCGAATGTACGTACAGATATGAATATAAGTACAGGTGCACTGTATATTCTCTCTTTCTCATAGTCCGATGGAACGGTAATTCGACAGAGATCCGGTAGTGAATCATAGTTACATGAATGTGCAACGTTCTACAATTTATTTAAAAGATGATTTATAAGAATTTTTAGCAAGAAGTTTAGTAAAATAATTAAACTTTGTAATAGAAAAACCTTATATATTTTCTGGAACTTTGTTGTAACATCGTATACATTGCTCTAATGGTAGTGGATTTTTTATATGCGTGGGGGAAATGAAATAGCTCAACTTATGGAGAGTATCTATACCGCCACCCATAAACAACTGCAACACTAAAGGCATTGCAGATGCGTTGCTGGACTTTAGTGGTGTTATCTATCAGACATAAACATGTTAATATAAACATAATAGAGACACCTCGAATAAATGTAATAAATGTCTCAAACATTCCTTTCTAGTCTTGCTTGTGTACAAACAATTGTATTCCGCGTATTGTGATACCGGTTATTTTATGTTACCGTCAGACACAGAACTCGCGACTGTCACAACGAGAGTGGCACAGAAAGGATGGTGTTTCTTTGATTTCCTCTGAGACACCGCGCTGCAAATAGTAACCATAAAATGAAGCTACAAATATTATTTCTAAAACCAACATAAAAGTTATGGACGTACTTAGACACTGACTTATTATTGTTATTTATTTAAAACATATCAACGAGTGTTAGATATTACTGAGTAGAGTTTTTGAATATTTATTATTATTTCATTTAATTTTTTTATCAGCCTTTAAAACATTTATTGTTAAGCATAGGCCTTCCATAGACTGCCTCATTGGTTTAGTGACCGTAAGCGCGAAGCGTCTTTAGATCCTTAGTTCGAATTCCGGGTCACTAAAATCATTTATTGAAAAAAAAAGTCAGAATACTTTTCGGTGTTCCACCCCCGTGCCTTGGAAAGCACGTTAATCTGAGTAAAATCTTGCGACTGATCTCTCCAGTCGTGTCTGATAACTGTCTCATCGGATTATGAGAGTGAAAGAATAGGGATGTCCTGCGCAAGTAGCTTGTCTTCGTCGAAATTAGCCGCCGTTCCCAAAATTAGGAGATAGCCTCGTAATATTCTCGTCCACGTAATATATTCTTCAGAATATTCTCGTACTATGTAGATTATCTGTGCTGGGCATTGTAGGTAATCGGACAAATACTCTCAAAATAGATAGCAATAAAGATCGCATTGGAGTTGGGGTTAAAAATAAATATACATAAAATGAACCCGCCTATTAGGCGTGGTGAGAATGGTAATGGACGGATGAACAGTTCTACGCTATATTATACACGTCGTGTGTTTGATAAAGGTGTAAACTAAGACAAAGGAGTTGGTGTCGGCTGTTATGAAAAGTTATGGAGCTGCATATCAATAGATGTGCCGTGTTTGTTAGCGTCCACAATGGATGTGCATGAAATCTGCACACGACAATATCTTTCAAAGTACTCGGTTCTATAAGTTAGTTGAATGTTTGTCAGCTAGCTGAGTGTCATATAGAGAGAATACATTTGTGCATTTGATTCAGTTTTTAGTAGATACGAGGCTAAGGTATAAAATATAAGGTAATAAAGCAAAGAAACTTCAATTGTATAGGCTTTATTATATTGCGACAAGTATGCGTGCTATAGACACGTATAACTGTGAAATATAGATGTAAGAATATTCAACTACCCCATATCGTAACGTCGGTGTCGTAAGAGACAACAGAGCGAAACAGAAACAGGCGATGAGCGGCAGCATTTTCAGGTAGACTTTGATAGGATGTAATTGGAAACAATTGAATTCGTTTTACACATTAATTATTTTTAAACAGAACTAATCACTCAGTGGTCGCGATAGGCGTGACATGCTTCTTGCCGTTGCCGGTCTGGGTTTTTTATAGGATATGAGTGACAAACGAGCACACATTCCACCTTATGATAAGTGGTTACTATGGTCCATAGACATCTACATCTATCCTCGATTATGAATCAAAATGCAGATGCGTTGTCAGCCGTGAGGACCAAGATGGAATGCCTCGTTTCCAGTAAAAAGGGTCTCCGGTTCTTCACATTTACCATACGAAATTAAGCTGGTATTAAGAGCGTAGTCCTTCCCCGCTTGAGCCGACCCATTCGTGCTACAATTATACCAGTAATAGATATAACGCAGGAATCCATTTCCGTTAATTCCGGTTAACGCTTTCCATTAAAAATGATGTTCAAAGTTTTTCAATAAACAAGTTTAAATATTTTATTAAAGGAAAACTATACAAAAAGGGTTATTATAAAATCAAGGATTACATGAATGAAAATAACCCCTGGCTACAAGGAGATCGCCACCATGCTGGTTCTATGAAAGTTCATTTAAAAATTGTACAACAAAATAATTGTTAAGTGACATATGTTTGAAAAGAAGTCCCGCTGGGTTTCTTGTTAGGTCTTCCCAGGACAGAGGTATTTTCCGAACCAGTGGTAAATACAAAATGACTATCAATAAGCATTAGATAATAATCAATATTGATTAAAAAATATTCTATTCTATTGTATTGTATTAGTTTTTCTGCTTCTGATATTTCCCTTAGATTCTCTTAAGGCACCCACAGGTGGACATGTTGGTTCTTACGTCGTTACCATACGGCAAACAAAAGAAATATGCTAGATATATAGATAGGTATCTTTAACACTCTGTGCTTAGTTAAAGAAATTATGGAGGAACCTGTATCTAAGAAATCCAACAAAAAGCAGCACACACATCAGTTATTCTGGTAGGTATATAGTAAAAGCAACTCCGTGTTATAATAGGTCGGGGAAAAAGTTTATTCGTATTTTGTTTCTATAAAACTGAAAAAAAATCTCTTTGCTTGTACTGTTTGTATCTGGCTGGTTTTAACATACATACATATAGGACATTACCAAAAAAGAAAAATTAAAATTATAAAACACTTTTCTGTCCGCCAAAATGAACGAAGAAATTCGATACATTATGAAGTTTTATTAGTTTTATTAAGAGGGAAAAATGCGACTTAAGTAGTGAAAAAAAAATTTGTGACGTTTGTGGACCTAACGCAGTTTCAGTAAGAGTAGCACAAAGTTGGTTCATGCGTTTTCAGTCCGGGAATTTTGTTGTCAAAATGCAGCTCGTTCTGTTCGCCCTCATACGGATAAAGTCGATGTTATTTTTGAAAAAGTGGAGCAAGATCGGCATATTAGTAGTTAAGAACAGTTTTGTCCCATTTAAAAAGTCTGGCTGTAGAAAAAAGCTCGATATTAGGGTCCACATGAGCCCACTGAAGGAAAGTTAATGAATCGTGTAGTCATTTGTGATTCTCTATTGAAACGTAATGAAACCGAATTATTTTTGAAAAGACTGATCACTGGTATTAAAAAGTGGTTCACCTACGATAAGAACGTGCGCAAAAGATCATGGTTAAGGGTAGTCAAACTCCATTGACTGTAGCGAAACCCAGATTAACACGCAATAAGGTGATGCTGTATGTATGGAAGGATTGGAAGGGCATCGTTTATTATGAGCATTTACCACCGAGAAAAACTATCAATTCGAATCTCTACTGCCAATAGCTAATGAGATTCAAGCAAGAAATTGAGAAAAAACGGCCGGAATTCATCAACAGAAAAGGACTCGTCTTTCATCATGATAACGCCAGACCACACACCACTCAGAAAAAATTGAGAGTGCTAGGTTGGGAAATGTTAATGTATCCACCATATAGGATCTTGGGCCCTCAGATTTTCACCTGTTTTGTTCTCTTTAGAATTCTTTGGGTAGTGTTAGGTTAAGATCAAGAAAGGACTGTCAAAACTATTTGTCGCAATTTTTTGATCAAAAATCCTAAGATTTCTATAGCAACGGGTTAATGTCAATACCTACAAGATAGCAACAAGTTATCGAACAAAATTATATATATATATATATATATATATATATATATATATATATATATATATATATTTAATTAAACATTGAACAAAAAATGTCTTAAATTTGTATATAAAATACGGAGAAACTTTTTCCTCCCATATTTTATGTTGCTCGTCTTGTTAATGTAGACGTGGCATTAAGATTAGGATTTCACCTAATCGCGATCACCGTAACAAAAACCAATGATGGTCTTTGATGCATTTTGCCATTTCGGAGGCCACTGCCGAACATAGTATAAGAACATAGACAAGGCTGTAGTATAATATTAAAATCTTAGCTAACGAGCAATGCCGGGTGCATTATAAAGCATATGTGACACTGTCTTTAAAAGAAAATCGCTTTACGAGTGATTCTAGAAGGCTCTACACGACATTTTCGTAAACACAGTCAACTCTCTTCACCGTCATGTTTCAGTGACTGCTTGCAGAAAACAAAATTTGTCTGTGTGATAAAGGAAGAAATCATTGGATGTGGAAGTCATTTCTGCAAAGGGCTTAATTCCGGTCAGACTTACTTGACAACTGCGACGTCTGGGATTCCGTGACAGTACGCTCCATGCTTTAATGTAGAAAACATTGTTCTTCAATACTTCGCGCATTTTTCCCTTTTTCCCTAACTCTAGGCCATTTGGTATGCCCTGCCGTGGGCTTTCATCTGCTTTTGAATTAATTAATTTATTTAATTAACTATATTTTATATAATACATTATGACTAATTTTAATATTTAATTATTTAACCTTATTCACTATATGCATACTGTACAACCAGTGCGTGTTGCCAGTGATTGCCTATGGAACTGAGACGTGGTCCCTTACTGCTGGCCGGATGAGGAAGCTCAAGGTCTAGGTCAAGGCTAAAGGATATGCTGCAGTGGCAATAGGCCGGCCAAATAGCTCGAAGAACCGACAACCAATGGCGAAAAAAGGTTCTGGAGTGGCGGCTTCTTATCTGCGGACGTAGTGTCAGGCGTCCCTCCACTAGATGGTGTAATGACCTGATAAAACATGCAGGAAGTCAATGAATGCAGGTGGTTTAGGAACGTTCTTTTTAGTATTCCTTGGGGGAGGCCTATGTTGTGATCACTTGCGCGCTATGATTTATTATGATTTTAAATTTGGTTTAACCGAACAATTAAGTTGACAACGGTTGCAATTAGCATTTGGGAACTCAGCTCCATCATGCGCAAATATTTTTAGGTGGTTTTCTGAATTCAAAAGGGGTAAATAAATATTAATGATGACCAAAGAACCGATGCCCCACAAACATCAGTAACGGCAGAAAATATATAGACTACTGAAACGGGAGAGAAGACCAAAGGCCGGGCTTCGGGGAATCATGCTGATGCATAAGAATCTGGTGTTGAAACTCTTAGTCACTTACTCTACAGCCCTGAGTTATCTCCTTGTGATTTCTTTTTGTTACCAAGAGTCAAAGAAAAAATAAAAGGCAAGTTTTTTTCAAGCGCCCAGAAGCCGTGGCTGCCTACGAAGAAGCGATTTCCAACCTGTCAGATCAAGACTGGCAAAAGTGTTTTCAGAGTTGGTTTAGGCGAATGGAACTTTGTATAGAGCATGATGAAGAATATTTTGAAAAGATGGAAAATAAATATTAATAGTATCTAAAATACTTTATGTATATCTTAAACCTTATTGAGTGTCCTACGTATAAAGCAAGTTGCTTACGACTTTTTGACTTGAGGAGAAAACTCCACTATTTCTCCATACAAATAAATAAAATTGAGGTGTCTGTTTGTAATGTCAAAATAACAATTTTTTACTAAATATAGTTCGGTTTAAAGATCTTTATTTCTCAATAAGACAATCGTCACTTACATGAGAACAATAATTAAATATAGTTAAAAGTTCAAACGATACTTACGAGTAGATATGTATAACAAAAAAAAACCAAATTTAAAATATTTGTCTGTCTGCTTGATCCAGCTAATCTCCCAAATAGCTATACCAATTTTGACGGAACTTTAACTGTCAGATAGCTGAAGTTTTAAGGTTTCGTGCAAAACAAAACCCATGAAATTCAATCGCAATAAATTCAACGCGGAAAAAGTCACCGGGTACAGCAAGTGTAATAAAACAAACCTTCTACGAAAATATAGACACATTTAAAACTTCACACTATTTTTATATGATATTGATAGAGTTATTGTTTATACTTTTTTAGCAATAAATTTTCTAAGAAATAGCTTACATGAGCAAAGTTGCGCTTTCTGTTCGAATTAAGTTTGCAAAAGTTATTTATTCCTTGTATTCTCGATAATGTTTTTTTTTATTAAATAGACCCATACTTAATATATATTATTTAATATTAAATAATATTAATTTTACTTGTTATGTAACGTTTAATTTTACTCCTACCCACGGTAAAGTAGGAGGGTGACTGGAGGTGTTCAACGGGCACCGGGTTGCTGTCATAGTTTACTTGGGAAACTTTTCCTTCTACATAATAATTTGAGCTTGACCTGCGCATAATTAGTCTACCCTATCTTGAAGTCTGATAGTGGTATACTTGGACTGACATTTAATTTTATTAATTATTATAGGATCCAAGTCGAAGTAGAAGTAGATGTAGTAGAAGGACGTTGGCTATGAAAGTGAATGAACTGTGTTAGAGATGATATGCCTAAGAAATAAAAGTGTAGAGATGAAAATGAACTGAGGAAAATGGAAGACATGCTATCCTGACTCAACATAACATGAGATAAGGAAAGGAAAACGAAGATTTTAAGATCCAATTAGATGTTAGTAGCCATTTTTACTATTAGAATTAGATTTTTTTTAGTTTAAATAGCATCCAAGTAATTCTTGGTATGCACTAGTGTTCTTTTGCGACGATTTGTGGTGTAAAACCGAAAAGATTCTGAACATTCTCACAGGCTGAAGATTTATAACATCAATCAATTCATCACTCATCATAATCAACAATGATTATAGAAAATATGTTTACATTCATCAATCTTATAAAAGTCCAATTTTGAATATGTTGTCTCCCCCATCGATTGCAATATAGGGAGATTATGCCACAGTTGCCAAGCTTAGAAGGTTTACTGCTGGGACGGCAACCACAGTTTCTTATAATTTTGAGTTTTTACCAAGAGGATGCAGCTGCCCATCTGCTGTCTCAGTTTGTCTCTGTCGCCTCTTAGTATTCCCACGGGACAATATAGGCTAGTCGATATTCTTACACCACTACTACACGGATAATCTGTTTATATTTACATATTGTGTTTTAGCCCAAATATTAATTTGGGTTGAGAAGTAACCTTTAAAACCCTATGCGTAAACAAATTGAGAATATTTAAATTTAATAAAATAACATAATAATTAAGCCGTACAAAATCCAGGGCTGCTAACAGCTGTCACCTAATTTTAAGCCTCATGCACAGTTTCACCGCGTCGCTACGGATTATATTCGGATTATACCATAGCTACGCAACTTAGGAGAGTAAAGTATTGCGTTAATATTTCGAGCTTTTTAACTTTGACTTTGTATTTTTATATCAAATGAGCATGCGGCCCGACTTTTGAGGCAAGTTAAATTAAACACGATAAAATCCGTACAAATAGGCTTATTCAATGTGTAGGATCTCTGTACATATAGGATTTCTTTAAAAAACGATCCCTTGAACAAAACTAATTTTACGAACTTTATCGCGCTTAATTTAAGTTATTTGAATTCTCGATGTTTAAGATAAGTTACATTGCTTGATTAAAAAACATGCATATGAAAGCATCAGCTTTCTCTCTCATATGCTCTGCCGTAGCGTCATAGCATAGCGTAGCAGTGCGTAGCGTAGCATAGTGCCGTAGCATCGATACGACGGCATGTCTTAAATTTGATATTCCTTTGAAATCACACCAAATAGCTATAATAAACGAAAAATATTAAGGGAAATGTTGAACAAAACTAAAATATAATATTAAATACGTAAAAATCAAAAATGTAATTCCTTTTTTTGTCTTTATTATACAAGGAGAGAAATGAAACGTATATTATTCAAACTGTACTGTGCGGAAAAAATATCATGTTGTGTGTGTTGCCGTCAAGGCAGGTAAAATAAAGTCAACATACATACATGATATACATTACTTTATACAGATTACTTTAACCAATTTGAATCGGTCGAATTTCACTGCTCACTTAGCGGTCAGCCATAATATTGCCTATTTCCCCCAATAGGCATCAGTTTAGACGGACGACACGCGTCGGCTTATTGTAGTTTACTTAGTTCCGAGTCCAATTGTGTTGGAGATAGTGGTGACGGTGATAGTGCAAGCAATTGAGGACGGTGCTCTTCAAATTACACAAGGTACATTATTTTATGTTTATGCAAATCTTAGGTAATTAATTTTAATATCTTTAATATGCCGAATTTCGAAAAGATTAGTTTTATTTAACACCTGAGTTGGAGAACTTCACGATAGTACTCGCCGCTACTATTATATTTCGCTGTCACACATGCAATGCATATAAAAATACCCAAAGTGGAATACAAAATTGGCGTGTCATAAATCGCTTCACTGCCTCCATACGTCTGGCGATAACCCTCATAAATCTTTTAGGGCACATCGTTGTGTTCTTGTTACGGCTTTGCAGGAATGCTGAAATTTACTTTATGATATTATCTTTATATAATTGGTATTTGTTAAAGAAAAATGTGAATTTAGTTCTGTAGCATAGGCTGAGTCGTTTCTTACATTATCACGTATCTCGTATTTATATAATGTCTTTAGAATATTTATTTTATTTCCCCGCGATATTTACCTTCACCGCTGACCACGTGTTAAATCAGCGCTTAAATTGCAATTAACAATTTCTTTGGTGCTGGAGGGGATGAAACCCGGCTTTTTCGCGTACAGTGAAATTTACAAAGAGCGCATAAACATACAAGTGAAGTCATGTGTAAGAATACGTTCATGATACTTTTAAGAAGATAACTGTGTTTCAATTTAAATTCAACTAATCTTAAACTTCTGGCAAGTGACGGGGATTACTTTCTTTGCGCTCAGTTGCAGTTTCAGTTATTCGAATCAGTGAACTTGAATTCCTGCGATTTCTTACTGCCACCCATGAAACGGTTCCTTCGCGTGATATCTATGCTCTTTGTGTGGACTTCTTTAGTAAATAGACAATCATTATTTTATTGAACCAATCGATATGGTCTGTGGTATGTTTGTATATATGTATCTATAATTATTATTATTATTATAATATCTCTCACATATACATTGTATCTAACAATTAAAAAAGAACATGATTTCTAACAACTGGTACATATCGGCCCGAACTAGAATCTTAACCTAGACTGTTTTTTTTTTTAAATTTCAAAAGACCTTTTATAATTTTCTTGAAACTTCACAATAAGAGCACCTTGATCTGGAGATCATGCAGGCAAAATTAATTGTTTCGTATGTGCTTATCCGGATACTGAAATTGTTATTGAGGTAAGCAGTGCGTAGTCTAGTGTTATGGAGTGTGTGTGTGTGTGTGTGTGTGTGTGTGTGTGTGTGTGTGTGTGTGTGTGTGTGTGTGTGTGTGTGTGTGTGTACATATATAATAATCGTTCTGTGCTTCTTTCCCATCCCAAAAGAGATGTATATATATATACATATATATATGTGTCTGAACTTAACGGTCACGCCAGTTAGTTGAAAATTCAAGACCGCGAAATATACGTATTAGTTACATATAGACCGCCAAGTTCTAATAAAAACTCTTTTATCAGTGAAATAAAATCCATAATACGCACAATACCATCTCGTAATGAGATTGTCTTCATGGGAGACTGTAACATCAATATATTGGGGGATGCAATAGATAACTCGTCAAGTTTTTACTTAAATACCCTTAGTGAATTAGGCCTACAGTGTGGAATCCGAGATGTAACACGCGAGGTAGTGGTTGCGGAGCGGCGAGTAACGTCTTGCATCGAACATGTATTTGTGCGTACTGCTAGCCCGAACAGGCTGTTTGCGTATGTATTATTGTGCAGTGTGTCTGATCACTATCTAACGGGACTAACGATGGTGGGAGGGAGACGAGACAAAGTCTCACTCCCCCGTGAAGTATTAGACAATAACGCTATAAAATGCAAACTACGTACTGTGGACTGGAATGATCTGGCTAAAATTAATAATCCTACTGAGCAATATTATAAACTTTGTGAAATTTTTAGCAACATTTACGCAACTTCTAGAAAAGTAATAGGTAATACGTCCCGTGGAACACATATCTGGGCGAGTAGTAAACTAGTTCTAATGATGGAACATAAAGATAAATTATTTAAAAAATGGAAATCTAACCCGAAATCTTTAACTCTGCGCTTAGAGTACACTACGTATCGAAATAAAGTTTGTCGGATGATTAATGTTGCTAAAAATTCACAAAAGCGGGAAAATATTAGGGATTGTAATGGAGACATACGTAAGGTTTGGAGTTGCCTAAATAATTGGTTGGGTAGGTCAAAAAAAATACTTTTTAAGAGATAAGGTAACTATGGAACACATATGTAATAACTTTTGTTTAACTTTTACACAAGAAATTGAACAATTAAACTTAAACCATTCGTGTCATAAATATTTCTTTGATAGACCTAGTTATGTCAAAGATTGTAATGTAAGTTTTTGTTTTAGGAAAATCGAGGGGAAGGATGTATGTAAAGTTATTGACTCCATGGACTGCAACAAGTCACCAGGTATTGACGGCATACGGGTACGGGACTTGAAATTAGTAAAAGCGTATATTAGTCCCATTTTAGCTTCATTAATAAATAATTGTATTTGCGAAGGTATTTATCCTGATGATTTGAAAACTGCAATTATCCGACCAATTTACAAACATGGATCACATAGAGACTACACTAACTACAGACCAATTGCAATATTAAGTAACATAAATAAAACATTTGAAAAAATTTTAATGAAACAAATCGGTGTGTTTCTAAAAAAAAAAAAATTTAACAGAATTTCAATTTGGGTTTAGATTAAATAAAAGTACAACGACGGCCTTGACAGCATTTTCAGATGACGTAAATAACTCTTTAAATAATAAAAATATCGTAGTAGCTCTATTTATAGACTTTAAAAAGGCGTTCGATACTTTGGACCATGAGTGCTTGTTGCAGGCCATGGATGAATGTGGAATAAGAGGTCCAGTGAAAACTTGGTTCAAAAAATATTTAGAAAATAGAAATATTGTTGTTCGTGTAAACGGAATGGATAGTAGGATAGGAAAAGTGAAATTTGGTGTACCGACTGGCTCTGTGTTTGGCCCGATCGGATATATAATGCACGTAAACAGCATGGTAAATGTTATTAAGAATTGTAGAATATACATGTATGCTGACGATATCTGCCTCGTGTATAGTGGGAAACACAGTAGCCAGATACAGTTAAAAGTGCAGCAGGATTTAAATAATTTAATAAAGTGGTCCCACGATAATGGTATTATCTTAAACTTGACTAAAACCAAATTTATGGTAATATCATCACCATATAACCGTTCTATAAAAACTGTAGATAGAGCTCTTATAGGTCACACTTACGATTGCCTGCATACTGATCGGTTTGGTTCTCTCTGCTGCTGCGAAAAGCTACAATGTGTAACGAACTATAAATATTTAGGGTTGGTTATAGATAATCGTTTCTCATGGGACTCGCATGTTGAATTAGTGTGTGGCAGGCTTAGGGCAGTTTTAGGTAAACTGAATCATATAAAATATATGGTGAACCGAGGTATCATGTATATGCTGTATTATGCCCTGGCAGACGCAACGATCGGATATGGCTTAAGTGCATATGGACTTACTTTCCCAACTTATCTTAACAAAATAAAGTCTATACAAATAAGATTCTTAAAGATATTAGTTGATCGTAAAACCAAAAATGCTATAGATAAAAATTATGAAATGTTATTTAAAATTTGCAAAATTCTTCCCATAGATAAGAAAGTAAAATCCATCATCATATTAGAACAGCATGGTATGGTAACATTTAAGAAACCTAAGACATATATAATGCCGAAGCGCCAAGTTACACAAAGGAGGAAATATCTCATACCTAGGGTTGAAAATTACTTTGGACGACGTACAAGACAATGGATAACTTCGACCTTGTGTAATGAGGTTGCTGGTATTTATGACGAAAACATAACTAAGTCGCAGCTCAAAACAATCTTGAGGAAACATTACCTGTCGTTGTGTCCTTAGTAGTGAGTGTTTCTTTAATTATGTGTGTGTTAATTTAAGTATTTATAAGTAAATTATATTGTTATATAGGAGTGTGAAACGATAAACTGTTGCGTTGCCGACAAACTGGCATACAGTTTGGCAAAGTTTGAAATGTAAATTATGTAACACTCTTTCTATGAATAAATAAATAAAAAAAAAGTGCTTTTTCCCTATTCCAAAAGTGCCCAACGTAACTAAAGTAATTTTCACTTTAAAAATGTTTTAGGTAAATTAAAAGTGACGTGTGAATTTTAATAATAGTAATGGAAACAAACACGCAACCTCAGCCTACATTCGGATAATTCAGTTTGGATTGACATATGATTGATTTGCACACCAGCCGCGAGCGACGCCCCTGACACAGAAATAAATTCGAAGTGAACCATTTAATATTCAATTCATGTAGGATTGAAACCTAAAATTATATATAGACAAATATTCTAAAATACAGAATAAATAAAAAATAAGAGACAGTCTGTATATGTCTCACAGCTGGGCACAGGCAGAAACACCCGAGAAAATTTAGACGTAATTAGAATATATTTCTGCTGAACCGATTGTAATGAACCTGGAGTGATGTTTGCTATATTTTATCTGAAAACATTGAAGATATTTTTTGAATAAACGAATTATTTGTAAAATTTACCCAGGCGAAGCCAGAGCGGGAACTGAATAAAACAATCTTTTGAATTTTATGGTGTTTCACTTAACTTGATTTTTTTTTCTAGAGACATTTCAAGTGCTTTGCGGCTCGTATACTGTTTATCACCATTAGTATGAAATCAGTTTACCACTGAACGTATTTTTCTCATAGTAGTGAAATATTGGCACTAGTTGTTTATTTTCAAAAATGTTAATTTATTGCTCACTACGCCTATCAAACTCCACCGCTGACCATGGGAAGACTCCATGGGGTGTCTGATCACTCTATGGCTACTAACTGTTGTTAATATCTCACTATAATATCTATAGTAGATTCTTCATATGAGGATTCATCATAATTGCTTGTCAGGCTGTTTGGCAAATACACTTTATAAATTTGAACTTTTATCATGAAGATGCTGCTTCCTATCTCTTGCTAACAAATTAACTGTTGAGTAAACTGTCAATGGGAGAGTTTAACTTTAATAGAAATATTATCAAAGATGCGGCGCAAATTATAAAAGTTTTAATTTAAAGTAGTTTTAGCTATCAACTTTTGGCTACAAATGTAATCGACGAAAAGTAGGTATATGATTCGAAAAGCCAAACCTTTTAGATATCGATGTAACGTTAAAAGTTCGTTCTGTGAGAAATGATATCACTGAGATGAAACACGCTACGAAACACGCGCACTTACAGAATGCCAGCGTAAATACACACAAAATAGCACCATAAGGCTAATTCTTAGTGACCTGGTGTAATAAATCTTGAAAGGTGCGAGCAATGCCATCCTAGGCCTCAGGGGAAATAACGTATTTACATTTTAATTCTTAACCGAGGATGAAAGTAGCCATAGCATTCTCTCACTGCGTGCCTTGTTTTCATCGTCTGGTGCCTAAAGATTTCTTTTTCTTCCGGGTGGATGAGATTTCGTTTATTATGATGTTGGGATATTTTTTTGTACATTTTAATATGATTTTCGGTTTGCAAAATTAGCGTAATATATTTTGCTATGCAACTTTGTAACCTTCCTACTCTTTTACGATACGCTCAAATCGTCAGATTTACTAAATACACTCTTTTTAGCTCGTAATTAGTGCGTAATAAACCTTACCTTAGTCTGACGAGCTTGAGTAAATCCAAAAATTCCCCTCTAGTACTCCCCTTCTATATAGTTAAGAATCATCCAACTGATTCCATCATTGTACGTGGTAGAGCCATGCTGCAGCTATATTACAGGTATAGTTGTAGCACGAATGGGGAAGGACCACACTCTCACAGAATACCAGCGTAAAATACCAGCTTCACGCTGGTGTGTATCGTATGGTGAGTATAGAGAACCGGAGACTACTTTTTATTACAAACGAGGCATTCCATCTTAGTCCTCACGGATGACAACGCATCTGCATTTTGATTCGTAATCGAAGATAGATGTAGATGTCTATGGGCCACAGCAATCACTTACCATCAGATAGACTGTGTGCACGTTTGTCACCCTTATCCTATAAAAAATAAATAAAAAAATCTAATCTCATAAGTACCCTATAAATATTATCAAAATGGATAAAGACGTTTAGGAGAAGAAGAATTACGAATACACAAACCACGAAATTTTATATAGAAATAGCACGGAATTGTTGCTGTTGGTTATAAGTTAATAAAGTACAATATGCAGCAAAACGAAAACCTTAAATATAAAAATGTATAATACATATTTTGATTTAAAATTTTAAATATCAAAGCTTATCTTGAATTAAATATCACAGGTATGGAAAATCCAAAAACGATGTCTATGAAAACATAAGAGTGAAATATTTTACACAGAAAACAATAAAACTGCGATAAAAGTAGCAATGTCAATATTAGTTTAGGTTTATACGTGAATGAATCAATTTGTTATATTTACGTCACAAAAAGTTCTATGACAAGGAAAACTAAGTCGAGATTGGCAGAATTCTATCATAAGCAGCCATTAAGTAAAGCCGAAGAAGAAGAAAATAGGTCTTTAAAATTTTAATTAGCTGCTGTATACGTAATAGTTTAGGTTTGATATGACTATATAATTTCTACTAAGATCAAGTAGTTATAATGATATGAACTTGAATAAAATTTTATAAAAGTCTATGTTAAATGAGGTGTATTTTAAAAATCTAGAATAGCTATCTCTTAAACTCTAAAGTTTAAGAGGTAGTTATTAGCTAGAAGTTAGTAGCCGCTGGAAGTGATGAAGAAATCTGCAATTCATTACCTTTCTTGGTAATTTTCCAACGGCTCCGTTAATTAAGATTTATCTTTATGTTCGGGAATACGTAATTATTTAACCTAAAATTATAACTGATATTAATGTTCATTAAGAAATATGGCTACGAATTCATTTAAAGTACGACAATCATAATGGTGAGTAATTATTCGAGTGAATCAGTTCTTATATAATATAGAAGAAAAGTAAAGGTTTTTGAGGTTATTTAATTTTGTAATAAAATTGGAAATTTTTACGAATTACGATTATCTATTATTAAGTCACGTCAAATAATTATGAATAAAACTGCATTATGTTATTTTCAAGAGTTTCACAACAAAACAAGACAACATGGTTATGTGGTAGATCCATACATTAGTAGTATAGTTGTAACACCAATGGGTCGGCTCGACTGGGGAAGGACCACTCTCACGGAATACCAGCGTAAAATACCAGTTAAATGCTGCTGTGTTTCGTGTGGTTAGTATAGAGAACCGGAGACCCTGTTTAGTGGAAACGAGGCATTCCATCTTGGTCTTGGATTCGTAATAGATGATAGATGTAGATGTCTCTTCGTAGAGCTGGAACCCGAAGTGGTCTACGAGCATGAAGTTTGGCTTTGTGATGTCTTCTCCTCACAGTTTGGTTATTCTCAAGCACCTGGTGTTCAGACTGTAGCCTTTAGACCAATTGCATAGCCGTAGCCTTTGTGTTGCCTACTCGTGGTAATTTACGAAAAACGGTCTTGTTTGGGTGTAGTAATGCGGCTTGGTTCTGGATGTCTCTCCGCCATCTCCCCCGTGGTACGATAGCGTGACTACAACCTCCATATCACATTTTGCTTGGTGCCTATTGCCACAGCGACGTCACGTTAAAAAACAATAACCTGCAGTATTCCCACTACTCAACATTTCTTCTCCAGTTAAATGTCGACAATGCAATGCAGTAAAAGTCAAGCTATCATAATCAACCCAAATTTGAATAAAACAACGAGGAAAAGTGAAGACTTAATCGGCAGAATTTTTTTAATAATTGTAAAAACAATTGGGACAGTCTGGATTAGAAAAATTTGCGACATAAGTGACAATTCAATCATCTATGAAAATTTTGTAAGCGTTTATATAACCTGCCTATTTTCCAAGAAGTGCTTGAAATTCGAAATAAAACTTCTATGCTATTAAAACTTGAAATCGATTAACCTCACGAAAAAAATTGATATTTATAAGCAAACATGTTTTTAATGCAGTCAACATAGAAGAAGAGAGAGAATGTCGGCTAAGTTCTAACTCATGATAAAAAATGTTTTTCTTGTTAAGTTCTTAAAATTCCGTAGATGTCAATCTCAAGTTCCGTAGTGCCAAATATGATCACAAAATTCCGTAGATCTACGCAAAAATCCGTAGAGTTGGTAACGCTGAGATGATGTGACGACCTGGTGGCTCAGGAACGTGCTTTGTCGCATTCCTTGTAGGTAGTCTATGTTCAGCAGTTTACTTGTGGACGGCTGTAATGATGTTGATATTCCCTCCTCCTTCGGACCGCCAAACAAGGTGAAAATGTGCCAGTATGCGCTACAATTTTATTTAAAAATTGTGTGAATTTATGCAAAATTATATTCACGTGAAATAATAGGACTGCATAAGCTTTAAGGTGTAAATTGTCGACACGCGCGCCTATGGTCATGAGTACATCTAAATTTCTGTTACCCTGGTACTTCTCAATGCGCAGTTTGTTGATGACGCGCACGCAGGCCTGCTTGTCAAACTAGTTACGCCTTACTGCTAATTGGACGGACCCACACATTACACCTATCATATTATTGGGCCTATCGCGCGCGCAGCTGGAATTGTTGCGAATCCATTGCTGCGTACGATAGTTGCGGGTCACCTCTTCACTGCACTCTTTTTTTATAGGATAGGGTGACAAACGAGCACACAGTCTACCTGATATTAAGTGGTGGCTGTGGCCCATAAACATCTACATTTATCCTCGTTTTCGAATCAAAATGCAGATGCTTTGTCACTCGTGAAGACTAAGATGAAATACCTCTTTTCCGGTAAAAGGGTCTCCGGTTGCATCATCATCATTTTGATTCGCATACGATGATAAATGTAGATGTCTATGGGCCACAGCAACCACTTACCATCAGGTGAACTGTGTGCTCGTTTTTCACCCTATCCTATAGAAAAAAATTCACTTGAAAATTTCGGCATCCTAAATATGATTTGCTTATACATATTGAGTGTAACCCTATCTAGAGCATTAAACTAGTTTCCTAAACTGTTATAACGGTGGAAAACATTTCTAAGTGTGGCCCCGCAGTAATAATTATTTAAAGTACGGACTGCTTTCTAACCAAAACTCAATTAAAAATACACGCATATAGGGTATTCATACTTGTATGGCATTCACGTGTCGTTGATTTCTATTTCACTAAAGATATGATTGTTTACATAGTAGATTAAATTTCCAACATTTTCGTTATTTTCTTTTATAGAATAATGATAAAAAACAAACACACAGTTCACCAGATAGTAAATGGATGCTGTGAACCATAGATATTTACATCTCTTTTTTGTTAAGAATCAAAAGGTAGATGCGTTGTCTATTACTCCTGAGGACTAAGATGGAATGCCTCGTATCCAGTAAAAAGGATCTCCGATTTTCTACAATCACTCTTAGAAATACAGCAGTAATTGGTGGTTATTTTATGCGACCCATTCATGCTATAACCATAATATAGATGCAGCGTGGTTCTACCACGTATACCACGTATAATTACAATTAATTTCTATAAAGTTAGTGTAAAACAAATATGTTATATTAATTTTGACAAGCTTTATGACTGAAATCGTTGAAGGTTCAAATAAAATACACTAAGCAACAAAGATAGGCTTGACTAGCGAGAATACTGTGGCGCTCACAAATTGTTACTTAACAATCGAATGAACTAAAAAAGAATCAAGTTTGATCTTTAAATTGTGTTCAAAAAGTAAGGTACATGAAGCTTTAATTGTATTTAATACAACAATTAAGATTATTTTCTCACAAGGCACGTGCAATATTTACTAGCTTCAATGGATAATTAGATTTAATGGAATGTAAGACGTCGATTCCAAGAAAATTACACACGTTTTAGTCTCTTTCATGACTTTTTTATTTTTAGGGTTCCGTATCTCAAAAGGGAAAAACGGAACCCTTATAGGATCACTTTGTTGTCCGTCTGTCTGACTGTCTGTCAAGAACCTTTTTTTCAGGAACGCGTAGAGGTATCAAGCTGAAATTCATATCAAATACTCAAGTCTACTGTCCCTAGGAGCTGTGAAAATCAAAACTGAACAAAAAATCAAACTTCTAAGCCAACGCAATCAAAAGATACAACCGTTTATGCCGCAAATTTTCGACATTCGCGAGGGAATCAAAACCTACAGGGTACTTCCCGTGAACTCAGAATCTTAAAATTTGGTACGAAGCAACGTTTTATATCACAGATAAAGGAAAAATTGCGAAAAGCGTAAATTTTTAGTTACATCATATAGTAAAAATATATTTAATAATTTTACACTTATATACCTACGGATTTGTTCGGAACCCTCGGTGCGCGAGTACGACTCGCACTTGGCCGGTTTTTTTCAAAAATCGTTACCCCTGTCTTGGAGGCAGTTAACATAAATAAATTTTACACGGACAATTATTATACAATTATTTCTAGGATATACAAATACTTGTTCCGTACCCACTCATTGTGCATTCGAAACCACGGTTCTCAAAACTGCAACTCATTGCTAAGCTACTGCTCCACGGAGCCGCCTTTTTTTATAATATTATTGATTTCCATCACAAGCTATCTAAAGTCCATTGCTGAACATAGTTCCTCAAATTACCTCGGTTGCCACACTTGGCAGGCAGCATGGCAGCCGTAGTTTTTTATTGTTCTTACTTCTTAGCAGAAAGATACTGCTGCCCATTTCCCGTTTCAATTTCCCTCTGTTGCCTCTTAACTCACCCACTGGACGTTACGTGGTGGTGGATATTCAAATACTGCGAATACACTACACAGTTAGAGGTGGCTCAAGATAGTGTTTTGTGGCATACCTTGAGGGTGGTATATGTTCTACACTAGACTGAAGGGCTGTAGTAATAATAATAATGATGAATAAAGTAAACCTAAGCCAATGGTAGCACCTCGACATGTTACCTTTTGAATTTGTGGCTTTTTTATTTCAATTGCGTCATGAATTATCTTTTGTACAAATCGTTGTTTCTATGTGAGAATTTGTGGTCTATAATATATTGGAGTTAACGAAAATTCATACAACGAGTTTGATTTTCCTCAACAAATTTATTAGCTCTTCCGCTTACACTTTATTATCGAACAATCCAATAGTATAATTATTGATCAAATTCGGCGTAACGTCCTACTTAACCTTCCTTCACTGTTCAAATGCCGACGAGTGAATGACTTCCCCGGTATCGTTTTACAAGTCATGTCTTTACCTTTCCGCATAGTCGGAAACGGTAAATACACGGACCGCATGTAGTCTTACAATGATTTTCTCATTTTACGAAAGTTGTATTAATTTCACAAAAATTATATTAGCTTAATTATACATGGGTTTTAATTAATTATATTTATAGTGATTCGAAGTTTTGAATAGAATCAATAGCTTGAGGTTAATTAACCACCGGAAATGGCAATTTATATTATTTAGAATAAGGTAATCCCTAACAGCTCGGCCATCCTGTATAGCGCGAGAGCCTTCGCGGTGTAATCTCGAACTACACACCAAGATTTTTTTTTCACAATCTTAAATCTAAATTGAAGTACATAGTGTCGGCGCCGTTACGACAGCACCGACGGTGTTCGCGGGGAGTATGTGAAGTGCGGGGGGTTTCTCACCACCGCGCCTAAGACCGGCACTTGCCGATAGCTCGCGACCCGATCGCCACCAAATATTTTGTATTTTTCATTCCTTTTAAATATACAATTTGCCTATCGTGTGAGTCGCCTATTTTATTCATGTTCCCTAACTGAACATAGTGGCAACCGTGATAAATTAAAATATCGAATTCCGATTTCGCCGCGTAATACGGTCCAAAGGTCGTAGCACTTACCCCGCGTTTACAACGTCGCGAACGCAAGTACTACGAGCTACGAGAAAAAAGGAAGCCACGCCGATCTACTACATCAGCTAAGAAGATTATTAAATTGGCGTACCATCCCGAGTCCTAAGAACAACAAAGCGGTCAAGAAGAATTCATCTGGAGCGGAGAGAAGACAAGAGGACAGCTATTGAGAACCGGCCAAGCTGAGGTCCAGCGGAGTCTACGCGCCACATCAGCGGTTTTTGCCAACTAAAAGTGAGCCCGTTCCTATTATTTTACCTCTTCGTGTCCCACTATTTCTAAAAATTCTATTTGTGTGAACAGGGAAACAAGGAATCTAGTCCTATTTTTTGTTGCCTTACCCTACCTACCTATTCTTAAGCAACATCCTTTATATTCCTTGTCTATCTTATGCCCTTTCGTATATAAAACTGCTAATCTAAATAAACTATTCCTATTCAATAATCCTACCAAATAAAATACCTATTAAAACAATCCTAAAAGAATTACCTAGTTAAACCTACCTACAATCTACATACCTAACGAGTTAAAATCACCTATTTACACCTATTTGCTTGCCTATCAGCTAATTTTCTATTATTTCTTACTATTATTTCGCCGCATCATTTGCTAAGTAATCAGTGCTATTTTTCTAGCCGCCTATAATTTGCATTCATTGCGCCTATTTTACGACTTGAAAGTCTTCACTAGCATTTAATTAGTTAGTAGCCACTGTTAAATAGTTAGAATTTAAATAGCTGAACCTATTTCTTTAAACGTAAGCATACACATACTATGTATATAGCTACGCAAAAATTTGAGCTTAACTCCTCAATGCAAGTAAATTCACTTCTCGCTATTCACTGTTAGCTGTTTATGCACGCAAATAAATTAGTCATCACTATAGCATAATCATTCGCTAAGCCCTATATTACGCTAATTAAACCATTATTTGCACAAATCAATTAAATTTACGATCAACCTTGCTTCCCGTTATTATTTTATGTACGGAGATATCTGCAAAGCATTCCAACAATCAATTTCAGCTACGGTGCAGCGGTCGCTCGAGACTATCATCGCATCCCGTGTCACTGCCAGCACTGCGGGCTCACGTCGTGGTACTGGACCGCGGGCGTCGCGCGTCATCAATCCCACCTTTCACCGCGCTTCTGCTGATTTTGAACCGGTTTCCGTCACAGCGGCCACGAAGCGAGGAACGTATTGTATGCAATTCTTATTTATTTGATTAGTACAGCGCATAACTAGTTGTTTTGATTGTCTGCGCGTTAACTTTGCTAGTATGGAGGCAAAGTACAAAACTCTTAATTTAAAACGCGTTTCAATTAGAGGCCGTGTTACGAAATTTAATAACCATTTAGAAGAATTAAAAGGTAAAAAGCTTACTCCTACGGAAGTTAGCGTGCTATCGCAGCGATTAGTTAAACTTGAGACTTTATTTGGCGAATTCGATAGCGTGCAAAATCAGATTGAAGCATTGGAGGAAAATAATTTAAGCTTAGAATTGGATACCAGAGAAGTTTATCGAACAAGCTTTCCACAATTCGATCGCATTGGCTCAGGAAATTATTTCCGTAAGCAGTACGACAAAAAAGTCGTCGCTTCAGCATAGCAGTATTTACTCAGCTGATGAAGATGATCACGAAGTTATCGGCTTTCGTTTACCAGTCATTAAAATTAATAAGTTTGATGGTACGTTCAACAAATGGTTGGAATTTCGTGATACGTTCAGTTCTCTGATACATAATAATACAAAAATAAAAAATATACACAAATTTCATTATTTAAATTCCTATCTAGAAGGTGAAGCTGCTCGTGTAATATGTAATTTAGAAGTTTGCGACAATAATTATCCTGAGGCATGGAGTCTTCTTTGTGAGCGTTTTAATAATATTCGTCAATTAATAAATAATCATTTGAAGTCTTTGTTTAATATTGAGCCGTTGCGTGAGTCTGACAAGTCATTAAGATTTCTAGTAGACCACGTCACAAAAAACCTACGTGCTTTAAATACTTTAAAACAGCCAACTGATCATTGGGATACCCTGATCATATTCATAGTCTCAGCGAAATTAGACAGCAACACGCGTGTTAAATGGGAGGAGTACATTCAAGATAATGTTAATGCTTCGGGTATGCCTAGCCTAGATGATTTCATGACTTTTATTAAGGGCCGCGCTGAAGTTTTAGAGTCTGTTTATCGCAGTAAACAAGACAAAAATATAAAGTCAAACCCGAATCACAATCAAGGCGTCAAACAAAATCCCGTTTCTCATACTAAGTCATTCGTTAGCGCTGAGCAGGGCGACTCATCAGCAACTGCCCCTCACAAGTGTATTTTCTGTGGTCAAGGTCATCGTAATTATGAGTGCTCACAATTTCAATCGAAATCTATTGATGATAGACTTTCATTAGTGTCCGAGCTAAAGTTGTGTCCCAACTGTTTGCGCAAAGGGCATAATACGCGCGCATGCAAGCTTCCAGGTACGTGCAAGATATGCAAAAAACGTCACAACACCTTTTTACACAAACCTACGGATTCTGATACCAATGTGGCAGTCACTAATGTTGCAGTCTCTGAGCCAGTTTCAATGTCAGCTGTTTCTGCTTCTGAGACACTACTATGTACGGCTTTGGTTGATATTTTTAATCCCAAAACAATCAATTACATTACCACTAAAGCTCTCTTAGACAACGGTAGTCAGTCTAGCTTTATTACAGAATCACTTAAATCAAAGTTAAATTTAACTTCTTCCACGTCTGATGTTAGGAATGTGGTCGGCATATGTATCACTATTGTCAAGCTTAATGCTGAACGTTGCAAAGTTCGAATTCATTCAAAGGTAGGTTCTTTCAGCGTTATGACGTCATGTTTAGTCATACCCCAAATATCAGGTAAGATACCTAAGTCTCTTGTGTCTATTACACACCTTAACCTGAAGTCCTTTGCATTAGCAGACCCCAGCTTTTATGAGCCGTCTGACATAGGACTGCTCATCGGTGCTGACCTATTTTGGTCCATTATTGGAACCAAACAGCACTCTTTAGGCAAAGGAAATCCTATTCTACATGAGTCTAAATTAGGATGGCTTATCGCAGGTCCCATGCATTATATTCAAAATGACAATCTCAATTTAAATTCCCCAGTGAAATGTAATTTTGTAAATATTGAAAGCAACAATACTTAAGTTGAGCTTCACAATGATTTGAAGAGGTTTTGGGAGCTTGAAAGCTTGCCACAAAGGCCCCTTCTTACAGACCAAGAGAAAGCTTGCGAACAACATTTTTTACAGCACACAAAACGCACTGAAGAAGGTCGTTTTTGTGTCAAGCTGCCATTGATCGACAAACCAGACTGCCTAGGCACTTCCTATTTCATAGTCAGGCGGCGATTTATAAACCTAGAACGTCGCTTTCGCAAGCAACCGGAACTTAAGTCCGCCTATGTTGATTTCATTGAGGAGTATCGCAAACTAGGACATCTAGCAATATCTGAGGTAGACCGACCTGAGCTTGCCTATTTTGTTCCGCATCATCCTGTCACTCGTGAAGACAGTGAGTCAACATGTCTACGCGTCGTTTTTGACGCATCAGCTCGCACTTCATCTGGTTTGTCTATAAACGACATTCAAATGATAGGCCCTACAGTTCAAGACTCTTTTTTCAATATCCTCATCCGGTTCCGGCAATATCGTTATGTGTTGTCAGCGGATATTGAAAAAATGTACCGGCAGGTTTTAATAGATGAGTCTGACCGAAACCTACAGCTGATTTTATGGCGTGATGCGGAGGACAAACCATTTCAAACACTCAGGCTTAACACGGTCACCTACGGATTTGCTAGCGCTAGTTTCCTTGCCACCAGGTGTCTCTGGCAAGTGGGCGAGGAGTGTGACGATGACGTTATTAAGGCAGTCATACAGGAGGACATATATGTTGATGACTTACTAACTTCTAGCGATGATGAAGATCAATTACGGTCTATACAGAAATCAACACATGTGGCTCTTTCTATGGCTGGTTTTGACTTGCGTAAGTACCGATCCAACTTACCTTCTTTACTGCCTTCAGACGTTGTCCAGTCATCCGGCAACCTGACATTGAGTCAGTCTACAAATACGCTGGGCCTAGATTGGAGTCCTTCGACCGACAGCATTAATTTTCCCATTACAGTGGATCAGTCTGACGTCGTCACCAAGCGCACTATACTTTCTTCAACTTTCAAGATCTTCGATCCCTTGGGCCTCCTATCCTTGTCCACTATCGTTCCCAAAATTTTAATTCAGACCTTATGGTCTCTCAAATTGGACTGGGATGAGCCCGCTCCAAAGGATATTGTCGATGTCTGGAGACCTTTTGTTGATGGACTTAAATATCTTTTTTCACTAAATATACCTAGATGGGTATCAATAGAATATCCAGTCTCTGCTGAAATCCACTGTTTTTGCGATGCATCGCAACGCGCCTATGGTGCATGCTTGTACCTTCGCTCTACAAATAAAGAAGGACAAATACATGTCCAACTTTTATGTGCGAAATCTCGCGTTGCCCCAGCATCCAGCCCTATTACAATTCCTCGTTTGGAGCTTTCAGGTGCTCTTCTGGCAGCTGAAATGAGCTCATCTGTGACCAAGGCCTTGTGACGTAAAATATCGCGTCATGTCTATTGGACTGACTCGAGCGTAGTTCTTAGTTGGTTGCGCTGCGGTTCTTCTAACTTGAAAGCATTCGTTGCCAACAGAGTCGCCGCCATTAGAGAGCTGACTGACGCAAATTCATGGCACCACGTTCCTACAGAACACAACCCAGCTGACCTGCTATCCCGTGGCGTGAACCCACAACAGATCGCTGCATGTGATATGTGGTGGTATGGACCTAAGTTGTTATCGTTGCCAGAGTCCGAGTGGCCTTCTATGCAGTCGCAGACTATTATTGAGATGAAGAATTTGCCGGAAGTTAAAGCACATACAGTTGCTATTTGTGATAATTATCAATCAATTATTAACTTTAAAAAATATTCTAAATTAAAACAATTACAACACATTTTAGCCTATGTACATAGATTTATTAATAACTGTAAAAATTCTAAAGGCAACCTACCTGCTCAAAGACTAATGCCCGACTTTCCTTTTATTACAGTAGGGACTGATTTCGCTGGGCCATTTATGGTCACGGATCGCAAAGGTCGTGGTTGTAAAATTACAAAATGTTATTTGTGTATTTTCTTATGTTTTAGGTATAAGTGCATCCATTTGGAGGCTGTTAGTGAGCTGTCCAAGGATGCTTTTATATTAACTTTGAGACGCTTTGTTTCACGGAGAGGGCTACCAAAGCAGATATTCTGCGACAATGGTGGAAACTTTGTAGCTGCTTCAAAGGAACTTAAAGAGTTTTTTGAAGTTAATGCCAAAAATATCGCTAATTTTGCCGCTAACGAAGGCGTTGAATTTTGTTTTTCGCCTGCATACGCTCCTCACTTCAATGGTTTGATGGAGGCCGGTGTAAAGTCAGCCAAATTCCACCTGGCTAGGATATTAGGGACTACGCACCTAACCTATGAGGAATTGTCATCTTTGTTCACACAAATAGAATGTATCCTAAATAGCCGCCCCCTATGTCCATTAAGTTCCTCTCCCACGGACTATTATCCCTTAACTCCGGGCCACTTTTTAATTGGTAGACCACTAAGCTCGCTGCCATCTCCGTGTCTACAATCCGCTAATGCCAATCGTCTCGACAGATTCCAGCGCATCGAGCAGTTTAAGCAACACTTTTGGCGACGCTGGAGCCACGAGTACATTGCGGAGCTGCAGTTGAGGACGAAGTGGCGCACGAAGTCCAAAGAGAGCCTACAAATTGACGACCTAGTCCTCTTGAAAGAGGAAAACGCTCCACCGCTCTATTGGCGTCTCGGACGTGTAAGAAAACTCTTCCCGGGATCTGACGGATTGACACGCGTCGCAGATATAGACACTGCAAGAGGAATTGTGCGGCGCGCCCTAAACAGAATCGTCCTACTACCGAAGCCCGATGAGTTGGAAGATCTTGAAAGCTGTTAAGCTCTCCAGCGCCGGGAGTATGTCGGCGCCGTTACGACAGCACCGACGGTGTTCGCGGGGAGTATGTGAAGTGCGGGGGGTTTCTCACCACCGCGCCTAAGACCGGCACTTGCCGATAGCTCGCTACCCGATCGCCACCAAATATTTAGTATTTTTCATTCCTTTTAAATATACAATTTGCCTATCGTGTGAGTCGCCTATTTTATTCATGTTCCCTAACTGAACACATAGTACATTTTTATTTACGGGAAACTTAATTACAATTCAGATTTATTCATAAAAGCTTACTATACTAATATAAAGTTTACTATATTTATATAACTAATATAGATATGTATTTGGTTTATTAAAAAAAACTTAATAATTATATCTTATAATTATACATAATTTGAATAACTGAACATAATCACAAGCATTTAAAGTAAATAGAAAACAATATTGACTTAATTACTTATATTATTAGTACAAACTCATATTTCGTGGGTTCCTTTACATTTGTAATATTATTCTGGTTCATTATTATACTTCATTAGTAAGTCCATTGTCGCCAGTATCATCATCAGCATCACTTGTAATATTTGAACTATTATCAAAGTTCCTATCAAAGCTCATCCATGGTTGAATTTTGTCCAAAGCCACTGTTCCTTCGTACCTACGACCATTTTTACGTGACAACGGCGTGTCTTCAACTATAAACCTATCATGAGGGAGCACTTTAATGATACGATATGGGCCCCGGTATTTAATTACTAATTTTTGCGATTTACCATCATGCGGGACTTGTCTTTCTATCCGAACTAAGTCTCCTACCTTGTACTTTCTACCTGCTTTTCTATGCCTGTTATATCGATCAACATCTTTTTGCTGTTGCGCCTGAATACGTTTCTTGGCCTCCTCCCTGACAGATTCTAATCCATCAGACAATATTACATTTAATGTATCATTGATTATTGTACTTAGGATTCCCTGACTTCTGTTATTTATATTAAAGCCATATGAGAGTTCTGATGGTGATTTATGAGTAGTTTTATGGACCGTAGTTTTAAAACCAATTTGTATGTCTCGAATGTGTTCGTCACAAGCCTTTTCGTCCTTCCCGTGCTTTGATGTAGCTAGTGCCTCTGTAATGGTTCTGTTGAACCGTTCCACCTGACCATTGGCTCTTGGAGTCGCAACTGCGTTCATGACATGCTTTATTCCATACTCGGCAATAAAATCTTTAAATGATTTACTTCTAAAACTGGACCCTCTATCTGTAATAAGGCGCGTTGGTATTCCAAAGAAACTAATGTGATCTTTTAGAACTTTAATAGTTGTCAGTGATTTAGTGTTTTTAACGGGTGTAATATTAATAAATTTTGTAAGACTGTCTATTATAACTAATATTTAACAATTTCCTACTTTACTTTTTATAAAAGGACCCAGGTGATCAGCGTCAATAGTAAGTATGAAATGGTATGCTATATTTTTCTATTGGGTGCAACCCACCTTCTCGTCTACCACCTGGTACCTTATGGTGAGCACATTCTAAACAGGCTGAAACATACTTTTTTATGAACCACCTCATGCGTGTAAACGTTTTTTCATAACCGTAATGACCAACATCGTCATAATTCCTCTTAACAATCTGCCACCGAGCTCCATTTGGCACAAACCATTTTAATTCATCACCTATAATGCGGTATACGCATTCATTTTTAAGTTTAAAGTTTTTGCGGATGTAAAGTAAATTCTCAGTATTCGGATCATTGAGTATGTTTTTTTATTCTGGTAATTTCCTGATGTGCTGATTGCACGGTAGCGATCCAATCTTGTTCAGGTTCAACCGACAGTACATCGAGAACGTGTGACTCATTGACATTCGTATCTACTGGGTTGCGACTAGGGGCGTCCACGTGAGACATCTTTATTCCTGGTCTATATTCAACTGTGCAATCGTACT
Organism: Parnassius mnemosyne; assembly: GCA_963668995.1. Classification (NCBI taxonomy): domain Eukaryota; kingdom Metazoa; phylum Arthropoda; class Insecta; order Lepidoptera; family Papilionidae; genus Parnassius; species Parnassius mnemosyne. Next base: position 5,449,310 of record CAVLGL010000001.1, on the reverse strand, counting down.
CTTGCAAATGGATTCACCCGAGCAACCCGTGGCACTAAATCTGTCTAGGTTAATTACGACCTTAGTGCGTTACAGTCGGTTTATACAGTAAATGGGATTCCAATGAGGTAAACTAAATCTCTGTAGGGATGCAATAACAGCAAGGGTTTCCAGATCAGATGAATGGTATTTTTGTTCTTCCGCGGTGGTTTTACGACTGAAGTACGTTACCGGTTGTAAAACTCCATTTTGATTGCGTTGAAGTAGGATGCCAGCCAAGACATTTTTGCTGGCATCGCGGTATGAAGATGAGTCTCGGCACGAGGGTCGTATAGAGCAAGTAACGGACGCTCGGACAATAAATTTTTGATGCGGGTAAATAAGTTTTCTTGCGGTTCGCGCCATATCCATCCGTTATTCTTTTTTTTTAGTAAGTCAGTTAGTGGGGCTGCTATTAATGCATAATTTTTAATAAATCTCCTGAAAAACGCAGAGAGGCCTAAAAATTGGCGCAATTCGTGCTGATTTCTTGGCTTAGGAGATTTTGATACTGCTTCGCATTTTCTCGAGCCCGGCCGTATATCATGTGCACTCACCTCAAAACCAAGGAAATCAATATTTTCGAAAAAGAAGTTACATTTACTTAGTTTTGATGTGAGGCCACCTTTCCTCAATAAGCCCAGTTGATATATACGTGTGTAGTACGGTCATCCAACGAGTAATAAACGAGTGTTACAAGACAGCGGTTGTTTCATTGCATTCACAAACGTATCATTGGCGACGAAGTAGTAGTACCCACAATAAAAATAAAAATGGCTTATCTGGGAAATCTGCCTATTTTTGACCATAAGTCAAGTGAATGGTCAATTTTCAAAAGCAGACTTACTCAGTTTGCGAAGATAAATCGCGTGGAAGAAGTGAACAAAAGTGGAATCCTTCTCACCCATCTTACGGATGAAACGTATCGCTTGGTACGAAACTTAGCGTACCCGCAAGACTTAGAATCTCTAAGTTACTCGAATCTCGCTAAATTACTCGACGGTCATTTCAAGCCAAAAAAATGCTCATTTGTGGATAAAGAAAAATTTTTTGGGGCAACCAGAAATCCAGGCGAATCATTGGGAGACTGGGCAGCGCGATTGAGAGGTCTCGCAAGCAATTGTGACTTCGGCACTGCCTTGGAAACGAATTTAAGAGATCGTTTCGTCCTCGGCCTGGGCCCTGGCCCGGAACAAGATAAGTTGTTCGAACAAGACCCGTCCACATTGACACTGTCAGTAGCTATGGAGCTAGCCGAGCAGGCGGCGTATGCCAGGTAGGCGAAGGTTATGTTGTGCACCAGCGAACATGCTCCAATTAAGGAGGAACCGGTATACCGAGCGAAATTTCAAGGTCAAGGAGACAGCGGCGCGGTTATACGGCGTCCTAACGCTGGCAGGACATCAGCAGGTCGCGACCAACCGAGAGATTTTTCTCGTTGTTCGGTTTGTGGCTTGAAGAACCACCAAAGTGATAAGTGCCGTTATAAAAGTTACGAATGTCAAAAGTGCGGTGAAAAAGGTCATTTAAAGAAAGTGTGCGATAGTGTCAATAGATCGCGGATGTACCATATCGAGTCGGTAAGCGAACCAGAGCAGTTCAAGGATTCGTCTTGTGAGGAGTGCTACAATTTTAATTTGAGGTATGTGACTGATAAGCCCATTTCAATTGATGTAATAATAGGTAATCAGTGTATGACAATGGAGCTGGATTCAGGATCAAGTAAAAGTGTGATTTCTTATAATACATATAAGGAAAAATTCTTAAAATATTCATTACGTAGTAGTTCTGTAAAAATGTGCTTATACAACGGACACAAGATTGATCCATTAGGTTATATTACTGTAGAAACCAGTTACAATAACAGTACCAAATTGATTAAATATTTTGTTGTCAAAAATGGGGGACCGCCTATACTAGGTAGGGATTTCATGACCGCCTTTAATTTTGTGATTACTACTAAATTAAATTACATAAGAAATGATTCCGAATTGCATGAGTTATTAAATAAATATTCGGCGTTGTGGCGTGACGAGTTGGGCGCATTTAATAACTTTAAAGTCAGTTTGCAGTTGAAGGCGAATGCTGTGCCTAAGTTTTTTAAGCCGCGTACTGTACCCTTTGCCCTCAGAGATAAAGTCGAACAAGAGCTAAACCGATTAGTGCACTTGGGTATCCTTGTTCCTATTAATTATTCTCAATACGCCACCCCCATTGTGCCAGTTTTAAAAGATAATGGCCAAGTTAAAATCGCAGGTGATTTTTCTATTACATTAAATAAGGATCTCATAATAGAAAAATATCCCCTGCCTCGAATTGAAGAGGTTTTTGCCAAAATTGGAGGGGGTGAGCACTATAGTAAAATTGATTTGAAAAACGCTTACAACCAGTTCGTCCTAGATGACGCGTCTCAGGAGCTCACGGCAATTAATACGCATAAAGGACTTTTTAAATACACTAGGTTAGTGTACGGCCTTTCTAGTGGTCCAGCCATTTTTCAAAGGAGCATGGAGACACTCTTATCAGGAATAGACGGGGTAAGCATATGGCTTGATGACATTTGTGTCACGGGCCTCGATAGAAATTCCCACATGCAGCGGCTAAGTAAAGTCCTAGATAGACTATGTAAGGCAGGCCTACGTTTACAAAAAGACAAATGTCAATTTTTCAGAGAAAGCGTCAGGTATATGGGTTACGTGATTAGTAAAACGGGATTAAGGACTTGTCCGGATAAAGTACGAGCCATCCTTAGTGCACCGGAACCAAATAACGTGACCGGATTGAAAAGATTTCTAGGAGTAGTCAACTACTATAGAAATTTTATTCCAAACGCCTCTTCTGTACTGAGTCCTCTACATGAGCTATTACGTAAAGATGCAAAATGGGAATGGGAAAAACGGCAGCGACAAAGCGTCGCAGCGATACGGCGCGAACTGGCGTCAGAACGCGTGTTGGCTCATTTCGAGCCAGCGGCGCAGCTGGTGCTGGCGGTGGACGCCGGCTCGACCGGTCTCGGCGCCGTACTCTCACAAAGGGCGGAGGACGGCATCGAACGCCCGCTAGCGTATGCATCTCGCTCACTTACGAGCAGTGAAAGAAACTATAGCCAGATACAGAAGGAAGCGACGGCCATTATTTTCGGGGTCCGACGCTTTCATCAATATTTGTACGGTCGCGAAGATCCTTTTATCCTGAAAACCGACCACAGACCATTGGTATCAATTTTTAATCCTAAAACAGGTATTCCTGTTACTACTGCGCTAAGACTGCAGCGATACTCAGTTATATTGTCCGCTTATAACAATGTCGTACAATATGTATCTAGCGGAAATAATATTGTGGCCGATTATTTCTCTCGCGCTCCTGTAAAATGCGTCAACGAGTTGTCGAACGATATTGATACAAACGATATAGACACTCATTATGCAGTTAGGTTTCTCGATGCGTCATCGCCGGCCACTTCGGCCCGCGACGTTGCGCAGACGACGGAGCGAGATAGGACGATTAAAACCGTGCTTAGGTACGCATGTACCACGATTAGATTTTGAATGAGCCTTGACGGACTGACCAGAAGATTCTGATGATGTACTGGGACACCTACGTCTACGCCTTGATATCCGTTAATTAGATTGAATCGCCTCTTCTAAAACTTTCATTGTCATCAGACTCTTCCAATGAACACGTTCTATCCCTGGTACGTTTCCGTAAACTTAAATTATCTCGCGACTGTCCCGGTGTTTCTTCCATATAATCCAAAGTTCTATACTGGTGCCCTTGACCTCGGGCGTTACCTTTTATAAGCCCTTGACCCCGGGCATCATAGTTTCTCGACCCGTGACCATGGGTGTTTTCACTATCTAGGCCTTGTCCTCGACCATTATCTACGATAAACCCTTGACCTCGGGAATCATTTGTCCATAGCCCTTGACCTCGGGCGTCATCATTAGGCCCTTTACCTCGGGCATCAATATTAGGCCCTTTACTTCGGGCATCAATATTAGGCCCTTGACCACGGGCATCAATATTAGGCCCTTGACCTCGGGCATCAATATTAGGCCCTTGACCTCGGGCATCAATGATTAGAGACCCTTGACCTCGGGTTTTATCAATAAGCCCTTGATCTCGGACAACGTTTTCATCCATGTCTCTGGAACTTAGAAAAATCAAAGCTTAGAGTGATAACCATGAGTGTAATTCCTTACTATACTTCTCTTTATTGATTAAGTGGATAAAAGGAAAGATTATTTGATATAGATAGAAACAGAAAATAAAAATATTTAATTGTGATCTCTTCATGTGAAATCCTAATAAAATATATGTTTCGCTCTTTCCATTCTTTAATTTATCGTTGGGATATGACATTCCCCTTTCATCCTCCCATATAATCTTTTTTTTTTCAATTAAAGAACAATAAAAGAAAATATACAAAAAAAAGGCTAATGGCGAGGGAAGAGGAACTGATAAAAAACAATGTTTTATAATACGTCCAAAAAGAAAAACATTAACTGCAGCAAACAATGCACCAACTTTAAATGCGTTCGATATGACTCATCATCGTCGTCAGAAGCGCTTTAAAGTTTATTGTAAAATAAGAGCCTCTCCGCTATAGGAAAGACATGCTTCAATCGTCACGCTTGAAAATCAATGGTAATAAGAGGATTTCTTACGTTACATACCAGCACATTCTATAATTACTAAGTAATATATTTCTCGAGTAATACAAAAGAATCACAAAGTAGGCATTTAAATGTAAGTAGTAATGCGGGTAATATAAAAACAAAGAAAACACACAAAAAAAATCATTCATTCCCTACACAGTTTAAGAATTTTCACAGTTTAAGGGTTTTAACAGAATTAACAGAATTAATTTAACAGAAAATTATTCACTTTACTTACGTTTTTATAGGCGTGAAAGGAAGTTTTATGTATCCTTTTCGTGATCCCACTTCTGAACTATTGGAGTTAACGAAAATTCATACAACGAGTTTGATTTTCCTCAACAAATTTATTAGCTCTTCCGCTTACACTTTATTATCGAACAATCCAATAGTATAATTATTGATCAAATTCGGCGTAACGTCCTACTTAACCTTCCTTCACTGTTCAAATGCCGACGAGTGAATGACTTCCCCAGTAACGTTTTACAAGTCATGTCTTTACCTTTCCGCATAGCCGGAAACGGTAAATACACGGACCGGATGTAGTCTTACAATGTTTTTATTATTTTACGAAAGTTGTATTAAATTTCACAAACATTATATTAGCTTAATTATACATGGGTTTTAATTAATTATATTTATAGTGATTCGAAGTTTTGAATAGAATCAATAGCTTGAGATTAATTATCCACCGGAAATGGCAATTTATATTATTTAGAATAAGGTAATCACTAACAAATATCATAGCGATTCTTACAATTTTCACAGCATGCGGACTTCCCTTATGTTACAAAGCGCAGGAAAATTCCCAGAAAAGCTTGTAACAACTAACGTCTTCCATAAGCAGATATTGCTGTGTCTGTCACAGTCGTGGAATCGAATATATTTTATATGATGGTTATTTACAATCAAATCATCAATACCGAGTGAAAACTGTATATTTTTTTTAAATTTATTATTGTTTCTTTACTACAATTTTTGTTTAATATAAGTTTAACATTTTTATTAAGTAAAAATTGTTTAGTAAAGGTTACTCATTAGTACGTAATGGATAATAACCCCTGGGAATGAGGTGATGATTATCGTGCTGTTTCTATATGTTTGAATAGTTTAACTGTATAAAATATCATATTATAATTTTTTAAAAGTACCGCTGGATTTATTGCTGGTTCTTCCCAGGACTTAGGTTATGTCCAAACCAATGGGAAAGTTTAAATGACTGTCAATAAATATTCTTGTGACAAATAATAGGTTAAATGATTCTTTTCTATTCTATTTTTTATTATATTCAATTCTAAATTACATTTTGAATGTATTATTATTTATGAATAAAATCGAAGGCAACAATAGTTGCGCAAACTATTCATGTGGCTACTAATTTACCTCATTCTTAATTGTATTACCTTCATCAAAAAAGGATACAAGGGGTGAACTAAATGCCTTTAGGCACTCTCCGTCGTTCAATCCGTGTGATAAGAATTTGACGTAGGTTAGCGTAGAAACCTTATAATAGAAACTAGTTATTTCGAAATATGATCATAATTATTAAGATCATATTATATAGGAATATTGGATGTTACGAGTATGTTTTTTTTTATAGGCTAAGGGTACATCCACTCACTCACTCCACTTTATTAATGATTTTCGTTATATAAATATTTAGATAAATTTAAAGTGTCTGCCTGTAATATCAAAATATACTTACATCCTGTGACAGTTCAAGGAAACACAGAAGTCATCAAAAGCTTTAAAAAGAAATCAGCATCCGGCCCCGACGGAATTAGCAACCGGGTGCTGAAACCACACTCCGCGACCCTTATCTCTCTCCTATAAGACATTTTCTACGTTCTTCTCTCTACCGCTACTTCCCAGATGCCTGAAAAGAGGCAGACATTATAGGAATCCCGAAACTGGGAAAACAACGCAATTTATTCTCCAGCTAAAGGACAATCACAGTCTCCTCAGCACACTGGGGAAAACTTACGAGCGAATCATATTAAATGCCCTCCAAAAATACGTCTTTGCGAACAAGCTTTAGGCCCGAATACTTGTGCACATATCAGATCCATTGCTTAACGTAATATATTCTGGAGGGCTGGTCTCACACACGTAATTACTCAAATCTTAGCACCAGTCCTCTCTTCTTCAATGTCGCGAAAACGTTTGTCAAAGAATAGCACAACCGCTTATTTTACAAGCTGTATAAACTAAATGTGCCTGATATACCCACTCACATCTTCAAAACCTTCTTTAGAAAGTGCTAGTTTTGTTATCGAGTAAAGGGAACTCGCTGTTCGACGCACCTTCTAAGGGATGTCACACAAGGCTCTGTTCTCTCCCCACTCCTCTTTACACTTCTCACGAGTGACATCCCGAAGGACGCAGTATTTAATATTGTTAACACTTCGCCAATGACACAGCACTCTTCTCCACCCATTGCTATAAGTAATTTGTCACCAAGATGGTACAAAGAACCGCCGATCACTTAAGCGAATGGTTTCGCTTATGGAGAATCGAAGTGAATCCTGAGAAAAGTGTACCAACATATTTTAAAGGAACTCTTCCTTCAATTATCGGAACTTTAATCCAAAAATATCGTTATATGCTATCGCTCTATTCGGCCACTAGATTGCCTTGGAATTTACGATTAAATACCAAGGGATCACATAATATAACCTTCGTGAAATACATTTGCAATTTCCCCAATAAAGCCAAAGTTGCTAGTCTCCTCAATCCACAAGTTAACAGCAAGATAAATTTGTCCTTAAGGCATAAGTTACACCTTCACAAAAAGTGCGCAAGACCTATCATGTCCTACGCAAGCGCAGCGCACCAAACACACCAAAAGTGGTTTTACGGCCTCCAAATCGTCCAAAATAACTTTATTCGCAAAACCACTGGAGTGGCGCACGCAGTGGTGCCAGCGAAACACCGGTCTACATAGGGATTGCCAACTTCCGACAATCTCTGAGTCAAAAAATATCTTAACGCTATTTCGAGAACGTCGAGACAACCCGCTAGTGGTAAAACAGTTACGTACGTTCTATATCGCGCACCGTGCCTGGGGGTCGTTCTCACCGCCCAGAACATTGAACGAAACAAGTTAGTCGTCACAGCTGGGGCCTGCCACTCTTGTTCGAACGGTGGTTTGATAACTAATTTGTAAAACGCAGAATCTCATAGGTGAATACCGTCACGAAAGTAACTTAGGACCAGTGTGTTTGATCATCACCCCTCCTTTTTTCTCTGCGTCCGATGAAGCTGTAAAAGCCAAAAGGCTAACAGTACTAACATCAGAGAAACTAGATAATATCAAAATAACTACTTATATTGAGCCTAGGGAAATATTTGCATGCCAATAAAATATTAATAATCATTTTTTTTATTTTTTGTCTGTCTGTCTGTCTTTCTGTATATCTGTATGTCTGTCCGTCTGTGTGGGCTGTCTGTTAGAAACAGCTAACCGATTTTTTAAATAAAACTTCACGATTAGACTGAAAGCAATGCCAGGAGATACACAAGCTGTATTTTAACCGAAAATCGTGTAATTTTGTTATGAAAATCTAAAAATTGATAAAAGATTGATACATTTCGACTATGTATTAAATCTGATAATAGATCCTACACAGGCCAAGCCAGGGAGGGATATCCAACAAATAATTAAATTTTTATTTTAAAATTTAACTACGTACTAAATACCCTATACATCACGAGTTTGGTTATTTGCGCCAACATAATTACCTCCCTAAGTTATTTGAACCTTTTTTATAGGAGAGGGGGCAAATGAGCATGAGACTAACCTTATGGTAAGTGACTACCGCCGCCCATGAACAACTGCAACACCAGGGAAATTGCAGATGCCTTGACGGCCTTTTAAAAAAGAGTAGGCTCTTTTCTTGAAGGTCCTTAAGTCGTATCGGTCCGGAAAAATCTCTAATGGTAATCGATTCCACAAGAAATTTGTGCGAGGAAGAAAACATCTTCTTAATCGAACAGTGGTGGACCGCCAATCATCCGGATGGTATGGATGGTATCGCGAGTTTTATAGCGATGTGCGATGGTGAAATTGAGCGGCTGTAGATGCGATAAAATACCCAAACATATCTTCGCAGCGCCAGTGAATCGAGCCGATCGGAAATTACTCGGTCGTCGATGATTCAAGCAGCTCTGCGCTGGGTGCGGTCAATTGGAAGGAGCTAGCAGTGGGGAACCCCAGTCCAGCGATGGGAACAGTATTCCAAGTGAAGCCGAACCTGCGCCTTGTAAAGTTGCTGGCGGTGTGCCGGCATGAAATACCGTCTCTGTTGTTTTATGCTAGCTTGTCTACTAAGCTCGATGTATATGTTTAGAATTGTTTGTGAAATTTGATAATGTGTTTTAAGGACACAATGTTTGACCGATTTGCAAGACTAACATTAGTATTCTACTACTATTAAAATTAATGTCTGAATATACTTCTGGCGCTGTATTATATTATTTTAATTTTCTTATAAAAAAGTGAAATAAAGTTTCAGTCTATATAAGTCCCACTGCTGGGCACAGTCCTTTTATTTCTGAGATGGTTTTCGGTTGATAACTGATGACCTAGGGTTCGACCATCTTAGCGCGTGTTTCTCCATGATGCCTCATTTAGAGGCGATGTAGTGTCATATTTTCAACGGCGTTGTTGCTAGTGTGGTGGTGTGGAAACTAGTGGTGCTGAGATTAGTGGAAACGGGGATAGTGCACGCAAGTGAAGGAAGGCGGGAAGTGCTCTTGAAAGTGCGTAAGAAACATTACTTTTATTTTTACAATGTAACACCCGATTGTATTAATAAGCACTATTTAATTGTATTGATTCATACATAATATCTATAATTCAATCGTAAATTTATTAAGAAGCTATAAAAACATAATTATCACTCTTCTGGTAACAATTATTGGATCTTACATTTAGCATATATACGAGTGAATCTCTATGAATACCTACATAATTGCTTTCAGTCCAATCAGGTTAAAACAGTCAAAGGTCAGATGAATTCCCTTTCGTTCAAAAAAACTGTGTGTTTAATTTATTGCTTTTAGTATTTCTTTTAAAAATAGAAAATAAAAGTCATTTTGTGTTGCTGTAGATATTTTGAGCCTATCAAAAGTCCACTGCTGAGCAAGGCCTCCCACAAAGCTTGCCTCATATAAGGGATATTTGCCACAATTGCCGCGCTTGGCAAGCGGGTTGGTAATAGTATTTTTTTTCTGTTTATTTAGCTGGTTCCCCTGGTGTTGCAGTTGTACATGGGCGGCGATAGTCATTTACTATCAGGTGAGCCGCAAGCTCGTTTGCCCTTCTCATATATAAAAAAGATGCTGTTGCCCAACTGCTGGTTAAGTTTCCCTCTGACACCTCTTACCACACCCACGGGACGATATGAGATAGTGGATATACTTACACCGCCACTATATGGTTACCTGTGGATATAAACCTTACTGAATAAAGATAGTCACATGTTTGATTCCGGCAAGGAACCATGTTTATGGACTACAACTAATTGTTTCTAATTTGCCTGTTCTGTGCAATATATGTTTGTGAAACATAAGACTGCTAAACACGTGTAAGAGCCACTCTGCAGGTATATTATGGGGGAGGGGACCGGGGAATGTCCACACTGTTGTATATTGATAACCGGAGATCCTTTTTCTGGTAACGAGGCATTCAATCTTAGTCCTCAGTTGTGACAGTGCATATGCACTTTGATGCTTAAACGCAGATAGATGTAGATGTTTATGAGCCTTACCATCTGGTGGCCGTTTTCACCCTTATTCTATAAAGAAAGAATACTTCATCAGATGCAGACGTCTATGTGTCTCTCATCTCACGAAATCAGCGCTGGTGAATTGCTTTCGCTGATGCACCACAATGCATGGAACAGTAAATAACGGTATTGCTAAGGTAACACTTATTTGCATTTTGTTAAGCCAAACGTCCGATGTCTTCTTTATTTGTGTTTAAAATGTGTTCTAGGTACGCGTTTTATGGCATCAAAATTTTGTATTCTCTGGTGTATATTTATTCAATCATTCTAGAGCCTGTCCAAGTTCACTGTAGAACATAATATGCGTCCTCCAAAAGTTTACTCATAGAGCGGATATTTAACAAAGTTGCCACGCTTGGTATGTGTGTTGGCAACCGCACTTTTTTTTCTTTAGGGTTGTTATTAGGAAGACACTGCTGCCTTTATCTTTGTTCATTGATCCCTGTCTCCTCTTTGGACATCCACGGGACGATATAGGGTAGGGAAAATCCGTACACCACTAAAACATGGTATAGTATTACCTAAAAATAAAAAATGAACTAAATGTTTTTTGATAAGAAATTTAAGTTGCTTTTACGTAGCTTCTAAATTCCAATTAGAGGTTTGCTTTAGACGGTGAACCTAATATCATGTTAACTGGTCTAGATGAATTTTAACAAAAAAAGAATCATATTTATGAGTTAGTTACAAACAAATTTCAATTTTCATTCAATTCGTAAGTAGTTGGGTTTATGCAGTACACAATTACTGGATACAAGAAATCCTCTCTTAATGAGATTAGCGTACCCTCCGAGCAAACTTTAATAATTTATTTCTATTAAAAGTAAGTTACCAAGTTTTAATGGCTTTCTAACAGCTTGTGTTTAGACGAAACGGAGGCTGAAAATGACTTTGTACATTTTTACAATAAAATTTATTAATAATTGGTACTACAACTTACTAAACTTAAGTGGTTTGAGCTGTGTTTAATGTGTATTACTAATTGTAGAATTTTATTGGTAATAAATAAAAAAATATTTACATTCTCACAGACAGATAATTAAATAATCTATTATCCATTACAGGAAATGCCAGAAAGTTTGCATAGCCTTCGGTAGATGGACAACGGCTTAACGTAGCTTCTACTGTGGATTATTGACAGAAAAACTCGATAACTAATTTTTGGGTGATTCGGAACGCAAACCTGAACCCTCATTTTCAGCAGGTACGTTTACGACCACTAGATCAAAGAGATCGTTACTACACTATCCACATTATTAAAGACATATTCAACATATTAATAATTACTATAATACGTTACCGAAACTGCAGTTTTAGTGTATCAGCATCCTAATCACGAAAAGCAACTCAGCCTTACAGAAATTTCCTCAGACACGGAGCCGGATGGTCGATTAATATACGATCATCTATTGAATTTTAAAATATCCGCCCGTGCCTTGAAAAAAGATATTTCTACTTATGGAATACAAAATTTTACTTTTACCCTTAAGTAACATATTAACTAACAGCTGAATAGCAAGTAAATTGTTGTAACTTTCGAACGTGAATGGACAAAAACATTGCATTGGCCTTTGCTATGATTTACGCGGGATGCGGGACCGGGAAAATCACGCGCTCGCGTCTCATATTGGTCACATACAACAGACCACGCCGGACTCTCAATCAGCCGCACGAATGTAGGAAGCGTTTAAGTTCTCTAAAAGTTACATATTTGGCAGTAATTCAAATAAATAACAATAAAACTTTCTCTAAAACTTCCATAATATCACAGGTATGTTTCTTTTTGTATTATTTTATTGGCAATAATTCGGTTGTTTCGTTTTTTGTGTTGTCAATACGTATCCTAAAATGTTGTATAGATTACTTGAAACAGTTTACGTCATTGAGCATTCATTAAAAATGTGGTATGTAATACACACAATATTTTAAGTTTACATAAAAACAAAAATATTGTTGTATGTAATAAATACAAAATTTTACTTCAGGGATTGTTATTGAAAACTTTGTCGTATGATGGCAGTATAGCACTTTACGTAGCTATTACTTTTTTTCTTGAATTGGGAGCAAACGAGCATGCGGCTCACCTGGTGGTAAGTGACTACCGCCGCCCATGAACAACTGAAACACCAGGGGATTTGCAGATGTGTAGCCGGTATTTTAAAATAAGTAGGCTCTTTTCTTGAAGGTCCCTAAGTTGTATCGATCCGGAAAAATCGCTGGTGGTAATTTTTTACAAGGAAATTGTGCAGGGAAGAAAACTTCTTGTAACTCGCACATTGATGGACCGCCAATCATCTAGGTAGTAAAGTTGGTATCGCCAGTTTCGTCGCGATGTGCAATGGTAAAATTGTGCGGCTGGAATTAGTCCGAACTGTAGTACGAAGTGTAATTCCTCATAGCACTCCCAGCGATACAATATGCAATTCCGACACTGGCTGAGGTTACAAAGGGAGTACCTTGAAACTGAAGAGATACGACAAAGGGGTTTTTTTGGGGTGGCCACATATAGATTTGATCAAGATCTGACCAGCAGTTTTTGTGACCTAGTATTGATGTGGTCACTATAAGATGTTGTTCGGTTTGCTAATTACGTAATAACTTAAGACAGAATGACTCTTAAGTATGGACTGAATAAATTAACCGACATGGTATTACATGGATCTCACAACTTTTTACGGTAGAAGAACTGAGTTGCGAGACTTGGTTTTTTTACAAGTTATATTTTGATGGCATACAGTTTTACTGTACGCGAATAACCCAGTTAAAATTTGTACCAGCAGCAATGGAATTGTTAATTGCAATTTAGCTGCTAATTTACCACGTGCTGAAGGGTGAAGGAAAATAGTGATAGCTTTTCTTCTTTTATTTCGATTTAAAATCTTTCGAATACATGTGAAGTTTTTCAAGAGGAACTTGCAGCAGTCTGTAAGTTCATTAATGTAGGCAAAGGTTTTAGACCATACAACCTAGTCTTATTTTGTATTTAATTTACAAAACACTTTACACGTCACATCGCAAAATTCTTGGCATATTTTAATATCTTAAGGCCATCCCTAAGGGGATTTTTTGGAAGTTTCCACTAGTTTTTTATTGGAAAATGATCTAAAATGAAGGTCCAGTAATAAATAAGAAACAGCCAAGAACCGAATTTAAAATTCGTTTCGTCCAATTTATGAATTTTCATAACTGGAACGTAATCGCGGCTCGTGTGACAAATAATCACATGTCAATACAAACAATATCTGAAAGTAGGTTTTAGCTACGTAAGTTTTTGCTTTTTTGGTTTCACATTCACACTTTACACTTTTAATTAAAGAATAAAGTATTCCTTTAAAGTGAATTCCATGTTGATCTGACTTATAGGTCCTATGTTTGTGAGGGACTTATATCAAAAAAAAATGCCGACTATGTTACCACACTTGACAAGCATGTCGTAAAAGGTGTCTAATGAGATTGCTGGTCATCTATCACTTCATCCACAATCTTCCATCTAAATCCCACGCTTCTTATAAAAACGTGGCCCGTGTAGCTCGCTGCTGTTTAGGACCTTGCCTTTCCCTCCGGAGTTGCATTCGTAACGCTAAATACTGTAGATGACGGATAGTCAAGGTGCGAGAATAATTGTTTATACACATTTAATAACATTAATTTTAGGTTCGCCAGAAGTTGACAAGCAGACGGCGTCAGCTATTATTTAATAATCATTTATTTATTCTTATAAAAATAAATAAATTGTGAACCGAATAAAGGTTCAGTAATTATTTAGGTTATCAGTCAGCACTAGATTCAGCAATGAGCTAGTGAACTCAGGACCGGAATTCGATAACATACAATGGTAATAATTTCGAATAGTAACCCAATATTTGAACATTATTATTCTTAATACTATAAATGTTGCATCATAAATCGTAAAATAACTGTTAATCAATATTTCAACAAGAATCACTGATAATAATTGTTTATACACATTAAAAAACATTAAAGGTAATTTCGCCAGAAGCTGACAGGCGGATGGCGTCAGTTATTATTTAATCATTATTTATTAATTCTTATAAAATTGTGTTATGAATCCAATGAAGGTTTGGTAATTATTTAGGAAATTAGAATACACTTAATTATACGATTAGCTCGTGAAACTAGGACTGGAGATGATAATAATACCTATTTTAAATTACGTACTTTAATAGGTTTGTAGTAGGTAATTATATTAAAATTTCTCCTGTAATTTGGTATATTAGCCTACAATCGACTACATATGCCAGAGGTGTTGAGGTACTTTCTAGAATTTCCACAGTCAACTCTTACTGCACCCACGGGACTAAATAAGTTATTTTTAAGTTAACAAATAAAACAAGTTTTTAAATCGATCGTGTAATTTGTAATGAAACAAACGAAACAAATGTCTCGACATTATATCGTCTTGAAATAGTATAAGGTCGTAAAATATGCAAATACATGAAATAATTAATAAATTTCTTTATTCAAATATTTTTCGGAGGACTTATATTAATAGAGATAAAAAATTATAATTTAATCGCCGAGAAAACACTTTCCAGTTAGAGTTCTCATTTTTAAGCGATAACAATATAATATTTTTTGATAATAATATACTACCCATCTTATTGTCTGTAATAATCTAACACACTTTGTGTTTCGTGCTGGACAAATATGTATGCAGCGTAGAAGAGAGTGCTCAAAGCCGTTAACGTAGGAAATCATGCCTTAATGCTTTGGTTGCGTATGGGTTCGTGTAGGGAACCGAAATCCCTTTTTACTTAAAACGAGGCATTCTCTCTTAGTCCTCAGGCATGACAACGCGTGTGCTTATTGACTTTGAATTGATTGTAGATTTAAATGTCAATAGGCCACAGCATCCACTTACTATCAGGTAGACTTTGTGTTCGTTTGTCACCGTTTTTCTATTAAAAAAAATGATTATGGGCTATTGTTGGCGCAAAATCTATCCAAAGTAACGTAGCTCAATAACAAAAGTTCTTAACAGTATCAATCTTGGCCCCACAAAGCGCAGCCTTTGTAAAAGACGGCACTAACTAACCACAACTTCTCGCAACAAAATACATTTACACCTATTTTCTTCCTTTGTGTTGGCGATAAAAGAAAGGCACATTTTTATCTTTATTGAAAAAAGGCAAACGTAGATTTTGGAATTAATTTGTTACTTGAATCTCTTTGATGCACATTGATATCGCGCTTGATATGTAACACTTTATTTACTCGAAAAACGTTTTTTTTTTCAAGATAGAGCGTTTTAAAGTTTTAAAAATCTACGTCATTTAAATCATACATTTTTATGAAGATATAAATCTATATCTCATTTCTAAGTTTATCGCGCAGAGAGACTCCGAGCATAGCCCTCTCTATAGCTCGCTGAGCGACCTTGAGCTTCCTCATCCGGCCAGCAGTGAAGGACCACATCTCAGTACCATAGGTCATCACTGGTAACACGCACTGGTTGTACAGTCTTGTTTTCAAGTTTTGAGGTATACCTGACGAGAAGATGGGCCGTAATTTCGCGAACGCTGCCCAACCGAGTTGAAGCCGTCGAATGACCTCTCGGTCGAAATTGGACTTACCTAGTCGGACTATTTGTCCCAGGTAAACATAATCGTCAACAACTTCGAGCTTAGTGCTCCCGACACCTACCGGCATAGATGTGATATGGACAATAAACATGATCTTTGTTTTGTCCATGTTCATCTTAAGACCTATCCGTAGGGAAACACTATTTAAGTTATTGAGCATAGTGCTAATATCCTCCAGCGATTCTGCCATAAGGACTATATCGTCGGCAAATCGTAGGTGAGTGATGTACTCGCCATTGATGTTTATACCGTATCCTTTCCAGTCCAGAAGCTTGAAAACGTCTTCCAATGCAGCGGTGAATAGTTTCGGGGATATAACGTCACCCTGTCTTACACTTCATTGCAATTGAATAGGTTTGGTACTCTGGTTCTGTACTCGGATAGCCATCGTAGCCCTACTGTACAAGCACTGCAGCACTTCGATATACCGACTGTAAACTTGGTATCGCTGAACGGACTGCAGCACCGCCCAAATTTCGACGAAATCAAAGACTTTCTCATAATCTACTAACACCAGACATAGGGGCAAATTGTACTCCTCGGACTTCTGTACAATTTGCCGAAGGGTATGTATGTGGTCTATGGTGATAAAGCCTTTTCGGAAAACGGCTTGTTCGGGAGGCTGGGAGTCGTCAAGTCTGCACGCGAGATGATTCGTAATGACTCTCGAAAACAGCATGTAGACGCGGCTCAGAAGGGAAATCCGTCTGTAGTACTTCAAGAGAGCGTTGTCACCTTTCTTGAAGAATAAGACCACCGCACTTCTGCTCCACGCCTCAGGTGTAGTGTCACCATAAGTACCGGTTTTCCACCCGCTTTCAGAAGGTCCGCTGTAATTACATCCTTGCCTGAGGCTTTGCCATTTTAATGGTGCTGGAGAGTCATTCTTATCTCGTTCAGACTGACGTCCGGGATATCTTCGAATAGTGTCGGATAAGACTCGCTCTTGGATTGTTACTCACACTTGCGTGTGGCTCCAACGATGACGTGTACAGCTGCCCATAGAACCTCTCAATCTCAATTAAAATCTCAGGTGTCCCGGAAACGATGCTGCCACATTCGGTCTTCAGCTTTGACAGTTGGTTCTTTCTGGCAGACAGATCTCTGGCTAAGACTTTGGAGCCTTGGTTCCGCTCGATCGCTTCTTCAATACAAGCTGTATTGAAGTTGCGTAAGTCCCGCCGCATGCATTTGGAGATCTGTTTGTTCAGTTGCCTGTAGGCTGTCAAATCTACTGAAGACTACATCTTCATATGCCGTCTAACAGCCATGAGATTAAGAGTGTGATCGAAGAGTTTTTGTGTTCGTCTGCGGCGGGTCTTGCAGAACTTAACTCCGACCGCATGGACAGTTTCCACGAGCTTGTCATTCATATCGTCCACTTCATTGCAGTCTTTTAGGCACTGAAAACGGTTTTGTAGCTCGTGCTGAAAGGTTTCGGGGCTTTGGATTAGAGCACGAGGGGGACAGAGCGTTGACTTCATTAGACGTGACCTCTCCAACTCAACGTTTAGTTTCAGTGTGCCTCTCACCATTTGGTGATAGCTGCCGGTTTTCACACTCGCGATCACTGAGACATCACTGAACAGTTGTCGTCTGGTCGTCATAATGAAGTCAATCTCATTTTTTGAGGAACCGTCGGGGCTCGACCAGGTCCACTTCCTGTGGGGCCGCTTCTGGAAGAAAGAGTTCATCATAAAGAGTCCCTCTTTCTCCATGAAGTCGGCCAGCTGCTGGTCCCTTGGGTTCCGTTGCCCTATTCAGAATTTCCCTACTTTCAGCACACCGTTCTCTCTTGTGCCTAGTTTTGCGTTGAAGTCTACCATTAACACCGTATAGTGGGCTTTGTAGGAATGCATGGCTCTAGAGATATCCTCATACATTTCCTCGACCTCCTCATTGGGGTGTTCCGAGGTTGGTGCGTAAACCAGTATGACCTTCAGCGAATACCGTTTGGTGATTTTGAGTATAAGGTAAGTTTATTTGTACTGTCGGATGTTATTAAATAACTATATTTTGTAATAAATAAATAAATAAATAATAGAGTAGCATTTTAAGATGATACTGATACACTTTCTCCGCTCGCATGAAGTGGTAGACAGTCGCGCTCTTTAAAACATTTACTTTAAAAGTCTCTTATGTGAAATTCTGTTTCATATTTAAAGCACAAAGGCGTATTCTAGTTGATACATGATATGTGAAGTGTAGTTGTGTGACTCATACGTACAATTTAGTAGAAGCATAGTATAGGCAAAATTTTAAGATTATATTCGTTATACCCACAGTGATAATACAATGTTGCGTTCACCGTCAAAAAGGAAATTCGGATCACAACCAGAACTATCAAAAGAAAACATGACTCCTGATAATAAAATAACAAGAAAACGCAAACATTACCATGATCAGGATGACTTCTCCGCACTACATTCCGAAATATTTTTTATGTTATCGGCAATGAAAAATGAACAAGATACAAAATATCAACAAATTAACCTTGTGTTGGAAGAAGTGAAGACACAAAATACGGAGATATTAAAATCTTACACACAAATTAAAAACAACAAAAACCACAACAAAATTTCATAGGGCTGCCAAAGAGCTTGCGAATTTTGACTGGAATACAATTTTAAGTGTAACTGATCCTAATGTAGCGACGTGTAACTTTTTATCTATTGTAAGTTCTGTTTTGACTAAATTTACTACCATATGCAAAACATCTAACAGAAAAAGTTTACTAAAACCTTGGATGACACCAGCGTTACTAAGGTGTATAAAAATCGAGATAGATTACACCAAAAAAATGAAATCTGACCCTCTAAATACTATTTTTAAGATAACTTACATAAGATATCGAAATACTTGCAATAACTTGCTAAAAAAACTTAAAAATTCCTATGAAAGATCAGAATTATAGAAAACCCAAGGTAATACCAGAAAATAATGGAAGAACATTAGACGTATTTGTAACTTACATGAGAAAAAGGAAAGCTGTTTCAACCTTCTTCAAGTTAAATCAACTATTTTAGACTCGCTGAATTGTGCTAATGATTACTTTGCTACCACTGGAAATCGATTAGCCGAAAATATTTTTCAAAGAACTACAACTACTGAAAGCAAGCTTAGTAAAAGTATAATTTCTTCATATGCCTATCCTCATTCATGCGTACTTCTTCCCACTGATGAATATGAGATTATTCTTAGTCTTAAAACATTGAAAACTACTTCTTCAGCTGGCTGGGATGGCATTCCGTCACATTTCTTGAAAACATATTCATATATTTTTGCTACTCCAATTAGGTATATTGTCAACCTATGTCTATCACAAGGCGTTTTTCCGGATGCTCTTAAAACATCAATTATCATACTTCTATACAAGAAAGGGGACAAAGACGACATATCAAACTATAGACCAATTTCTATTCTTCCATCGCTATCAAAAGTGTTAGAAAAGATTATTAACAAGAGACTCATAAATTATCTCGAGAAATTTAAACTACTGCCCACTAACCAATTTGGATTTAGACAGTATAGGTCGACTAATAATACTTTAGAAGAATTAGTTTCTTATGTTGTTGATAGGATAGATGCTGGTGAAAAATGTATTAGTATCTTTCTGGACTTGGCCAAGGCTTTTGATACAGTCTCTATCCCTATATTAATGAAAAAACTAGACATTATTAGTATACGTGGCACACCTGTAAAACTATTTAGTGATTACATGTCAAATAGAAAACAAGTTCTAAAAATTGAAGGAATGTTTAGTTCTGAATCCAGCATCCAGTTTGGTGTGCCGCAGGATAGTATCCTGGGACCTACGTTATTCTTGATCTACATAGATGGTTTATGTAGATTGGAGCTTAAAAACGGAAAAATACTCAGTTATGCACACAATACGGTTCTCACCTTTAGTTCTAAGTCATGGTTCACTACTTTTAAAATTGCAGAGGAAGGTCTTAACACTGTTAGCAAGTGGCTGGAAAATAATTTACTTACCTTAAACATTGATAAAACTCAGTATATTGCTTATGGAATAAGGTCTTACTCATTACCCAAACGAGACACATATAACATCAAATGTCACAACTGCTTTAACAAATTAAATTGTGTGTGTAAGAATATTTCGAGAACAGATTTTGTCACATATCTAGGTGTAATTTAAGATGAAAATTTACAATGGGATAAGCATATAGATACTATGTCTAGAAGGGTTCGACGCCTAACTTATATCTTTAAGAATCTGCGCCATGTATGTTATAAAGAATTGCTTATCTCAGTTTACCATTCATTTTGTCAATCAATATTACAATACTGCATAATATCATGGAGTGGTGCATGGAAAACTCTTTTACTTAAGCTAGAACGTGTACAAAGAACGGTATTAAAAACTATGTCTTTTAAAAGTTATAAGTATCCAACTCATAATCTCTATAAAGAAACTAACATTCTTACTGTGCGACAACTTTTCTTAAAGCAACTTATATTACGGCAACATAAACAGCCCTCTGTGAAATCTTCTGGAAACCGTAGAGAGGATTTAGTTTTCAACATTCCTAAATACAAAACAAAATTTGCTCATTCTTTTTGTAAATTTCTTGGTCCACTAGCTTACAATAAAATTAATAAAGAAATAAACATTAAGAAAAGACAGTACTTATCACTTAAAAACATTTAAATACCTTTTTCAAAAAACTTAACTACGAAGAAACAGAAAACCTCTTAAAGTCGTTAACCTAAGCATGAATTGAAAAACATATGCTACACATCATAACACACAAATAACACACCATTTATATATCGGAAATGACAACAGGAGATCCCACTTCTGATGTCGGAGATTACAACTGAGGATCCCAATTTGTGGTCTCGGAAATACATCAGGATAGCGTTAACTGTTAAAAATAATAAAAGTGTGAGAGCGGAAGTTCAACTTGCTCTCTTGCTTACGCAGTTAATCATTATCAGTAATAAGACAGCGTAACGCACTATACATCCAGTATAGTGAAATTACAGTTCGACCACACCGTAATACGTCTCCGCCACAATCACACACCAGTGTAACGTGAGGTACGTAATTACATGATAACACCAAAATATGTAAACCAACAGCAACACTACTTATCTCAATGTAACACTGGACAGCACCTCAGCAACACCAATCCTCCTTGTCTGCACTAGAAGAATTACAACAACGGAACAGAACCACGACACTATCTTAGCACTAGTAGAGCGACCACACTCGTTGAATGACTTGAGCGGAATCTCCCTCGCACGGCACCTACAGTGAACTTTATACTACCGACACAAGAGGGGGTTTCTCGATATACCCTCCATTCAACCTCGATCCAACCGGGTATTTTATAGACACTCCGACACGGCCATCCTGACGTACGACCGTCCTCGGGCGTGTATCTTTATGCATTCCTGTAACAAACAACAATTCGTCCGCTCATCCATCCTGACATGAGTGGGTACATATTATTAGTTCTGAAAACTAATTGTTAGATGGTGCTGCTTGTTTCACTATGGCGCCATCAATTCACGACACGGCCATTCCTGACTAGCATCAGTCCTCGGTTTCAGTGCCTGGAAACAAAATATGCTCAGTGATTAATCTAGCTCGGCTATTCTGCCAATGGAAACAAGGTCGATTCCAAATGGTACTTTACTTCTCCTAAGTCTAAGTACAATAGCTAACTGTCACAATTGACAATGCCTTGTTATTAAGGCTTCTTACACAGTGCTTCCTGCACAACATGATTTATCGTGGAAGGTCCGATCAACAAGTTCCAACACAGTAATTTTAACAATTTTGTTACTCTTTACAATTCATAAGCAATGCGTATTCAACTCGTAAACTTTCATCGAAATCTGTGCACCAACACAGACCAGAATCGCACCAACGATTCTTTACATATCCACCGTCACATATGCCAGAATCGCACCAACGATTCTCCACATATCTGCCGTCACATATGCTACAATACAGGAGGGGCTCTGTGCACCAACACAGGCCAGAATCGCACCAACGATTCTTTACATATCTGCCGTCACATATGCCAGAATCGCACCAACGATTCTCCACATATCCACCGCCAAATATGCTACAACACATCTGCCGCCACATATGCCAGAATCGCACCAACGATTCCCTACATATATGCCGCCAAATATGCACCAACAGACAGAAATCGCACCAACGATTTCCTACAGACCCATCGCCACATGTTACTCATGAGGTGCGGTCTAAAGTTTTGAGTATGAGTATACAAGCATTCTTAATCAAATTTGGTCTCACTACCACTGTCATCAACTATGACATCGAACTCTCAAGGAACTTGGTGATCGGGGATCTTCCTCACATGATCATGGGGGTATTTGTGGGGTACTTTGCACACTAACATGACCGCTTCCGGTTGAATTTACGATAGTATTTAAACTTTTGCCTCAGCACCATCTTTGATGAGAGGGTAATTCGGCCCAGAATCATAATAAGATGGGTACGACTCACCAGTATTCATTAGCATACCGCTAGGATTGCTCACATAGCAAACGTCAACACGACGCTCATTGCTCGCCTCTACGGTAGGCATAGGGCTAGCGCACGTGGCTACTAAAACAACAGCTCACACCATAATTAGCTGCCTTGAAGCAGGCTCATGTGGTCAAAACAACAGCACAGGGCGTGCCGCACTCGCACAGCGAGCCGTCGCATCTCACCAGCGCCAGCCTGACGCTGCACCGTACCACGCACTCGAAGCGTTAACAGGAGCAGCAGGAGCACCTGAGGGTTCACAGGCATCTTCGGGGTTGCCGTCATCGGGATCTGCGTTAAAAACAAGTTGTTAGTTATCAGGACAACATACACAGTTGCCTATCCTCTCATCCATCACGCATACGAGGCCCTCAAACAGAAATACGCTCTCATACCGTGGACTATAATAAAACACTTCGCTTTCACAAATAAGCATACATCTCCATACGAGGTATCTCACACATACTCTTAAACTTGCGAGATCCCATGTTAACCAAGTGAACCACGTTAAAAACGTGGACCAGGACAGCGCCTGCCAGGACAGAGCCTGATACATGTTTAGAAAATACTACTGCGCACACAGAGTATACGACTTCCGCGCACACAGAGTAAGACTTCTGCGCATACAGAGTACACGACTTCAGAGGCATCGTCATGTATAGCATACGCGCGCTCCGGGAAATCACCCGTCACGCGTACAGCATACGCGTGTGCCGAAGCCAGGCCATGCTACATCTGGACCCGGCAGTCCGTTCCGACCAGCAAGGCACACCATCTCCTACGCTCGCGCACATGTAATCATATCACACGTACTACTGTAACACAAAAGAAAACATTAAAAATATTCAGTAGGAACTTTTTTCTAACAAATGCAGCAGTACTCTCAGGTCACTAATCTTTCCAGGGCACCATATACTGAGCTGCAGCTACACCACAACCTCTGGTATGGTTCGATCCTCATGTAAACTTAAACACTCTCTTCAATGTCAGAACTAATTTGCTCTACTTAGCTTTCATCAGTTATACTTTGGTTTTCCGGCATTTTTCGCAACTGATTAAAAATGTAAACACTTATTCTTACAAAATATTTTTAAGACAATGTTAGGAATAGATTTGCTTTCCTCATGTATCAAATGGTGATCGGTAGCAGCGGCAAATAATGTGTCCGCGACGTCATAAGCCGACAGCATATTTCCACTCAAGAGCGAGCGCCACAGCACCACGCGTTCCACTAAACTCTCAACATCAAATCCCAATTTTATCGACTACGTAATACTCGCAGTAAACTGTAACACTTATCAACACATTAGAACACAGAAATACAACTTAGTGTTTTTAATTAATAGCACGTTAACGTTAAACATTTTTCGGTACATCGTTTAAACATTTTGAATTATAAAACTAGTCCGTGTAAATCACACCTCGTGTATCAAATTATAACATAACTCGAGCAAGTTAAACTTCCACAGAATGCGAACTATAACTCATTTAGAATACCTCCAACATTTCTTTCGACATTTGTTACCATATTTGGGTACGTTTAGAAATAATGAAAGTACTTGCGGGTACTTTTTATCATTAATCGAACAAAAAGATTTAACTTTTGGCTTAAAACATTTCACTTTAAACTTCTACTCTACACTTTAATGGTACGTCAAAGTCGTAAATACGACCACAAACTTGATTTAAGAAATTGAACACAAAAACAAAACGCGAGGCACGTCATAGTATTTCACCAACGTAATAACCCTCACACTATTCAAAGGTTATAACAGGTGGGCAGTAACAGGGACTTTATCCCACTTCTGATATCGGAAATGACAACAGGAGATCCCACTTCTGATGTCGGAGATTACAACTGAGGATCCCAATTTGTGGTCTCGGAAATACATCAGGATAGCGTTAACTGTTAAAAATAATAAAAGTGTGAGAGCGGAAGTTCAACTTGCTCTCTTGCTTACGCAGTTAATCATTATCAGTAATAAGACAGCGTAACGCACTATACATCCAGTATAGTGAAATTACAGTTCGACCACACCGTAATACGTCTCCGCCACAATCACACACCAGTGTAACGTGAGGTACGTAATTACATGATAACACCAAAATATGTAAACCAACAGCAACACTACTTATCTCAATGTAACACTGGACAGCACCTCAGCAACACCAATCCTCCTTGTCTGCACTAGAAGAATTACAACAACGGAACAGAACCACGACACTATCTTAGCACTAGTAGAGCGACCACACTCGTTGAATGACTTGAGCGGAATCTCCCTCGCACGGCACCTACAGTGAACTTTATACTACCGACACAAGAGGGGGTTTCTCGATATACCCTCCATTCAACCTCGATCCAACCGGGTATTTTATAGACACTCCGACATATATTTATGTATATATTTATTATACATTAATTATATTAATATTATCGTATAAGTACAAATGAATCTCACACTCAGTTAATCTCCATACACATTTTATATAAATTAAACTATATGAAATGATCGATACTTATTACTTTATATATCCTAGGTTTATAGTTACTGATTCAAATATTTAGAAAAGTTACCTTAATAAAAAAATAAAAATATATAGGAAAAGAATTAACAAAGCATCGGTAAGTTTTGTATGTACTATGTTTTAGTAAAATCACTTATTATTTTGTATAAAAAGAACACAATCTACCATCAAATTTTGTATTTATTTATCGCATAAGTCTGTTGATGTAACACTGTTTAATTACTTCGTAACGGAGAATACTGCATTACTGTGATACGGTTTTTTTCTATAAAATCAGTACAGAATGTAGGGTTTCTAATATGAGTTTAAGCAAATTACATTTTACGAAAAACTTAAAGTTGCGACAAGCTATGTTAGATTTTATTTGTTTGTGATTTGTATATTATGTTTCTTCGTAATAAATTAATTATAATAATAATAATAAAGGTTCTTTATACCCTGAAACTGAAGGTTTTATTATCGCAATTCAAGACCAAGTTATAAATACTCGAAATTACAGGAAATGTATCATTAAAGACCCCACTGTATTAGATGATAAGTATCGAAAGTTCCACATACATTCTGAAACCATTCAGCATATAACTGGAGTATGCCCCCATCTCGCCAAAACCGATTACACTCATAGACATAACCAGGTAGCTAATATCATACATCAAACTCTTGCTATTCAACATAACCTCATACAAGACACTATTACACCTTACTATAAATACATCCCAAGCACCGTTCTAGAAAATACAACACATAAGTTATACTACGACCGCGCCATCCTAACTGACAAAACAATACATTATAATAGACCAGACATTACACTACAAGATAAACTTAATAAAATCACATACCTCATTGATATAGCTATACCTAACACACATAATATTACAAAGACAATTACAGAAAAAATCCACAAATATACAGATCTCCAAAACGAAATTAGCAGAATTTGGAAACAAGAAAAAGCATACATAGTACCGATTGTGTTATCAACCACAGGAGTTATCCCAAAACATCTTCACCATAGCCTGAAACTATTAAATATAAAAGAGAATAAATACATACAATTACAGAAAGCCGCCATATTAAATACGTGCCGTATTGTGAGAAAATTTTTACAAATAGATAAAAACGAAGTTACGCTCAATATCCCAGAACACACTACTTAATAAATCGCCCATATGTTTTTACTTGGTGAACACCCGTAATTAGCATTAATAACGGCCGCAAGGCTAAAAAAAATAAAGTTATAAAAAACAATAATAATAATAATAATAATACTATGTTTTGTAAGATAAATTACAGGTAACTGAGTAGTAAGTAATATATAACACTATGTTGATCGCATATACTTTATTTATTTATCCCTATGAAATAATTTACGATGCTATATCCCGAAATGATACAAAAAACTGTTGTCTTTAGCTGACAACGTAGCATGGGAAACCAACTTATATTAAATTGCGACGGTAATATTTGTTCATTTAATGACTTATCGTAACATTCAATAGGGATTTTTTCGATATATTTTGGCAAGTATTTGAGATAAAAATACGTCTGTCTTACCAGTCTGTTGGAAAAAAATCTTCTTTCTAAATCAGTTATTAACTAAAATATATAAAATTTTGAGTTGATTCAGTGTTACTTGTTAGCCGCGATATGATATATTTTGTTAAAATATTTCATATTTCTAATGTGAATAATGATAACCTGTAATTTATCATTACAATCATTCAAACTGAACATAATTATTTGTACTAGCCCGTCATCAGTACTCTTAACATATTAATCAAATAATCTGGTTTAAATTAACAATGGAGTACTTCCAACATATATCTGATAGAATTAAATTAGGCTTTAATTATAAAATAATGTGATTATATCTAATGAGTCCTCTCGGACATTTTTTTTGACTTAGTACAATCATATTACATCGAAGTGTCTATAATCGTTGAGAATAAAACAACGTCGATGTACGACTACAATTTTTCCTGTACCGTAAAAGCAGTTTATATACATTAATTTCACAAGAACAAATGTCCAAACCCGGAACAATTAATTGTAGGCCATGTAAATACTCGTTCCATGTAGGATTCAAACCCGCGGGCGTTAGTACTGCAACTAATTGCTAAGCCTCTACGCTGTCTATTAAGAAATACATTATTTATTAAGTAACACATTATTTTTTACAACTACAGCAAATTTAATATATAATCAAAGGTTACTTAAAAGTTTACAGTATAAAATGTAAATGTAATAGTGAAATGTAAATGTGTCGCAACCAACCTAGCTTCATCAGCATTTTAGTTAACAGCGTTTTTTCATGGGGAAATGCCTCCGCATAACCACCTCGCGGGGCAAGGACGGGTTATGTCGGACTCGCACCTACTAAAACCCCATGGTGTTCTACCTTTGCCACATACTGATACGCGGCTTCAGGTTGTGCCAAGGGCCACCTCAGCCGCACTTTAATATACTGTCGCTGTTAATACAAGATTCTTATCTTTATTAATTCAGTAACGTTTGCTAAAAGGCACCGTTTAATAAAAAGGCTAGGCTGTTAACTGAAAGGCTAATTAATCTAGTTGGCTGCAACATAATAGACTATTGAGGAGTGTTGAAGGCAAGATGGGGGCTTCTGGACAAGGTGAAGTAGGCGCTATCCTCCGCATATAGCGCCAGCTCTACGTCGTCCTCCCATTCGCGTAGGTGTCCTGTCAGAGTAGGGATGTCATTAGTGTAAACCGCGTACAGGATCGGTGAAAGACAGCTGCCCTGTGGTACGTCAGCTCTTATGGGTTTTACTACGGATTCGGCATCTTCGACACAGGCGTAGAAGCTCGGGTCGGCTAGGAACGACGCCACTAGCCGCAGCACAGCCGGAACGACACTCGTCTGTTGTTCCATCTTATAGAGTAAGCCAGAGTGCCACACCCTGTCGAACGCCTTCTCGATATCGAGGAAGACGCCCAACGATGTGCGATCCCGGTTATGTTTGGCCGCAAGGTGGTGCAGCACTCTGGTCAGCTGTGTCGCTGTGGAGTGTCCGCTCCTAAATACATGTTGTCCCGCCCGCAGTTGGATACACGGGCGGATTCTTCTTAAAGCGACCCGTTCAAATAATTTGGCTGTGTGCGGTAGCAGCGTTAGAGGTCTGTAACTAGCTGCTCTACGTCTGTCCTTCCCGGGTTTCGGCAAAACTATGACCTTGCCTTTCTTCAAGTCCTCCGGGAAGTGTGAAGTCCGCTGTATGCCATTGTAGAGTCGTCCTAGCTCTACAATGGCTCTATGGGGCAGCTGTCGAAGTGCAGCGTTCGTGATCCGGTCGTGTCCCGGCGCCTTCCTCGTTTGCAGGCGGGCAATCGTCCTCCGCATTTCAACGGGGAGATGAACCATTTTCCTACAAGCGGTGTCGCGGGCGACGACAGGAACTCCCGAACGCGGCTCTCCTTTAGGGCATGAAGTTCCATGTACTGCGCACTTGCTGGGTTCGGCATAAATTGCTCCTCGAAGTGCTCGACTAGGATATTCGCTCTACCTTTGGCCTCGTTACAACGCCCGCCCGCGTTGTTGGTCAGCGGGCAGACGGGGGGTCTAGTCTTAGTTAGCTGTCGGTTTAATTTGTAGAGCGACGCTTCCTGATTTTGGGCCTTCCATATGCGCCGCTACCAGGCTCTTCCTCTGTAGGCCTGTATTGCAACCGACAGCTCATCCGTCAGTGTATTCAATTTGCATTTTATGCGTGGGCAGCGAGTGCGTGCCCAGAGCTTCCTCAGCGCTCGTTTGTGATTTAGCTGCGCACATAACTCTCGTGGCAGCTCTTCTCTGCGATGTGTTAGAGGGACGATCGTAGAGGCCGCGTTGAGGGGTTCTTGGATGTTTCGTGTTATTATAGCTGCAGCGGTCTCTACGTCGTCCGGCGAGGTAATTGGTGTATATTCTGGAGGCCTCTCCTGCAGGTATTGCTGATAGAGCCTCCAGTTGATCTTGGTAATAAAAGCTCTGAGCAGCGTAGACACCGCCTTGAGGCCAAGGGTTATCAGAATCGGGAGGTGCTGTGAATTCAGGTCGTATAGCACCTCTACCACTATCAGTTGACGTTCCTAGCGAGCAAGATGTCCAATACATCCGGACTTTTCCTGTGGTCGGTCGGAACGTGCGTTGGTTCTTCGGGACCTAAAACGTCATAGTTGTTACGTTCTGCGTCGTCACAAAGCTCACGACCCGGCGGGGTGATCGTTCTAGATCCCCAGGCCGGATGTTTTGCGTTTAGATCCCCCGTGATGATGTTTGGTGCTGAGCCTTCCATGATCATCCGGATGTCTGAGGAGTAAAATGGAGTCCCTGGCGGGCGGTACGCTGCAAGGATCCTCAGTTTCTCGCCCGCCGCCTCCATTTTAATGCCAATGGAACGCGTCGTATGGTATGACGGTAATTCAAGCTCTAGGTGGACGATGTCTTTTCTCACTAGAACCGCCGTGCCTCTATAGACGGTTCCTTGAGCGTTGACTTCGTCCTTCCTGTAAATATGGTAGTTGGGCATCTTGATGTGCGTAGATGGCCTCCTTCGTCTCCCCCAGCAAGATTACGTGTATATTCTGCTGTTGAGCTGTAGTGCGGAGTTCATGGAGCTTCTGCTGGATACCGTCCGGGTTCCAGTAGAAGCGTAGTATGAAGCGCAGGTTCATATCACTCGCCTCTGTAGTGCCGAGCCAGTAGTAGAGACAGTGCTCGTATCAATGCAGTAATTGGGTCGGTGCCGGCTCTGATGTCTGCCAGGACCTGGCTACCGACCTCTATGGCGATGCCAACCAGCCTCAGGATTGCGTCCGTGGTGTCTGAGTTGGCAGTTGGTTGTATAGGTGTTGTGGATAGTATTGGTCTCGGCTGGGCTGGATAGGTCTCTTTCCGTAAGGTAGAGCGCTGCTTTGCTGGTAGGGCTGTTTGCCTCCCCCCCTTCCCTCTTATGGTTGTCCACCCCTCTTCGTTGATTTCAACGGTCCTCGGGCGATTCTCCGGAATCGGCTTCGGCGCTTCCGGAAGCAAACCGGGAAGTGTTATGCCTTGCTTCCGTGCGATCCTCCTCAAAATCGGACATCGACGATCGATGGCGGTGTGTGATTTTGCGCAATTTGCGCATGTTGGCGGTTGCTCTCTACCCCTTGTACAATCCCTTGCGGCGTGTTCACCCGCGCAACAGACGCATTTAATGGGTCGGAAGCAATTATAGGAGGCGTGACCGAACGCCTGGCAGCGGTGGCACTGTGCTGGGCTTACTCGTCCCTGCCAGGCTTCAATACCGACTCCTCTCATGTACAATAATTGGTTAACTTTCTACAAGTCGTTTAAGCTTTCATGGCTTAGGTGGTCCAGTTGCGCGAAGTATAGGCATACCGGCCTGCCTCTACGCGGAGGGATTGCTTTCACGTATCGAATTGGGAATCCTAGTGCCTTGATAGCCTCCCCGATTGCTTCTGTGTCTGTATCTACTGGCAGCCCTCTAATGCCCACTTTTGTAGGCTTCTCCTCTTCGGGGGTGTAGCAGTACCAGGACATGGCTGGTATTTCCTTTGACAGGTCGATCAGGTACTTCTGAATGGCCCGGAATTGAGCACCTCAAAATGCTTCGTCCAATTCGGGAGGCATTCTGCGACGATTGGCGGATATCTGCCCTTCTCGGCGTCTTCGGTTGGCTTCGGTGGTATGTCTGCAGCCTGCCTTTTTACTGCTGGGGCTGCTGCCAGTTGTGCGTAGCTGGTGGATGGACGTTGTCCATCGTCCGTTGGTAATCCAGACGGGTTTGTTTGTTGTCCATTCGTGGATGCTAGGGTAGCATACGTAGTGCTATCCCAGCCGTATAATTCCTCCCCCCCCTGCTCGTACCCGACCGCGTTACTACGTCGGTCAGGGGAGATTGGAGGGGTTGGTTTTCGCGGAGACGGTGATTTTTGCGGCGAGTTATACTTCCTAAATTCTACCGCTGGAAGTTGCTCCTCTTCGTCGGATGATGTGGGTGCAGATGAGTTTGGAGACACGACGCATTGCCTCTTCTCATATAGGGATGCTTCCGTCTCTGGTGGTGTATGCCTCCTGGCCGATTTCTTCGCCCGCTGCGGTTGGCGCGACGGTTCGCGATCGCTCGTGCACTCAGGCGCGGTGAGCGCGAGCGCGGCGCTCGATGCGGGCTCCTTAAGCGGCGAAGTAGGCTTCCTGGTTGTTTTGGGGATGTGGCTAAACGAGCTCACGATCCTGGAGCGTTCCGGGTTCGCGAGGTCCCTAACCAAGAGCGGTCGATCCAATACCTCCGGACGATCCGGTGGTTTCCTAACGCGAGGGGGTGGGGGGGGCTCCCCCTTTCCCCTGCCGGTCATTCTTGCTGTTGTCGGTTGTGTTTTGCGTGTCCTATCTATTATCCCTACCTAGCAGGCTGACAGGTGACTGACGCGCGCCGCGAGGTACGGAACGGTGGAGAGTAGAGGGTGGCTGCAACACTTTTGGGGCACTGCCTACCCCTTCTTTCGTTACGAAAGGGTTGGGGGAAGTGCTCGAGGTGGCACTTAAAAACGCGACTGGACACTAAAAGCCGAGAGCGCTTCAAGTGCCAAGAATCTACCTAAGGGCCGGTGACCTCGACGCCTCGCGGAGTATGCGGACTCGACGCTTAGCGGAGTGTGTCGTACCGGTGGCTGATTTGGACCACTGCTAATCCTCAAACAGCACACACTTGGGAGATCCTTGGTCGGTACCGATTTGTATGAAAACCAGTCTAATGGGGTATCAATAAAGCTATACTCGAAAGAGAGCCACGCCCTCTGTACGATTTCGCAACTCAATTACATCAAATTTGTACTATCACTCCCTCACGGTTTGCCCAATATCTTTATTTGTATAAGACATACATTTATACATTTTATTTAAAAAGATAGCACAAAAAATATCTATACTATTATATACATTATATTTTTATATCACAAAAAACCTTTTATTTATTCAACAAAATATGCCTATTTTCAAACATATGTACTAAGTTAGAACTCTTAAATATCTAACTTATAAGGTCAGAAAAATGTTCTTTATTTGAAAATACAAATATCTTAACTAACACAATAGTTCAATTTACATTTTTTTCCACACATTTTACTATTTAAAACACATTTAAATTTCTTATACAAAACTATCAATATTTCACTAAGATAAGAAGGTATTTTTGAATCAAACATTGAAAATAGACATTTTTATTTTTCATACAAATGTATTCAACTTATATAAGGTAATACTTATGCAACATTTAACATTAATTCCACTTATACAAAAAGTGATCATTTCAACCGGGGAGCAAATCCTGGTCTCTAACTTTATTTTAATATTTCTTTAAATTAACAATGTTATTGGAAAGGTAATTTCAACCAGGTAACTGAACCCGGAAACATAATTTATATCTTAAAAATTCCCTATATGAATTTATTAAGAAAATATTAGTAAGAAAACGACGAACTAGTCCGGCCTGGGAATCGAACCCAAGACCGCCCTCCCGGTGATAGAGCAGGTTGCCGGATTCGAGGATTACCGTGTCCTCCCCCTCTCTTTGGACTTCGGATAATCCTATAATATGCCAGCGCAACTTGTCTATCTCTTCTTCCAGCTCCACGATCTTCTCGTCAGTCCTCAGGGTGCGTGCGTTGTACGTTGCCAGGTCGAGTCGTCTAAGGTGGCAACCGAACCTCCACCGGAGATTCTTAGCACCCCCTGCCCCGCCGTTACCATGGTCGCCACCGTAGCCAGGAATAGCGGGGCCGCCGGGGACTGGGGGCCGTCTGTTTGTTGCTTTGACCATTGGGGGGGTATTTGCCATAGTTGCCACGCTTGGAGAGCGGGTTGGCAACCGCAGTTTTTTATTGTAATTTTGGCCATTATCAGGAAGATGCTGATGCCCATCTCCTGCCTGTTTCCCTTTGTTGCCTTTTACGACACCCACGGGAGGATATGGGGTAGTGGATATTCTTGATCCCACTACACGGCAGCTTCTTACCAAACGGGATGAGTATTACTGCAGAATTGTACTGTGAAGAAATGAACACAATGATGAAGAAGCTCGCACGTCTCCAACTAGCGTTGGTCAATTTGAGGTGTCTATTTTATTCTTCATAAATTTTGTTTGAAATCTCTAACAAATCCTAAGCGCGTTAAAATTGAGATGGGAAGCATGGAATACACTTACCGTAAAAGCAAAATGGCAGATTGTTATCACTTCACAAACTCAAATAACTTGAATACTTTATTATAATTCTCACGATTAAGTAAGCTGTTCTTTGTTGTCACAATTTTATTATGTCGTTCATAGGATTTCTCAAACGATACTTAAGAACATTTTAGATAATTATTACGCGTCAATAAGTGTCAAACAATTATTATTAATGGGTCTAATGAAGTTTTGAGTGATAAGTCATTCTTAGCGTAAGTTTTTCTATGACCAATAGTGTTAACTAACCCATCTACAACTACAGTAATACCGGTTAAAGTAGTGGCTGAGTATGAATAAACACTCTTACGTAGGTACTTTAACACCTTTATACCATTGCTCCACAGGCTTTTTATAACCTTTAGCTGTAAAATCGTGGACCTCTTTCGTTGGTATAAGTGAGTTAGGGTTCTCTATAACACCGCTACTACAGGTATTCTTAACACTTTGATACACGAATGGATCCCATATTCAAATGATATACAGGTAGTTTTAACGCTACTGCACAACAGACGGTCTCTCATGTTACAAGAACTAGGGTTGGAAGCTCTCTGTTATCTACCGTACTCACCAGACCTTGCGCCCACAAACTTCTACTTTTTCAGAATATCCAAATTCTGCAAAAAGAAGAAATACTTTTTGGCGGAAATAAAATTCAATATTGGTGAGGCAGTACGAAATGCTTTAGAAGAATTTGTTGCCACCGGTCCAGCTGATTTCTTCAAGAAGCGCATTTATGAATTGCCACTGCGTTGGCAAAGATGCATGTAATTACTTTAATGGAAATAAAAAATATGGAAAAAAATTACGTTAACTAATTTTACAAAAAACCGCCATTTTATAGGTAAGGACCTAATATTATAAGTCGGATAAACCTCTTACTGACTATGAGGGTATTGTTACAGGACACGGACCGCCTCTCGTTTCTTATATAACTGCTTATATATAAACTACGCCAACTTTGCATCGCAATATTTTGCAAGCCAAGCCAGCAAGTCTTTTGCAACTTATCGAAAAGCGTATAGGCTAAGGATTTCAAGCGGTTTTATTACAACGTATTTTAGCTGCGGTATTAATCCTTAAGGCAAGTCGGTTCAACGTGATTTTAACATTGAGATTAAGTTTATATGTGTTACAGGAAAACACCTTAAACTATTGAGAAACATACTAATTCTCTATAGTATGTTTCTCAAGAGTTTAAGTCTTGGTTAATATTATGAAAGGAAAGTAAAAATACATAACCATTAATATGCTACGTTTCTAAAAAAAAATTAACTTAAAAAACTGTCCTATCTTTAACAAGTAAAACGTAAAGTTATAGCCATATCCTGATAGATAATTCACGATTCTTAAAATTATTTTACCAATAAAAAGTTACTCTCCCACAGTAAGTGCAAAGTTTTGAATCAAACATCAACAGTTTTCACGGATGGTCACGGGAGGACTGTAGTATTCAACTGAATATCCGAACATCCCCTGGCTATGGTTAACTGTGACATTGGGACGTTGAGAACCTCAGACCATTGGTTGTGTAAAATACTCTAAATGTCGGAAATTTAAAATAGCTAACATAGTGTTCACTTAAACATAACAAATCATTATTCATAGTTTCCGTAGTGCTCTCCAGTTAATGCCTTTTCTAGGCAAGTTTTTGATACCTTGGGTACAATAATGTACTTAAGTCCACTCTCATTAAGATTTAAAACTCATTAGCCTGTGTAGTACGAGTTCATAAGTACAGCTGCAATGATATAGTACTGATACACTAACAAATCAAGAAATATAATCATGCCTGATTTCTGGATCTCAACAACTCTCCACCTTATCAGGTCCCTCTCAAACGCACACAAAAAAATTCATTAGAATCGGTCTGGCCATTTTCAAGTTTTAGCGAGAATAACGGACAGCGATTGATTTTTATTTATAGACATTATGTAATACTCTTTATCGATAGTTGATTGTGTTGTTAGCGGTGAATAAAACAATAGACTTTCATTAGTATTATGCTTATTAATATTGAATAAAAATATTCTATTCCATTTTATACTATTGTAGTGACGTGTGAAGCGTTTAAGAGAATTCATCGCCACATTCCACCCGGTGAGTGTCGTAAGAGACTATAAGAAGAGAAAATAAAAATGGTCTTCGATGATTACCTTAAAACTAATTCATTCCACATTGATATAACTTACCCAAGTGATCAAATGTGAGAGTTATTAAACAATTTTAAAACCCTCTTATAAATGAAAGGACATAAGTGAAGCATAATATATGGGTTGTTACATCACTATTAACTTTTATACATTATACTATTCATTAAAATCTTAACGTTCTCTGTTGATGGCTTTCCATGCGCTTGTGCTGCTGTAAACAACTTTATAAAAATGTACGCATAGAATAGTACTTTACAGCAACCATGAGGTTTTTGACGTCCCGATATCATAGCTTGCCCGGCTACCTTCAGTTTTTGAATTATATTATACTCAACTTTTATTTTGTTTATGAATCCAATACGATTTTGAAGATAGCATGTATTCCTCGCAGCTTTATGACTATATAAGGTACGTGTAATTCTAAAAACATTCTAAATTCATTCTATACAAACATAAATACCACTTACCTCAGACCACTTCGCGTTTTACGGCTCACATCGGATGCTTTCGTATAATTAAATTTCCATTAGCATTTGTGCTTCAAATAATATTGTGGGATAAAACATTTTTTAATATTTAGGGTTAAGTAAATTAGTAAAATGATCTTACGTAGGTGCTGCTCATTTTAAACCTTTGGAATGTACTTTTAAAAATAAGGACTATCACAACCTTCTTTAGGGTTGGAGTTATTTCTCCAAAAGTATGTGAGAGTTACCCTGAAATACAACCTATTAAATAAAAAGAGTATTTCTCACATATATATATATATATATATATATATATATATATATATAAATATAAATATATATATATATATATATATATATATATATATATTAATAAGTAACAACTTACCAAAATAAAGTCCAGTAAGCAGGTTTAGCATTTTGTTTTATTTGGGGGGTGCTTGATAG
Source organism: Parnassius mnemosyne (assembly GCA_963668995.1). NCBI lineage: Eukaryota > Metazoa > Arthropoda > Insecta > Lepidoptera > Papilionidae > Parnassius > Parnassius mnemosyne. Next base: position 5,412,887 of record CAVLGL010000001.1, on the reverse strand, counting down.
AACACCGTCCTGGGTACCAACTCACGCTACGTCGCCACTAAGTGTGATTTACCGTCTAGGGCTTCATCGCCTTTTACCACTGGGTGGGATAGTAGTCAAGCAAATACTTGATTGTAATAAGTAAAGAAATGTATAAAATTAAAGTAAACTTACCCTATTAAATAAAATAAGTATCATCATAATCGGTTCACTATTGATGAAGGTGTCGCGTAGCATCATACAAAGAAAAGGAATAAAGGAACAAACTTACAGTCGAATACACCTGATCCTTTTTTAAGTTGGCTAAAAAAGTAATCTACTTATATAAAAAAATTGCATTCGTAAGCAATATCTTATGTATTGGAATCTAATGGATATATAAATATTAGCTTTCGAAATTCATTTACATTTAATATGATCATTTCCAACGCGAGATACGCCATGTTGAAATAATATATCGTTGGTTTCCGCGTGAATCACATTTGATCTTGCAATAATACGAAGCCGCAAGAATTATTCTGTTATTAGAATCAATAACCGAAAAATGTATTTTTCGAATTCTGCCTGCGAATTCACGAACCTTATATTTATGGGATAAGAGGAAAAGGAACATGCAACTAATCTGCCGCTCATGAACTTCTGCTGCATCGGAGAAATTACAAGTACGTTACCGGTCTTTTAAAAAGGAGACGATTTGTTTTAAAGTCCTTAAGTGGTATCAGTACGAAAAAATCACTGATGATTTTTCACAAAGTAATAATGTAAAGAAGAAGTATTAAAACTTCTGGTAAGTTGTACGTACAGTGGTGCCCTGCCCAAAGCATTCAGATGGTGTGGATGTATTATGGAATTTAATTTTTATTAATTCTATTTTGATAATTAATTTCACCCGATTAAGAAATTTCTTTTAAAATACATTACTAAATTAGACTCGTGGAATAAATTCTTTCAAAAATACCTGTTTTATCATTTCTAAATATTATACGCCCATTTCTGCATACAAATTAAATCAACCCATTGTTTTATTAAATACTAGCTGTTGGCGTTGTTGCTGAAGTGCTTTTACAGTAGGGCTACGATGGCTATCCGAGTACAGAACCAGAGTACGAAACCTATCCAATTGCAGAGAGGTGTAAGACATGGTGATGTTATATCCCCAAAACTCTTCACCGCTGCATTGGAAGACGTTTTCAAGTTTCTGGACTGGAAAGGATACGGTATTAACATCAGTGCCGAGTAAATCACTCACCTTCGATTTGCCGACGATATAGTCTTTATGGCAGGATCGCTGGAGGATCTAATCACCATGCTCAATGACCTCAATAGTGTCTCCCAACGGATAGGTCTTAAGAAGAACATGGACAAAATAAAGATCATGTTTAATGTCCATGTCACACCTATGCTGGTAGTTGTTGGGAGCACTAAGCTCGAAGTTGTTGACGAGTATGTTTACTTGGGACAAATAGTCCGACTAGGTAAGTCTGTCATTCATAGGGGGGTATTTGCCATAGTTGCCACGCTTGGCGAGCGGGTTGGCAACCGCAGTTTTTTTATTGTAATTTGGCTATTATCAGGAAGATGCTGCTGCCCATCTCCTGCCTGTTTCCCTTTGTCGCCTTTTACGACACCCACGGGAGGATATGGGGTAGTGGATATTCTTGACCGCCACTACACGGCAGTGATGACTTACGGAACTGAGACGTGGTCCTTCACTGCTGGCCGTATGAGGAAGCTCAAGGTCGCTCAGCGAGCTATGGAGAGGGCTATGCTCGGAGTTTCTCTGCGTGATAAACTTAGGAATGAGGATATCCGCAGTAGAACCAGAGTAACCGACATAGCCCAACGGATTAGTAAGCTGAAGTGGCAATGGGCCGGCCATATAGCTCGAAGAACCGACAACCGATGGGGAAGAAAGGTTCTCGAGTGGCAGCCTCGTACCGGTAGGCGAAGTGTAGGGCGTCCCCCCACGAGATGGAGTGACGACCTGGTAAGACATGCAGGAAGTCGATGGATGCAGGTGGCTCAGGACCGTGTTTTGTGGCATTCTTTGGGGGAGGCCTATGTTCAGCAGTGGACTTGTGAAGGGCTGTAATGATGATGATGATGATGATGAGGTAAGTCTAACTTCGACCGAGAGGTCGATCGATGGATTCAACTCGGCTGGGCAGAGTTCGGGAAACTACGACACATCTTCTCGTCAGACATACCTCAAAACCTTAAAACGAAATTGTACAACCAGTGTGTGTTGCCAGTGATGACTTACGGATCTGAGATGTGGTCCTTCACTGCTGGCCGTATGAGGAAGCTCAAGGTCGCTCAGCTAGCTATGGGGAGGGCTATGCTCGGGATTTCTCTGCGTGATAAACTTAGAAATGAGGACCCCCCACGAGATGGAGTGACGACCTGGTAAGACATGCAGGAAGTCGACGAATGCAGGTGGCTCAGGACCGTGCTTTGTGGCATTCCTTGGGGAGGCCTATGTTTAGCAGTGGACTTATGAAAGGCTGTAATGATGATGAATGATGATGTTGCACGTGACTTCGCCCGCGTGAAATTCATACCGAATGGATTTCATGGATTTTAATATTTTTTATGCGTGGAATTCTGATTATTTTTCTAAAATAAAATTAGCCTTAGTTACTCCTTATAATATCAGCTATCTGCCAATGACAGTCTCGTTAAAATCGGTCAAGTCGTTTTAGAGATTAGCCGGAACAAACAGATAGACAGACGGACAGGCGGACGAAAATTGAAAAAAATTGATTTTTGTTATTAGTACCGTACTTATATACTTTCATGTGCGTTTAGTAAAAAAATATTATCTCAACGTTACAAACAGACCCTTAAACTTTATTTATTTGTATAGATTAAAACTCTTTTTTTATAAAACTGAAGTGACAAACGAAGTAACAATCTACCTGATGAGTGGGTACTATAGTCTATTGACACCAGAAACCACTCCACCTCTGAGGAATAAGATGTCTCACACCCTATAATTATACTAACGCTCTATGGAATAGAATAGAAGAGAAGAGAAAAGAATAATTTTCCTTCAATATAGATTAATACATAATTCTTATTGAAAGTCATTTTCTAATTTACCACTGCTTCCAAGAAACCCAGCGGGATTTTTTAAACATATTTCACTTTACAATAATTTTTTTTTGTTTATACAAGTTTTAAATTAGTTATAATAACCAGCATGGTGGCTATAACCTCATTCCCAGAGGTTTTGTTTCAATTATGTATTCTTTGATATTATAATAACCCGTTTTGTAAATGTTTTCTTTAATACATCAGTTAAACTTGTTTGTTGACAAATTTTGTACATTTTCTGGGATTTTTTGTACAAGCGTGTACATTGTCCTATAAATCAATTACTAATTCTGTGGAGCCTAGAAACTGGTATTACAAGCTTATGTTTGTTCCTAGTGTTTAAATACCTTTTACACCTCAGTTGCTTGGCGACAGAAATAGGTAAGAGCGTGGTACCACTACTCCCAACATCACTACATAAGAAAAGACACACCACCGTCTATACAACTTGTGTTACGTCTCTAAACGAGGCCTCCGCAGGCGAAGTAGACTTGCGGTCAGCTATACCGCTAAAACTTAGAGGTTTGCCAGTGTGGTGTTTGGATTATTAGTGACAGGGCTGTTCTTCAAACTAGGTAAGAGCATCATTTTATTTTATTATGCGAATCTTAATTAATACATTTTAACATATTTTATATATTAATACCTTTATACGGCGAACGGTATACTGTGATCCCAGCAGGTTTTAATATTGCGTGTGAATAAATATATTCGTAGTCATACTTTTATCGGCTTAGACACTTCTAATACTACAAAATGTTTACTGTGTGCGTTTCAGTTATTACTTTTTTCATATCGAGAGCGAAATACAATTTGACATACTTATGTGAGAAGGATTCAACTTACACTCGGGTTTAAATAATCCTTACGGATAATTTCATACAGTAAAAATAGTTCTAGTAAGTGACAGTCAACAACCAACAAATTGAAAAAAAAACCTTTAATACGTAACACTGCTCAAAACTAGAAACGTCTGTCCTATTATTTGCGTAACTGGATAAGATCGTGGAATTTGCTTCTTTGTAACATACACATAGTAACGTAGACACTTTTTTGTTACCATAGAAGTAATGCAAAAGTAACGAATAATGATTGTAAGTCTGATTTCATAATATAGAGCGTGGTTCCTTTCCCGTTCGAGCCGACCCATTCGTGCTACAACCATAATATAGCTGCAGCATGGCTCTACCACGTAGAAAAATTATTCATTATTATATTCTTTCGTCGAAAATGTTTTTCAGTATCTAGTTTCGTAATGCGATTGATTAGATAAGCCTTCTCTAATGAAACATACTGGCGTTTTTCGATCAAATACTCAACACGATAATGTGTGAGACTGATGCAAATTACTCCGTTACAGCCTTTTTTTATAGGATAAGGGTGACAAAGCAGCACACAGTCCACCTGATGGTAAGTGGTTGCTGCAGCCCATAGACATCTACATTTATCCTCAATTAAGAATAAATATGCAGATGCGTTGTCACCCCTGAGGACTAAGATGGAATGCCTCGTTTCCAGTAAAAAGGGTCTCCGGTTCTCTACACTCACCATACGAAACACAGCAGCATTAAGCTGCTATTTTACGCTGGTATTCTGTGAGAGCGTGGTCCTTCCCCGGTCGAGCCGACCAATTAGTGCTACAACTTTACTACTAATATAGCTGCAGCATGGCTCTACAACGTAAAAAAAGTGCTCCTCCCACTGCTAAATATAGGCCTCCCCATATAATTGCCTATAAGGGATGATACTTGCTGGAGTAACTACGCTTTGCAAGCGAGTTGGAATACGCAGTTAAGATTTTAGTCATTATTAGGAAAACGCTGCTGGCCAACTCCTGGTTTGAATTTCTCTGTCGTCTCTTACGACACTGACGGCACTATATGGGGTAGTGGATATTCTTACACTACCTCTACACAGTCAAATATAGCTACAGCGTGACTTTGCTAAAATAAAATAAAATATTATTATACAATATAAAATTCACAAAATTACGCGACAAATTGCAGCCACCAAATTGCACCACTTTGTTAACGCTGAGCCTAGATTTTCGTTATCACGCCGCTCGGTCCATGGCAAAGTTCCAACAGCCGCAGCTACTATATATTAACGCATATCTGGACTTTCTCATATCACCGGTATCGAAAGCAACCGAAACAACATTGTATCAAAGTTAAAGTAGCATTAGTAGTTCTTAAGCATTGATAGTGGAAAACATACTATTTGCCCCAAACGCTAAAATTTAAAAACAACATAACGGGGCGCGTTGGCGCGCTCGTCCGATGTACCTAGCACCAGCTGGTACGCGGGTCGCGCGCGCCTCCCCGTACGGGCCGGACGCGTGGGAGATCGGGCAGTTTCTTATCGCCAGCGGCGGTCGGGTCGTAGTATTGCAGTGAGTCTACTCGGGCCGCGTGGTCACGTACATAATAACCTCTAATTGTGTCGATTTTATTAACAAATTTATGCAACGACGAGAAGTTGTGGAGTCTAGAAAATTAGACGCCGGGTTGATTTATTGTTTGGAAGTTAATGTTTAATTGTAACGTTGCGTTAAGTGCCTTAGAAGGTCGCTTTCGGTTCTCGAAATAATTTGTTGCTGAGTGAACGGAAGTAAACTTTGACCCACCGTTCATCAGTCGTGCCGCGTGTTACGGTTGGGGAAAAAAGTTTTCTTCAAGAATCCCAATTTAAAAAAAAATCTTTTTATCTAATGAAATTATTTTAGTGTAACCAAAGCTTGCCTTGAGCGTAACTAAGATTCCAGTTTTAGCGAGGGGAAGTATCATTTCATTAAGTGTGAGTGAGACAGATAGTAACGCTTCCGATTCAGATGCTAATGGGCGAGTGAAACAGATAGTGACACTTTTGATTCAGATGCTAATGAGTGAGTGAGATAGATAGTGACGCTAATGTGTCAAATATCAAGAAAGTCATTTTATGAGGTAGAAGCGAGACAGATAGTGACGCTACTTTTTGAGTGTTGGCACACGCAATGTAGATCAGTACGTTACGCTTCTTCTTTTACTTCGCATCTTTCCGTATTCGTTCGTATTATTTCGTACTTACCGACTTTTTGCTTTGCTTATTGGACTTGTGTGCTTTTGATTTGGATTTGGAAAATTTCGATCTTTAAATGACAACCTTGGCTTTCTACTGGATTATAGTGTGATTGTGTAGTGCCAACATGGTTGTGTACACGATAAATGAATATTCTATCATGTATTACATTTATGGAAAATGCAGAGGCAATGCTAGTACTGCGGATAGACTGTATCGCGAGAGATACCAAATAATAATAATATAATAATTGCTTTATTTCAGACCTTGATCCATAATTTGTTAGTAATACATTATACACCTTAAATACTAATGTTAGTTTCTTAAATATGTAAAATTACTTTTTAATATACTATTCCAGTGACTTAGCATACGCCCGTCACATCGTTCGGCGAACATGTTCAAAATACTGTTGCGGCTGCCACGCATTCTAATCAACAGAGAGTATACTCGTTTACGCATTATTGCAAAGAAGTCATCTGTTGAAATCTGTTGAAGAAGAGTCTGTTGAAAATACCTGATGCGCTACAAAAGCGAGGCAACCCCAACAGGGCTCTGAAAATGTTATTATATAGAACACGAAGGTCACTCTAAGCGCGCTTTGTATATGTTGTCCATAAGCTGCATGCGTAAAAAGATTGGCAGTAGGTCTTAAAAAGTGCAATCTTGACTCCGTTACTACACCGTGCAAACCTACGAATCAACATATTTCCACGGACCGACAGTGCCCCTCGCTCCCTCTCGATGTCCATATCATCTTGACAATTTTGAGTAATGTAGAGACCTAAATATTTAAACTGTTTTACTCTCTCTAGAGCAGTACCATTAAGTACAATAGGAGGCACATACTTCGGACACTTATTTCCAGCTTTAAAAACCTGCTTTTCTAAGCATTGTGCTGATGCAAAATGCTGATCGCTATCCAGATCATCGAGTTTTTACAAACGTCTACCCTTTACTAACGGCAGACTTCCAAACCAAGTATATGGTGAAGGATGATATTTGTTACCTTACTAGGACATAGTACTACAAGCAGTTGAGGAAGATCCAAGTACTACGGTACGAGCAATTCAGGAAAGCACAGGAGTGCTCAAAAGTACGGCTCGTCGAATTTTACAAAAAAATGAGTTACACCCGTACCATGTACAGAGAGTACAAACCCTGCTACCTCAAAATTATCAACGTCGGGTTGCGTTTTGCCAAAGGATGCTACAAAGACGCCACGAAGACCGGCGATTCTTTGAAAAAAATTTGTGGACGAATTTGAATTTTAAGTCGACATTTAAAAAATACGGTTACATGAACCTACATAATTTACACGAATGGCACGTAGAGAATCCGAATTTAATGAGACAAAACAGATCTCAATATTGTTTTAAAATAAACATGTAGATTGGCGTGCCACTAAGTATTTAAAGAGAGATGTGGTATCAGCAAGATGGCTGCCCAGTTCACTATGCCCGCTCCGTGACACAATTTCTTAATGAAGAATATCCGGGCAGATGGATAGGGCGGTATGGTACGATCTCGTGGCCAGCCAGTTCCCCGGATCTAAATCCGTTAGATTTTTTTTTTATTGGGGAGCAGTGAAAGAGAACAGAGGTTAAGTCATGAAATTCCTGCGCACACTCCCGAAAGGCATCCTGCAGTGGCACTTGAATACCTTCATCCATCCTCAAATAAATTCAAATGTTGGCAACATTGAGTACTAAATCGTATTACTTTTTATCAGTATTTTATGCTGGTATTTTGTGAGAGCTTGATCCTTCCCAGGTTAAGCCATTCACACTGCACTCATAAAAAAGCTAGAGAGTGGTTCTCATACGTGGGCTTTTCTAATATTTCCCATTGTTGCCTTCTACTATAACTGCGGGACGTAATGCGATAGTGGATATTATTACGCTGCCCCACATGGCCAAACTTGCCAAATATAATATCACTCTTTTCCTAAAATTGTACGTTTTGCACAACTTTAAAAATTAAAATAGGAAATAATATTTCTTCTTCAACAAAGCCATCGAAGTGTATTTAAGAATTACAATATGGAATTAACGGTTTAATGTGTGCTTAAACATTTGCAGTACGAGCGTGCATGCGGGACAACAAATAGTGGACCAATTTACAATTTGTAATTATGATACCTATTCAATTGGTCTAAAATATTTCTACGAGATAGAGCTACGCTGCAGTGCCACTACAGTTGTAGCATGAATCGGTAGGTTCGACCGGGGAAGTACCATGCTCTCATAATGAAATAGTAGCATAGTGCTTCTATGTTTCGTATGATTTTACCGATAAAAAAACATTCTGTTTTGTTCTTCATGAGGGTATCCACAAATTTTATTCTATATATATTTTTTCTATATATTTTATGTATATAGAATCAGGTAAAATATTTGATAGATTTCAAAAGAAGTCAATTTCGTCAAAGTCAAAGTCAGGAAGCGTCAGTAGCCTAATGGCAGGGCGCGGACCGCGAACTCGAAAGGTCGTGGGTTCGAATCCGCCATTCGGCTACTGTCGTGAACCACTTCTAACAAAAGCATTTTAAGCTTACCAAAAGTGGTTAAAGGGAATATTAGTAATGTTTCATAGCATAACTAGTATTTTTTTTTTAAATTTAAAAATTTAAATTTAATTTGTAATAAAAGTTTAGAGATTAATCTATTTTCCTTAATTATTAGTTATATTTTAATATTTTAATTGAGTTAGAAATGGAAAATACAAACATCGGACATACCTTAAAGTAGAAGATTTAAAAAGTTGTTAAAAATTTAAAAAAAAGTGTACAGCATTGAAGCATTTTTATGTATACACAATATACATACACTAAACACGAAAACTTATATTTAAAACGCAACTTTTCAAAGTGATAGTAATGTGTGACCATCTGTGTAACAAATACGTATGTACGTGCCATGCTGCAGCTATATTAATAGTATAGTTGTAGCACGAATGGGTCGGCTCGACCGCGGAAGGACCATGCTCTCACAAAATACCAGCGTAAATAGCAGTTTAACACTGCTGGTGTTTCGTATGGTGAGTGTAGAGAACCGGAGACCCTTTTTACTAGAAAAGGATTCCATCTTAGTTCTCACAGCTGGCATCGCATCTGCATTTTGATTCTTTATTGAGGATAGATGTAGATGTCTATGGTTCAAAGCAACCACTTACCATTAGGTGGATTGTGTGCTCGTTTATCACCCTGTCCTATAAAAAAGAAATTTACTTGGTCCCAACTACTGAAATCTGGTAAGCGTAAGTATGTTAGCCTTCAATCATCATTATTTTGATTTTAACCGAGAATACATGAAGGTGTCTAAGGGCTACAGCATCCCTTACCATCAAGTGGATTGTGTCCCCGATTTTCCCCTACTTCATTGAAAAAGTCAAAATTTAATGCTAGCAAAGAAAACATTCAAATTCCTTTAACCTACGAGTGAAGTAAACGTTCTAAACGACACAAGATTGTCAGTAAATCACAAGAGTTTAAGGTTCATAAAAACATTGCGGAATATGCAAAGGAGCTAACGTATCATACATTATCCAAGCGGCAGACTACCGGTATTTCAATAAGCTTTACATTTTTTTCATTTAGTCCCCTATACCTGAGGTAAATTAAATGGGGACTCTAGTTTAACTGGCAGGTATTATAGAGACGCTCACGTGTGAAAGGTGTAAAAAATTTACCGAAAAAAAGTGAAAGTAATAAGGGTGCCGCTTTGACTTCTTGAAATAATCAATAAAAGTTAACAAAGAATAACATTGGCAGACACCTATGACACTTTCAATGCCCATTTCATGTACCTCAGGTATAGGGTTAGGTTTTTTTTCGTGGTAGAACCATGCTGCAGCTATATTAGTAGTATAGTTGTAGCACGAATGGGTCGGCTCGACCGGGGAAGGACCACGCTCTCACAGAAAACCAGCGTAAAATAGCAGCTTAACGCTGCTGTGTTTTGTATGGTCGGTTTAGAGAACCGGAGACCCTTTTTACTGGCAAAGAGGCATTCCATCTTAGACCTCACGGGTGACAACGCATCTGCATCTTGAGTCTTATTGAGGATAGATGTAGATGTCTATGGGTCACAGTACTCGTAACCACTTACCATGAGGTGGACTGTGTGCTTGTTTGTCACCCTATCCTATAAAAAAAGAAAAGGGTACTAACAGAAAAAAAGGCAAAGCTTATTGAAATACCATACTCTGCCGCTCATTGGCTTGACCACAATATTGAAATAGGCGGATTAATTGTGCATGTGCCCAGTAGTAGTACGCTTATCTCGGTAACTTTAATTTTTTGTATGACGTAAATTCAGAAATATATCATGGATTCAAATAGATATATTCAAATAGATGGCAGTAAAGCATCTCATTTTCACAAGACGTAAGATACAGAGAAAAACTGCCGTATGGTACTGCGATCGTCAATCCACCTGCCCAGCCTGATTAATAAGAAAAATATTCTATACAACGAAGAGGTCCTTGTGTATGATTTTTTTTTAATTTTATTTTTTCATTTAGTGTTTGTTTACATGAGATTTACTATATCTGCTTATTATATTATATGTATGCTTGCCATAAGAGTAACTAAGATTTTAGTTTGAGTGAGTAGAAGAATCAATACATTAAGTGTGAGTGAGACAGATAGTGATGCATTCGGGTCATACTTTTTCATAAATTTAGGATAATTTTAATTTACAAAAGGTGTTCAAAGTGTATTCCTTCAGCTGCAATACAAGCTCGACATCTTCTTAAAAAAGACCGGGTTATCAGACGGGCAAATTTTCCGTTGTTTATGAATTCAGCTGCTTCCGTAATTCTTTGCATAAATTCAGCTAAATTTTCAATTGGCTTTAAATAAACGTTCTCTTTCACTGCTCCCCAGTAAAAAAAATCTAACGGATTTAGATCCGGGGAACTGGCTGGCCACGAGATCGTACCATATCGCCCTATCCATCTTCCCGGATATTCTTCATTGAGATATTGTGTCACGGAGCGGGCATAGTGAACTGGGTAGCCATCTTGCTGATACCACATCTCTCTGTAAATACTTAGTAGCACGCCAGTCCACATGTTTATTTTAAAACAATACTGAGATCTGTTTTGTCTCATTAAATTCGGATTCTCTACGTGCCACTCGTGTAAATTATGTAGGTTCATGTAACTGTATTTTTTAAATGTCGACTTAAAATTCAAATTCGTCCACAATTTTTTTTCAAAGAATCACCGGTCTTCGCGGCGTCTTTGTAGCATCCTTTGGCAAAACGCAACCCGACGTTGATAATCTTGAGGTAGCTGGGCTTGTACTCTCTGTACATGGTACGGGTGTAACTCAATTTTTCGTAAAATTCGATGAGCCGTACTTTTGGGCACTCCTGTGCTTTCCTGAATTGCTCGTACCGTAGTACTTGGGTCTTCTTCAACTGCTTGTAGTACTATGTCCTAGTAAGGTAACGAACATCTTCCTTCACCATATACTTGGTTTGGAAGTCTGCCGTTAGTAAAGAGTAGACGTTTGTAAAAACTCGATGATCTGGATAGCGATCAGCATTTCGGTATCTCTCGCGATACAGTCTATCCGCAGTACTAGCATAGCCTCTGCATTTTCCATAAATGTAATACATGATTGAATATTCCTTTATCGTGTACACAACCATGTGTAGTATAATAACGCCGGTCCACAAGGGTAAAGGGTCCGTTCAGGATTGCGGTAATTACCGCGGTATAAAGGTGATGTCACACACCATGAAGCTCTTCGAGCGCATTATTGACGCCAGGATCCGACAGGAGTGTACAGTGTCGGACTTCCAGTACGGTTTCCAACCAGGACGCGGTACCATGGACCCTATATTCGCCCTAAGGATCCTCATGGAGAAGCACAGGGAAAAGAATATGCCTCTGCATTTTTTATTCCTAGACCTGCAGAAGGCCTTTGACTGTGTTCCTAGGGAGATGATCTGGTGGGCGTTGCGGTCGAAGTTGGTACCAGAGACCTACGTGGAAATCGTACGTGACATGTACCGCAACTCCGATTCAATAGTCAGGACCGCTGTTGGTGATACCACCCCCTTCACCATAACCATAGGCGTGCATCAGGGCTCCGTCTTAAGCCCCTATCTCTTCAGTGTGATATTAGACGAACTGTCAGCCAGCGTACAGAAACTACCGCAGCCTTGGCTGCTTATGTACGCTGATGATATCGCACTGGTAGATGAGGACAAAGGACGGCTCACCAGACGCGTGCACGCATGGAGGGAGGCGCTTGAGAACGGCGGGCTGAAGCTAAACGTGGCGAAGACGGAGTATATGGCCTGCAACAGCACAGATCTGACGTCTCTCCGTATAGGCGACGACACCGTCGAGCGCACGGACAACTTCAGGTACCTCGGATCTGTGCTTGATGCGTCCGGTGACATCGATCGCGACATCAAGGCCCGTATATCAGCGGCTTGGGCGAAATGGTGCGCGGTGACGGGTGTCATTTGTGACCCCAAAATGCCGGTCAAGCTGAAGGGACAGGTCTATAAGACCATCATAAGGCCTGTCCTTACGTACGGCAGTGAGGCGTGGCCGGTGCTGGAGCGACACCGGCAGTTGTTGCATGTCACGGAGATGAACATGCTGCGGTGGATGTGTGGCGTCACACGGAAAGACCGTGTACGGAATACATACATTCGCGGCAGCCTCCATGTCCGTGACATTGCTGACAAGCTGCAGGAAAGTCGCCTCCGGTGGTACGGCCACGTCTTATGGCAAGCAACGTGGGCAGCAAATGCCTGGACATGACCTTACCTCGTGTCAGGAGTAGAGGACGGCCCAATAAACGCTGGTTTGATGTCGTGCAGGATGACATGCGCGCCAATGGGCTAGTTGTGAGGGACGCCGAAGACCGGGCAAAGTGGAGGAGGAAGTGTCGGAAAGCGGACCCTGGGTTCTCCCGCGCTGGGCGGGATGAGCAACCGGGATAAACGCTAGGTAGAAGAAGAAGAAGTGTACACAACCATGTTGGCACTAAACAATTACACTATAACCCAGGAGAAAGTCAAGGTTGTCATTAAAAATGGAAATTTTCCAAATCCAAATCACAAGCACACAAGTCCAATAAGCGAAGCAAAAAGTCGGTAAGTACCTACGAAATTACACGAACGAATACGGAAAAATGCGAAGTAAACGAAGGAGCGTAACGTACTGATCTACATTGCGTGTGCCAACACTCAAAAAGTGGCGTCACTATCTATCTCGCTTCCACCTCATAAAATGACTTTCTTGGTATTTGACACATTAGCGTCACTATCTATCTCACTCACTCATTAGCATCTGAATCGAAAGTGTCACTATCTGTTTCACTCACCCATAAGCATCTAAATCGGAAGCGTTTCTATCTGTCTCACTCTCACTTCATGAAATGATACTTCTCCTCGCTAAAACTGGAATCTTAGTTACGCTCAAGGCAAGCTTTGGTTACACTAAAATCATTTTATTAGATAAAAAGATTTTTTTAAACCGGGATTCTAAAAGAAATTTTTTCCCCTGTAATCTAAAAAATAATGTAGCAAGTGCTATACCATTTTAGAATCCTTATTAAATGCGTCAACTTTTAAGGTTACTTGCAAATTGAGGTAGTGCATTTTTTTCAGTACAGTCAGTTAAATTTGACCGAAGTATTAATTTTTCATTCTTGGTTCGGATAAATGTGACATTTTCTTCTAAGTTGGAGCAGTTAGCTAAGAATTAAAAACAGGTTCCACGAGCACTACCCAAAATTACACAAAAAAGATCGAAAAAGAGTAAAGATTTGTAGCTAAAGGAGCTAAGAAACCATCATAGGTTATACATTATTTAAAAAAAAGAAATCACTGTAATTTAAAAAAATCACGACCATTCTGAAGATAAGATAAATAATGCTATGCCTTAATGATACACAATTTCGCAGTTACTTAACTAGTCAGTTATTTCGATATTACAGACTCACAGACACTACAATTTTATATATATGTATAGATTTAGTAGATCTATTATAATTTAATAAATAAAGATACCATAAATTTTCTTGTATACCAAATAATAGAGAAAGGAAATTGAATTTTATGCCTCATTCTATAACCGCATTTTATAAGAATTTCAATTTGTAATTTTCAATTTATAAGAATTTCAATGTCGTTTCGTTCTAAAAAATCCTTTGTGTGTTCTGTTGCGCTGAATTTGGCACGATAAAAAGAAGATTATTGTATTTGTGCAATAATTTATACAAACTATTAAAAAGTCTTAGTTTATTAACAATAGCAAGAAATTAATTTTAATTTTTTTATAATGCCTGTTATTCAATGTTTCAAGAGCACAAAACTCATTTCATTCACAATTTTTTTCAAGTTCTTCTCAACTTGAACACTTGTGTCCAACAAACGAAACAAACTTAATAAACTAACTTTCTTGGATGTATCTTTCTCTTATAATCATTGTTTTCCTTTAACTGTGCTGAAACCAATTTATTATGTATTATGGAAACACTGACAGTTGATAATGTACGTCAATACAGCTTGTATTGAAGAAGCGATCGAGCGGAACCAAGGCTCCAAAGTCTTTGTCAGAGATCTGTGTGCCAGAAGGAGCCAACTGTCAAAGCTGAAGACCGAATGTGGCAGCATCATTTCTGGGGCACCTGAGATTTTGAGTGAGATTGAGAGGTTCTATGGGCAGCTGTACACGTCATCGTTGGAGCCAACGATCCAAGAGCGAGTCTCATCCGACACTATTCCGAAGATATCCCGGACTTCAGTCTGAGCGAGATTAGAATGGCTCTCCAGCACCTTAAAAACGGAAAGGCCCCAGGCAAGGATGGAATTACAGCGGAGCTTCTGAAAGCGGGTGGAAGACCGGTACTTGAAGTCCTTCAGAAGCTCTTTAATTCCGTCCTCCATGGTGGCATTACACCGGAGGCGTGGAGCAGAAGTGTGGTGGTCTTGTTCTTCAAGAAAGAAGACAACGCTCTCCTGAAGAACTACATACCGCTTTCCCTTCTGAGCCGCGTCTACGTGCTGTTTTCGAGAGTCATTACGAATCGTCTCGCGCGCATACTTGGCGACTTCCAGCCTCCCGAACATGCCGGTCTCCGAAAGGGCTTTAGAACCATAGACCACATACATACCCTTCGGCAAATTGTACAGAAGTCCGAAGAGTACAATTTGCCACTATGTCTGGCGTATGTGGACTATGAGAAAGCCTTTGATTCCATCGAAATTTGGGCGGTGCTGCAGTTTCTTCAGCGGTGCCAAGTTGACTGCGGTGCAGTAGAACCAGAGTAACCAACATAGCCTAACGGATTAGTAAGCTGAAGTGGCAGTGGGCCGATCATATAGCTCGAAGAACCGACAACCGATTGGGAAGAAAGGTTCTCGAGTGGCAGCCTCGTACCGGTAGGCGAAGTGTAGGGCGACCCCCCACGAGATGGAGTGATGACCTGGTAAGACATGCAGGAAGTCGATGGATGCAGGTGGCTCAGGACTGTGCTTTGTGGCATTCCTTTGGGAAGGCCTATGTTCAACAGTAGACTTATGAAAGGCTGTAATGATGATAATGATGATGATTAATCTGATCATCACTATCTCGTTGGTCTAGTGGTCGTAAACGCGATTTCTGATCACAGGTTTTCGACAACAGGTCCCAGCCAGTCCTGGCTCAGTCTAAAAATCAGTCATCGGGTTTTACAGTCAAGAAATTCTCAGTAGCATCCTGGAGTTAGGAAGTTGGCGGAGTTTCACCTCCATGCCTCGGAAAGCGGGTCGAATTACCATCCCATCAAACAATGAGAGTGAGGGATTGGAGTGCGCCTGTGCTATCACATATACTTGGACACTATTATCTTCTGCGCTGACGGCTAGCCTCCATTGGGACTGGCCGCCATGACCGGATTCGGTCTGGAGGACATTATTTATTATAACCTTAAGGTGACTTGGTTGGATTTACTATGACATTGCAACTTCAAACACCTCAGTTTCCCCAGTAACTATGGGTGCTAAAAGGCACACAAAACGACGGGAATTAAAATAAGTAAAACTAGGCGGCTCCGTGGCGCAGTGGCTTAGCAATGAGTTGCAGCGCTGGGGGCCGCAGGTTCGAATCCCGCACGGAACAAGTATTTGTATGGCCTACAAATAATTGTTCCGTGTCTGGATGTTTGTCTTTGTGCAATTTATGTTTGTAAACTGCCTCCACGATACAGGAGAAAGTCCTAGTGTGGGGGTAACGTTTTTAAAAAAAAATAAAAAAATATATAAATTCAAATTAAACGTGACAAAATTCGTAAAATTAATTTTGATACTTATTTTTACTACATATTTAATACCCGGTAAAGCCACGCTGCAACTATATTATAGTTGTTGCATGAATGGGTCGGCTTGACTGGAGTAGGACCACGCTCTCAAAGAAAATCGGCGTAAACTTGCAGCTAAATGCTTAATGCTGGTGTGTTTCCTATGGTGAGTGCAGAAAACCCTTTTCACTGGAAATGAGACTTACCATCTTAGTCCTCAGAGTTGACAACGAATTTGCATTTTGACTCTTAATTGAAGATAAACATGGATGTTTATGGGCTACATCATTTACTTAACATCAGGTGGACTGAGTGCTCGTGTGTCACCCTTATTCTATAAAAACATGAAAAAACTTGCGTTACAAATTACTTTTAATTTAGTTAAGAAACACACACCACTTAACTTTATATGAAACAGTTATTCATTATTATATTCTTTCGTTGGAAATGTTTTTCAGTATCTAGTTTCGTAATGCGATTGATTAGATAAGCCTTCTCTAATGAAACATACTGGCGTTTTTCGATCAAATTCTCAACACGATAATGCGTGAGACTGATGCAAATTACTGCGTTACAGCCTTTTCTTTATAAGATAAGGGTGACAAACGAGTACACAGTCCACCTGATGGTAAGTGGTTGCTGCGGCCCATAGACATCTACATTTATCCTCAATTAAGAATAAAAATGCAGATGCTTTGTCACCCCTGAGGACTAAGATTGAATGCCTTGTTTCCAGTAAAAAGTGTCTCCGGTTCTCTACACTCACCATAAGAAACACAGCAGCGTTAGGCTGATATTTTACGCTAGTATTCTGTGAGAGCGTTGTCCGTGGGGTCCTTCCCCGGTCGAGCCGACCCATTCGTGCTACAACTATACTACTAATATAGCTGCAGCAAGGCTCTACCACGTAATAAAGTGCTCCTCCCACTGCTAAATATAGGCCTCCTCATATAATTGCCTATAAGGGAGGATACTTGCCGGAGTAACTACGCTTCACAAGGGAGTTGGAATCCGCAGTTTAGATATTAGTCATTATAAGGAAGACGCTACTGGCCAACTCCTGGTTTGTTTTTCTCTGTCGTTTCTTACGACACTGACGGCACTATATGGGGTAGTGGATATTCTTACACTACCTCTACACCGTCAAATATAGCTGCAGCGTGGGGTCTGCTAAAATAAAAAAAAATATTATTATACAATATAAAATTCACAAAATTACGCGACAAATTGCAGCCACCAAATCGCATTACTTTGTTTACGCTAAGCCTAGATTTTCGTTATCACGCCGCTCGGTCCATGGCAAAGTTCCAACAGTCGCTGCTACTATATATTAACGCATATCTGGACTTCTGGAGTATCAAAAGCAACCGAAACAACATTGTATCAATGTTAAAATAGCATTAGTAGTGCTTACGCATTGATAGTGGAAAACATACTTTTATAAAAAAAATATCTACACACTATAACATGTCTACATATCATGACACATATCTACATAATATGAATTTTTTTATATATTAGGCAAACGAGCACACAGTAGTGCTCATGGTAAGTGAATAGTGTTTCCCATAGACATCTACATCTGTTCTAAAATAAAAGAGAAATACCTATAAGTTAAATAATTAAATCGCAGATGAGTTGTGACTTCCGTCACTCATTTAGATAGTATGGTCATAGTGGCTTGAAGTATGTTTAAATGGAAACACGCTTCAAGATGTAGCCAATCTTGTCAGTGACACCTCTGACATATGGCAGTACAGCAGGCACTCGCTCGACTGTGGCCGGTTTCACTCGTTCACTGTGAAGTAGGCGCGGGACCCGAAGCTTATTGTCGCGCAAAACTTGCTTAACGTGTTGGAGCTCAGCGGCCAGGTGTTTACTGTCACAGATCCCTCGTGCTCTCTGAAACAAAGATTTACCCACGGTAGCTAAATATGAAGGATGGTGGTGAGAATCACCATTTAAATATCTATCTGTAGGGGTCTTTTTTGTATAGAAAACTGTGTATAGTTAATATACGCGATAGAATCCGTAAAATTAGTTTTATTTAAATACCAGTCAGGTGGTAAGTAATGTGCATGTAAGTAGTGTGGAGTAGTGTGTATATGTGTAACCTGACATCCCCGATAAAGTCGGACTGCAGATCCACAGGCCCTGCTTATCTCCAAATGTGAGATTTCTCCAGGAAGGCGTTCACCAATTCAAAACTTCTGCTTTTATTTTCACTATATTAGTTTATCAACTTTATTGTACATTTAGTTAACTTCAAAGTCAACCAAATCAATGTTCATCGAAATTAAAACATGTGACACACGACACAAGTAAATAACAGTCAGTCAAAGTTCAATATTCAATGTTTCGGGTTCACTTAGCATAAAATTACAAACACGGGAACGAACGCGGTCTCTTCTCGAGTCACAAAGTTCAGCGTTCTCCCGACAAAGCCAAATTCTTTCGTACGATATTAAAGCCACACAAGGCAAACAATCAGAACTCAAAACTCAGCTCAGTAATATTTATATTCGTTTCAGACATAGAAGGGTACCTTATGTTGACAAAAATATCATGTGGAGGCGACGAAAACGTAAAACATCTTTGTACCTAGATAAAACGTTCGAAAGATTGTCATTCATGTAATACGCCACATTTACTATAGAGCGTAGAACATTGCAGATAGGGCAAAATAAAAAATAATCCAATGTATTATGGGAACTATTTATTAATAATATATACATTTATAGATATTTATAATAAAAATAATGAACAAGCTGCAAAGTTCAACTAATAATGTTTTTTTGTAAACACAATCGTAAAATTCCTGTTTTAGTTTTTACCAATGGTTAATTAATGAAACGTAGTCAAGATCACTTCATATAAAATATATTTAATTAAAATTGACACGTGACCTATTTGGCCTTCTACTTGCAACTCGGCGGAAATTTGAAAAGAAGATTTTGTCTTTTCACACAAGTATTGTTTACAACTGGTGTGGTTTCTAAAAGCGTGATTAAGTGTCAGCGGTATATAATGAATTAAATACTGAACTTTTTGAAATTTATTTTTTTATTTATTTTTGTTATATCTTCTTAAAAACTGACGCGATCTCACTATTTTATTATTTGTTTTTTTTTGTAACGCATAAAAATAAGTTAGACTAAGTTAGATTAACTTGGATAAGTTTATATTTTTTTTAATTTTATCACAAAATTTCCGCAATAAATTATTACCTTTTCTACAGTGATTCTCTCCTCTTAGTTTCGGCGTGACTGTAGGATGTTATAGTGAGGCACCGTCAGTTACTAAGCGGCCATAAATCATTATATGTATGTATAGACATACATATATACAGATTTTAATATTTATGTTTTTTGAATTTTGATTGATTTTTTTGAAACCTGGTAAAATTATTTTTTCCATACCAATTGATGGGCCTGAGTATAATGCCAGTTATGCTCTTTGGCTGAAGTTATTTTTTATGTTATGCTCAATTGCAGACAAAACAATATTGATTGTG
This sequence comes from Parnassius mnemosyne, assembly GCA_963668995.1. Taxonomy (NCBI): domain Eukaryota; kingdom Metazoa; phylum Arthropoda; class Insecta; order Lepidoptera; family Papilionidae; genus Parnassius; species Parnassius mnemosyne. Next base: position 5,392,929 of record CAVLGL010000001.1, on the reverse strand, counting down.
CATTTCTAAAACAAAATTTTACCTATTCTCCTTCTAATAATAGCTCCTGCACTTAACACGGCGGAATAGTTATTATTATATATAAGACCATTTGCAAAAACAGTTTTTGTTAACAGTTATGAGTGTAACATTTTATCAGCTGCTTTGTTTATAGTGCCTTGAGCAACACTGCCGGTTTGTCTACAGAAAATGATGCTGGCTTTGCAAATATGGATGGACGCTACCATTGAATATAATACCCGCTATGTTACACTTATTTACATAGAAACTTTAATTATCATTTGCATAAAATTCTAAATAGCACTTATTACACAAGAAAGTAAACTTTTAGATCAGTCCATTTTGTTTTTCACTAATTAAGTAAAAAGTAAAACAAATCAATAGGGCCGTGAATTAAAATTACTTGCAACTTTTTATAGAAAAGCATGACCTTATCATAATATAAAAGTCAATCATTTAGCCATGTGATAAAACTTTTAAGTGTGCCAGGCAAACATTAATGATGATATTGGGGTTATTATGCTGGAAATAGTCTTTTAAATATTTTGTAGTACAATTGATAATCTTCAGTATGATTGACCATGTATATGACTTTTATAAGTCTATGTTATTTTTGATGAAAATTATTATTACTGATAAAAGCCCTTTCACATTTATTTAAGTCTCGAATTAAATTAATCAAAATGAAAATAATAACATTGGCTCTTTATAACTGATCTTTAAATGTAAAATACTCGTACTGACTTGAAATTATATAATTATTGGCATTTTTTTAATTCATTGAACTTTTTTAAGATTTTGTTGAAACTCTACTGGTAAAAAAAAATCAAATATATATATTATAGTTCTTGGTGAAAATAATGTATGCGCGTTACATCGCATTCCATCAAGAATTTCTAATGTAATTCTTGGTGTAAAGCTAAGACGTGATAATAACTGTAAACAATAGAATAACAAAATAATGAAAACATTTACAATTACATACAAAACATTTACAAAAATACTTGCTTTATAACCTAATAAATATTATTTGACCTTAATAAAATAAAACAAGGTAGTCTTGGGCATGAAAGTAAAAATAAATATTTGCGATTATTTTTGCAATATCTAACAGCCGGATCAGCGCGCGATTTTGATCCATCTAAAGATGCTAAATTTCAGCAAGCACTGTCAAATTCAAAAGGAGTGACAGAAAAACGGTTCTTGATATAGAAAGGTAAATAAATTATTTAACCTATAAAATAAAATCACTTTATTACAAATCAAAATATCCCAATAGCTTTGAGACATAATTGTACGAGTGCTTACAATACTTAACATTATTTTACTGAAATCTCAGATTTTTTTTTAAATAGAATAAGGGTGACAAACGAGCATACAGTCCACCTGATGGTATGTGGTTGCTACGGCCCATACACATCTACATCTATTCTCGATTACGTATCAAAATGTAGATGGGTTGTCGCCCGTGAGGACTAAGATGTAATGCCTCGTTTCCAGTAAAAAGGTTCTCCGGTCTCTACACTCACCATACGAAACACAGCAGGGTTAAACTGCTATTTTACATGTTATTCCGTGAGAGCGTGGCACTTCCCCGGTCGAGCCGACCCATTCGTGCTACAAATGTACCTGCTACTAATATAGCTGCAGCATGGGTCTACCACGTAAAAAAAAATTGACGTTGAAAATTTAAGTATTTTTAGAAGCAACTTTGCAATTATTTTCTATTGAGTTAATTTTTGTGGAATCGTGTTTTGCAAACCGCCACCATACGTACAATTTTTTTCGATAATGACGTGAAATTACAAAACGACGAGCATTTCAATGTGGCTCTATTCAGCCTCTTAATATGAACATACCTGGGGATTTAGAAATTTTAAAAGTTTTCATGCATAGATAATGCAAGATATAATATTATATTATTACTGTCCTTTATTTATTTCATTGTAGAAGCGTGCTCGTCGCGACCCCTGCCAGCCCTTTTCAGGGCTGCAATTCTACTTCGCTGCGCATCCATGTCAACGAGGGTTAGGGCGTCCCCCCAAGGCGACGCACACCAACTTGTCCCCGTTGGTGTGGAATGCAGCGCGCAAAGCGGCGATGGGGACCGCCACCCGTCACGCACAGCCCGACACGGCGGAAGGTGGAGGACAGAGTGCAGAGTTGGCACGTGGAATGTTAGAGGAGGCATGAGAGATAAGACGAATGAGTTGATTGAAATAATGAAAGAAAGAGAATTAGATGTCGTGTGTATGTCGGAGACCAAACGGAAGGGCAGTGGTACTGAAGAGCTCACTGGCGGCGCGTTAGCTCTATGGTCCGGAGTCCCGGAGAGCGAGAACGCCTGCCAGGGAGTGGGGGTGCTGCTGTCTTCTCGGTTGGTCGATGTTATGGTTGAATATAAGGTTGTGAACTCAAGACTTCTCTGGGTTCGCTTTAAATTGGGACTGACGAAGTTATTCCTTTTGGCTGTTTATGCGCCGGTAGCTTCGTCGTCCAGGACTAAGCTAGAGGAGTTTTGGGAAAATGTAAGAGAAGTTCTAGATTTGGCTAGGGGAAACGAAAGAATTGTTGTATGTGGTGATTTGAATGGATGGGTTGGTACCGCTCGACCAGGGTACGAGTCGGTACTTGGAAAGTTTGGCGATAAAAGGGTTAATGATGCTGGCAAGCTTATACTGGCGGTGTGCAAGGAAAAGGGTCTTCTTGTGACAAACACTATGTTTAATCACAAGAAAATCCATATGTATACTAGAGAACGAAAGAATGAGAGAAGTATGATCGATTTGTTCCTGGTGGATGACCGACTGCGAAAACAGGTGGTGGATACACGAGTGTTCAGGGGTGCTGACCTGGGAACGGATCACTATCTAGTGATTACTAGATTTAGGGGTCTGTTCGCGGGTTGGCGCTACCAGACGGCAGTAACAGAACCACAGTCGGTCTGTCGCATCCGAAGCTGGAAGCTTCAGGAAGCGGATACTAGGGACAAATATCATGCGAGGGTAGCCGAAAAGCTTGACACCATCGATGGCAGAAAAGAATGTGTAGAAAGAACATGGCAGAACCTTAGGGATGGAATGGTAAGTGCAGCGGAAGAAGTGTGTGGAACAATAAAAAGAGGCAGTAGTAAAAGAAGAGATGCATGGTGGAATGATGAAGTGAAAGAAGCTGTAAAGAAGAAGAAGAAAGCATGGTTAGACTACTTGGCCTCTAGTAATGATAAGGATATGAGTGAGAAGATGAAAGAAAGATATAGGCTGCAGAAAGTTCACACGAAAGCACTGATTGAGGAATTGCGTGAAAGGTGTAGAATGGAAGCAGACGAAAGGTTGTCGCACAACTTTAAGGAGAACTCCAAACTCTTCTGGAAGGAGGTTGGAAGGACCCGAAGTGGTGCGACGGCCTTAAGAATGAACAAAGTGCTTTCGAGAACTAATGACGTCCTCTCAGAAAAATCGGACGTCATGCAGCGATGGAGCGAATTTTATAGAGAAATGTATGCGTGTGATGATCTTAGTGAGGGATCCGGGGATGACGCCGTGACTGGTACGCCAGACCCGGACCTCGATGACACTGAGGTCATCAGTATGAAAGAGATTGAACGTGGATTCGAAGTTTGAAATGTGGTAAGGCTGCGGGACTAGACAGAGTTACTGCTGAAATGGTCAAGTATGGTGGGCCTCGCGTCTGGGACAGCTTTCATCTGTTGTGCAATTTGTGCTGGCGGACGGGGGATGTCCCGGATGATTGGCGATCCGCAGTCATTGTGCCTTTATATAAAGGTAAAGGTTCACATTTTGACTGCGGGTGCTATCGGGCGATCAGCTTGACCAGTTTAGCAAGTAAAGTTTACTCGAAGGTTTTGACACGTAGGATGCAAGAGAAATCGGAAAGATTTCTATGGGAGGCACAATGCGGATTTAGACCTGGAAGAGGATGCACGGATCAAATGTTTTCTCTCCGCATGATCACGGAAAAGCTTCTGGCTGCTAACCAGAAGATTTTCTGTGCTTTTGTGGATCTTGAGAAAGCATTTGATAAGGTTGTAAGGAAGAAAATGTGGGAACTGTTGCCGGGGTATGGTGTGGATGGTCGATTGCTAAGGGCTGTGCAGTCTCTTTACTGTGACTGTAAAGCCTGTGTGCGGGTAGGGCATGACCTGTCACCCATGTTTAGCGTCCAAACGGGCGTAAAACAGGGTTGTGTCATGTCTTCCTGGCTGTTCATACTGTATCTCGACAGCTGTTTACAAAAGCTGAAAGATAGCTGTTTGGGTGTGAAATTGGGTGACATTTTTTTTTGTTTTATTAAGGACAACAAACAGTTGTATAATAAAAATTACAATTCAAATCATATATAAACAGATTAGCTAATTACACAACCAACACCGTTATCCACAAAAATACCGTAGTAATTAAAACGCTAAAAGGCACATATAACACAAAAATAAAACAAGAGGCGAAGATGCATACCTAGCCGTTAACAGCAAAATCATGAATGTTACATGTATTACTAGGAAAGAAAAAAAAAACAATTTTGATTAAAGTTATAACATTAGAAGAAAAGAAAAAGAAAAATTACAATTTATTCAATACAAGCTTTATAGCTTCCCTAAATTGAGGTAGTGACATGGTAAATAAGTCTACATCGGAGAAACTGTTGTCATACAGTTCCATTATGCGACGCAAATGCGAAAGCTTGCCCGCATTTGTTTTACACAGATTAAGGAAAAACAAACGATGCACGTGAGTGTTTCGTATTCTTTGAGAGCGACTTGGTACACGAAGGTATATACAATTAACAAATTGAGGACAATCGAAAAAGTTACGACAAATTTTATAAAGAAAAATACAATCATGCAACAATCGCCTATTACTTAAAGTTGTTAAAGAATAATTATGCAAGAGATTATCATAAGAGGACCAAGAACGGTAACATCTATAGTTTACAGAACGTAAATATTTACTTTGAACCGATTCTATTAAATCACGATACCTTTGGTAAAAGGGATTCCAAACTTGTGTGGCATATTCCAATTGAGGTCTTATAAGAGATTTATAAAGTAGTAGATAAGTGCCAGATTTTTTTAAATGGCTTACAAGTTCTCATGACAAAACCGTAAAGTTGCAAGGCTTTGTTGATAATGTGGTTAATGTGGTAATCAAAATGAAGTCTGGAATCAAAGAACACGCCAAGGTCTTTAATAAGCGAGACGTTCTCAAGAGGATTATTACAAAGAGAATATGTGAATTTAGTTATATTGCTTTTTTTAGTGAATGTAATAGATTTACATTTAGGTAGGCTAAGAATTAATTTATTTTCAAGACAATAGGAAGATAAACGATCCATGTCATCTTGAAGTAGAACACAGTCATCCAATGTTTTTATAATACGAAAAATTTTTAAGTCATCAGCATAAAGTAAGA